>JAQFVV010012403.1:12442344-13642344 GCA_028023455.1 Epiperipatus broadwayi | reverse complement strand
TCACAATTTCAAGTTCACAGATGACTCGTTTCTTTCCTCTGCTGGTACTACCACTGTTCAGACCATGAATATCAGAGGAGTGAGATAAATAATGCTGCTCAAAACATTGTGTTATATATTAACTTATATGTTATTACTAATAATTGCACCGATTTAGAAAAATATAAACTTAAATGTTTTAAAAAAACATTGAACAATTATGTGAATGATGAAAATAATTTACCATGTGACTGCAAGTAAAATAATCATCACCACAAACTTTCAATCAAACAAGAGATAAAAATTTGTGAAAATAATTATTAATATTTGTAAAATGATTATTAATAAATAAACCTATCATGAATAAATATTGTCTGTCTTTTACTTTTGTGTCAATAATTAATGGCAACCACTTTTATATAGAATAATAAACAAAATCATAAATAATATTAATTTTTGTTATTTGCTTTAGATGTTTTCAGTACTATTTTATCATTAATATCGTCAACTATTACTTGATCCATTGTAAAATAAAGATCTCTCCATGTTTAGTTTACCTTTTCAATTCATAGCTTCTCATCTCTACATCTGTCATATCTCATCTTGCCTTCAAATAATGGATTAGTCCAGATTTTGTCTTATCTAGAATCAGATTGAGCATTTGTTGTCATGAACCTATGCATATATAGATAGATAACACATAGTGAATGGTAAGGACAGACCAATAGGTGATGATGAGCTCTGAATCCAAATTTTTCAATTAAGGTTGGAGATCTGGCAATCAGTCTTTTTGAAGGTGTGGTCAGAGAATTACTGCCACATAGCTGCCCATTCTCCAGAGAACTACTACCACAAAGATGGATGACAGAATTTACATTCTCCATACATATTCCACAGAGAACTATTGTCAAAAACCTGATTGGCAGAATTCACATTCTCCAGACAAAGCTAAATGGCCGATGCTTTGCGGTGAACTCCACTGATGATTGAAAGCTGCTACTAAATCCACATATTGGCATGAGACAAGCAGTCATAGTACATCTAGAAATATCACCATACTTATTCACAGGGCAGGCTGCCAAGATACAGGTGGAAATTGTAGGGAAACCTATAAGAACATGTGCAGTCTCTTCTTCCATAGTTCACCCCAAAACTGGAAACTATACCTCACCAACAGCAGCAAGTGGAGTATAGACTTTTGTAAAATATATTGTAAATATGAGTGTTTATTTATTTGTTTTCATTTTGGTAATAGATATAATATTGGAAATGTATTTACATGCACTTGTGTTTATATACAATCCAGATTAAAACACCAACATCATACCCCAAAATGTTTTTATTTTATCTATCCATCTCATATGTATTCTCTAAGTTTTTACAATCTCTTGGAATTAAATTTAAAATTTCAACTGTCCATCTTTCAGAAATATGTCTAGTCAAAGCTCCATTTGAATTTTTTAAATTCTTTCAATGAAGTTTATAATACCTATTTCTTTTCTCATCCATAGATTTTATTTATTTCTTCTAATTTTCTTATCATAAATCTTTCCATAATTCATTTAGAGGTTTTAATTGTGTGTACTACTTTATTGTTCAGTGGCCATGTTTTATTGCCATAAGCAACAAGTAAAAAAACCCTATTAAAAACATTTTTCAAACATATTTGCTTATTATATCTAGCCTCCAAGTATATATAAAAAGTATATTTATATTTCATATACTACAAATTTCGCCTTATCCTATCCATCCTTCTTCTGTGTATTTAAATGAATAAGGTTCTATTCATGAGCAATCAAAATGACTTAAATTCAACATAGGCATGACTATATAATATTGTTATCAACAAGAGATTTGGGTGTCCCATTGTGGTGGATTTTCAATGGTATTGATGAATCAAGAGTTGGAGGGTGGAGTAGATTGAAGCCATTCCATTAAAGTTTGAAGATTTGCTATTTTGATATCAACTGAGCACTAATTGTATGTATGTGTGGGACATATAATGTATATGAACAGATGAATGCTGGTTCAGCATGAAATATGTATATTGGAGATCATTTATATTTTCACATGTATGTAATCAGGTATATTGGTTATATGTGATAGAGTATATGACTGAAGAGAGATTGAAAGTCTGTGTTTAAATCTCCTATATTTAAATACTAATCTATTTATATCAAAAGCCCTCCATCCAAGTTTAATTCTATGATTAATTTTATCCACTCTATTTCATCTACTTTAATAATCTTCCCAAGGTATTTGCTAATGTTATATTGTTTAATTCATGATTGTCACTTTTTAGAGTCGCTGTTTAATACAATTAAATTTAAAATATAATATTTTTATATTCCATATTTCATTCAATGCAACTAATGCAATATAGAAGGGAAATTTTATTTTAATAATATTGATAAGTTATAATATTATTAATTAAGTGTCATGATTTGTGCTTCATTAAAGCTGATAATTTTATACTTAAACTATATTTTGTAAATATTGTATGTTAAATATTATTTATGTCTTAACTTCCTTTAGGCATCTTTCTTCTAAGATTTCATTACAATATTTTGTAATTACTGAAATATCAGTTTACATTTCCTTGTCTCTATAGAAATTTCTTTACTATACTCCAGGCAAACTACAATTAAAAGTTTTCAAAAAAAAATTATATTTTGGTGTGAACATTCTTCTCCTCTCCCCTTCTCTGTGTTTATATTATATTTTGTTTAGACATATTATCATGTCGTTAGAAAAAATTCAATATATATATATATATGTGTGTGTGCATTAATAAGCTTGCTGATCTTTTCAAGTATATATAGTTTATAGTATATTATTGCTATAAATTTACATAAAGTGTTGAATATCATTATGCAGCAATTTAATGATTGAATTAATAAATGTTATAATTATTAAAGACTAGTTTAAATATAATTTAATTAATATTTTTTATCTGATGTAAATATTGCAATATTATTTTTTTAAATATTTTTATATAACTTAATAATTCTGTTTAGAATAAATTGTGTAATAGAGTTTTAACATACTTCTATCAAATGAATTTCCTTCAAATTTTGTACATATGTTAGAAATTAATGACAATACAATATGACAGCAAAATATTTTAGGGTAGCACCTTGATTGTTTAATGTAGCAATGTTGGTGGACAAAATTTTAAACATGCTGACTTTAGTCCAGTAAGTTTTTGGTGATGTGCACAAGAGGGTAGGTTTATTTTTAAACAAAAATAACAACTAAAATAAAAAGCATTTAAAGTAAATTCTGATAGAAATAAAAACACATCTTAATTTATCTTGATTGTAGAAGTTTCTTTATTGTTTAATTTCTCTTGATTGTAAAAGTTTATTTATTAAAAAATTTTATCTTATGAATTAATATTTAAAGCACACTTTTCTTTCAAATATTACACAGATTTGAACACTAAAATTGGAATAATTAAGAACAATATTCCAATACTAAAACTTAAAAATAATATATAAAATATTTTATAATAAACACTTTTCACATGATTATTTCATATGCTTACACATGATATTAACAAATGTACCAAACTTTTTATACAGTAGTGCCATGAAGTGATGTTTTGATGGTTTTATACCTATCCTGCCATAGAATAATGGTGACAGTGGTTTTTGATAAAAAGACATCAAAATGTATAGATGCTGAACTGAGTTTAGATCTATATGACTATACAAGCAAATGTGATTGAGTTGAAAATATTATAGTGTTTTTATCTTAGACTTCTAGCTTTATAGTTAGTCAAAGAGGTAAAAGGTGGGTGCTGGAGGGATGCATTAAATCCTAAGATCTAGATGCAGTGCTCTCAAATCTAAAGCTCCTCACTGATGAAATCCACAAGCCTGAAACTAGTCTGGTAATGCTGGATGAGTAGGCAGTAGATAAGGATTTTATGCACAAATCTTTCTGCATCACTGATTATGAAAACTTGCACTTGGTGGTGCTACTGCATGGAGAGTTTGGCACTCTTAATAAACAATTTTATTTACTGTGCACTAAAAAACCAAAAATATTTTTTTTTCCAAATACAATTGGAGTTCTTATATGTATTTTGAAAAAAAAATAATGAAGTGTTCAGAAATTAAGCAATTCAATCACTATTTTTTACAACAAGTGATTGAATTAATTAATTTCTGGATACTCCACACTTTTCAAATTAAATATAAATATCCTAATTGTAGTTGAAGAAAACTATTTTTGGCTTTTTAGTGCATAGTAAATAAAAGTGTTTACTATAAAATTATTTTATATATATTATTACTTTTTATAATTTTATTGACTTTTTAAATACTAATTTTACAAACATTTAAAAGTGATCACAAACAATATGACAACTAGAGGACTCTGTATGTATTAAAATTCCACATTTAATATTTTGGTAGAGAGTTCTACTAATGTAATGGAAAACTAGTTTACATCTTATTAAATTGCTTGATATATTTTATTAAACTATTTATAAACTGTTGTTTTATAGTTGTAATAATTATTAATATTATAGATGGCAAACACATAAATAATATATTGTTTATTTGCTCCCACTAACTTTTTCTAGTTTTCAATGTATAAGAATGTTAATCCATACTTAAGTTTTGAGGGAAAATTTTTAGCGACTTTTGAATAGTTGTCAACTTGAAAATGTGAGTGAATTTAAATATCATGGTAGTTTTTTTTTTTTGAGTAAAAGGGTCGACATAGATATTGAAGGACAACCTTTAATATGCTGCTGATTTTAATATATTAGAAGATGGGTTATTCATCACAGTAATATAACAACTGCAACTAAATTAGATAGATAAAAAAAGAGTTACTTTATTCAATATATTCAAGTGAGAAATGGACTCTCTACTGACATAACATAAAGATATTAGTAAGAATGGGTCTCTATATGTAAATAGAGGATATAAACTCATGATTTTTCAGTCTTTTAATACTCCACTCTATCTCAAGCAAATGCTACATATGACCACACAATGTGAAAAGGATACATGATCCTAATATACATATTTTGTGGAGAACCAGCACTCATGAGGAATTGGTATCTTAATGTAGAATCAAGCAACTGATTGCATATATGTGTGGGAGATTAAAATCTGGTCTACTGATAAGTGCTGGTTATGCACAAAATACATATATTGGAGATCATGCATCTTTTTTACATTTGCATGGTCATGTGTATCAATTGCTTGAGATAGAGTGGAGGATGAATAAACTGAAAAATCCTGGGTTCAAATCCCTCTATTTACATAAAGACATTATAAAATGTTTTTTCATCAAATTCTAAAAATATGATCACAAAAGCATGTCTAATACATATGTTTTTTCCTGCTTGCTGGATTTAATATTGTACAACTTCTTATTGTAAAATAATATCTTCATTACATTGGACATGGAAAATAAATTAATGATACAAGACTTTTTAAACTATATTTTACGGTGATTTTGAACATGGTTTTTTATGGGAGAGACAGGTCTCATATATATTATAAAGATTATTTAAAATAAACTCCCAAAAAGTTTAAAATTGATTGCTTTCACTGAGAAGATATGGCTTAGTTTAGAATACAATGTTGAGTTACATTTATCAAACGTATTAAAGCTTTCAGAAAACATACTTTGCTCTTTCAATTAAATTAACAATGGAATCAGAACATAAATAAAAATTGGCATACTTAGATGTTCTTGAGACAAGGCTCCCTAATGGTAAAGTAAAACATCATTTTGTAAAAAACCAACACTCATTGGTAATTACTTGTCACACACACTCAATCATGCCGAAAGAACCAAAGATGAAATTATAACATTGCCATGGAATAAAGCAAAGGAAGTTAGTTCAGATTCCAGTGATTTGAAAAATAAAAAGATCTACATAGAGCAAAGGGAAAAAAAAATTATTCATATTGTTATATCTGTACATACCAGGATTTGTGGACACATTTTTAAAAACCTGCAATAAATACAACATTAGGAAGTTTCCCAAACTCATACCACAGTTCAAGGATATTCTAACTTTAACAAAGCCCAAATGTAAAATGCTGAAGAACCAAAACTGAAACACCATATGAATGTGAAAGGAAGTATGTTGGTGAGACCAGTTGCTTTGTTGAACAGTGACTGGAAGACCATGATCTAATGATTACAAAACAAACACAAGATGTGTCTACAGTAGCAGACCACATATGTACTAATGAACATATTTGATTGGAAAAATACAAAAACACTGAATAAAGAAAAAAAGATGCTAAGAAGAATTAAAAAAACTGCTCATATGACAATGGCAAATAATTCTATAAGTCAATCTAGTGTGATAATATGTAATGGCTGGAAGACTCTAACATTGCTCTTGAAAAAAGTATTTTAAATAATGGAAGAATCAGAAGAATTTGAACCTGCTCTCATAGATTAATATATAAAATTTCCAGTGATTGTTGCCCTTGACAGAATAACATAGTTAGTTTGAGTGATGCTTTAAAATTCAATATTCATGAATCTAAACATGTGAGTTTAACTCTTATGCTAGTATTCTCATTGGACAGCCAACAATACCTAAAGAAGAGTTGAGAATAATACCACTTAAAACATTGTGTAATCTTCTGATATGTGTTGTCTATTTACATGTTATTCCTAACCATCAGTTTAAAATTTTCTTAACAATCAACATTTAATTATATATAATAGAAATAGTCCAACATGTTATCACATCACATGATCACAATTTCTTATGCTTACACAAGCTATTTACACAGAGGCTGAACTCTCTCTACAGTAGGACAAAACTTCTTGAATCCATTGATTACTCTGGATTACTCTGATGGTACTACTGTGTGAAGAATTATCACATCCAAAATACATTAATCACAAACCTTCAGGAAAATATATTAGTAAGAACATTTATAGGCTAGATTCTATGAAAATCATTTAAAAGATTATTTGGGTATCTAGCTTGTGAATTGTTTTAGTAATAAGTTTGGACTTGTTTGATCTGTTAATATGTTTAAAATAATAATATTAATACTGTACCAATATTGAAATTGGCACATAATAATTTTATCTAAAAAAAAATTATTAAAATAAAAATCTTTCATAAAAGAAAACATAAAAGTTTATAAAAGAAGTAAAGAGTTTTTTTTTCTTATTAATATTTGTTAAAATAAATGGTAATTAAAAGTTTAAGAGTTCTTGAAATAAAACTTACAATTAATTAATTAAAAGGGGGGAGGGGAGTTTTCCTGTAGAAAAAACTAAAAGTTTAATAAAAGAAGTTAAAGAGTTGTTATTATTATAAATTAAAAGTTAAAATATAAATCTCTTTTCATTTGAGCTTATTATAATAAATTATATGTGTGTATAAATGTAAGCTTGTTAATATAATGTATAATAAATGCGTATGAAAATCATATTGGAAAACACATGAAAATAAATATTAAAATGAAATATATTTAAAAACACAGCGGTGGCTACTAATCAAAATTATAAAACAACATGTTTGTGATGACTGCTAATTAAAATACCCAACAACAAGATTAAAAAGGATTAGCTACTAAAGGAATTTTGACAACACATATTGCCGGTGGACATTAAAATAAAAACACTTCGCATATATAAATAGCCAGATTTTTATCGGACATTCAGAAGGACAATCATTCAGTGAGGACAATTGTTTCAGTTCAGATAACAGTTCAGTTTATTATGTATCCAGAAACAGAAATGCAGTGCTGAGCAGCTTTTGGGAATGTATGATCTTACTTTAGCCCTAGTCCAGTGAAACAGCAAAACCTGCCCATGAAATAATGTCTGCATAACAGCTCAGAAATCCTCCATCAATGTTCAACTGTCTCTAAGAATAATACCAGCGGATTAGCATCAAATCTCCTCAAGAAACTTCAAATCTAACCAGTTAGATATACTTCATCAGAAGCAGCTAACAGCAAGCAATATCCACGTTCCAAAAATCCTAAATAAAACATTTTTTTATTCTCATTAATATATAGTAGCCACCGCATTAATTTGTAAATCCTCCAGAGACAAGTAATTTGAACTCTATAAGCATGCATAAAATGAACTATTGATGTGCGTGTTTGTGAATGCTATATGATTTATAAATGTCAAATATTATTTATGCTTTCTCATAAGATATATTATAGTGTGCAAATCAAATATATGTGGGATTAAAAATTCCAATATTATGTTACTAAAAATTTATGAAAGTATTTATATTTAGTATAATTAATGTTAATAAATTGTCTTTAAATTTAAGCCTTATTTTGTCGGTCAATTCTTTTTACCAATTCTTTTACCAATCTTTTATCCATTCTATCACCACCAATTAAACTATATTTTATTATTGATTAAAATTAGACTGGGCTAGTTTTAGGGACTGTTTCAAGCATTGGATTATGAGCCTACTGTCCGAATACATTAGTCTTTGACTAGCTGGAACCCGGGGTTTACTCTGAAACAAATAAAGTGTTTGGATAGTAGGGGTTTGAATCTAGCAGCCGAGGTGGGCCACAATCTGATCGTGGGTATTGTTGATAGTTAAAGCTATCAATAATATTTCCCATTTTGCTCAAACATGCCAGTTCGATCATGTAACATTTATAATTAAGTAAGATTATAAATATATTATGAAGAAGTATGTAACCAGCCAAAACATTTACAGTATTATAAATAAGTTCATCTGCCGATTGATCCGGCACAATACAAAAATATAATAATACTATTACTCTCATATTTAATAATTTTAAAGTAATTATTTTAATTTTATTATTATAGAAAATTTTAATAAAGTCTATATCAAATATATTAATTAAAAAAATTAACAAAAGCAGAATTTTGAGTTTAAATAAAAGCTTCTGTAATATCATACACACTATCATATTGCAGTAATTTGGGTGTGCAATTAGAAATGAAAAATGTGGCATTGTTCATAAGTATTTTTTTTGTATACAGTAGTAATATTGTTGGCAAAATGATATAAAAATGTAAGTGAAGATTATATAGATCTATATATGTCATTTCAGAGTTTATTTTAAGAAATCATCAAATGTTAATGAATCATCAAACATTAAAATTACAGAATTGTGGGAGAACTGAATTGAATTATGGGAGTTATGAAATGATGTCTCGTAATTATTCAACATTATATAGTTGATAAAGACTACAAGGAATATAGTCGAAAGTACTTCTAATAAAATAAATTAAATTTATATGAATATTACTGTATTTAATATATATAAATTTGAATGTTACATATATTTTGGAAAGAATACGGACATCAAACTTAATTTATTATTTATATAAACTTTTCATTGATTAAATACTCGAACCTTGTTAAAAATATTAAAACCTTGAAATTACAATCTGTACACTAACTTTCTTCATAAACATTCTTTCAGAATTGTTAAAAGTATGATAATGATAATCATAGGCATTTTGACATGATATACATTGCATATAAAATCAGAAAGAAATATATATCAGTAGAAATAATATTTGGATTGTGCTAGTATCCTTCAACTTTTATGAATTATTATATTATGTGATATCTGAATTTCTAGTTTTAACTGCTGAAAGAGTTGAATCACTATTAACGTTTTTAAAATAGTATTGTCTATTAAGACCACATAACTAATTGATCTTTAGTAATATGAAGAAGGGAGGCTAGAGATCTGAAAAACTGGATTAAATTTGGAGAGATATTTATCCTGCAGTAATGATTATGGCTAAACAAACTAAGTTCTAATAAAGATATATGAAATTTAAAACTTCTATCCTAACCAACCAAAATTCGCATATTTGCTGTAGTTAATTCTCACACCACTTAACTTTAAGTACTTTTTTATTGTAAAATATTTATTTTTACAATTCACTGATCATTTTCATTCACTTATTAATTACTATCTATTCTAAATTCTATTTGTGAATGGTTTATGAAAAAAACGGACCAACATTACTCATATTTTTAAAGAGAAACTCAAAAAATTAAATCAAACTAGTAATATTTTAGTCTAATCTCTGAAAATTAATATAAATAGTTATTGTTTCTCAATAGGCAAAAACTTTCCCCATGCTGGAAAATGATCAAAAACAATTATTGGAAAAGATTCTAAATATAGTGACCTAGAGTCAGTTAACACTACAGATTTAATAACTATATTAAGTTTATATTGCGAATTATATATATAATACAAATAAAATGTCCGTTTAAAATGACCGTTAATTAATAAATTTTGTAGTAACAATAAAAAATAATAAATATTATGGTGATTAACTATTATATACAGATTCTGCAGATCATCGTTATATTTTTTATTGTTATTATATATCTTGATTTTTACTAATATATGAAACATCGATTACTTTTCCATTCGATTAATTTGCATTTTGTTGCTATCTGAACTATGATTCATCCTGCAATCAAATACAGACTATACTAATTCCAACATTTCTTTCAAACATTAGCATAATATTGCTCTTATTACTAGGGCTCTTCCCTTCCATTATTTGACAACGATGAGCATATACATATATGTAATATATAACAAACTGGCTAATAATTTTTGCACAATTAGTTTATAAACATTATTATCAAAACAAAACTTTAATAATCTTTTTTTTTTAAAAAAATTTATGTGACTTTAAAAAATACACTTTTTTATAATTTTAAAAGTATATTTGCGAATCAAAATACAGTTTTTCTTTAGTTCTGTTTATAATTTTAATAAACTGTTGCACTTTTCCAGACGGAAATCAGTTCTGTTGGGAAGCTGTGATAAAAATGTTAAAGAACATAACAAGTATTATTATGTTGTTCAATACTACGTAGATCTTTTTTTTTTCTAATGCAATTTATCATTTTTTTTCAGGTGTGTCATATTTGAAGTAGTTAGTGTGCCCTAGATGAAGGTAAGGTCTTTTTTGACAAGATGCACTTTTCGTGTTAGAGTTAAGATCAAAGGCAATAGAATCTCTGATTAATGTTTTCAGTTCACTTTTGACTCCATCAAATGACAGAATACATATTCATTTGATTAATTTATATACTTTTATACATCATAAAATTTGTACATTTTTTTTTCTCTCCGCTTCCCTCATCTCAACCCATTCTGTTTTAAAGTCGTGCTTTTGTTCATGCTAGGCCTGAAGGTATATTAAGAAAATATTTTAGCAAAGGTCATTAAGAGAGGTCAAAATAATTGCAAAACAAGAAAGAATAAAAGGTGTAAATTACATCGCTGAGAATTGCAGATATACATGTATGTGAATGTGCGCGCGCGTATTTGCCTGTTTTATAGACTTAGATGGAGGTTAATTGCTCCTAATACTAATCAAAAGATTTCTTTTGACATTTTTATAAACACAACTATATTTTTTGAACAGGATCAAATTTGATCCAAATTTATTTTAGCTAAAAATAAATTTAAAATAAAAAAAAATTAATGTCCACCTAAAAACTTGAAATTTTGAAAAGGGATAACACTTTAATTGTATTTATATGTCGAAATATTTCTCTCATCTAATGAGATTGTTAAACCTTTTTTAAAAACTTTATTTATATCTTTCCAACTGTTAATAATAGTACATATGTTATTATGAATCACAATGTTTCCAAGGATATTATTTTCTAATTTTCTTCGGATATGGCTGACCTGACCAATTGCAGCTAACATGAGAACATAACAAGTGACCTCTACATTTATGAATACTAAATTTAAGGTGACACTCTAAGCAATTAAGTTATTCTGTAAAAAGTAAGTCAGTAAAAATTTCACATACCTATCTATGAGGATTCTCTCACTTGTTTCATTCTCTCTCTCTTTTCTTTTTTTTTATGAGTAAGACTACTGTGTTTTTCTTTGATCTTTATTTTCTATTGTCATGAAAAGACATTTTTAAAAAAAAATTTCTGTATTTTTTTCTCTATCCAATGTTCTTGTGTTTTCTCAGTCTAATATCTGTTCATTATTAAAATTAAAAATAAACAGTGAATAGAAAGAAAAAGATGTTCAATCTCAAATAGCATACCATGCAGATGTTAATAAATATATTTTTGATTGGGAAAACATATGACTAAATATAAAAAAATAAGCTCTTACATTAATAGCAAAATATATCATAAGTTAACATGGTGTAATAATTTGTAATAATAGAATTCACTCACTGCTCTGAGATCCTTAATATATATATATATATATATATATATATATATATATTTTTTTTTATATTTTTTTTTATAGCATTCTCATAGATAAATATATAAAGTTTCTACTAACTATTACCTTGACAAAATAATCTTACTTCACCAGAAATTTTCTTAAATTTAGTATTTATAAATTTAAAGACTGCTAGTTCAATGTAATGCTATATTTAAGTGGTCATTCCATTATTATTCAAAAAACAGAGGAGAATAATACTACTCAAAAGATGTTATTTACTAATCTGTTACTAGCAGTTGGGTGTATTTGGATTTTTGAAAAAAACATTTAAATGTTCACCTACATAATGAAAATAGTCAAACAACAATAAGTAATTGTAGATAGTATTGCAATTAAACAGAACTGAGATGCTTTTATTTATATGAATCAATAAGGCAATTTTAAGCAAATCATATTTACAGGTTGTTGTTTTTATGAATGTGGATATTACATGCTGAAGAAAAAAAAAAGCAAAGTATTAATAGATTTGTATTATAAATCTTAATAAAACTTTTTCAAATATCACTGATAGCATTAAAATAAATGGTACTTAGATCACATTATGTCAAAACATAATTAGAAAAAGAAAATTTGTCAAGTGTTGGTGACCTAGCGTTTAGCGTAGCTGCCTTCCAAGCAGCCGGCCCGGGTTTGTTTCCCGGTCAACACTTTGACATATAAAAAAAAAAAGCATAATAAAAAAATGAATAAAAAATCAAAATATAGTGATAGTGAAAATGGAAAAGGATGAACAGCAAAGTTATGTATGGAATTCACAGTTTTAATAATAAACTTTCTTTTTTTTTACTAGTATTATTATTACTACTGCTATGACTGCTTTTTTCTTCTTTCTCTTCCTCTTCTGTCTCCTCTTTTTTCTCTTCTTCCTCTTCATCCTCATTCTCTTAAAAGTTATCTGGAGATCCATAAAGATAAGTTTGAAACAATACCAGTTTTAAAGAAATGTTTATCAATTAAAAAGGATTTCATAATTAGATAATTAGAAAGTAAAACTATAAAACAGAAAACCCTCTGATAATAAATTATTAGACTTGTAAATAATACCAAAACATTTAGAATTAAAATATACAATCACAATGAATATTCTATTTGACATTATTTTATTGATGAGAAAATAGTTGTTATAATCTCCTGTTTCATAAAAACCTTACAAAATTTTTACTCTTCATAATTAAGCACATTGGTAGGGTGTCTATCTTAGGACCGAGATGTTCCAGGATTGACTCTAACACTTGCAAGTCTGGCAATAAATCATCTTATGAACTCCCAAACAATAAAGCCATTAGACTTTTTTGTCCTGAACAGTTTGTCACAGAGATAAAGAGTTTGAGATCAGATCTCAGATTTGATTTTGATGCTCACATGTTTAATGCTCAAACTTCTTATAAACTCCTGAGCAATGAAGTCATAAGTTTTTGTATTAAATTAAAAACTGAATTAATACTATATAATTTGAGAAAATATTTAAAGTGTTAATACAATGTTAATACATATTCAATGCTCAACATCCGTTTTGAAGACAAACAAAATATTCAAAACAACAAATGGATATACAACAAACATATTTCTATTTGTTATTGTTTTGAATATAATAGTCACTTTTGAGAAGTCAATCAGCATTGTATGGAACGTTTTTAAATTAAATTTTCTGCTTAATAGAAATTAAAATAAAGCCCTAATCAAAACTTGTTCAAATTTTTTAAAAAAAATTGTTTTTTGCAATTGTAATAGTATTTACATAGATAACTTCTCAGGAGGTCATGTGACACTCAAACAATATAATAACACATTGGGTATTCAACAGTTCATTCAGCTAGTATGAACCAAGATTTTTTACATATATTACTTAGATGAAAATTTGCTATGTATGATGTGGTACAATATAAATTGGCAAGCTCAGAAGCACAAGATCCATGGTGAGCAGACCAGTTTCATCACATCTAGTGCTTGATATTCTTATGAACTCAAACAATAAATCATTTTATTCATACCATGTGTAATTTTGTTATGTTGTAAAATTACAGAAAGGTTCATGAATTGCAATCTAGCTATATCATTTCTAGTGATGGAACTTCTTAAGAATTCCTAAGCAATAGTCATTATTATTATTATTATTATTATTATTATTATTATTATTATTATTATTATTATTATTATTATTATTATTATTATTATTATTATTATTATTATTATTATTATTATTATTATTATTATTATTATTATTATTATTATTACTACTATTATTATTATTATTATTATTATTATTATTATTATTATTATTATTATTATTATTTAACAGAGAAATGATCCTGTAATGTTTATCTCTTGAGTGCACTGTTATCACTGTACTAAACATACACAAGATGCATATATATATATATTCCATCTTTATTGTTAAAAAGAGGTTGCCTTGACAACTGATTGAGATTGCTGAATGTTATTGATATTGGTATTATCTAAGTGTTGACTGATTTTAATGATTATATATATATGATAGAGAGAAAAAATAGTTTGTCTCTTGTTATAGCTAGAGAGTATTTTAATTACCTGTTCTACCAATTGCATAAGCCTCAATCTTAATATATTATATATATATCTATAATATTTTTTCTTCACTTGTATATGTAATATTTTAGCAATATGTACATATTCATAATAAAGTGATTCTTATCTTAATATCATAAAGCTGAATGAACTATCATTTACGGGAATCATTCAAGTTTTTTTTATTAATTTTTATCATCAAAGTCTTAAGAATATCCTGCAATTTCTAGCTATCATGTTTGGCAAGCTATGATTATGATGCCTGTCACTGAAATTTCCCTCAGCGTTATGATATAAAATAAGACAGACCCCTTTGTTATATATATATGTTAATTCTAATGTTTTCACGGATAAAAGATGTTATATTATTATTACTATTTGCGGGATATTCTGTGAAGTGAAAAAGCTAAATGCTGACATTTCAGTACAATATCAAGTAGCTTCCTCAGAGTGTCCTCTTTCTCAAATCATATGCATTCTTATGATTTGAGAAAGAAGATGCTCTGAGGAAGGTACTTGATATTGTACTGAAATGTCAGCATTTAGCTTTTTCACTACATGGAATATCCCACAAATAGTAATAATAATATGACATATATATATATATTGTCTTAAAGGTACTGCCAGTCGAAAAATTGCGCATATGTAGAGAAAATAAAAACAGGTATTAATTAATTCCTGTAATCTATAAATGGAAATGATTGTTTATTATTTGAAAAACAAGCTAGCCCTCAAGGCTCTTATGTAATTAAAGGGTCAGATGGAAATTAGATAAGAGAAATTAGCTTGACCAATGGAAGCACCAAGCCTTGGCTCGGACCCTAACGAAAGTGATGGATTGGTGACATTTTGTTATTTGAATCCGTGTGGATAATATAAAAAGGAGAAATATTGAGTATTGGGCAGTTCCAGCTGTTTGTTTTGAGAGATGGGGTAGGACGCACATACCTCACTCTCTCTCTATTTTAAAAATGAACTGATTGAGATACCGAAAGGAACCAGCTAATGCCACCTCCAGAACATTATCTTCCAAACGAGACGTCGTGGGAATATAAAACAAGAACCTGGACTCTGCTACTGTAAGCTATTAACAATGAACTTAAAAATTTTTTTTAAATAATTAAGAACTTTTGTGAAAGCAATTTAAATGTTAAAATGGAATTTCTATTTGACCTTTAAGTTTAAAATCAATTGATGTTTAATTTTATATGTTTGTTATTGATAAAAAAAATCATTTCCATTCATTTTAATTGTATAAATTATTTATTGTTTAAATTTTAAATGCATAAAATTTAAAGTTGGGTATAGACATTGCATAGATTCGTTTGCGGTTAATTATATTTTGGTTTTCATATTTGATCAAAATATATAGACATTCGATAAATAATGATACCTTACGGTGAGTATCTAAAATGTATTTATTCGGATGTCTCCCTCTGCGATTGTCGGTATCAATAATTTTGTATTTTGATCGTTTATGTTTATTTTGAAATGTTTTTGAACATGAAATCTGTGTAATCGATCTATACCCAACATTTTTAAACAAATCTGTGCGAACGTATCTAAATGTTAAAAATTAAGTCGGGCGTGAATGGCTATATAGTTTTGTAAAGTTGTATTAAGGGAGGGTAATCTTAGGTTATTCATTTCGTAGTTGAATTGGTTCAATAGATGGGATATATTTGTGTAATTAGTAGATGTAGTATGAGGTCCGCTACGGGCAGGATTATAGATATACGCCACACACCCTCTGTTTGCCTATGGATGGGTTTGTAAGTCGGCAGAAGACTGCGTCCATTCCTATGGGTTTTTAGTTTATTGATCTACTTGCCAACAGATGTCACATTCTGTTGGTAGAGAGTCAATATCTTCTCTATTTCTACTTTTGTTCAGAGACATCCTGACAATATGTATTTTGTGTTGTCGTATCATGCTACATTGAATACAGAATGATCAGATGGATTGGCACCAGTTGATGCGAAATTGTTGCCTAAGGTTAAATCAGGGAAGAATATTTTCCTTTCAAAGCAGACTATGTAGTCCATTCATACTCGACCCTCTAAATAAATAGTAAACTCATTATTTGAAACTACTTAAATTTAGAATTAAAGACAATATAAAATTATAAACGAAATTTATTCCTCAAAATTAAAATATTATTTTATATGAAAAAATATTTTTATGTTTAATTTCTCAGGGCTTTTATTCTTTTATATTTAAGATATAAAATTTATAGATTTTTATCTCTGCATCTCCGCTGAGTAGGACTTGGGCTAACGATCGGAATATTTAAATAAAGGGAATCTTAACAGCACGACGCCTACTTTATAAATTTTTAGGCCAAAGCCTAGATGGCGCCCTGTAGTTGCAGATATTGTTTTCGGTTAGATCATGAAAGCGAAGATCGAATCTACGCACCGCAAAAACAATATCTGCAATTACAGGGCGCCACTAGGCATTGAGCCTAGAAAAATTTATAAAGAGGCAGAACGCGCTGTTAAGATTCCACTTTATTTAAATATTCGATCGTTAGCCCAAGCACTGCTCAGCGGAGACGCAGAGATAAAAATCTATAAATTTATATCTTAAATATAAAAGAAAAACCAGCCAGAAATAACACATAAAAATATTTATTTACGCACATATAAAATAATATTTAAATTTTGAGGAATAAATTTCGTTATAATTTTATATTGATCTTTAATTCTAAATTTAAGAGATTTCAAATAATGAGTTTACTATTTATTTAGAGGGCGAGTATGAATGGACACAAGGTCTGCATTTGAAAGGAAAATATTCTTCCCCGATTTAACCTTAGGCAACAAATTTCGCACAAGCGCCAACCACTGATACATTCATGTATTCAATGTAGCATGTCAACAACACAAAATCTATATTGCAGGAATGTACACTGAACAATAAGTAGAAATAGAGAAGAATGACTCTCCACCAACGGAATGGACATCTGTGGCAAGTAGATCAATAAACTAAAAACTCCAAGAAGGAGTCTGCGTACAACCCACCAAGGCAAACAGAGGTGTGGGAATCTAAATCCTGCCCGAGCGGCCCTCCACTACTATACACAAAATATCCAATCCATGAACCAATCAACACGAAAGAAAACCTAAGATACCCTCCCTTAATACAACTTTACAAAACTATATCCTCCCCCGACTAATTAACATTATATCGTTCACAGATTTGTTTAAAATGTGGGTATAGATCGACACAGACCACGCAAAAACATTCAAAAAAACAAACGACAAAAACAAAATAGAACCACAACCAGAGGGAAACTAAAGAACCCAATAGATTCACCATAAGAACTTGGTGTCACCAATAACTTAAAAGACACCGAAAAATACATTTTAGATACCACCAAAGGATCAGTATTTATCAATGTCTATATATTTTGATCAAATATGAACCAAAATATATTAACGCAAACGAACCACGCGCTAAAACAACTAATTTCATACATTTAAAAATCTTTACAATATAAAAAACAAAAAAAGAAATGATGTTTATCAATCGGGAAACATATAATTTTAAACATTATTAATTTGTTTTAAAAACTTAAAAGCAGATAGAAGTTCTTATTTTCAGTTATTAATTACTTGCAATTTTAGGAAAGTTCTTATTAGATAGACACAAAGTTCATACTTTCGGATTTAATAGATGAGAAGCCATCTTCGTGATCACTTTCGAGATTTTGTCCTTGAAAGAAACGCGCTTGCCAGCATTTGGTCAGGAACGTCATCCAGAGGCCCAACTGGTTGTCCGGAAAATAATTATTGCGACTTCCACATCGGAAAATCGCAAAGCAGTAACGACATTCAAGCGCCCAGAAACAATTTTAAAACATTTGGCTTTTCTTGCCCATCATGTCACCCCACCCCCCCCACCCCCCCGGGCGTCCCGCGACACCGTCAGTGGTCTTTTTTTTTTTTTGCATTTGTATTTTAATTTTTTTTTCCTCTTATTTATCTTTTTATCTATTTTTTTAATTTTACATTTTTCAAATAATTAATAAACAATCATTCCATTATATAAATTAATGATTCCAGTAATAATTTTACTTTTTTTTATTTTCTTTTTTTTTTTTTTTTAATTTTTTTATTTTTTAATTTTTTATTTTTATATTTCAATAAAATATTTTTTAATATTTTTTTTTTTTTTTTTTAAAAAAAAATTTTTTTAAAAATTTTTCTTTGGGGGTAAATATAAAAAGAAAAAAAAAATTTTTTAATTTTAACGGTTAATTTTTCACTCTTTTTTGAACTTGTAAGATTTTATTTTAAATTAATGTAACGACATATCTATGTATCGTTACAATATATATATATATATTTAGTATTTAACTTCATAAATTTCAGTTTCTGACATATTATTTATAAGTTACTTTATATATAGAAAGATTTTTCAAATGTTTAGATTTTTTTAACACTTGAATGGTATCACACTCTTTTGATCTGAGTATTACACATTGGCATGTTGATGCATGGGATGGTACTGATGTTATAACTCCTGGGTCACTTGAAAAGTTTTCAATTACATAATAAAATACTGCATAGTAATAGGGGTCCTGATTGATTGATTTATGTGCATTGATGTAGGTGACAGACTATTTACTTCATTTTTGTGCTTATGTGCAGTTTGATTAACTAATTTTGTTTAAATCCTAAATAAATTTATTCCAACTAAATTAAAAAATGATGGCATTACAGAATATTCACAAAGGTATCTCAGGTGTCTTGATAAGATTTTAGCACATACATATATACATGGAGGGGTCCAAATAATAACTGGAATTATTCTCTGATTTGCACACCTTTTGTAGTATATGCTTCAGCTGTTACATACTTTTTGCAGGGACCTTTCTGCAAGAATCTGAGTAATGACATCACCATGTAAAATTGTGGGGTCATGTCCATTTTTTTATAAAGTGTGTTTTATGTGTTTGTCAATTTTTGTATAATTGATGAAATCTTTGAATAAATAATGCTGTTTTTAATGCAAATGCCATTTTTCCCTCAGATTTATTTCATAATGGTCATGCATTTTATATGCACATTCTGAAACATGTGATGTGGTAAAACATAAACATCCCATTTTGTGCAAAAAAGAGTGCAAGCTCAAGCCAACAATGTTATCTCTCAAGACCTTGAGGGTGACACACTTCTTAATTAACTTCAGCATCACCCAACTTATCTCTCACCATATTCATCTGATCTTGCTTTGTGTGATGTTTTTTTTAATCTCTGGAATGAAAAAATATCTGATTTCTTTTTTTTTTTTTGCAGACTTAGAATTGAAGGTGGAAATGACAGAAGTGTTAAAACACACCACTTTGCAAATATTTTTGGACTACTTTGAGAATTGACAAACTGGTTTAAACCAGTGCATTACTTTAAATAAACTATACTTTTTAAAGTGATTTCATTTGCAATATCTAAAAATAAATATACATTTTTTTTTTACTACCAAATTCCAGTTATATTTGGGCTCCCTTGTGTATATATTAAGATCTCATCAGAAATGAAAAGAAATTTAATACAATCTGCTGTTTTTTTATATATTTAAATAAAATACGCAATATAATATAACATAAATATCTTTATATAACTGCAATCATTGTGTGTATATAATAAAAATAATAATATAGGGACGTTCTTTTTTGCAAATATTTATTTTTGCTTTTTTCAATGTGTTGTAGCTATTTTACACCTTTAATTTATATTGCATATATAGTGACATCTATCACTTGTATATAATATTAACTAGAATCTATTATAATTATAATATAATATGTATAAGGAAAAGAAAAAAATATGGATGTAACCCTATGAGTACATAAAACAAACTTTTTTAATTATAAACCACCTTATTTAAATAATAATAATAATAATAATAATAATTTTATTATAAATAATAATAGCAGCTCTAAAAATAATAAGTGAATAATACTTTTATACTTTCCTAAAATTTATCATATATTATTAAAAAATGAAAATTATATAGATAAAAGCATCAAAATAGAAAGTCAAAAAGTAAAAATCTTGACAAATTAACAAGTAATTATAAAATAAGAAATGATGGGAAATATAATATTAACTGTGCAAATCGCAGTATGATTTATTATAGACATACAGGAAAACAATTAGATGAAAGAGTAAGAGAATATAATAATGCAATTAATACAAGAGACGATAAGTCTTTCTTTTATATTCATTATTTAAAATACAGATATAAAATAGGTTGTATAAAAAATATAAACATTTAAACTGTATTAAAGAATCTGATAGAAGGAAGATATATGAAATCAATTATATTAATTACAACAAACATAACTGTATGAATATATACAAAATGTTAATTTAACTAATATTTGATTAGTGATAAATGAATAAAAAATTATAGAGTATATATTTATACAGGATTTTTGTACATATAGTATTATTGTTATAATAGGTTTGAATTAATTGTATAAAAAAGATAGATGCCACTATGTATACAATGGTAATTGAAGTTGTAAAATACTTTCAACACAGTAAGAAGAACAAAAATAAATATTTGCCAAAAAAAGCTTTTCTGTATTATTGTTTTTATTATATAGAAAACAATTATTGATGTTATATAAAGGTATGTTATTTAATATTATATCAAGAGATTTATTTAAATATTAAACATATATAATCTATAAATAACAAAACACAAGTGCATCATCATTTTAAATAGAATAATTATACTATAAAATTTTAATATCCAAACTTGCTCCTGATGCAGTACATTAAGTTACATGACAGTCAAACATCAAATTGTCAAAAAAAAAAAACAAATCTACAGAGCATATTTAATTGCATACTATTAAATCTCTGATTTATTAATTCCTGTTACAAGTTGATTACAAATTTTTTACATTTACATTGTTATTTTTGTTAAAGTTCTTTCTAGATGTACATGTGCTTAAATCATAGTTCTTGTCTGCATATGTTTAAACTTAATATCCCCGATTGTCCATTCCACCTAGGTCAACAATCCAAATGTTATAACCCAATTTTCAGTTTATTATATGTCTCAAATGGTTCATGATATAATTTATCATTTGAACCCCATTAGCAAAACAATCATCTATAATGGAAGGGAAAAATTGTTGATAAATTGTCCTTGTTCCTAATTTGACATGATTAACCTTCTAAGTTTCTTTATATTGTTTTATTTTTTTCAAATTACAATGTTCAAACTGGTGTTACAAAGACCTTAATAGACATAACCCCCATGTTTTGGTTCTATGTTCCTTTTAAATGTGTCCTGTTCCCAGAATTTACTAAAGAGGTTTCAGATTTCAAGTTTTCAAAAAAAACACACTATACCTGTTCCTATGAGTTTTATCATCTTTGCCATTGCAGCATCGATTTAATCTAAGTAACAACCAGGTGGCCACATAAATGTCAGGCCTGGCCAGTATCTTATCCCATTTCTGTATCATTGCAAGTTTATTTGAAAAAGCAGAATTTTAATTCTCATTTTTATAACTCCACTTTTTACTTTGAATTTGTTTGAATTTACTTTATTTTTAATTATACTTATCTTTGGCTATCTATCAATTGTAAACCTTGGGCATCTTCAAACTCACATTCAGATTCAACATCATTATATCTCTCCATTCGATATCATTCTCCTGTGTTATCAAACATAAGCTCTCACAATTTTGGCTTTTTTCCCTGTTTTCCTGTTTTTTGAGGACCTTCCTGGATTTCTCTTCTGAATCAATATTACCCTGAATAACTTGCAGCATATTTGGCATTATTATCTGAGTAATCTTAATATTTGTATTGTTTTTAGTTCTACATTCTTTGGTTAATTCCAGTTCTTTATCCAAATTCATATTCTCTTCATAATATTGCTTCTCATCAACAATTTTTTTTTTCATGTGTTTTTTAATATCTTTTTCTAAAGCTTTAACTGCATGCATTTGTATATCATTTCCTTTTTTTCATTTTACTTTTGTCTTATTTATTTTAAGGCAATCTTTTTTTTCTGGCCTGAACAAAGAATCTAGAATCCCACCAATATTGCTACCTTCATTACTTACTTTGGCACTTTCACTTTCTTGATTATCTGTATTCATATGTGGTTGTTGTATAAAAATCTGTTCTTTTCACATTCCTGAGTTACCACATCTGAGGTCAGTATTTGCTTTATATCCCTCTGTTGACTGCTTATTTTATTTCTAGTCTTTCTTCTGATATAGTAAATTCTTTAACTCATATTTTCAGTTTTTGGACAGTCTATAATTAAGTGAGTTCTTACTCCACAGCCAAAACATTGCTATCTTAGTCCTTTAATGTGTAGGTATAAAACCACTCCCTGATCTGTAATTTGCCTGGGAATTTCTTCTGGCTTAATATACTGGTACAGCTATATCTTAAAATGATAACTCTTTGTGTATATAAGGGTGGGTGTATCATTGCACAAGATCTTTTTAATATATATGGCTGTCCAAATGGTTGGACCATACTTTTGAAATCACCAAATCTATACCCGAAATATGTATTCTTTTTATTATTATTATTATTATTATTATTATTATTATTATTATTATTATTATTATTATTATTATTATTATTATTATTATTATTATTATTATTATTATTATTATTATTATTATTATTATTATTATTATTATTATTATTATTATTATTATTATTATTATTATTATTATTATTATTATTATTATTATTATTATTATTATTATTATTATTATTATTATTATTATTATTATTATTATTATTATTATTATTATTATTATTATTATTATTATTATTATTATTGTTATTGTTGTTGTTGTTGTTGTTATTATTGTTGTTATTATTGTTGTTGTTATCATCATCACTATCCTCATCATATTATCATTATTAATATTATTATTATTTCTTATCATTCATATGCTTTTACAATTTCTCACATAATTTGTATAATCAACACATATGATAAGAATTTTATGAATAATAGTATACTTCATATTGATTTCAATCAATTCTATAAAGTCCTAAAATGAAAATACAATTTATGATCTTATTGCTTAAACTATTTGCCATGACTTTATCTTTAAAAAATTTTTTTTCCATTCAAATCTATATATCATTTTATTCGCTTATTACATTTTTCTATAGTTATTTTTTTAATGTGCATTCTGTAATTGACCATTGCTTTGCACCTTAAATAAAATTTAATTGAATTAAGATTATTTTTGTTTTGCAAATGATATTGCCTAGTTACTTCAGCAGTTATATATATTTTACTTGAGAAACTTCATTGTTAAAAATTGCACAATATATGACTAAAAATGGATTACTGATAAATATTAATAAATGTAAATATATAGTATACTCTCTGAAAAATGTTTCAATAAGAGACATAATAATTGAAATACCTTATTTGGATCAAATCACATGTTAAAAAGTTAAAAGTTAAAAAGAAAGTTAAAACAACTGTAAGGAAAATGGAGCTCTGAAGAAGACTGCTGGACAGTCGAAACTGTAAGAAAATAAAGAAGTTTTTAAGAAAATTAATTTCATTAAAGTGTATATGAGTGAAGAATTATAAATAATATATATGTTAAAAAGTTACTAGAATGTCAATGGTATCTTAGCTGGGTTTGAATTTGGATGAATCTCTACATTGGGATAAATATATTTTTTCACTCCAAGTGAAATTAAGAAAACTAAATTTTCTCTTTTATAGAATAAGATCTTGTTAGCATAAATCTGTTCTCTCAAATATATATAAACAAATATGTTTATGTAGACTATGTTATGGTATAATGCTATGGGATAATACTGCAACATTGTATTTCAAATCCTTGCAAACATGTCAAAACTTTACATTAAAAATTATTTTGTTTAAACCTTTGGATTTAAAAACATTTGCATTATATAATGTTTAGGAGTGTTAACCATAGTCAATTATTTATAGTAAATATTTTATATTATTTTAAAAACAACGAAAACAATAAAAATAATTTTTCAATAATAATGGTAACTATATCATATGATTTTGATTTATTATTTGAACTAGTGTCAAAAATATTATCTCAGCCCAAAATTTTACAATATATTTATAAGGAACATGACATTGATGTCAATGTCTTATCAAGAAAAACATTTAGAAAATTAATTATGAACTGGATTATAATTATTGATAATGAAAAGCTTTTTATTTATAATTAACTATTTCATATTGAATTAATATTTTGTTTTTAAATTTTTCTCATATATATATATATATATTTGTAATATAGGGAGTGTAACAATAGCTCACACAAGCTCTTATTGATAAGTCTGATAAGAGAAAAATATTTAAAATCTCTATTAGAATATTCCTATCCTCAGACCATTTGGTTTTGAGCTTTTGGCTCACCTCAGCAAGGAGCTAGAATATCCAGACACTAGAATATTCTAGATAGAGATTTTAAATATTTTTCTCTTATTGCACTTAAAATAAGAGCTTGTTTAAGCTATTGGTACACTCTCTATATTACATATTTGTAAATACAGACTTATAAAAGCAATGTCACACAGTATGTGACTTGCTTCATTGATATATATATGTCCACAGATGGCGTTCTACCAAAAACGCCGATCAAGCGTATGTTTTGTTTACATAAACGTCAGAGTAGTTAGTATTCACTATCTCTAACTATAATTCCACTTTCAGATCATGATTTCAAGCTATTTGCTGACGATAGCAAATAGCTTGAAATCATGATCTGAAAGTGGAATTATAGTTAGAGATAGTGAATACTAACTACTCTGACGTTTATGTAAACAAAACATACGCTTGATCGGCGTTTTTGGTAGAACGCCATCTGTGGACATAAATACAAGCGTTAGCAAGTTTTTTAACTTGCATTTTTGTTTATCATATATATATATATGTTAAGCTCCATGCCTAATTTCTTTTTAGCACAAGATTATTTTTTTTAATAAATTAAATTATTATTGTAATTATTAATTATGAAAGATAAGAAGGCTTTTGTTAAATATAATAATCAAACTTTCACTTTATATAACTGTAACTTGATGAACCTCAAGGTAGTATTCTGGCTCTTATAGTATTCAATATATTCATGGATAATCTTAAAGATTATCTTCTGTTCTCATATTTATTTTGCTATGCTGATGATTGCAAAATTTTCAAACTGATAATTACATTAAATGATTGAATTTCTTAATAAAATGATATTAATAACTGCATTGTTTGGTGGAGTGAAAATAAAATATTGGTTAATATGAACAAACTGTTCAGTAGACTCATATGGTAACATTCTTGAATATCTAGGTCTTTCATGTTATGTTGAAACGCAAAATTAAATGTAAGACTTTGTAAAAGGATCTTGATATTCTATTTACAAATAGTGGATCATGTCAAGCGCGTATTGAATCCATCATTAACAGAGCTCTTAAAATGATGGGAATGACTCTGAGATTTAGAAGGTTGTTTAATAATCAGTTTGATGAGAGCTCTTGTCCTTCCTATTACTGAATATGGATCAGTTATCTGACATCCCCACACAAAAAGAGTTATTGCTAAACTATGATCACTGGGAGAGAAATTTTACAGAAAGGTCAGTTTGTATAAAAACAGCATATTATCTTTCTATCAAATGAAAAGAAGAAGAGACGTAAAGTTATAATACAAAGTTGCAAATAAAAGAGTAATTTTTCTAAATCTGTTATCAAATATTTCATTGAATGTAGTACAATATAAAACTGAAACTTCAGTTCTTTTTTGAGAGGTTAGTGACAACTGCTGGGTTAGCGGGTTCACTTCCCAGCTGATGCTATGACACATGAGAAAAAAAATCTGTTAGGTACTTTTAAATTTTCTCTATTGTTTTGGTTATTGGACTCTTATAGTAAAGATGTTCTATAATAATGTCTATTTTAAATGATAAAAAATTATAATATGATTCTTATTAAAAAATATAATATTAGATTTAAATAAAAATGTATTTATATAGCGCTCGCTTAATAATTTTAATACAATTAAACACAGCCATTCAAGCCAATACGCTTCATTTGAGAGTGACGTTCAGTAAATTCTAGGTAATTTCGTCGACGTCATTTAAGATTTGCCCATATATATATACATTTGGGTCGGATTGAATAAGTGGATTCATTTTATTCTTTCCTAAATACTATATCTTGTGTTGGGAGTGGAATTTATTCATTTATTATTTACACTCAGAAAAAGCGCTTGCGAAATAGCTTGAATGGCTGTGTTTAATTGTATTAATATTAGATTTATTATAGTAATGATGTTAGACTTTTTTTTTTCATATTTGTCATCTACATTATATATACATATATCATTTTATAATCTTATATGTATTAGTTAATTAATTTATGTGCCATCTATAATTAGCCTATAATGCTGCAGAAGTGTACATTAAATAAATTGAATTGAAATATTATTATTATCATCATCATCATGTTTTAAAAGGAACTATTTCAGACAAAGGGGTTACATTGATTTTATGAATATACATATGTTTATAAAGTTAACATTGGGATTTAATATATAAGTTTGATGTAAATGGTTACATGTGTCTGGGAAGATGGGTTAAGGTTTTACATGGGGTGACAGATTATGCCAGTGAGGATGCTTTACATGACTGTATTTAGTATGTGGAGGTTTGAGTTTCTGTAAAACATTAATTTGATTCATGTTTACATGTACATTGGATGCATGTTTCAATACAATAGGAATTTGTCAGTATGTTTGCACACACTACATTGCTTTTTTACATTTATATTGGTGAAGTTTTAGAGTCTATTGATACTAATAACTTCTCAATTACTGAAAGTCCTTGCTACAGGGTTTTGTGTGCCAATACATGTTTTGGTGGCTATCTATTAGCTAATTACATGCCATTTAGTTTATTGGAGTTTTTCTGCTGTCTACTGTTGTTTGGATCTGCTTATTAACTGCTTGGTGTATGATTCCACTGGTTGAGCTCTAGCTTGAACTTCTCATTAATGACCTTTGGATTTATTGTAGTTTTGAGCTTTTTTTGGATGTCTATGTTTTCTCATTTTATTGGAAGTGGAGGTGAAATGGGTGAGAGGCATGGAGAGATTGTTTCCAAAATTTACATGTATGTTTTATTAAGTATTATATGAGTGCTTTGTGAATTAAACCAAAAGATTAATTGTTGCAGATGAGAGAAGGAGATTGGTTCAGGTATTTTGGAGTTGATTGGCACTATTGAGTTATAAAAAAAGATAAGTTAGTCAGAATCTGGGGTTGAGACTGACTGTGTAAAAGAGGGGGAGAGTACTTGAGGTTCTTGATGAGATTGAATCAATAGTGAGTCTAAATGAGGGGGAATTAGGTGGATGTGAGGAGGTGTTTGGAATTATCATGATGGAGTCAATTGAGAGGTTTTTATGGGTGCTTGAATTTGTTGTGGTTGAAAATTTGGTTGAATAGCCAGTATAGGTGATTGTACAGATGACAATTGCTAGTAGTTGTGGCACTGCGATATAAAATGGCTTTGCTGGTCACAAGAATAACACAAATTTTAAATCTCAAATATATAGTGACAAATTGGCCTCTTGGCTAGAATCTGTGTAGGAATTGTGCTAGAATCAATATCTGAGTGAAACTGTATTCAAAATTTATAGCTATTGGTGGCAATGGGTATGGGATATCTTTTAATAAATGGATTGAAAAGATATAGCTTTTCTAAACAACTGCATTATTTATTGAAAGTCCTGGGATGTACCTAAAATAGGATCTTTTAGTACTCCAGTGATGTAGCTGTCTCAGTTCTGGTCAACTGTAATCAAGACCATATTACCAAACATTTTAATCTGAGTTTGAAAGCAGTCCTTTTGGTTGGTCTTATAAACTCAATAACTATGTACCTTGGATTGGATAGTCTACAATATGATTGATTGTATACTACATGTTGTGCAGGATTATTGCACCATAAAGTAATTGTCTAGGGAATTTATGCAATGAGATATTAAAGCATATTGCTGATGATACCAGAGGTCAGGAGGAAAAAAAGGCTTTTAAATATCACAATCAATCCTCTCAGTATGATATTATTCATTAATGATCATTGAAAGGGTATCACTGGTAGGAATGGATGAAAGGTCTTGTATCTTGAAGTCTAATTTTCTGAAATGACTGGGAGAAATTTGCCTGAAATATGGAACTGATTTAGTAGTAAGTGAAAACTTGTTAATTGTGCTGTTATTTATTGAAATTTTATTTTTAATAATGTTTGCATAAGTTTTTGTTGTCCTTTGAACTTTGCAATTTGTAAATATTGGAGGGAGACACCTGGTCATGTGATGGTTTTGTTGCATATTGATTTTGAAATAAATAATCATTAGAAAAATTTAATTTTAAAGAAATTTTGAAACAAAAAATGTCATAGTAAATTGGAAAAAGTTATATATTAATTAAAGATTATAAAAGATGGGTAGAGGTAAGTTTTTTACCTTGTCAGTTTTAAAAAACAGATGTCAGTTCATTTAAGCAGATATGTGGTCATGTTATGGCTTTGTCACCATATTGACTTTATAATAATTGTTAGGTAAATTTAGTTTTGGTGAAATTTGAAACAAAATTTGTCACATAAATTGAAAAAAGATTATATATTAATTAAAGATTATGAAAGATGTGTGGAGACAAGTTTTTTGCCTTTGTCAGTTTAAGATTTTGAGCCATTTTAGAAAGAAAGACCAGAAGCTGGTTGACTTAGGTATAATCAAGTTAACTGTCTCTTGTGGAACTATTTATTACTATCATCATCATCATCATCATCATTATTATTATTATTATTATTATTATTATTATTATTATTATTATATCAATAATTATGCGATTATAACGCTCGTTAAAGAAGTTATATATATTATTAAATTTATTTAAAGCTTAGCGCTTTCAAAGCTCTAGTTTCAAAAATAACTTTATTAATGAAAAATAATTGATTATCTAAGAATATGTGAATACATTATCTTTCTTGGTAAAAAGTTCTAACATCCTAATTGAGAATCTGAAATGGATCTAAAGTTTAATCCCCTGGAGAATCTCTAATGGAAATGCTAGTATCAAATTTTGTGTGTGATTGTTTATGTCTTAGGTGATTTTTGGTATTTGAAAGAGATTCCATGTCTCATTATAGAGGAATTTTGAAGACAGGATAAGGTCTTTACTTTTCAACTTATTAAGGTGATCGATAAATATGACATCTTGATTTGGAGGTGGGAAGGTGAAGATTAGTTTGCAACGGACACTCCAGATTGTATGAACTAAAAACAATGAAAGTCTAATGAAAGGAAATTGTCTACTTTGTAAGGAGTCTTTCAATGATAGAATTTTGTAAAAGTCAATGCTCGAACTTTGCGATATTAGCAATCTAATGCCTACCAGCCAAGGGCATGATTTAATAATATGGTCAAAAGTATCCTCTTGAGTCTTGCAGAGTGGGCATATTGGATCAATATTATTTAGATATCTCTTGAAATGTAAAAAGTGATTAGTATGCATGGCATTTTGATTTACCTTAATTAAGAAGGTAAGAAATTTGGGTTCTAATTTAAGAAATTTAAATAAAGAGGTGATTTTGTGATTGTTGATTCCTAAGGACGGTTTTATATTATTGATGATTGGGTGCAAAATTAGATGTGCATCCCATATAGAAATTTTGGAGTTGAAAGTGGTATTGGTGATTATCTGATATTGGTTGAGATACTGAAGAATAACATCAAGCCAGGAGTTGTTATGAGGTGGTGGTTTGTCAGTTGGGTGTATTACTTCTGAAGTAATGAAGTTGCCATGTTTTAAAACCAAGTTATAAATCAGGGTATGGGATTTCTGATAGTATAAGGATAGAATAGAATGCAATGACATACCATTCGCTTTACGATGGAGTTGCATCCCCGCCATACTTATGGAATTTATTTTCCCTCTCCAGAGGAGTTGGGAGCATTGTCTATTGATCTTTCTTATAAATGATTTTGTTAATGTGATTATGGGAAGATAATAAGCAATTTTGGATATAACTTTCATATTGAGAAGTGATACTTTCCCTTGTAGTGAAAGGTATACCCTAGAGAGTGTTTGGACTAGTTGAATTGTAGAGTTCAGGAGAGAATTCTGGATATGTTTGGACATAGATGTTTGAGACATGTAAACAGGAAAACCAAGGAAGGCCTGGGGCATGGCCAGAAATTTAGAGCTGATTTTCTTTCCTGTTAAGATTTTCCATGAGGCTGATTTATCTGGATTGAATTTTAACTGTGATTCATTTGAGAATTTGTCTATTATGTAATATAGAGTTGATAGATGTTTTTGATCTGGGAGTATGACGAGGATGTCATCCATATAAGCGAATAATTTAATGAATTTTCTGAGTCGAGGAATGTATACTCCTGGGAGAGAGTTTTCTATCTCCCTTAAAAGAGGGTTCAAGTAGCAAATGAATAACAAGGCACTCAAAGGTGATCCTTGTGGCAGCGAAATGTTGGGTAGAAAACCATTTGTGTATGTACCATTTAATGTAATATGAACCTGACGATTGTAAAGTAAGTTCTCAATAATGCGTATGATTTGAAACGGAATGTCCAGGTTATTAAGGATTGAGAGGAGGATGTCGATGTTGATTGAATCGAACGCTTCAGAGATGTCAAGCTGCACTGCTATTGGTCTTGACATTCTATTTTTCCTGATGTGATGAAGTAGGGTCTTTACCTCCCCCATAGCTGTGAGGGCAGAAGATCCCTTTCTGGCAAATTGGTACTGTGAAATATTGTCTAGTATCTTGTGTTGAATTTTTTCTTTGATGACCCCCTCAATAACTTTAATTAGAATGGGGGTCATGGAAATGGGTCTAATGCTGTTTATGCTTGAAGGATCTTTGTTCTTTTTTAAAAAAGGGACCAGGGCTACTGGATATAAATTCATGATTTCTTTTTTTTCCATTGAAAGATGGTTAATCATTTTCATTAGTATCGGAATTGTGAAGTGATCAAGGTGTAATAGTAGGAATTTAGGGATGGCATGCATCCCAGGATGTACATTATCAGCTAAGGAATAGAGGCGGTTTTTGAGGTCTGCAGGAGTTATGTCGTGGCTATCTAGGTTAGAGGGCTTGAGTTGGTCTTTGTTAGTTGAATTTGTGACGTTTTGTAAGCGATTTTTAAAATGCATTGCGATTTGAGTAATCATCTGGTGGCCTATTATATGACTACCATCTATGTTAAGTGAGGCTGGAGTAATGTTCTTTCTGTGAGCTCCTAATGCCCATCTCAAGTAGCCCCTGGTCCAGCAGTGTTGGCCCAAAAGAAAATTCTGGGCTCTTTTGACTGAAATGTATTCAGCAATGGATATCTGTTTTTCTCTGTATTTTGCTTTGAGTGAAAGTAGTTCATCTATATGTAGTGGATCAGTAGAGCAATTCTTAATTTCTCTATTTATCTGGTCAAGTTCATTCATTAGGGTGGTAGGGCCTTTGTTGCCTTTAGTATAATGTGAAATTAGAGATTGAAGTATGCCAACAAAGGCAAACCAAGCCTCCTCAGGATGGGTGTTTAGTATATCTATTTTGAAGAAGAGGATATAGGCCTCGGATATAATGGCTTCATTGGCAGAGGCTTTTGTTAGCATTTTAATCGTTTGATTTAAGACCAGAGGTTTAAAGTTATCAAGGGTTGTTGAGACCATTAGTGCATGATGGTCTGAAAAAGAAACCGGTTGTAAAGAGGCATCTATGTTGTGATGTAGGTCTGATGTATAAAACATCAGATCTATGAGAGTTTTATACCTTCTGTTGTAAAATGAATATGCTTGCTGAGGGAAAAAACCTCTCCCATTAATGAAACCCCTGAGAAGAAGATGTAGGTATTTTTTAGTAAAGGTTTCATAGGAGGTGTTAAAATCCCCAAGTATGATTGCTGGAGTGCTGCTGTTGGAAGTAAGCATATTGATGGTGTTTATTATTTGCAGGTATGTATGATGGCAGTTTGGAGTATATATATAAAAGGCATTTAACAAGCTGGTGCCATATGTGAGATTTAAGCAAATTATATTCTTATCTAGGTAAGTAATTTTAAATTTGTTGGGGGGGGGGGGAATTATTATTAATTATGATCCCCACCCCTTCAGATGCATTATAGTTGACTGAGAGTTGTGTGTAGCCTAGAGTATTGAGTTCTGGAAGAATTTGAAGATTGGATTTTTGATGAAATTTAGTTTCTCCCATGAACATAATGTGGGGTGATACAGAGGTAAACCAATGCTTAATGGCATTAATGCGCATCAGAGAATTGATACCTCTAATGTTGATGGCTGCAATCTTGATTGGTATTTTAGACATGAGATGATTTATTGCTAGAGTCTACCACTAGCTTGATAAGTTGGTGTGGTAAGTTATCATTTGAATTATTAGTAGTTAGTTGGGAAATATCACTGGAGAGTTGGCCAGTAAGTAGGTATTGATCAGCTGATTGTAAGTCACTTTGAGGTTGTGAATGAGGAAGAGTTGTGTTATAGAATTTTGGTTTTTTAGTAGATATAGGAGTTTTAGATAGGACTTTGAGCTTAGTGCTGGATGAGTGTGAGTTGATTTGGTTAGGAGAGATTTCATCTTCTGAGCTTGCTTTGTTAGAGATAACTGATTTCCTTTTGTTGCTGGCTGTATATGAGTTTTTAAACTCCATCTCGGAATCAGAATCTGATGATTTAGAATAGTGCGAGAATGCTTTGGTGAAGGATCGTTGAGAATATAAACATGGGTTATCTGTTTGGATGGGCTGGGATGAGTCAGGGCTTTTGGTTTTACCTTCAGAATTTTTTGATAGTTTATTGGAAGAGAGATTACGTTGATTACTATTTCTGGAGTTCAATGCAGAATTAGAATTGTTTTGGATGGTTTTACTGTGAACTGTATGTGATTTGGAATTGTTTTTGTCATTTGGTTTTAGTATGATGGCTGCATTTGTTTTTGGATTGCTTGAGTTGTGGGGATTTATAATGGGATTGGTTGTAGTTGCTGTGATAGAAGGAATTTGTGACGGAGTATTTTGTGTATCCCTCAGTGTGGTTTCTATCTTTTGAGATTTCTGGTTGCTTACTTTTAGATGATAAGATTGGTCTGGGAGTTGAGTTTGTTGCATCTGAATTGTGTTTTGGCTTTGTAAGTGATCACTGTTTAATGCCAGTTGGGGTATTAAATTGTGTCTACATCTGTGTGCTCTGTTTTTTATGGTGCCACACATATTGCAAAAACGGGCCAGACAGTCCTTTATGAGGTGAGACCTCTGACCACAATGAAAACATTGAGGTTTAACCCCCAAAAAAGAGATGATCATACAGGAGTTCCTCAGTCTGACTATGGTTGGAATATCATTAGGGTTTATGTCCTTTTTTAGCTGTAATTCAAATGTAGCTATGTTTGAAATGAAAGAGAATTCTGTTTTGTCTACTGGCAGATATTTAAATTTAACAATTTTGCCAAATGGTTGAAGAATGTTTTGGAGCTGGCCTTCATCTAGTCCCGCTACACAGTTCTTTATTTTGCCATGAAGCATAGCAGCCCTGTTAACATCAACATAGCACATGAATTTGTCATCAATAGTTTTTATGTTGTTTTTGAAATTGTTGCGGTTTGCCCAATTGTTAAATTCAAGAGCTATATATCTGTCGTTTGGGTGATTTAGAAATACAATGAATGCCATCTCCCAAATTATTTTGCTTTCAAAGCTCTATGGCTTCATAATCATATTTCAAATCAAACTTTATTGTTCATAAGAGTTACATTGTTAAAAATAGATGGTTGAAAAGTACATACCTTCAGAACAAACAGATATTATTGGTACAGTTCAAATAAATTATTAGACAGGTATCTGATAAATGTAAACTTGTAAACTGTGTGTTTGCCTATGGTTCTATTTTCATTGTCTGAGAGATTAGTTCATCAGTTTGAAATACTTTTGATTGAATTAAACATATTCTGGACTATTCAATATACAGATATGGTGTTTAAAAGACTATTGAAAATGAGATATGTGACAAAAAATAATTGTTCTTCTTACAGCAAAAGTCATTTGGTTGTTCGAGGTTATGGTCTCTCTAGGGTTTTTAATAGTGACCTTGTCTGTCCACCCATCTGGTAACTATCTATCTCTCTCTTTCTCTCTCTTTATATATCTAACTCTTCATCTATTTATGTATTTGTTTATTAAGCACAAAACAAATATATACTAACATACATTCAATATTAATATATATTTGTTGTGCTATTATAAAAGGGAATAGATTATGTTGTTTTATATATAAACAAATAATCAATCAATAAATAACTATTTAGATTAAAATTATTTTTATATAATATAATAATTGATGTCTAGTAGCGCATTTAAATATTGTATGTGCGTACATTTAAATTATTTAGCTGTATCCCAACTTATTTATTTATACATTTATTTGCTCATATTAATTAATGTTGTATGGTTTTCTTTCAAAGATGGCCAAATTATGTCAAAACGTTTTTTAAGATTAATGTATGTACAAAGAATACAGAAGCATGCTTTTATTCTATTTAGACCTATTATATGATTAAACTTTTTTTCATTGTGTGTGTTTGTGTGTCATTATTATTACTCTTTGATCTACTCTATTTTTTGATATTTTTTTAAAATAATAGCATATAAACAATGATCTTATTTTTTTAGAATAAAAATACTTCATACGTTTGGCGACTGAAATTTTTAATATGAAATCTAATAACTCTTTAATTCTTTAGTGTGGGAAATATTATTATTTCGAATACTTAAATTCAAACGCTTTCTGAGGTTCAAAAGAATATTTAGTGGGATTAGAAAGAATCTATAATAACTGCAACGTTGCTTTTCTTTTACTGTTAACTTATTATTCAATAGTGAATAAATATAAGTTACATATTCTTTCTTCAAAAGAATAATAATTTAAATATATTTTCCATTTTTGCCGCTAAAATGATTCAGAATTATAAATGTGGATTATAAAATATTCTTTATAATTATTTTAATATTTTGTAAAAAAACAAATTCCATATTATCATATATATATATATTAATAATAATCGTATTTAAGTTAAATGCCGTTTTTATACTGATATTACTTTGACTTTACAATAATTGAAAAAAATATTAAAAAGATGGTGGTCTAGTTAAATTAAAGTTTGTTATTGTTAAATATATTTATTTTTGTCTGTCGTAATTGTATATATCTATTGGGAAAATATTTATCATTTACACAAACATTAATTCTGCATTGTGTTTCTTGATCTAAAGCGCAGAGGTAAAAAGCCAATAAACTCACCATGCTGACTAATGCGTGTTGGTGAGCAGTTTCCATGTTCGTATACTATATGAATAATCACATAATAATAACAGCTGCAACGTCAAGAACGTATGGAATGGACATTAGGAATTTGCCCTGCTCGCATCCTTTAAGGCATCTAAAAGGAATCAAAGGGTCTTCTTTCAGTTAATAGTAAACAGGTGTTACTGATCTCATTGAAAAAATTAAAAAGACTGAAGTGGAGTTGGGCTGATATATTGCTAAAAGAGATGATAATAGATGGACAATTGAAATCTTAAACTGGATTCCAAGTGACTGTAAAAGATCCAGAAAGAGACCACATGTGAGATGGATGGATAAAATAAGAAAGTGTGCAGTAGTGATGTGGAGAAGAGAAGCTAAAGATCGGAGAAGATGGATTAAGCTTGGAGAGACCTTAATCCTGCAATGAATTGATAATGTTTGTTGATGATGATAATTGTTAAATATAGGGAGTCACAATATTTTCTATATTTGGTTCCAAATCCATTTTCCATTTGTATATCATACCTTGCTTTTATTATTTCATGTTTTCTATGCACATATAAATTAAATAATATTATATATATACAACATTTAAAAAATAATGATGTAGTTGTTAATAAATAAATTGAGGGAACACATTTACATAAATGTACTGTACACATTTACATTTATTTTAAAAAATAAAAAAAAGTACTTTACTTAAAAATAAAATGAATAGTAAAATGGCAGACATTCATCACACTCAAACATACTGTTCATTTTCTTCTATAACTTTTTATAACCTTTGGTAAAAATCAGCCTTGTTATCAGCAGATTACAATCTCTCTGATTTGTTATTTTTAAATCTGTTTTAACTTTTACAATCACTCTGCTTGTTATTATGAATTTTAAATTATCAGTTAAGCCTCCTGTACTAACACAAATTTCTTTTGTCTCACATGCTATAAGCTTTCAATTTTCATTTTAATATTGAACCATTATTATTTATCAGAATATAATAAATTTGACCCCATTTGATATTTTTGTTTGGAAATTAAACAACTTTTAAAAATCATATTTGATTTTTGGAATTATTTTAAAATTTGATTTTAATCAAAACAAAGCACTGTTTCATCATCAAATTTCAGCTGGAGCACATTCAGTTTACAAAATAAATAAAATCTTCTCTGTTTGGTGGTTTTTTTTTAAAAAAATCTCAATAAATAATTATAAATGTCTAGTAAATCTATCAACTTATGGTTTAAAAGTTTAAATTTGTTTAGTATTTTTTATGATATTGCTATATTTTCTAGCAGATTGTTAGTCACCTTTTCTAGAAAAATCATATTTTCCCACTCTGGCAATTATCATGGTAAATGGTACTCAGAAAAATATAATCTTTTATATTTAAAAATAAAATATTTCTATAAAATAAATATGTAATAATATATATTTTTAATTTCTAATAACTAACACAGAATTACTATGCAAAAATAATCATAAATGTTTCAAAAAATCAAGTATTTAGTCATACATAATATGTTTTCAAAATAATATGGCTAACTTTGAGATTGTAAAAATACAATGAACATTCATTATTGTGGAGCTTACTTATGTTTTAAAATTCCCATTTTTTCAATTTTTTTGCTATCTTCAGAATATATTTCACATTAAAATATTAGAAAAATATGTGAATTTTAAAGTGTGAAAAAAAAAAGGTTTGCAAAATCTCTTATAAGATGGGAAAGATGCAAATTCATTTTTTTGACTTCCAGACCAATAAAATATGAAGCTGCAAAATGTAACAGTTAAGCCATTCAAATTAAAACAATACAAGAAATGCTGTGTTTTTCTGAAGGTTTGTGATGATGGTGTCTTAGTTGTATTTATATATTGGATTATTTCCATCAACCATTATGAGTATTGAATGTCTTGAGAAAAAATTTAGCTTTATTTAAATATTCCAAATACATTCCATTGTTAATAATGGTACATAGGTTAGTATATGCACAACATTTTGAGAGGTATTATTATCCCTTCTTCTTTAGGTGTTTCTGGCCTGCCCAGTGACAGTACTAGCATAAGAATCAAACCTGGACATTTAGATTCTTGAATATTAAATTTTAAGGTAATGTGAAAGTTGGCTCAGTTAGGTAGAGCATTATCTTAAAATTTATTACTCAAGAATCTAATGATCCAGATTCTATTTCCATGCTAGTACTGTCATTGATCAGGCCAGCAACATCTGAAGAAGAGGGGGAAAATAATACCTCTCAAAACATTGTGCATATACTAATCTCTAACAGTTGAATGTATTTGGAATATTTAAATAAAGTTAATTTTTTTCTATAGACATTCCATACTCATATTAGATGATGAAAATAGTCCAACATATAAATGCAAGAATGTTCTGTAGTTTGTTTGTTTTTTTTTTTTTTGCTGTTACTAAATTGATAACTTATTTTATTGCTTAAGGAAGATACTTTACAAATTTTCTTAAATTTCATAAATGTTTAGATTTCCCTTAGAACACATTATATTACATGAAATATTGTACTTCATTAAATTCAGAAAGCAAAAGATAAAATATGTGTATTTTCAATATAAGCTGAAAAAACATTATTAATAAATACAATTGCATATAGGTTTCGAGATGAATTACTGCAATATCATAAAATTTATTAAATTTATGAATTTTAATGTTTTTATTTTTTGTTTATATACTTTTTTGTGGATAGTGTATAATTGTAGTGGAATACATTAAAGCAGCACATATTTTAGCTTTACTGTAAAGAAGGGGTTCCCCTCTTTTCTTCCAATGCATAAGCTTGTGGTTAAGACCTGTAGAGGTCCCTACCTTCGCATTTTCAACCGCAGATGCTTTAGGTTTATTGCCTTAATAAATATTACTTATGTAATCATTATAATAAATGTTACTTAATTAAACTGAGGGGAAAAAATTAAATACAAAACACAAATAAAGATTTTTAAAAAGTGTTTCTCAATCTTTTTCATGACATTAAACTTTTTTTTGTTATATTTTTTTTATGTCAGGAGGGGAAGAGACTTTAAATAATTGTGAAGGAAAAATTAGATTCTTTTAAAAATAAATTAAGCATACATTCATAACCATCTTAATCTTAAAGTGTACTTGAGTGATACTTCAGGGCATTAAAATATAAAACACTTCAGGGCATTAAAATATAAAACACTAAAAATTCAATTTCCAAAATGTTTTGCTATCATACAGTTATTTTCATATCAAAATCAGTCAACACTTAGATAATCCCAATAACAATCAATAATCTCAATCTGTTATCAAAACAACCTCCTTTTAATAATAAAAGGGGAATGTTTATCTTTGTTTGATTTTAACAAATCCAGACTAGCAAAAATCAAGTTTTAAGCAAACAGGGAATATATATATTTTTCCCCTTCTGCTTATTCTTTCTATTATGACTATTTACAGAATATAAAAAAATAGTGGAGGCAAATTTATTTATATACTCTGAAACCTAGACTCAATAGTATTTTTTAAATGTCATAGCATTGGCCAGGATGCGAACTCGCAACCCGGGCAACTGCTTGCAAGTGCAAGGCAGTCATGCTGACCTCTCCACCACCAATGCAAGAGACTCAATAGTATTTTATACCTAAAAAATTCTAATTCATAAAACTACAATACCTACTTACTAATTATGATTAATAAGATGTCAATTTTTAAAATAATTAAATATTATATAGATAGTATACTAAAATATAAGTGAGAGACATCTAAATAAATTTTGGAAATGTAGTTTATGAAAGAATATGTGTAAAAACAATAAGGGGAATTAATTAGTAGAAAAAATAAAACTTAAAATGCAATTGTAGTTTGGCAAGTAAATAAAGTGAATATTATGGTTATTTACTAGAGGTTTAATGAAATCATTATCAATTGACATGAAATAAAAAGAATAGAAAATAAGCATGAAAAGTGTGATGAAATTTGACATAATCATAGCTTTATGTAAGTTGTAAAATTGCTGAAATATATATCATAGATAAACTGATAAAAACATAAATGTATTGAGAAGTTTTTGAGCAAAAAAAAAAAACATATAATAACTTTAATATTGTTTTTTTCCCTTTCATTTGTATTTGTAACAAATTAGTGAAACATTTTTGATGTCCACAACTGAAAATGTTTTATTATTTTCTTTGTGTGAAATAGTTTATTTTTTTAGACACTTCTGGGTGCACTTTCAATGTAGTTCACCAGAATCACAATACGTTGGTGAACTATGTTTAATGTACATTCAGTTGTGTTTAAGCAAAAGAAACTATTTCAGACAAAGAAAATAATAAAACACTTTTAGTTAAACCTTAAAACATCACATGACCATTATCTTCCATGCTTGCTCCTAACTGTTGTTAAAATAGACAAAACTCCCTCCATTGATTACTCTGTCTTGCTTAAAGTGGCACTACTGTATGGAGAGAGTTTTGTCTATTTTAACACTTTCAGTTGTTGATTTTAAAAACATTTTGCTAATTTATTATATAATGACTTTAATAATTGCTTTTGTAAAATTTTTCTTATTATAATATCAATACATATCTTTAAGTTTTAACAGTAAACACTTCATTGAAAATCACTTTTTGATTATTGATCAGCTTATGGGCCATTTGAACAAGAAAGCATTTTTAATTGACTGCTTCAATTTTTTTGGAAAGCTCTGGATTGTTTAATATTTCTTTGGTAGTTTTTAATTTTGTGAACTTATATTTATTCTCAATATCATTCACATTTATTAAATCATTACTGAGTTGTGAATTAAAAAACATTTTAGTTCAACTCCATAATAATGGCTCTTACCTAATGACTTTTGATAATAATACTCTTATTTTTTAACTACATATGCATTATTTTTTAGCAGTAGACAATATATAAATCTGAGAATTTTTTCTTGGAGCATTATTGCAATCTTTATAATTATATAATCCCTAAAAACCAATCACCAATTAGACAATCCCAATATCAATGACAAACAATAATCTCAAAATGTTGTCAAAGCAACCTTGTTTTAACAATAAAGGTTGAATGCCACCTTTATTTATGGTCTAATATATTTACATAGACATTAAAGATTGCAACTTAACCACAGAGATTGAAATTATTGATACAAAGAAGTTTAAATAAACCTCTTTAAACAAGTAAATATAACCTGTTCTGAATGCAGACTAATAAATAGTCAAATATATCATTACAAAGTGCAATTATAATTTTCAAATTGCACCCAAAGTATTACTTAAATAATAAGTGTAATAATGTTCATGGCTAAATGGGTTTATAAGTAATAAGAAGGTTCCTTTGACAACAGTTTGAAATTGTTGATTGTTATTGATATTGGTATTATCTAAGTGTTGACTGGTTTTTAATGATATATGTATATATTGGTAACTTCCTAAATTGTACAAAACTTACATATTAGGTGTTGCATATTTAACATATTTGATTTTTAGCTTGCATAATAAATGATAAAACAATAACTGCTCCTTACTTTTGTGTTATCTGCAGCAAGCTTGAGTAGTTATATGATTACCAAAATCCTCAACTCCACACCAGTGTTTGGATTTCTTTAATCAATGAATATTGGAGATTTAAAATTGGTAGATAATGGGGGCATTTATCTAGTAATTTTGTTTAAATCCACTGTTCTATTCAAAATAATATCCTGGAAGTTCTAAATATCCTAAGGTTTCAAACTCAAGCCATCCTCATTAGATGGTTATATAAATCTGATTGTAAATATATTAAATTTAAGCATAAACAGATAATATTATAATGTGAAAGCTAAACACCTTCAAACATATATGCTTTAAAAATGCTTAAGTGACAGCCAATCAGATGGAATAATGGCATCACATGGGACTCTAAATTCTAAAACACAAGCCAGAACTATTAGAAAAAGATGGGACCCATCTTAATCTATGCCTCAATTATATTTAAATAAGCCAGACTAAAGCATTTTGAACTAAGAGTGTGAAGCTTAAATACCTTCACATTTAATCCACTAAATATTATATATATAAATTAACAAAAATCATCCGATTTACAATGAAGCAATATTTTAAAATCTAATGAAATTATATTAATAAATGTAAATATATTAAATTTAAGCATAAACAGATAATATTATAATAACGTGAAAGCTTGCGTTTTAGAATTTAGAGTCCCATGTCATGCCATTATTCCATCTGATTGGCTGTCACTTAAGCATTTTTAAAGCGTATCTGTTTGAAGGTGTTTAGCTTTCACGTTATTATAATATTATCTGTTTACGCTTAAATTTAATATATTTACATTTATTAATATCATTTCATTAGATTTTAAAATATTGCTTCGTTGTAAATCGGATGATTTCGCATTATTAATTTATATATATAATATTTAGTGGATTAAATATGAAGGTATTTAAGCTTCACACTCTTAGTTCAAAATGCTTTAGTCTGGCTTATTTAAATATAATTGAGGCATAGATTAAGATGGGTCCCATCTTTTTCTAATAGTTCTGGCTTGTGTTTTAGAATTTAGAGTCCCATGTGATGCCATTATTTCATCTGATTGGCTGTCACTTTAGCATTTTTAAAGCGTATCTGTTTGAAGGTGTTTAGCTTTCACGTTATTAAATCTGATTGTAGCATAAATCTTAAGGAAAAAATGGTAAATATTTTATGAGTATTTTAAACCAATAAAACATCATGTGACCTATCATATGTCTTCACCACATATATTGCTGTTTAAGTAGCATACTTTTTCATATTTTTTGCCACTTAATGTAAACTTGAAAAAGCAATGATAGTGTCTAGATGGCAGATTTAATAAATCCTATCCTGTGTTTTCCTGTTCAAAATCCCCAGAGTAGTTTGAAGCATATGACTTTCATCAGTGAAGGCCATTGAATCTAGAAAAAGTGTAACAGGACCTTAAGATGTAATGCATCTTCCTCACAACACTTATAATTTACCTCTATGTTATATTATCAAGCTACCAGCCCAAACTGAAAAAACATTTAAATGTTTCAATCTAAGTCAACTTGTTTATATAGTCATATAGATCTGAATCATTTTTAGTTTGTATATATTATGGATGCATTAGATAATTAGAGTCATCTCTAACCTATGGCTAAAATTTGACATAAAACATCACTTTACCTAACACATATTTCAGCTTGCATATTGCTATTTAGTAGCATATTTTCCCACCTTTTCACAATTTAACATAAGCTTTAGAAAGCAATAATAATTTCCAGAATGCTAGTGCTTAATAAATTGCTATCCTGTGCTTGTCTATTCAAAATCTCCAAATATCATAATATATAAAAACTGAACTGGATTCAAATCTATATGACTATACAGGCAATGTGGCTTAGTTTGTAAACATTTATATGTTTTTCAATTTGGGATGTTACTTGATATAACATAGAGGAAATTATAGGAGTGGAAGGAAGGTTTATTATATCATAAGGTCTAGTTGCACAACTTCAGGATCTAAAGTTTCTCATTAATAAAACAATTAAGTTTGAAACTTTTATGGGATTTTGGACATAAATGCACATAATAGGCATTTATTAAGCATTGTTATTGGATAACAATTGTTGCTCTCTAAAGTTAATATTAAGTCGCAAAATAGAAGGTGGAAAAGTATATTTATATGTATTTTGTAATAAATTTTAAAAATCTCAGTTCTTTATTTAATGTTACTGGTCTTGAATATTAATAACAATAAATCATTTCATTCTTCAATTTTTCCCTATCTTGGGAAAAAATTTTATTTTTTATTTTTATCATCATATAATACATGATACACATATATAATAAATATTAAATTATAGCATAAATAAAAAAGAGCTGTCAATATCTGTGTAAAAAAATTATAATATTTTAATAGCATTTACATTATTAGACAATATATTATTATATGTACATAAACTGCAAAAAAACTTTCTAAAAACATATTACATATAAATGAATAAATCAGTTATGAAAATTAATGTTAACTTTGTTTATCATTTATTAAATGGTTTGATGAGAAATAAGTGGCAGCTTCATGAAGATTAGCATTTTGGGGGCATTATGATAGTACTATGAGTGCTATATCTTCTCTACATTGTTTTTAAATGTAGTTATAACAGTATAGTACAGTTTTTAGTGGCTTGAAGCTTCTATTTTCTTCGCAGTAACAATTTAAAAATATTAGTTGGGGGGAAAAATCTGCAAATGTCAGCATTGTATGGATCTTTTGCTGCTTGACAGTACTCTATTAGCATAACAGTGTTATGAAAAAGATAGCCTAGATGCAAATAAAATAGTAAGTTCTGATTGGCCAATTATTTTAACCTGAGGTAAATAAGTTTACACCATAGATTTCTATAGAAAAAATGTAATTTTTAGAAATTTGTTAGCAAATTAAAGATTATGATGCAATATTTTTGTAAAAGACTTATTTATAAACTAAAAACTACATCACTAACAGAAGATTGTCTTTAAAACAATTTATTTATTAAAAGACAAATATTAAGAAGTTTTTTATAGCAAGTAGAAGCAGTTTCTGTTGAATAAAATAAAATTGTTTTTGTCAAAATTGCAAAGTAAAGATTTTTTTAAAATTTTAATAAAAACAAATTTTTAACTTTTACATTTTTTTCTTTCTTCTTTTAATAATATAAAATTCAAGTATCTAATATTTTATTCTTTTAACTTTTTGAATAGGAAAATTGCATCCAATGATACCTGGTAAATTGTTATTGGTAAAAATGTTGTTAGATATTTGTTTTCATATTTTAAAACATACACCAAGTGTTGTTTAGCCAAGAAGTCATGGCATCTGCCTTGCAAGCAAGTAGTTGGTTGCAGACGGTTGTGTGTTCATGTCAGTTATAAAATGCCTATTATTTAAAAGCAAATATTTGTAATAAATAATATTAAGGCTATTAATATATTATATAGAGAAAATGTTTATTGTAAAAGTAAAATGTTCAGAAATAGAGGAAATTTTAACAAAAGTCTCTCTAGTTCCATTGATAATTTTTATTAATCATTTATTAGATTATAGATTATTTAATAGTGAATAATATTTTGTTGGGTAATTTTCATTACACCAGTCTCATGAAAGATAGGGACTGGTTTCTATCCAATTTTAACACCTTTTAGAAAGGGGTATAATTATAAACACATGACTAAAGATGTGAAAAAAATCTATGATTCTTTAGATGCATATTTTTTCATGTCTTTGGGCATATGTTTATGATTACACTCTTCCACATGGACATAACATGACAGATACCAATCTCTATCTTTGTGTCGAGAGTAGTGTAGTGAAAGTTATACTACAAAAGTTTTATTCATTATTGGACAATCTCTAATCTAACAAATGACTAATAAAAATTATTAATATACTTTCATTGCATGATTTGTGTCACTATTTTGACATTTATTAATTAAGCTGTAGTGATTTGATATATATATATATATATATATATATATATATCACTATATATATATCAAATATGTTCAATATATATATATATATATGTATATATATAACAATGATAAAGATATGTATATATATATTGAACAATGATAAAGATATGTGTAAGAAATTATTTGGTCATTTATGATTACATCTATCCACAAAGTGTTAGTCACAGATAGAAACCAATCTCTAACTTGCATAAGAGTAGTGTAGTGAAAATTACACTACAGAAATATTATTAATTATTGGATAATCTCTTGTCTAATCAATGACTAATAAAAATTATTAATATACTTTTATTAAGTAATTTGTGTCAAAGTTGTGAGAACAGCAAGTTTGATACTTATCAATTAAACTGTAATAATTTGCTACATATATATATATATATATATGTGTGTGAGAGCAGCAAGTTTGATACTTATCAATTAAACTGTAATAATTTGCTACATATATATATATATACATTACAAGCATAAAGCTAAACTAGTCGATATATAATTAAAATTACCCCAAATCCAAAATTCAACCAGACCAGCATAAAAATAATATTAATAATATATTATATATATTGTGTAGTTTTAGTAGTTCTTTACACTTGAGAAGTCTGCTTGGTAGTGTTTTAATATTATTTTTATGCTGGTCTGGTTGAATTTTGGATATGGAGTAATTTTAATTATATATATGTGTGTGTGAGAGCAGCAACTTTGATACATATCAATTAAACTGTAGTAATTTGCAACATATATATATATATATGTGTGTGTGTGTGTGAGAGAGCAGCAAGTTTGATACTTATCAATTAAACTATAATAATTTGCTATATATATATGTGTGTGTGTGAGAGAGAGAGAGTAGCAAGTTTGATACTTATCAATTAAACTGGAATAATTTGCTATATATATATGTGTGTGTGTGTGAGCAGCAAGTTTGATACTTATCAATAATTTGCTACATATATGTAGCAAATTATTACAGTTTAATTGATAAATATCAAATGTGCTGCTCTCACAACTTTGACACAAATTACTTGTGTAAGAGATCATGGTCTGGACCAACTGATGACTTCTGGTTCAACATAAAATGTGCATCTTGGAAATCATAGATCTTTTCACTTATCATTGGTCATATGTTTACACTAAATTTTCTAACTCCTTTTGTCTATTGTTCATTAAAAAAAAGTACAGCCTCCAAGGCATTGATGATTTGGGGTTTTTTGTAATCTGATTTCAATAGCATTTGTGAGATTACTTTTAAAAAAATTTGTAATAAATATAATTTTTTACTAGTTTATTAAAATGTTGGATTATTTTTACTCAATAATTGTATAACAATTATTTAAAGTTAAAAGAATACACATATATATTTTGATTTTATTCATATAGGTTTTAGTTTTAAAAATAAAAAGTAATAAATTTTATTGTAACATTAACAAAAAAATCACAGTGGTAAGATAATTAACTACAATCTTCAGACTCTAATTGTTATTATATTATTACCTGTCAATATTGACAGTGTTAGTATCTTTTTTAAAATAATCTAAGAATTATAAAGCAATTTTAAGATTTTAAAGCAGAATTCAATAGATTCATCAGGGATTAACATTTATCTATATTTATTTTTAAAACAAAAATTTTTTATTTTTAGAAGACCATTTTCTTGAAGATTGTTTGATAACATTTTCCCGAGGATTGGTCAATGGCATTTTCAGAAGATTGTTCAATGACATTTTCTTGAAGATTTTTCAATGACATTTTCCAAAAAATTGTTCAATGACATTTTGTTGAGGATTTTTCAATGACATTTTCCAGAAAATTGTTCAATGACATTTTCTTGAAAATTTTTCATTGACATTTTCTGGAAGATTGTTCAATGCCATTTTCTTGAAGATTTTTCAGTGACATTTTCCAGAAGATTGTTCAATGACATTTTCCTATATATTGTTCAATGACATTTTTCTAAAGATTATTTGATATTTTGCATCCTCTGTTCTCATTACAATCCTTTTTTTTTAGTATTTGCAAAGTTCAAGTATAATTTTTAAAAATGTTTTTCATTTATAAGATTTAAATTCTAAGAAATCAAATCCACTTTACTTAATTTTGGTATGAAATAAAGATCATATATAAGAAATGAAAATTTGATCATTGACAAAAACTATCACCTGGTCTGTCAATAAAAATCATCAACCTGTTAAAGGATCTACCAGTCAGTCATGAGTAAGTATGATCATTTTATCTCTAAAAGGGGTAGAAAGGTTAAAAAAAAAATATTATACTGAGAAAAGACTTTTATGATGGCATGCAAAACACTCTATGAACCACAGATGTGTACATATATGAGCATGTTAGTCTATTACTTAGTTTATTTGATAATTGAGATGCTGACTTTTAAATTATTCTGTAAAAAAAAATTTTTCCTGAAATATATCTATTCAGTGCTAATTGTGTGTAGTTCTCTAATATATTATTTTCTCCACCATATCTTCCCATTGAAAACAGATAACATTTCACTTAAAAGAGGCTATACATTACAAAGCATTTATAATAGGTAAAATAATTTACTTTACTATTTTTCCCAGTGACTGGATAGTTGTCATTATTCCAGCAATCACTCACTTTACTGATCAGTGGGTAAGTAAAAATGATCTAGAATTCAATTATGCAAACAGATTGGACTAAACATTATAGTTTTACAATTAAAGATTTTTGCTATTATTTTTTTACTTTTCATAGAGAAAGTTATATGCAGAGGCTTGAACTACTAAATTTTTTTGAAATAAAGCTTTTATATCTATTGAGATATGGTTAGTGATTACAGTTAATATTAATGTTAAATTACCTACATTCTATTTATATTTAAAAATTAAAACTTTTGAAAAAATATCTATTTGCCCATATATTAATTCATTAAAAGGAGTCTTCTGATGCAAGTAGCAGATTTTTATATCATGTCTACGTCTTAAGTTCAAATCTGGTTTTGTAAACTTAAAGTAATATTTTTAATTTCTGTAGTTAAATAACTCACTCTATCCAGGTAAACATTCAATATATGCTTTATAATTTGGAGCAATGGTAGATTCTAAATTTCAGGGTCTATGGTCCATTTCCTAGTTAGTGACTTTTGGTTCTCAAACTTGTTATAAACTTATTAAAAATAAAGTCGCTTGATGATGATTGTTATTATTGTTCATTATTGGTCTATGAATGATTATTCAGTTATTCTTTTTTTTTCTTCATATGTCAAATGCGTTGACCGGGAAACAAACCCGGGCCAGCTGCTTGGAAGGCAGCTATGCTAACCACTAGGCCACCAACGCTTGACTATTTAGTTATTCTTAATTAGAAAATGAAACAATAATAAAAGAGTGTTTAAACTAACAACCTGTATATTAAGTAAAATATCATGAGTTCAGAGTTCTTTTTTCTCTTACTTTACTATGGGCTGTTGGAATCGTCTTTTTCTTGCAGTGAAATAATTAAAAGCTGTCTTCTTTTACTAATATATATTAATCTGTAAATAGATTAGACAGATATAAAATCTGAACAAAAGTTCATATAATTGAATCTTTTTTCTTCATTCACTGTTATATACTGTACTATTTTAATGTTTTTGCATACGGTTGCATATACATATATAAGACAGAGAAAGAGAAATATTGAAAAGTAATTTATAATAATTCTCTTTTCCATCCGCAATTTCACCATAATACGTACTTCAAAATTATTTTATTTGTTTACTTTTAGGAATACCTTTGTTGATAATCATTCCCTCTTAAATTAAGTATTTGGATTAATCCGTTTATGACACACCTTCGTAGTTTCGTAGTAATCTTCTAATAATTTGTGGCAAAAAGGATGGACAAAATGAAAAGAGCGGCCAAAAAAAACCACTCCCTAACCCATTAATAAAAACAGCTTTAAATTGAGTCACAATTCTAAATTTACCAGACATTATAGAATTGCATTTAGTAAAAGATTGGATTAGGGATATTTAATTGGTGACACGGTTTTAAATTAAAGGTTAAAAATATAATTTTTCGCATATGAGAATTAATATAATTATTCAACTGTTTATTTGCAACTTCCTTCAGTTAGGAAAATATAAAACTAATTAATATTTCTAGTATATTAATATATATTGTATGCGCCTCTTATTTTACTCGTATATTTATAAAATACCTTTGTCTATATTAGGCAAAAAAATAATAATAATAATTAGCATAGTATAATGCAAAGATTTTTTCCAGAGAGTATTATGAGGATCAGTAGATACTTGCCATAATTTCCAATTGACATGTTGTGTGTGCTTGAATGCTTTTCCACCCTTGTTTTACTTTCTAGCTAAAAATAGCTAAATACCCATTTATTGACCAATAATGGATTGTTAACTATCTCAGCATAGGTTGGCTGCTTGAAAAAAAAAATCCAAACCTGATTGGTAGTTGAATAATAATCATAATAAAAATTTACTCAGCCCAGTTTTCAAATTATGAACAAATCAGGCAAAGATGCTACCACAATGACATGAAGTATTTCTTCCTACTTTATGTAAAATAGATTATGCATAAATTGTGCAAAGACTGGAGGGATGGAAAAAAATTCCCCAAATAAAATTCTTGTTTATCAGTACTTTGGTTGAAATACTTGATTTGTCTTCAGGAAAAATTTAATATCTATATAAGTTTGGTTCATTTTTCCTCACCTTGATTATCATCATACTTGATTGCTCTTACTATGAAATATGCTGATTCAGTATATAATTTTTTTCATAACTAACTTTTTTGGATGCATATGAAACTAAAATAGGTGTATATATTTGAATACAAAAATTTTATAGTGTGTACATATTAAAATAAGAATTATAAAATTAATAATTTTATGTAATGAAGAAAAGAAAATATTTTAAAAAATGAAGATTAAAAACAGGACAGAAGCTAATGTTTAAGTCATTTTGTACATTCAGTTTTTTTATAATCTTCAGTGATTTAATTACAAATGTGAGCTTTTAGATCTGGAAGTCAATGTTTATGGAGGGCAAAAAAAAGATGTTAATATTTAGCAGCTATTTATCTATGCAATTATAGATAAACCAAACCATATTGTTATTGATTATTAAATCTATGGCTACATTGATAGAACCATATGGCTTAATAAAACCATTATTGATATTTCCTAGCCAGAAGTTCTACAGGTTCCTTTATGATATTTTGTTAAAGGTTAAGCTATCTTTAAAAAAATGTATATAGCAAATACATAGTAAAATAATAATCTTTTATTACTTATATGTTTCAATAATAAAAATAATGACATATTACAAGAAAAATATTTTTGTTTATAATTATAAGATTATTTTTTATTAAAGTTTGTAACTTTTCTGACCTTTAAAGTAATTTTGACTTATATTGCAATATTTAAATCTAATTCTTCTAATATATTTATTTTTATCACTTAGAAGTGTCTGGTAAATATCCAAGATAAATTCTAACTTACTGTTACATTTGATGCACCTCACAACATTAATTCAGGACTGGAAATGTAGCATCAAGATCTGCATAGGTCTAATGATGCTATGTTATCATTATTATTAAAAGGAAAAGCACTGCTCAAAGTGGCTTAACTTACCTAAATACAGTTCACTAACATTTTTAACTTTATTAAGCATACATAATGCATCCACCATCTATATATAAATAATAGATTTTTAATAGACCTTCTTAATAAATAATTATTGCCGATAAGAAGCTGTAATTTTTTTTTATAATTGTCTATGTACAATAATTAGTAAATATTTTATAAAGTTATACAAATAATGTAAACTAATTTACTGTAATTATTTATTTTGATGCATTTTTATAAAATATTTTTATTATTGCTTTGCAATATTTTTCCTACGACTGCATGCAATTTTCATATTTAATCAAAAGTACCTCAAATATTACATAAATATATCAGTTATTTCGTGCATTTATATTTTATGTATTTACATAATTTTATATTTTCATTTTATTAATTAGGACTTGATTTATCACTCCCCTTTAACTGAACATCCATTTCCACTAGCTCTAATATAAAATATTAGTTATGTCAATATTCAATATAAATGTTATATTTTCCCTAATAAAAAATATAATGGTTTGAATTAAAAACATTTTATAGTCAGGCTTCTATAAATATGGTTTATATTTGACCAATGAATATGTTATTTGTCCATTGGACAAATTTTAAATATAACCTATGATTATAAAGCTAATATATGTTTTAATACATTGTTATACTCTAACATTCATCAATTTTAATACATCCTTAATACATATGTTTGTGCACTTTTACTGTCCCATGGATGGTGTATATGAATTAATATTAATGATCAAATATTACAACAATGAATGAGTCATACATTGGAAACAAAACATTTGGGCATATTAAGTGCCTATTCCATAAATTAAAAAGTCGTCAATTGAGTAGCATGGGTAAGAATGAAAATCCTATAGCAAGAAAACAATAATATTCTCTGTTAGTAGAAAGTCCTTTAGGTAACAAGAAGTTGTTTTGTACCTGCTCCATAGTAATCTTTATCACAATATAAAAAATAAACAAATGTTTTATATATAAACAACACTTGTCATATGTAATAACATGTTGTTTATACAAAGTTGTTTGTTTGTTTTTGTTTACACTGTGGCAAATCTAATGTTTGTTATTTTCAAATTTCAAACTTTTATAAAGTTCTGTGTAATTAAGCCATCAATTATTTTTATTTATAAGTGTAATAATATTTGAGAGTTTTATAATAGAGTGCAATAAAATATAAAAATGAGGTTACTTACTATTTTTTCTATGCCATATAATACTAAATTGTCCATGCACTTTACTACTGTTACGCAATTCTTTATTTACCACCCTTTTTTTTTACAGTTTACAGTTAGCTTCGAGATATAAAGTTCTGAAAAAGATTGCTGGGGCAATTGAAACTGTAAACTGTAAGAAATGATTGTAAATAAAGCATTGTGTAACATTAGTAAAGTGCTTGGACAATTTAGTATTATATGGTATACATTTGACAATGCAATAAGAATGAATAGTTATTATCTTTCGTATGGTTTTAAAAACTGTTTCCATTAATATTAAAAATAGTCTGTAATTTATATGTACTTGTATAAGACTATTTTTAAAATTATTATTGTACAGTATTTTATTTTTTTCTAGTTATTGTTAATGTTATCTTAAATTATATATACAATTTTTAAATGAAATTGTGCCAAAAATATGTACATATTGTACAAATGTGTTAACATCTGTATTGTACGCCCATATAGGTGTATGTGTGCATTGAAAATTTATATTATAGAGTACATTTAGCACTGTAAATGGATTTTGGGAATCTATATAGAGCCTTGAAACCAAATGTTACAGATAAATAGTTCCACTGAACAATATTTAAAATTTTTGAAAACCAGACACTCTTCACAAACCTGGGAACTTAATTGTAAGTATAGAGGATTTGAACTCAGATTTTCAAGCACCCTTCAACTATCCACACTATCTCATACAACTGATACACATGACCACACACATGTAGAAAAGATTAATAATCACCAATATAGTATTTCATGCTAAACCAGCAATCATCAGTTGGTCCAGATTATCATCTCTCACACATATATATAATCAATGCTCAGTTTATATTAAGATAGCAAATCTTCATTTTTTAATGGACAGGCTTTAATCCACTGCAACGTCCAACTTTTCAGCCATCCATATCATTGAAAATCTGATGATGAAAACTCAAATCATATGCTGATGCTAATATTATTGCCATGCCCATGTTGACCTGAAGTCACTCTGACCCTTCATGTATAGGACAGTATCCATTAAATACATATAAGAGGAATGGACAGGATACAAGCTTGATATGTAAATATTTGAAAATCAGGCACTCTTCACAAACCTGGGAGCTTAATTGTAAGTATAGAGAATTTGAACTCAGATTTTCAAGTACCCTTCATCTATCCACACTATCTCATACAACTAATACACATGACCACACACATGTAGAAAAGATTAATAATCACCAATATACGTATTTCATGCTAAACCAGCACTCATCAGTTGATAGTCTGGACCAACTGATGAGTGCTGGTTTAGCATGAAATATGTATATTGGTGATTATTAATCTTTTCTACATGTTTGTGGTCATGTGTATCAGTTGTATGAGATAGTGTGGATAGTTGAAGGGTGCTTGAAAATCTGAGTTCAAATCCTCTATACTTAATATTTAAAATAATAATATGACAATTAGAATAAAATTTGAAACTTGGGATTATTTTCTATTTTTAGAACAAAATTTACAATTGTTGATATTAAATATAATTTTGGAAAGATTATATTTTTAAAGATATAAAAATTTCACAATGAAATCTCCGTATTTCATTTTATTAATCCCATTGTAATTTTAAAAAATTTGAACTTTTAAAAATACACTTTTTTTAATGGTACAACTAAGTATTTTATTATTGAATACCTACTGTAAAAGTTGGATCTTAAAAAGATTTAAAGTTAAAAAAAAACTAAATATATCTAAGAATGTAAATAAAGAAATTAGCATCATCTGAAATGAGATAAAAGGTCGTACACTAAAATATGTAACTGTCTATCCCCCCTCCCCTCCCTTAAATAGTAAAAAATCTAGATTCCCAAATCAAATATCATTCATTAGTAAAACTGCAATGTTGTTATATAAATATTGGGATTTTGCTTCTGAAAAAAAAATCAATTAACAAAAACTAAATAAAATGATAAAAAAAAAAAATCTATCTTTATATATGAAAATTGTTTTAAAAACTTTTAAATTATTTTTATGTTTCAAAGTTACTTTATTCATTGCTTGAAAAAAAACCATTGGTTACATTTGTTTACCTTTTTACAACATTAATTAAATCATAAACACTAGATACAACCAATTAATCAAAAAATATACCAGATATTATTAATGAAGCAAGTGTGTCGTGCAGTAATTTTGAGGACTGAGAGAGTCCTGACATATGTTTCTATATATGCCTTGTATTTAAAAACCTGTCTGTATCTTTCTCTTATTGTTTTTTAGCTTATTTCTAAAAACATTTAATGGTCTTCCTGGTGTGTTTTCATACAGAAGTATGCATCTTATGTACCATGTAGCATAGAGAATAAATATATTGGCAGTATATTTAAAAAAAAGATCTTTAGCAAATTCCTTAATCGTATAAGCAATATTTGTTTTTTTTATTCTTGAATATGACTTATTTTCTCCCTGATCTGACCAAAATTAGTGGATAACATACTCTGTATGATAATGTCAAAATGAATTGGAAATTATGGTGCTAGTAGATAGTCAAAGTATATTGAATTTATAAGACAAATTATTTAATATAATAAATATACAAATCACAGTAAGCTTTATGTTTTAAAAAACATTAATTAAAAAATAAACTGCAGAAGCATTTTTAATAACTATCTCATATTCTTTATCAACTGCTTTCACTTATAAAATGGATAAAATTAATTCCCATAATGCACTATTTTAGCTTATATTCCAAATCTCACAAGTTTTTACATTAGCTTCTAATCTATTAAGTAAATTACTTTATTTATATATGAATATTATTAAATACTGCCTACCATTCTATTAAGAATTATAAACAAAATAGAAAATTATATAATATTACCATACTAGCCAAAACAACAAAATTTTACTAAAATTCTTCCACAACCTTGGTTTCTTCTATTCACAAATAAACCTTTCTAGTGAAATTCAGCATGATACATACAACATATATACACCCAGGTCTTATTGTATGCGGGTTTATTTAATGCTATTTTGAAGTTATGTGATTCAGGTTTCTTCTTAATATCTTTGTCTGTGGTTTTCTTTTATGTGATAAAAATTATTAAATCAGAAGTCAAGCTCCAATAATGTGCTATTACTTTAAATATTATAAATTTCATGCACTCACATCATATTTAAAGTAATAGCCCATTATCGGAGTTCGACTTCCATCTAATAATTTCAATATTTTCAGTGCTTTATAATAGTACTGTAATAGATTTTATGCAATAAAGAAGTTCATAATTCAATTAAAATCAGGATTTTCCTATTTTATATACACACATTAAATTTTACAAGATTATAATGTAAATCTGTTCAAATGTTATAGATGAAAAATACTATGTATGTTGTTTTTGCATTTTAAATCATGTTCTATTTTTGCTTTTTATAAAAAGAGTATGTAATCAATTAATCATTTAGTGTCCACAAGTTTATTTTTAAGAGGTGAGTAACAGTGGTGGGCTCAATTAAATTTGACAATTAAAATCTGATTTTTAATTGTAATTAACAATTTAAAAATTATGTAATGTGATATGAAATTAATGTGATGTCAAACGATGAAATTTGATTTTTAAATGGAATTGAAAATTAAAAAATTAAAGACAAAAGTAATAATTTAATTTTTGTTAGTTTTAATAAAATTTTACCCAACAGTGGTGAGTTGTTGTCTTTTTATTATCGTAAGTCTAAGTTCTTATTTTTATTTTAAACTTTTAGTTTACCCTAATGGAGAGGAAAAAATACCCCCAAAAAATGAATTTTTTTGGAAACAAAAATTTCAATTTTAGATCGCTTAGCGAAATGGGAAGGATCAACAGCAATTGGAAAATGTTTTAGTTGTATTTCCTCTTGACTTCATTTAAGGAGGAGCTACAATACCTCACATCATATCATATCATGATGAATCTGATGTCTCAAATAGCGATAATGATTAAAATACCATACATGTATGAAAAAAATATATATTATGCATAAAAATATATTGTTTTGAATAAAATTAAATACTGTAATTAATAAAAAAAGTAAAAAAAAGTTTGCCTTGCATCAATTTTTTTTCAAATTTAAAATTTTTTGTTAGTCATATTTTATTTTCTTATTCTTTTTATGCAAATTTTAAAGTAATTTTATGTTGTTGCTTTGCTTTTAGGTGATTTTCAAAAATTACAGTAACCTATTCCCCATTTTTCAAGATAAGTCTATTTTTGTGCAATTTCTTTTGTGCACAGTTTCTGAGGAACCTATCTACTGCATAAAATGAGACCCAAGTGTATACAAAACAAAATAGCTTTCCCATCATTCATTTCAAAACCCAGTGAATGATGGGAAGGCTGTTTTGTTTTGTATATTATGCTTTATGTATCTTGTTGAATTTCATTTGAAAAGGACTTTTTGTTAAAAGATGAAACAATGGTTGTGGAAGAAATTTATTAAAATATTGTTTTTCTAATATTGTAATGGTATATGCTTTACTATTATATTTATAAACAATTCTGGAAAGATTCATAATTCATTCACAATGTATGGTCATCTTACCATATAAAAAATTATCAATATTTTGAGAATGAACTTTCATATCAGTTTTTTTGAAGATTACCAGTCACTCACAAGCAAACCGGAATAGGATTTGTACTCCAATAAATTTTGAGATTGTTTACATATATATTTCTTAGACCTATTATTTTATTAAAATATATACATAATCAAAATGTAATATTTAGTTATGTAATTGATTTATTTTATCAGTTCTAGTGATCATTTCAATCATGTCTTCACTGTCAATCTATGTTTCTAATAATCATTTAAAAAAATAAAAAAGTTTTAATTGTGAAAAAAAACTTTCATTGAAAAATACCCCATTCACATTATTGTGTTTTTTTAAGGATAGTTAATTATAGCCATGGATGATTTGAATCTTATTGTTACATCTATTTTCCATCAAACTTTAAACAGTCACTTTTTTTAATGCTAAAATTTAGATTTATTTATATTAAAAAGGAAGTTTTTTACATTCAAATTGTATATTTTATGTTCCATAATATATTTACTTCTGAAAATGTTTTAACAAATGCAAAAACATTTTTACGGAATAATAGGCAGTATTATAAATAATTAGGAAAAAAAATAAAATTACAATAAAGTGTTAAAAAAAAAAATTAAAATAAAATAATTATTTATTAACTTTTTTACTAAAATTTAAAATATGCGGGTTCGAACTCAGACTTTCACATGACCCACTACTCTCAGTGCAATCTCTTATTCCTGACCCACCTGATCACACACATGTAACAAGAAATGGCACTGAGAGTAGTGGGTCATGTGAAAGTCTGAGTTCGAACCCACATATATTACATATATAAATGCAGTTTTAAGCCTGTACAATGTATTAAAATTAAAAAAAAAAATAATCAACATACATCAATGATTTTTTTAAATTTTGTTTTTACTCAAATAATAATAAAAACAACAGCAATAATAATGATAATGATGATGATGTTGATGATAATGGTGATGATAATGATGATGATGATAATAATTTAATTATATATTATTTAGGGTTTAACGTTTATTATTATAGCTAATCTCAGCATATAAAGTAGTTTTATCTTCATTTCCTATTTAACTTCTATCCTTTTCCTAACAATACCAAATTGTCCAAACCAGTAGTTTTATTTTTTATTTTTATAAAATATAAATACAATGTTTGATCTTCCAATAGACTTCTTAAATTTCACTTTATCTCCTCATAAAATTTTATTATATTATTAATAGGATAATCAATAAATTTCACTACTACAGTGTTTAGATTTTATTTATATAGAAAGTATTCACTCCTTTTCACTAGCACCATTAAACAGTGATATTAAATTGCAACAATACTTTTGCCCCAGTCACAAGATAGATACTTTGAGAAAATAAGAATGACTGTCATATTTTCAATCTCAAAAACACTTATATAAGCCAATCTTAAGAGTCTAGAAATGAGAGTCTGAATCTATTTAACATCATCATTTAACAGTGCTAGTGAGGAGAGGATAATATCTATATAATCACAATTTAAACACTATGCTCCTAAATTACATCATTTAATATCTCCTAATATGAATACATAATAAATTCTAATGTTTCATAAGTGTTTAATTATTAACAAAAAAAAATGGATATAAAGTGAATGATTTATATATTCATGCTCTCACTTTTAGACACTTAAGATTGACACATGTAAATGCATTTTTATTTGAAAATAATATGCCTATTTTTGTTTTTTCAAAGTTTCTATCTTCTGATTGGAGTAGGAGCATCCTTGCAGTTTTAACATCACTGTTTAATGATACTAATGATCAGGGAAGATTACTTTCTATATAATTACTATATTAATAGAATAGTAACTTTAGGATTAATGTATTAAATGCTTTTTCCCTCAAAATGTTAGCAGAAAGTTTATTGAAAATATGATGTAAACTTATCTATGTAATTTTACAACAATGATTTCCAAAATAAAAGCTTAGTTTTAGCTTTTATATCACATTTTTATAACTCTGTAAGTTTAAAAATAATACTATAAACTTCTAGTGTTTATTAACATTTAATTTTTGTTATTAAATACTTTAATTATATTTAAAATAATTAAACAAACTTTTAAAGTAAATATTTTGAAATTTACAATTATTTTTTCTCTTTTGGTCTCCGATAAAAAACTTTTATGAAATTTTAAAAATAAATTCTAACTGTAAAATCAAGTATAATAACTACATAAATACTGTATAAATTATATACTAATAGTTTGTTTTAATCTAATCCATTCATATTTTCCAATATACCATTTTTTTACAGTTGTTTTGCTCTTATCAAATACTCTTAAGAGTTAAAATGAGTTTTCAATAGAACTGGATAAATATTTTATTACTATAAGGCACCGTTCCATATAAACCTTTCTTACTTCATAACTAAATGTTTCATTAATACAATTTGATGTTAGGTATAAAATAGAAAGTTGATGTGTTTTGTTTTTTTTTAAAAATAAAGATAACAATGTTCTTTTTAGTAAATATTCTAAATCGTTTGAAATCAGAAACAAAATATCCTTAACAGATTTTATATTATTTAAATAGTTTTGAATCAGAGTTATTACCACATGGAAATAGCTTCCGTGCTAATGATATTGTGTCTGTCTATAACAGTGTTCAATGCACACGCACCAACTTGGTCAATCTTTATCCATTGCTTGCTAAATACTAATAAATCTTATTTCAAGGCTTACAATTTGAGGTCATATTCATAAACCTAACAAAAGCTATGATTTTTTGACCCTGCATGATTTAATGAAATGGTGGCGGGGAAGACTTGCGATCTTAAAGACCATGATTTGAACCTTTAGCATTACCTCCGGGTCTCCAATATGATGTGACTTCCCTTACGAGAAACCAGTCGAATGTTGTTGTTTTTTTTACAGATATATTATCACATATAACGTAGATAAATTTTCGCTAATTTATTAAATATATTTTTTATTTATAGGACAAATTTATTTGATTTTATTAATAATTATTACAAATTTTAAGCATAATTATTTTCGCGCCGCTATTACATAATTATTTAATTTTTTTTTTAAGTAATAGTAATAAACTTATTACAAACACAATCAAACATAAAATGTTTCAAGCTATTAGCTACTTTGCTTACCTCCAATAATGGCATTCCTAATAAAATAGCTTTTATTGCTAAATAATGGAGTTACACATAACTATTCTAAATTTATTACTATCCATTTAAATATTATAGTTATTTTCTGGCAAGTTAATTCGATTTTTTTTTATTGAAGGAATAACAAAACAAATAGTACAGGTGCGTGCTAGTACACTACTTTTTTTTTCAATCTTTAAAAATAAAGAGGGAGAAACGAAGGAAAGGCAGCAAAAGATATTTATGATCTTTGCCATTTTCTTTTGTTGTTTAGAAATAAAAATAAATTTATACTCATTATATGAAGTGTCAACAAAGAATTACGAGGTACTATTGATCATAGATTTGTTTGGGGTTAGCAAACAGCATTATCTTACCATGATTAAACTTCAAAATAAGTATATGTAAAGTTTAAGTTATTAATTAAATCACTACAGAATGAAAGCCATCCGGCTCTCAAAAATATAGTTCAGTTGCAAATACAATTTTCACTTTTTAAATCAATAATTTTATTTGAAAAAAAGTGTTTTAAACAAAAACTATTTTAAATATATATAAAGATAGACAAAGGGAAATGACAAGAGGATTCTATATCCCAAGACTTTTTAAAGGAATTATATAAGACGAACTTTATAGATTAAAACGGGGAGCTAGAAAAATAAATGGAGATTGTTATTATCAACCTGTGCAGATAATATATTTTTTTATTTCTAAATAATGTTTCAAAACTTCAGAATATATTCCAAGAGCAAGAAGTAAACCTAAAGCCAAATACAAAAACTGTCCAATGTTAAATGGATTTTCATAAAAGAAAATAAAGATTGATAATCACGAATTTAAATTGTTAGTTTAGTCATTAATATCATATGATCACTATTTCTTATGCTTGCTTATAACTGTTATTAAAACAGACAAAACTCGCTATACGTATTGCCACTCAGTGCAAGCCAGAGTAATCAATGGATGCAAAACTCTTTATAAGTATAACAGTTATAAGCAAGCATAGGAAATGGTGATCATGTGATATTTATTGGCTTAAAACTAATCCTGCCAAATAGGATAGTGGTGGCTGCAGTTATTAAAGAACCAATGTCATCAAAATGTATGGGTACTAAACTGAGTTCAGACCTATGTGACTATATAGGCTGATGAGCTTGGATTGAAAATATTATGGTGTTTTCAATTTAAAACTCATGGTTTTGTAGTTAAGTAGAGATATAAGGTGGCTACTGGAGGGTTGCATTAGATCCTAAGATGTAGGTGCAGTGCTCTCAGATCCAAGGTTCCATCAAGCCAGAAACTGATCTGGGAATATTGAATAAGTAGGCACTAGATTGGAATTTTATGCACAAGCCTTCTGGCATCCATTGATTACTCTGGCTTGCACTGAGTGGAACTATGCATAAAGGAAAGTCTTAATAGATGTGTTTTCAGATTTAAATACAGATGAACATTGACCAATTACATAGAAAAGCATAACCTTTTAAATCATGAAATGAAATATGGAGAGATATATGTTAATAAGAAAAAAATCAAAACAGAAATATTTAAGTGAAACATCCAAGCAAATATTTTTAATATTAAAGCAATTAAAAGCCTGTAATTTAGCTAGATTGGATAATTTTTTAGAAGAGGGGATAATAGACAAACGAGTAAAGTCTTATACTAGTTTTAAAAGAGGGTAATAGAGATAACATGTGAGATGAATAAATAAAAGAGGAAAGTTTTCTGGAATGCTGGTAGTTGTGGGTGAAATAAACTAGACTAATTTTTGGATCGATGAAGGTTAATAATGGTTATGTTATTGATGAGATAGATCTCTACAGTTAAATTTATCTTTCTAGGTTTTTTAGCATATGTATTTTTTTCCAAATGTAAAAAGATAAATCATGTGTTTTTGACTGAAATGTTGCTGTTGTTGTTGTTATTATTATTATTATTATTATTATTATTATTATTATTATTATTATTATTATTATTATTATTATTATTATTATTATTATTATTATTATTATTATTATTATTATTATTATTATTATTATTATTATTATTATTATTATTATTATTATTATTATTATTATTATTATTATTATTAGAATACATTAGCTTATAAGAGAAGAGTATATCTCCTATAGTCTACTAGGATGCCATTCATTTGTTAGCAACACAATACAACAGTATCATTTCCAAAGTTAACAAGTAGAACCCTGAGATCATTATTTATTATTTCATTAATTATTAATCCATTTGTCTGTATTATAATACAAAAGTTGGCGATGTAGCATAAGCAACTTATATGGTTTATTGCACTATTAGAAAAGTACCTTACCTTTCACTCTGCAAGAGTAGAGTAAATCAGATCAAGGCAATAAATAATTATTTTGATGATAAATATTTGCTATATAAGATATTAAAGAAAAGCTGTAAAGACCCTATTAGATGTTACTTTAAGTATAAAATATTTATTGCTCAGAGAATGTATTTTGATGGAGGGAAATGTATGTTTTTAAAAGTGTTGCATAGGAATGAGTGAAGTTTTTCCCCTTCCTAGTTTATTTACTTACTTTATGAGTAATGCATTTATTATTACTTTGAGATTTTCTTTTATTTTAATGCATGTCTTTGTAGTAAAAAGTAAAAGGTAACTAACCAACCACTGAGTTTAGCTATATATATATATATATCATTTTGTCTTATTATAATATTAGGAATCCTCTTTCCCTCTTTTTTCTCTTTACCCAGTTAGAATATATATATATTCCTAAGCATACAAGATTATGCAGACTTCCTGGTCACTTCCTCATCATTATTATTTTTATCTATCAATCTATAGTAAGTGACTTCATTATAAATCATTTATGTTTATGTTGTAATTTCAGGTAGTGTCAAGGATTTCAAACTGTGGGCATTGAAGGTGTGTGTTTCACCTTCAGGTTATTCTAAAAGGAAGGCATTCTCCCCCACTTTTCTCTTTATTTGGAATAGTTCTTCATACTGAAGAACATTAACTTGGGAGTCATCACAAGCCTTAAACATAATTTATTGGAGCTGGGGCAATTCTTTTCAGCCCTTCTCTTTTAGATGACTTTGGGCTTGTCCCTCTCATGATTAGTCTCTTCTTCAGATATAGTAGGCAAAGGATGCTTAATTAACATAGGCTCTCTAGATCTAAAATGAAGATGAATTGTGCCAAATGTAGTTTATTCATTTTGAGTAATATTTATATAGTGGATCACCTCTTTCAGCTTATTTACCCAATTTCAGTGATTAACTTCTAAAAACACTCTGAAAATGTAACCCTTCACATGGGTTACATGATGGATTTCTAATAGAACACAACAGGCTAGATTTCTTGATTTTTAGCCAGTTCTTTTATTCCTTAAACAAGATTGAGGAAGCATAATCTGTTAATATAGCCTTAGGATTTCTAATGAGTAAAAATTGAGATTCAGCATTTGATTACACTTTTGCTATTAGCCTTTTCTGTAGGGTATGCACTAAGCCATACATTTTAACTTATTAAAGTATATTCATATAAAAATTTAATGGATTTGGAGTAAACTACTAAAATAAATATATATCTTTTAAAAAGTATCATTAAAATGTCATTGGGACTATTTGGTAAGATAAGTTGTAGTATGCTTGCATATGAATGATTACCATACATGTATTTTAAGGAAGTCTCATGATATTTGAGGATGTATAATATAAAAGCATACATACCAGGCCAGTAGAATAATCTGTATATCACATATTCTATTTTTCTGGGTCTGTTATGCCCATATAGACAATGAACATAAAATATTAGTTTACTTCTCATAAGAAAAATATAATTTTTCACGATTTATCCTTGTTGCCTGTAATTTATAATGCAACAAAGTCTGAAATACTTGATATCTCAATGTTGATTTATTATTAATCATTCTTTTGACTATTCTAGGTTCTATTTTGTCAACCAGGCAATCAATGATATGACATAATTTAGAAACTTTGATTTATAATTTGGTTAAATTGCTTAAATCATTCTTGACTGAATCATTAATATATAGAGAAACAACCATAATAAAAAGCTTGTCCATGATTGGATGGCATGATTCCATCTTATTCATATGTTTACTCAAGATATTGGCTATGACATTGGCTTGTCCCTTACAAATTGTACTTAGTAGTTAAATTTCTGGAGCAATACACTCAATCTGATGGGCCACTTACTGCTCAGATAAATATTATTAATGAATTAACTTTTACAGTCAGTAATTACTATTACCTCAGACCCTAGCAAGTACAATTGGAGTTTCTGAAAGGCCCACATACAGCTAAAGCTTCCCTTTCTATGGTGGTGTAGTGCAATTCCACACTCTTTAAATATCTAGTAAGGAAATGTAAGACATGTTTTGTCCATAGTCTAATTTGAATAAAATTACTCCCAGAACATATCTGCTACTGACTGACTGTAGGTATAATACCTCTCAAAGTTATAATAGCACAAAATAATGGAATCTAAACATTTTGTACTTATCTTATTAAATTCTACTAAGTGATTTTCTGTCCATTTCAGTTTTCACATTTTTTTAATAATTTTGGTAAATAAATGGTGTCATAAGGAAAATTTTTTAAAATTTGTGATAGAAGTTGCAGATGTCAAAGAAGACTTCAATTACTTTTGTTTCCCAATATGGAAAAATCATCAATTACATTTATCTTATCATGATGTGCTTTTTTACTTTTAACACCTATTACATGTCAAAAAAAAAATCCAATTTTTGAGATTGGTTATGTTTTTTCTTATATTTTTTAAGAACATATCCAGAGGGTGAAGGTGTTCCAAGATGTTTTCAGAATCAATTATGATGTCATCTACATAGATGGTAATAAAATACTTTTAATTGCCTCTGACAAAATGCTATCTAAACATTGGATTAAGTGAGCTCTGCTGTTGATTAATCCAAAAAGCATCCTTTGAAATACATATGAGTAACCTTTAATATCTTAAAGCAGTATACTTTTGGTCCTTATCATGCAAGTATATTTGATAATAGCTATCTGTTAAGTTCATGGTGATAAATATGAATAATGGGCAAAACATCATGTTCTGGATTCATTAATTGATTCAAGAACTTCATATCTAAGCATATATGTACAGACCCATCTTTTTTACAGACAACCAGTAATGGATTATTAGAAGCTAAATGGCATTTTGGAATAATTTTCTATTAATCATCTGATTAATTTGTTTTTGCACTTCAGACATAAACTAGTATGGGATGGGGTAACTTTTGCATTGAAATAGCTTGTTATCTCTTAAACATATCTTGTATATGTATTCCTCAATCATACCAGATTTTTTGAAAATACATCTTTATATATGCATAGCAGTTGAAAGAATTTCTCTGCATCGTTATCATGGAGTTCACTACTATCTAGTATATTAACTTTTAAATATGGTTTGGTGGAGATTACATGAATGACTGATAAATTAAAACCCTGACTACAACTAACCCTACTATAATCAAATTTTCATTTTCCACAAATTAACTTTTGGTTAATATAATCAGTTATGCCCCTCATGCCTATTCTTAAAATATGAACCTATAAAATGTCATAAATAAATCCAGACATAATTAGAATCACATGTTTAAACATGATATGGTTAAATTGCACACCCAATCAAATGTGTTGATCAGACATTTTAACCATGCAGCCATTAGACAAAGTAACCCTGTATCTTTCTCAGTAGTAATATGGGGATTTGGGAGTTTATGTCAGTAATTCTAATGAATAAATTGTCTGAGATGAAGGAAATCTGACTTCCAATGTCTAATAAAGCTTTTACAGATACCCGTTTGGATATTTATAATCATATCTGGGCAAATATTGTATAGGCTATTTTCAGGTTGGACATCTAATTCTATCATTTTGAACTTCCATGTTCAGTGAACTCAGTTAGTTCATGATACTATTGCTCCCCAAATTAGTAAGGTCAGGATTCTGCAGTAAAAAATGTTCCAATGTGATCTGTCCTTGTTTAAGGAGTGAGATTTTGGTCTAGCCTCTAGCATCTTGACAGGTATTTTTCTGAAGCACTGGTACCCCATTTTAACCTGTGGCTATCTCTACTGTTATTGGGCATTCTATTATTTGAATAAGTTAATATTTTATTATAATGCAACCTATCTATTTTCCTGTTCTGACCCCTTCAATTCTGTATCACCTGTAAGGCAATATGTTGTATCAAATTCAGTCACAAAATTGACTGTTGATTTATTTTTATTGTTGATCATTCATGATGATGAACGATTATTATGTTTGTGTAATTCTGGTAAACTTATAGTTATTTCTGTCCTAATAACTCATGCTTATTTTATATTTAATTTTATATTTTGGATTGAACTTTGGTTGATGATGATGATATTCCATCACCCCAGTGTCACTCCAGTGACTCCATACCATTATGATATATATATAGTATGTAATTAGAGGGGAATTGAACCCAGAACTTTCAAGATTGTTTGTTTTATTTTCATTCTCTATAACCACTGGCCAAAGGTATAGCTTGTTCAATGTGCTTTGGCAAATTTTGACTTGTTACCTGAATAAACTTGGTTTCCCGACATTAAAAAAGAAGTCGGGATTTTTGATTTAGCCAACTGTCCCAGTTATAATTGGGTATAGCTTCCTTTGTTTGGAGTGTATTTATTTTGACTAACTTTCTGCCTATTTATATTTTAAAAGCTTTTCAGGAGGATATATTTAAAACTTTCATAAGTTTTGGGTCTATGTCCTAGAGATTTCCCCCCAGTTCTTCACAATTGCATACAGGTGATTTAATTTCTCTATTTCCTCAACCTACTTGTGGAAAACAATTCTTCTAGTCTGGCCAAATATTTTATTGGGGTCTCATCAAATTTCCCTCTGAAACTATCTAACTGAGTGGATTTGTCTATATTATTGATTGATCCTTGCTGATTATTATTCAACTCATTTGTGTGCCTCTTGGAACTATTTGATGGCAGGAGCATCCTTTACTTTGATCACACTCTGCATGACTACCTAACATGCATAATTCTCCCTTATGGATGAGTACCTATAGTTTTTTTCTTTATGATTATTCTTCAGTCCTTCAACACTAAGTAAAATCCTTGACATCTTATCTTCAATATCTAACATCTGACTGTTGATGCCATTCTCCTGAATTCTCAAATAACGTTGCATCTCTTGAATAATCACCTTATTGTTATCTTGCAACTTGTTTTTAATTTCTTCCTGTCTTTTGGCAATACCTTCAATTTCTTCTTATTTTAAGTACTTCTAACTAACCACCTGATCTCTTATACTGGTTATATTACTTTGCACTTCCTTAAACTTTTTCTGCATTTTTTTTAAATTTCACTTTCAAAATTATCAATTCTCTATGCCCCATATTTGACTTTATCTTGATATCTTCAAACTTGACCTGAGTACAAATCATGTCAATGTAGACTCTAAATTTAAAATCATATTTTATTTTCCCAATTTTATTGATTCTATTTATCACTTTCTTTTACACTTTCCAATTCATGTTTATTTTACCATTCAAATCCTTAAAATCTTTTTCAAAATTCTCAAGACAGAACCAGTTTATTTTCCTTCATTTTAGTCTGTTCCTTCAGCTCTCTACATCTAGCACTGCACCTTTTCATTGCTTCAATTTAATCTCTAAATCATGTCTAAATTCTTTGATTCTTGCATTGGATGCATTGAACTTGTTATTAACTTCATCTTTCAATTCCTTGGAGTCCACTTTTAACTGTCCTTTCTGTTTTTCCAATTTTTTATCTAATCCCTCAAAATTTTTATCAATATCTTCAAATTTCCTGAAAATCATTCTCAATAAATCTGATATACCTGTCTCAGGTCCTAGCTCTACTTCTAAATTAGTGGCCTCCATAATGATATTTGGCAAAATGGAATATATCAACAAACTACATAGAAAATATTTATACTAAAAAATAATGGTTTATTGTTGACATCTACCCCTGGATAAACTTTATCAATTACAGTTTCTATGAAATAAACCTCCAAGTGTCCCAAAACATTTTTATCCTATTTTCAGTTTAATGGGATAGTAATTTATATTATCTTATAAGTATCATAAATGCTCACTATATATGTTTGCCACCCTTGGGTTTTTATGGTTCATAATCAGGCCATGCATTTGAGCACCAAAAGCTATAATACTATAAACAACATAGCAGGTAAAGCAATATTATATGCTCAAGTTAAAATAGCTATTTAACTTAAAAGTAGAATTAAATAAACTGAGATAAAACTCTATTATCAGTTAATATTTAAATAACAGAACTGACAGAAAATAATGCCCCAGAGACAGATGCTCTATTATATCTAATCAATTATAAAATTCAGAAAGTATGAATATAGAATAAATTAAATGATGAATGGACTATATTCTGATATCAAATCCCTTGTCTACACCAATACAATTTATAATGAGGAAATAATACAAATACTAGTTCTTGTCAATATGTCTTAAATTATAAATTACAAATTCTATATTAAGAAATAAGATGAACATGCATAATAATGCATAACGTGCTTAACTACAAAGATCACTTACCTATGCCCATCAAGTGCAAGCTATGATTATTACCCCTACAGAAATAAATTAATGAAGCTCACAATATTGAATTTTGTAAGTAACTAAGATAGTTTTATGAAAAGAATTCAGTGTATAGTAACTGTACAAGTTTTGTACCATTAGTGATGCCAAACAATATACTCATTTCAAAATTAAATGAAGATCTATATTCAAAGTGACTTTACTAAAATTAGATTATTAAATAAAGTTTAACTTATCAGATCCATTTAAAGAGGTATCACATCTAAATAAGCTCTTGCAGTGAGGTTCATTACATGATTGCTTACAATTTTAACTAGTTATTATGGTTTCCTCTAACTTTGTCTATGTCTAATTATTTGTCTTATGCTAACATATATACATAAAATACCATCCATATACATATAATAAGGACTTTAAATAAAATCAGACATTTTAATATGGAAATGAAATGTTTAAGATCTATAATTTTGATCCCACTTGCTTTGGCAATCGAGTCCAATAATTTGATGTCCAGTAATTGTAGAGCAAATTAATATTAAATGGTATTAATTTTGGAATTACTTCTCCAAGTTATTTGATTTCACCAATAGAATATTGGGTATTTTAATTCATTTTGAATGATCACACACCACATACTATTTCACAAATAGAATAATATTAACAAATATGGAGTTGGATATTAGATACCACGTAGGTTATATTTCTGCAGGATTCTTCTAATGTTATTATCATAGACTTCTTTTAATACTAATTATCACTTTATTTTTTTCATATGTTACATAACTCATGAGTTACATATATATTTTATAATCACATTACAAGTTTAATAAAAGGCTTTCATCAACAGAGGTAAAATATATTGCCTCTAATAAGTGATGTCAGAGATATGGTGACTATGACCTAGAAATAAACATTTTAACATTGTAAATGAATAACCTATTCAGTAGTATATTGAAATTTTACTTTGATATCTTCAACAACAGCATTATTTTTATCCATAAGTATTGATATTGCATTCCAAACATATGCATGTGTATTTGTTTTTAAATATTAATGGGCTTTTAATGATCCTTAGCAAAAATAAGAACAGACTTCTAGAACATGGCTTAAGACAAATTTCAGTTATTATTTAAACCTCAATTCATATTTCATAGTCATTAAGGGTAGATATTAACTTTGTTTTTTAATAATAATCCATGTGGGATAGTTACATATCAAATAATTTTATAAATTCTCATATTATGTTGTTTGTCCTTTTATAATAAAACATTAGTATAAGGGATTTGAACTCAGATTTTCAAGCACCCTCCAACTATCCACACTATCTCATGCAACTGATACACATAACCACACACATGTAGAAAAAATAAATAATCACCAATATCCATATTTCATGCCAAACCAGCACTCATCTCCCATATATATATAATCAGCGCTCAGTTTATATTAAGACAGCAAATCTTCATACTTTAATGGACAGTCTTCAATATACTCCAACCACCAACTTTTCAGCCATCCATATCATAGAAAATCTGATTATATATATGTGTGGGAGATGATAATCTGGACCAACTGATGAGTGCTAGTTTAGCATAAAATATGTATATTGGTGATTATTTATTTTTTCTACATGTGTGTGGTCATGTGTATCAATTGCATGAGATAGTGTGGATAATTGAAGGATGCTTGAAATCCCCTATATTTTCAATTAAGTTTCAGGTTTGTGAAGAGTACCTGGTTTTAAAATATGTAATAAAACATTAGTTAAAAGTATGGCTATTTCTTTAAAGATAGGTAAAATGGAATTTCATAAACTTCTTGTGCTTCATTAGAGATTGGGTTTTTATGTTATAATGCTATTAATTTTTGGATGAGTGGTATATATTGTCTTTATATTATAATGCTTTTAAATACATCCAATATTGTCTGTAGTGTCTTTTATACAAGGAATATACACTTTAATATTTGTTTCTTCTATTTGTTTTTAAAATTCCAGAATATATCAACAAATGTGATGATACATGCAAATTACTTTCTATTTGGAATTTTTTTTAAAAAAACTCATTAAGTAAATAATTTTTCATAACTATTATTACTATTTTCTATTAATAGAACATTTCATTATTGTTATATATTAGTGTATGCAGAACCTCTACTGTTATTTTATAATATTTGCTATCCAGATGATGCCCAGTATAACCTGGTCAAAACGTCAGTTTATATATATATTAAACAAATTATACACTGATGTAGCCAGATAAATAATATATACCTGGGTCTCTTTTTATGCGGACTTATTTAACATGATTTTGAAGTTACGCGTTTCCTGTTTTACTGGAAGTCGAACTCCGATAATGCGCTATTACTTTAAATAATAAATTTTGCACACTTATGTTATATTGAAAGTAATAGTACATTATTGGAATTCGACTTTCATCTTAGTAATTTCAATATTTTCAGTGCTTTATAATAGTAAGATTTTATGCAATAATGAAATTAAAATCATGATTTCCACATTTTATGTATGCACACATTAAATTTTACAAGATTATAATGTAAATTTGTTCAAACATTGTGCATGTTAATTTTGCATTTTAAATCACATTCTGTTTTTGCTTTTTAAAAAAGAACATAATCAATTATTAATCATTTAGTGTCCACAAGTTTATTTTTAAAAGGTCAGTAATAGCAGTGGGCACAATTAAATTTGACAATTAAAATCTGATTTTTAATTGTAATTAACAATTTAAAAATTACTTACAATGACTTGAAATTAATGTGATGTGAAATTTGATTTTTAAACAGAATTGAAAATTGAAGATAAAAATAAGAATTTCATTTTTAGTTGTTAGTTTCATAAACAATTAATAAAGTCATTGTCTCAAAGATTAATTACTAATTACGTTGTCACCAGAAAACCATTGACACAACATGAGTGTGAAGTTGGCGCTAGTTGTTTGCAAACGAACATGTTTTTCGACAAATAGCTATAATAATTCAAACGTGTATGAAAAAATGTAAATTACTGTATTGTAAATTATGCATAAAAATATATTATTTTGAATAAAATTAAATATTATAGTTAAAAAAAGTTTGTCTTGTATCAATTTTTTTCAAATTTGAAATTTTTTATTAGTCATATTTTATTTCCTTATTTTTTTGCGCGCGAATTTTAAAGTAATTTTACATTGGTGCTCTGCTTTTATGCGAACTTTGAAAAATCACAGACCACACCTCCCCTTTTTCAATGTAAGTTATGTCTATTTTTGTGCGATTTTGTTTGCATGTGTTTTCTGAGGAACCTATCTATCGTGTAAAATGAGACCCAGGTGTATATATACAACAATGAACAAACTCAGTTAACAAAATGAAGTTTAAAATTTTAAAAAATGATAATTAATGAATAAATATTTTATTATTATAAAAAATGTATTAAAAATACTGAATAATAAAAATATTTCAGTTGATGATAGAAAAAGAATTACTTCTTGATTCACTGTCAGCCATTTTGATTTATTTTACGTAAGTGCAATCATAATTAAATAAAAGTTACGCAAAGGGGTGTTATGTAAATTGATTCTTGTAGTATTTTTTTTTATTTTTACATATTATTTTAGCATAGAACAAAGCATTTTATCATGGGCAAAATTTCTATAGATGCTAGTTAATTAAATAAAAAATTGTTTTGATTAAATATATACATTTTAAATATATACTTTTTAAAATGTACTATTAAGGCATTTTGTTATTTGAATATATACAAACTTTGTACTGAATAAAATTTGTACAATATATTTTTGACAATGTTTTTTTTTAATATAAAGCTTACCATTATTTTAAGTATAGTAGGAACCAATTACAGAAAAATTAAAGAAGTATGATACAGAATGATTCCATATTTTTAAATAAAGATAAAAATATATACTGGGATGAGAAAGTGCTAAATAAATTATATTCCAACTCAGAAATTTGAATTAATTTGAGTTCCATCTCCAGGTACATAAGTGATATTTTTTTAACTTATGTTTAGTATCATTTGATAATATAAAGTATATTAATAATTGCACAATACATGAATTTTTTCTTGCTTTTATTAATGAAGGTTATTTAGATTTACGATGACAACATTTTTGCTATAGTGAAATTAATTGATTAAGTGAATATATTTTTGCCTATGTACAAATTTTAAAATTTACCATTATTGTAATTTGTTATATATGATCAAAGTATGTACTTTATTATTTATTGTAATAAATAAAACATATATATTGTAACCTATAAATAGAATTTGATGATAATTAAGTGAAGTGAGTGAGCCACAGAATTGAAGAGTTAAAATCTATAAAAAAAAGAAAAAAGGAGTAATTGGGTGCCATTTTGAAATCTAAAAAAATGAAAAATAAAGGAGTGCCATTTTGTAACCTATAAAGAAAGTAGATTAATAAAAGATAATACAAGGCATTTTGTAATATCAGCAATATCAACAATACTGCATGTTGTATGAGCTAAAATCACAAATGTAATACTATAAATGATAAATGACATTAACTATCAAACTATGCTCAGATATGCAGGGGAAGCATTATAATAAAATATAATGAAATACAAAGTAACATTATTAAGAATTAAGAGGAGGAGAAACTTCAACTCACTCCATCATACATAAAAAAATCTTAGTATTTAAAAAAATGCCATTAAGGTTACATTTAAATTTTCCTTCTTTGAGATCTAACACAACTATCTTTTTATTCAACTTATAAAGATCTTCTAATACTTTTACATGTATTTTCTAAGCATTTCATTGCTTTGGTTGGATGAAATAATATTTATATCTGAAAATATTTGAAATGTTCATTTAAAATTTATGCCACACAGAATTTATCTTTTGGGTATAAAATTTCAATATTAAAATAAATTTAATAAGATGGTTCATGAAATTATATAAGGTATCTTAGGGTAATATGTTTTTATAAATTCTTTTGACTCTAGATTTATTCAATAGCAAATGAAATCCTAGTTAAAATATAGTAAATAAGTGTTTCATCTATTTTTGTAAGTCATGTGACATATAGATGTCGATACACACATGCTTGCAAGTTTTTTTAGTAAAGTTGCAAACTGTTTTAAAATTCTATTATAAAATTTAAAATATTATATTTGACTACCTCAAGATAAAAAGAAAACTAGTTAGTATAAAATATTAAGTCGTGTTTTATTATTATTATTTTTTTTAAAAAAATGAATGTAATAAGTAAAATTAGATTTTTGTTTTATTTTGAAAAACAACTACGTTTTAAGAAAGCTAAAGATAATAATAATATTACGATATGATTTTAAAAGTTATTTTGAAGTGTTTGGTAGATGTAAGTAAAATATGAAAATTAACTAGGAATTAAATCATATAATAAATAATAAATATTAGATAAATCATTATTTATTTTTAATTTTGATTCTGCATTGTTGGCTAGGGATGTAAATAAGCTAGCAGAGCATTGTTTAGTTAACCAATCAAGGGAGTAATTCATTTGGGTATAAAAATCGGTGCACAATTATTTTCGAGGTACTACTACAGCTACTACTTCTGTTAACTAAGTGTGCTGTATTTAACAACTTAACTTCTATTAGTTTGCAGTATAAAGATTAAGAGTACCATTAATAGTCAATTATATTAATTTCTAATTCCAAGAAAGTACAGTAATTTATTATACGATCGTATAACATAGAAATGCCATGCTAAAAGCTAAGTAATACCTTATCAACCGATTTATTAAGTTTGATCTTAACATCATGTTAAATATGAATAGATCATCGTTAAATTTAAATTTATATAAAAAATGTCAAAATTATTATGTTTCCATTAAGCATATAATTTTGCTTATATTAATTAGTGATTGTAGCTTGCTATTGAGATTAGCAAATTGGACATCATATGGAAGTTTAAAGGAAATTCACCAGAAATTAAAAGTAAAACAGAAAAAAATGCCTTTATTCGGAGGCCTGATTTTAAAATTAAGACTAAGGAAATAAGATAGTAAAGTTTTAAAAAAAATGTTTAACTTGATAAAATAACAAGTTTGGGAAATGCAGAAATGTTTCTTTATGAAGAGATATTTAGCATTCTATTTTAAGAATATTATAATAATTTTAAAAGTATAAAAACCAAGACCATTATCGAAACATTTCATATTTTATTAAAATGAATTTTTTTTAAATAGGTAACAAAATTAGCCTATTATTAATTAGTGTATGCTGGTTATACAAAAGATGTTAAAATTTATTTATGGAGATATTTTAATACATAGAAAATGTTGAGAGACATTGAATTAATGTTACCGTATTAGAGATAATATAAACCGTCATGGGATTTGAATGAAATTAGCAGAACTTTGAAATTATTTTATTATATGATATCGAAAAATATTTTCAATAGTTATCTTTAATTAATGGGAACCATGAATTATTATTGTATAAACTTTTAGGAGCAGATTCATGGTTATTTATGAAGCAATCCAGATATTTAAAAAGTCGACTTACCTTACCTTATTTTTATTTTTGAAAATTGTCATTCATTTTGTTTTAAAAATGGAACCAACAGAGCATGCATGATTTTGGCATCATGAGAAGTTTTATCAACAAGCACTGGGAAGTAAAATACCCAAGAGGAACTTATGGACAAAGTTTTTGTTTTTGTAAATATGATTTTGAATTATTTCTTTTTACTAATTTTAGTGTTAATGCTTATTCATAGGTTAGAGATAGAAAAGGAACATAAAAATATTAAACTATTTACTAACATGGTGCTTAGATTCTTATAAAAAAATATTTAATAATTTTAAAAAGACTTAATATTTTAAGTGTGATAATATTGAATGAATGATATACTATATAATGTTTTATTTAGTTTGTGGACCAGAAAACATCATTTAAGTGGTCAACCAGTAGAAAGATCACTTATGGTAATAATTATAAAAAAAATATTAATGATTTTATGATGCTTTTTTTTTTTTTTTTTAGATGGTGAAATTATTATGTTATTTTATTTTTTGTGTGGATGTGCGAAAACGTATGAATACATGATGCTTACACAGAGCTTATAGGAGTTTATTTATTTAAAAAAAATATGCATACTTTTATCTTATACTATAAATATATTCTAGCATAATGGAAATATAATTGTATGATTCTATTGTGGTTGAACTTAATGCTTATTTTAATTGGTTGAAGTGTTGAGGTATTATATCGATAGTAATTATTTATATTTTGTTTTAAGAATTATTAGAGAAATGAAGTAATCTTTCTTATTAAGTAGTTAGGTCGTTATTTATATGCAAATTTATTTATTGTTGTAGAAAGGTGGTAAGAATTTTAGCGATGTAGAGTGATAAATCTCTAAAGAAGTTATAATGATAGTGGCTTGGGAGTAAGTTAAATGAAACTAAGTTGATGTTTTATGTAGGATTTATTTATATGGGAACAAGGGTAATCGATGATGATGATTATGCAAGTATAGATAACTTAGCCCTATAGCTTGTATATTTTTCATGGCAGTGTGTTCTGTGTGTTGAAGTTAAATGTTCCAATAAATAGCCTGGACATTATATTTTGTGATGGAGATTATTAGACAGATAAGTCATACCTCATTTTTTATACACTGTTACCATGATGATTATATAATAGAGGTACTAGTAGGTTAGACTCTAATTTATTTTGTATGCCTATGCATCTGTTCACTATCGAAATTTCTAGTATTACATCGTATAGGATTGTATTTAGACTAGGAAATGATAAATAATTTTGGAGGTGTGGATCGTATTGAAAAGAATAAGTTGTCTCACTTGGAGTAAAGATAGAGATGAATACAGAAATTATAAGAATATGGTTTATCAGGAAAAGAATCATAAAATTTTTCATATTCGAAATTGATTATTTTTTTATAAAGATGTATAAGTGATAATTAAGGTGCGTTTGTAAAAATATTGAATAACTGTTAAGTATTTTACAACTTACATATAGTGCATATTTTTGACAAATAATATGATAAAACCGAATCGTGTTAAAATGATACAGATAATTATAGTTTTTGTAAAGGTTATTCTGTAACAACGATATACACCAACACATACATTTTATATGATATTAAAGTAATATTCAATCAGTAATATAATTAGACCGCTATGTTGTTAATTAAATTTATTTATGTCATTATTAAGTTGGGAATAACTACATGATATGTTAAATTATTTCAAAAGAACTAAGTACAAGTTAATAGATGAATATTAAACTGGTTAATTTTTTTTCATTTTGTATCTTGAGTTTACCAAATTAATGTAAATGTAGCAGAGATACATTATATTAATATTTTTAATAAGAGATATGTAATTTTAAAAAAAAGTTCCATAACTTTTTTTATAGTTTATTTCTAAAGTGTGATAATGTAAAGTTCATTAATAATATAAGTTATAAATAAAATTTGTTAAACTTGTTTTATAAATCTTGGTGTTGACTCAATTTGTCCACATCACAGATACATAATCATAGATAATTTGAATTTTAAATATAATATTTGCACAACATAAATAAAATTATTGTTTAAGAGTTATAATATTTTCTTGATATGATTTTTTCAAGAAATTTTATTTATCATATTATTGTTATTATGGTCATAGAATAACTATAAGACATTTACACAGAATTATAGTATTATTGGTTGCCACATATTCTCAGATTATAAGATTATACCACATATTTATTTAAGATTCCATAGGAATAATAAAAGATTATATCATATTATTATTTATTATTACACATGATCAGTATTATAATGAAAAAAGAGATGAAATTAAAGTATATATTGAAAATTATTATTATTATTTAATTATTATTAGTATTAGTCAGATTAGTTGAGAAATATTAAATCTCTTATTTTTGCTTAATTACAGAAATTATAATTGCCTATAATTAGTTTAAAAGAACCTTAGATAATTTGAATTAAATTATTTAGATAAAGAAGATGAAGATTGTTTTATTGGGATAATTTTAATTAATTAAGTAGTTATTGAAGATGTAGGAATGCTATAGATTTAGTGTTTAAGATAATAAGAGGGAGAATAATATTCTTATGCCATTGGGGTAGTATCCTATGGGATATGGGCTCAATGTATTCATCTTGCCACTTGTAAACTCACTTCATAGTCTCATGATTTTTATTGGATATTTATTTATTTTATGAAACTGAACTATATTATTATTTATTAATTAAAGCTAGTTTAATAACATCTAGTATTGGAAAATATACTTATTATTGATTAGATACATTTTAGATTAGTGTAATTATTTCTGAGCTAGACTAAATTATTAGTATTACATATTTTCTGAAAGTGAGGGTACAATATATATATATATATATATATATATATATATATATATATATATAGTAAAAGCAATATATATATATATATATATATATATATATATATATATATTGCTTTTACTATCTATGATAAATCTTACTTTCCTTGAAGTGCCATAAATTAAAATACAGATTGCCAAGGATATTACATGAAAATGAAATAAGTACAGTAATCATATTTTGCTGTGTAATTCTAACACAATTATTGTATGTAATGAATCCCATTAGCTTTCAATGACATTTGCTTTTTAAAGTCCATATTCTATGATGCATTATTTTTTTAAAATGACTAACATTAAAAGTCGAAAATGTTTTTAGAAAAACAATTCAAATCATTTTAAAGATTCTTATAGTGAATGAATGAGTGACAAAATTGATAATGATCTTTATGGTGAATTCTCACATAAATATTCATTGTATGTAAGGAGGACTATATTTATATAAAAAATAATAATGCAGTAGTGGCTGCTTGAAAAATGATTTGTGATAACCCTCATACAGATAGTTCAAATTTAGAATTTTTTGTTCAAACTGTGAAAATCATACATGGTGAATAGAATAAAATAAATAACCCAATAATATATTTCTTGAAAAGTTCTAGTATCAAAAGTAATAGCTGTAGCCACAATTAATAAACATTGAACTCCAAAATCTGCCAAATGCATTTACTGTTAGTGAGTACACACATATGGAGCATAATGCATGTTTCTTTCTATATGCAATAAATAACTATGTCTCAAGCTTAGATCTATGAATTTATAACACTTTTTAATTTGTAAAACCTCACCTTCATTGAAAACTAAATCAAAGTTTTTCCAGAAAAAGTGGTGTTATCTCACAACTTTAGATCATAGTAATAATATTATTCTAAGTTATAATGAGCTTTTATTTTAAGAAAGTAGATTTTAACATAACACTTTTATTGTTGTTAAAGTTGAAAAAATCTGAATAAGTCAGCATATTATAGATTGCAACTAAGCAAAATGAAAGTGTTCACTGGATCACAATTTACGGATAATAAGAAAATAACCAAAATAGTACTTAATTGGGTTATGAATAAAACTGGTAGCAAAAGGGGTGAGAAAGTTAGTATGGTAGGCAGAAGATTTGGATAAAGAATTTATGTCAATATACTTACACAAAAGGTGGGATGATTGTGTTAGGAGAATTGTTGAATGTTATAGTGATAAGAAATGGGATAAAAATAGATGAATTAATAAGGAATAGAGAATTGGAAAGATGTAGAATTAGTATGGAGAGGAAAAAAGAGTTTAAATGTATGTAGAAGTAAATGAAATATAGGGTGCAAGTTAATTTATGATAATAGTAAGGAAAGTGGTTTGCTGTTTAAGGTTTGAATGGGGTTTTAGAAACAATGAAATATACACATAAATGGGAAAATGTGGGTGATTTTGTCTGCAAGTTGTGTAAGAAAGTCACAAAAATATTAGGCATCTGTTAATTGAAGGTAAATGCCTGAAATCAGGAAGGGTGCAAATAATGAAGTTGTAGAAGTATAAACATAAACAAAGTGGTTTGTTGGTTTTTATGCTGGGTTTGGGAAAAGATAAGAGGGATTTAGATATAAAGGCCATGGAGTTGACAAAGATTATGATGTGGAAATTGGATGGAGCAGGATATGGAAAAACTTACGGCAGGGAATAAAACTGAAAGGTAAAGTGGCTAACAGGCTTCTCTGGACACAGTTGCTGAGAGATTCTTGACAATGTATAAGAAGTCACAGTGCATCACATCATATCAACATAAAAAGGTTCCTTTGGTCTTGGGACAGAAGAAAATGCTAAGAGGGTGTTCATATGATTCTCGTCTAGTTTAACACAGTTGTGAAGTGTAACTTAAAATAATTTTTTGCTCATTTATAAAGTATTTTTAATTATTTTTCTACACTAATTGATTGATTATTTTTTCATATGTGTTTTATTTTTAGAAATAGAAATTACTAAAGTTGATCATCATTGTCTATTACATCATCATCTTTCAAAATTGACTTGGTATTAAAATCTTTTAAAATATTGTGATTTTTGTATAAGCAGATTAAATTTTAAAACAGAATTTGACAGAGTTATTATAAGTCTACATTCATTTATTCATATTAAAAAAAAATAAATAAATACAGACCTGCTCATTTTTAGCTTTAGTATGTATGTAAATATCTATCTGACATTTATGGTGCCCTGTTATATTTACTGATAAGTTTTTTAATATTTAAAATGTGATGGTTTAGAATATTATTCATTTATAAAATTAAATTAAAAGAAAATCAAATCCAATTTTCTATATTTAAGTATAAAATGAAGATTTTATAAAACCAAAAAAGTTGAGCATTTCTGGTAACTCTCGTCAAATAGAACAATAGAACATGTTAAACTTTTAATTGTTTGGGATATTAATTACAATTAATAATGAAAAAAAAAATTTAAAAAAATATGATTTTTTTAAACATCACCAAGAAAGATTATTCATCATTAAATAGAAAGATATCATACAAAGTGCTAAAAGTCCAACAAAAATAAAACCTGGTTAAGAATATTAAACTAAAAAAAAACAAAAATAATTTTGTTAATTGATACAAATAATCTACTTATTCATTAATGAAGTTTATCTAATTAATAAATTGTTTTATAATTTTCCAAATTATATGAATAAAAAAATATCTATGGTACAAAAAACCAAGTAGAATTATAGTAAAATCTATAGTAAAGTTCTGATAATATAGCTATCTTACATATCAGAATCGAGTTTTTTATGAGTATATTTTCACTATAATAAATAATTTCTGTTTAAATAATACTGGAAAGTAAAAATAAATAAATATTCAAAGAAATATAGTTAATAAACAATACCAGGTACTGTGGTGCTAGAGCTGCGACATGAAAAATTATAATCGTTTAATCATTAAATTAATTACGTTATTAAATCAAAAACGTATTTTAAAGTCTACATTTAAAAAAAAAAAACAATTTAACAAAAAAAAATACGAAAAGCATTAATGTGAAGAATAGTTAAAATGCATGTTTAAATCAAATTGAGTGTATGTTTGCATGTGCATATTCTGTATAATCTATTTTAATACATTGTACAAGCTTACACCTGCATTTATATATGTTATATGCGGGATTCGAACTCAGACTTTCACACGACTTACAACTCTCAGTGACATCTTATATTGCTGCCTCACCTGATCACCACATGTTGAAAAGATAAATAATCACCAATACTCGTATTTCGTGCTAACCCAGCACTCATTAAAGTATGAGGATTGGTTATCTTAATATAAAGCTGAGTACTAATTGTATATATGTGTGGAAATGGTAATCTGAACCAACTGATGAGTACTGGTTTAGCATGAAATACCTATATTGGTGATTATTTATCTTTTCAACGTGTATGTGATCAGGTGAGTCAGCAATATAAGATGGCACTGAGAGTTGTAGTCGTGTGAAAGTCTAAGTTCGAATCTCGCATATATTACATATTTAAATACAGGTGTAACCCTGTACAATGTATTAAAATAGATTATGCAGAAAGTGCACGTGCAAACATACACTCAATTTGATTTAAACACTCATTTTAACTCTTCTTCACGTTAATGCTTTTCGTATTTTTTTTTGTTAAATTGTTTTTGTTTTTTTAATGTAGATTTTAAAATATGTTTTTAATTTAATAACCTAATTAACTTAATGATTAAACGATTATAATTCTTCACGTCGTAGCTCTAATACCACAGTACCCAATATCATTAACTCATTGAAATTATATCACTGTCTATATATATTCATTACAGGTATTAATAATATATATATATACAGCGAGGCAACGTGTATTGCCTCTAGATGGCACTATATTTTCGCTGACTTTTTTAAAAATGATTTACTAAATAATTAATTTTATACTTTTATTTAAAGTATACAGTAAGTTATTTAAATTAATTATTATATTTTTCTAACAGATCCTTAATTTTATTTATTTCTAAAGTTATTTTACTATTTATTTTAATTAATCAATTAAGATTTATTTAAACTCGAAGCATGTTTTAAAATAAATAAAAGAAATTTTATGGTTAACCTTGTTTTAATTTTCACACGAAGCAGTTTGCATGACAGCTGATTAATAGAATGTCAGACATTTGACAGAAATTATATTAGAACTTAAAACAGTTTTTATTTGAAAGGTAACAAGAAGGGAGGAAAAAACATGATTATAAATCTTATGAGACAATATTTAATTCACAATATTTCTGAAGGAATTAATGCGATTGGTTAATATTTATTTATTCGAATCCGCTGTTTGTTTTAAGCACCAGTTAAAAAGATTCTCAAAAAGAGCTGCAGTAAACTGACATAGTTTTATAATTTGATTTTTTTTTTAAGAATAAAAAATCTTTAATAAGTTTGTCAATTTTTAAATTATTGATTTCTTTATTTTTAATTAAAAAAGTGCTTAATTATGTATTCAAGATATACTCATAACACGTTTACAATTCTTTTAAAAACATTTTATTTAATAATATAAATATAGGGGATTTGAACACAGACTTTTAAGCACCCTTCAATTATCTATACTATCTCATACCACTGATACACATGACCACATATATGTAGAAAAGATAAATAATCACCAACATACGTATTAATAATATATAATTAAGCTCCAGGTGTATGAAGAATGCCTGTATTTCAAATATTTAATAATATAAATAAATAAAAGAATTTAAAATATCATTTGGTATAGTGATAGATTAGTTGGTTCTGGAACTTATGGATCACAGATTGTGCCCAGTTTTGTAGCTTCCAGCGCTCGGACTTTTTATGAACTGCTGAACAGTAAAGCCATTTGAACGCTATATAAAATATTTAATTAGTTATATTAATTTTCAATTATATTTTATTATTTACGAATACATATTGGCTTAAGATGAAACAACAAAACAGGTTTAAAATAGGGTTCTCAGATTTGTGAGTACTATAACTGGGACAAGAGCCATATATTTTATGGCCCATTCTCCAGAATTCAAGGAACATTTTTTAAAAATAGTTGAAATAGTCATTTTTAAGAATATTTCAGCCAAGATAAAAATTCTGCAGAGAACACAGCATTTGTTATTCTCATTCCTTTTCTAAACTATCTTAAAAGGCCAATGATTTATAATTAGTATGCTCAATAAAAAAAAACAAATGGTATCATCAATACATATTTATTATAAACGCCAATTTTAAACTAAAAAATAGATTATAAATGCAAAATAAAAACTTACACAAATTAAATATATATATATCTTTTTATAAATGGCATACCCATTTTTAGGCAGTTTAAAAGAACAAGATATTTAGTTATCACACTCAATGAGCTAAAATTATATTAGTATAATATTAACTATGATACTTAAATAATTAATAATTAAAATTATTAACAGCAAAACAAGCAAAAAAAAGCACAATTTCCAGGATTTATTTTTTTATTAGTTTTGGGGATTTTCGATTGAGCTTAAAACCCTCTTATCAATACGCCAAAATTTGAGGTGCCAAAATCAAGACAATCTTTGAAAACTGGGACATTTGACAATACTAGTTTTAAAAAAATATCTTCTGAAAAGAATGTGAATGATTAATATTTTTTCATAGATTAAGAGTAAAAAATAAGTACTATTCATCAGTTATTAAAACAGGCAAAATTCTCTACATGTATTGCCACTCAGTGCAAGCCATTAGTAATCAATGTATGCCAGAAGGCTTGTGCATAAAATCCCCAATCTAGTGCCTACTCATCCAATATTCCCAGACTAGTTCCATCAGGCTAATCATATGTCAAATCTTGAAAATTTAAATGGATTTTTTTGCTGTTTATAATATTTATGTATACTCAATTTCCAATGAAGAATTGGATGGATAGTTGTCTGAGCATATATATGATTCAGCTATATGACAATGAAATTTAAGCTCATTTAGAAATTCATAGCTATTTAAGATGTTTCAAACTTTCATTCAGGTTTAATCTTAGATCATGATACTAAAAAGCATATGTTGATAAACATTTTGTATCAAGGATTTTTATGTATTAAAAAATGCTTAACAAGCTAACATCATAATTTGTCTGTATATTAAATAGTTTTTAAAAAATCAGGTTTATTGATTCTAACAAGTCCCTGGAAATTTGAAACTATGGCCAAACAGAAGAAAAATAGGGCAGTATAGTTTAAAATATGAATTAAATTATGTGAGAGGGAAAAAGATACTGTCAAGATTATTTAGTGGCTGGTGTAGTGAGTAGATGGCATGCTCTGGAATTCCAGATTCATAGATTGCAGCCCAGCCATAATCCATTCTGGTAGTCAAACTTTTTATGAACTCTCTAGTAATAAATCATTTGATTATTATCAGTCAAAAGATGTATAGAAAGAGTGAGGAAATATAACAGCCACAACTTTACAATAATTTCTTTAAATATAAAAATTTACAATTAATATCAAACTATAGACAATATTTTTCTCATCTGTAGATTTTAAGCAAAAAAACTCAACTGTTTTAAAAAAGACTTTAAAACATCTATTATATCCCCAGAGAATAGCTATTGAATTACAAAAAAAACCGAAGATATCTTTATGAATTTGATTTTATTTATTATAGAAAAATATTGAATAAATACTCTACATATATATATAAATCAAATCATAACAGTCAATGCTAAATTTAAACCAATAGCATATCAACAATATGTTGTTAAGCAATCATTTTTTAATAAATGCTGGCTATGCATATATATATAATTCAAATCACCACAGCCAATGTTAAAAATAAACCAATAGCTTAACAACAATCTGTTGTCAAGGCAATCCTTTGTTAATAAATATAGACTGTTGATATTCCAAAAGCATTAACAGTAGTGAAGTTATTTACATATGATTATTTTAGAAACTGATAAAATCTTCTAATATCATCTATATATATTTTTTTAAAAAAACACCCTTCTGTAAGTTGTCATCCATCTAATTTAAGTAGATGAAAATAATATAGCTAGCTACAAATTACACAAAATCTAACTATGTAATTTTAATTATGTGCTATGAAAACCAATTGTAACTAAATGAAAAAATTGTAATAAACAAATAATAAAAATAATGAATATGCAAAATTATTAAATTTTAGGAATCTTGCTACAGTAGTTAGCTTTTTTTTCTTGCTAAATAAAATGCATTTAATAAATCGACAAGCTTCTAACATTAAAATACGAGATTCGTGGAATTTGAATTGATGATGTTTGCTTCCACTTTTAGTTTTTGAATTTAATGGCAGTTGAGGCAGGTTAGAAAGTAACCGAAAGTACTTCTGCAGATTTAAAGATTGTTTGTAATTGTTTGTAAACTGTTAAAAATATAATTTCAATTATAATTATATATATATATGAACCGGGTTACAGAAAATCACTCTGATCATTTTACTCAGGCTGCCCTTCACTGTAGCAGCAGACCAGCCCATCAAGCAGAGAAGTATAATACCACAGATAGATGAAACATCCACAGTATCTATAACCAGACTGAGACTATACAATGTATAATCTTAGGATCACATTTCTAGGTTTTACCACTTCTTTACTGCTAGATTCAAACCCCTGCCATATAAGCATTATATTTGTTTTGATGGTTAATCTCAGGTATCAACTAACCACAGGTTACATAGTCAACATTCCCAAGCTATAGGTACACAATCCAGCACTTGATATGTGACCAAGATAACTCCTTTTCTCAATTGTGAGAGGAAATCTGACATCCTATTAGTGACACTCCTATAAGAAAGAGAATTGATTGGACAGTAATTACACAAACAAATATTTTACTTTACACACATGTGCAATTATAACATTATATAATAATAAAAAATGACATACCCACACCTGTGTATACAATAATTTAATAAGAATATAAGAATGCAATATTAAAGATTACTTTAGCAGTAATTATTAGAGTTCATTAATGTCTTTCATTCACATAAATGTACAAATCTTTAGAATGGGATAATAATAATTATACTTACCTAAGATTTTGAAGAGCACATTACACTTTCATGGATACAGTTCCTTATTTGTTTCTTTATTTATAATTACCAATGAGTTAGCCTTTCTTTCCATTAATAGCTATGACTTCTTGTTGCTTTTCCAGTTTGCAATGAGAAGAGAGATATTATCAATAGTTCACAGATCATGAGCTGGCATGAGTTAGGTGGTGAACATATGATTATACAGTGAACTGGGATTGAAGGCTAGCCACACACTGGTTGTTGTTTAGCACTGCATGCTGCTAAGTCAGCCTTCAGTGAAGATAGGTCAAGGCATATATCTACTGCAAATGTGTCTAGCTTTTTGTGATCTTCTGTTTTTTAACATTTTTTAATAATTTTGCTGCATCTGAAACTATATAACTAGCAATAATAATGATAATGAATCAATGAATAAATCAATCCATCAATGAATCAATCAATAATTAATTTTTCATCTCTTGGTCCTTTTATATGTTTCTTTCTCATTGTTTTTATTTATTGTCCTTTGATCTAGTTTCAATAATTTTATATTTTACTTAATTAATTTCTGCATTACATTTTAATCTAGTCTCTTGCTTAGATTAATCTAAGACTTTGATAAGATAATCTCCATAATCTTTTCCTTTGTTTCTTTAATTAATTCAAATGGGAGTTATCTTTATTTCTTTATTAAATTCAAATGGGAGTTATCTTTCTTTCAGCTTTTTTATCACCAAATAATCTTTAATGGATTGCAAAATGTTAAAAGTTTTTATATTACAGATTATATTTTTAGCTTAATTTCATTTTTGTATTCATTCTTTATTCCTTCCTTCTTTTTTCTATTTATAAAAAAGAGAGCTCATTCTAACTTCTACTTAAGAATTATTTATCCCCCTACCTACCTCCTATTTGCTCTTTAATATTAAATCTTTCTTTTATTTTTCAAAAAAAAAAGTTTGCAGATAACTGTTTAAAATATATAATTTATATTTCATTATTATCACTTTTATTTTCATTTTAAAATCAATTTGATCATTTATTATCAAATGAATACATATGTACTGCAGATTATGTGTGTGTTTCTGAAAGATATACTCACTAGTGGTACATCACACACCTCAACCCTTTTATCTCTAATAATTTATTTATAACATTATTTCCATTACCTTCCAACACAAAACATTTTATTTTATGAATGTCATTTCCATTCTTTGTGTAACCCAGGTATTTGTTTTATTTCCTTATCTACAATTCTGACCAGCTACTGTAGTTTTTCTTAATATTTGTCAGGCAGCTTCCTTTTTTTATCAATCTCAGTGATCAAGTGTTGTAAGTTCCTTTTTTTACCATGTCATTTGCCATGACAAATGCATTGTTGTTGTATTTATATATCATCACATAGGGACCATTGTAGATCAGTTGAAACTTTTTGTCAATATGTTTTTCTTGGTGGCTCATAGGATTAACCCTTATTATCACATTCTACTATAAATTCATTCTTGGTTTTACCTACATCATTTGCCTAACTCAGTCTTCTTTAGTTTAATCTATGCTTATCCAGTATCCCTTTTTTTATCTATAGAGACTGTCTCCACTGATAGTTTAGTTTTGAATGGATAAGGTATGTTTTTTGCCAAACTGACATCGTACATGTTCAAACCTTGTAGATTCATTTTTCAACCAATTCATCATATTGATGATTTGTGAAATTTCCTTAACCCATGTTATATGATTATTGTGTACATGCACTCTAAATAGGCATCCTAATTCCCACATGACTCACTCACATGGATTGGACTGGGTTGCAAATAAACATGAGTATGTGTTTTATTCTGTGCTTCTTACTCCATTTCTTCCACTCCTCAGATACAAATGACATTTCATGATTGGATATAATCCTATCAGGAACTCCAACAGTTTCAAAGTGCTGTTGTTCCAATTATTTACTTAGCATTAGCCTAAGACACTGGAGATGTGGTCATCAGTTTTTCAAAAATATATCACAAATTACAACCAGATATCTCATCTTCTTAAACAGAGGCAGTGGACTGTAAAAATGTATAGCTACTATTAATTTGGTGAGAGTAGATATGCTTCATTAGACCTACATCAGATGTATTGAGTGGTTTGGTTTTCAAGCATACTTCACACTCATTTATAATATCCCTAATGCTGACATACATCTCCAGCCAATAAAACTAATGACTCAATCAACCTTCAACTTTATTTGCCCCATAATGACCACACTTTTAATGAATATGATCAGTAATCTGCCTTCACATAGTGTCAGGAATAACAATACACCTTTGTTTCTCTCCTTTTTCATTTTTATACTGTAAAAGCTCCCCTTTTAAGCAATAGCACTTTCTATCTTTCCACAACAGATTATTTCTAGTTCCTTTTACAGATTTGATGCAGTAAGTATTTCAATATCTGCCCACAGTCAGATTCTTCTCTTTGTTCCTTCTTTAACCTGTGGGGTCATTTTCTACAGCCACATTTCCATTGTAGTAATGTATATCTCATTACAGTCTAGATGCCGTTGATCCTGTTATGCTGGATAATGGCTTAATGTGTCAGCTATCACATTTTCTTTCTCTTAACAATGTTCTACACTGTAGTTAAATTCTTGGAGGAATAAACTCTTCCTTATCAATTGGGTGTTTGTAGAAGTTATGGTTTATAAATGTGAGGCTTTTGTGATCAGTGATTACAATCAACATGGTTTCAATAAAAAACTGACAAAATTTTTTAATGCACATACAATTTCTAAAGCTTTCTTTTCAATTACTGTGTAGTTCATTTCAGGGCCATTCAATAAATAGCTAATAAAGAATAGAACCTCTTGCTGAACCCCCTCTTGAATTTGAAAAAGAGTAGCCTCTGGTAGCTCCTAATCTAATCCCACTATTGTCAGTTTGTACAAAAAAAGGCTTGCAAAAGTTTGGATATGACAACATGACTTTCTCTAAAAACATCATTTTCACATATTGAAAACACATCATTTCCACATATCGAAAACTGCAATCATGCTGTTCAGTCAACACCCGCAGCCTTTCCTTTTGTAGCAATTGCAATAGTGGATTCATGTCCAAGAATTTTTTTTATAAAACTGGTTGTAAAAGTTACATAACTATAGGAAGGATTTTATTTGGTTTTTATTTCTTGTTACTGGAAAATTCAGAATTGCTTGAATTTTTTCAGGATGAGGTTGGATTCCCTTCTCTCTTATTATGTGACCTAAAAATTTCATATCATCTGCCATTAAATTGGTTTTTCTTTAAGTTTATTTTAATTCCCTTTTGCCAACACTTTCACAATAGCTGCTTTAATTGAGCAAAATGCTCTTCTACACACTCTGTTGCTAATATAATGTCATTGATATACATTACCACTGAATTTTTGATTTTATCAATAATACCTGGTCAAAACATGGTATTAGTCCTCACCCACTATTTTATAAACCAAATGGTATCTGGTTAAAGTATTTTCAATTGCAAGGCTGTAACTTGATCTGCCAGTAACTGGCAGTCAGATCAAATGTTGAAAATATAAATTTTTATTGTGAAATTATAGGTGGAGAGACATTTGTATAGAGATAGTTATTTTATTTAATTGTCTTGTGTCTAAACATAGTCAAATGGACCCATCCTTTTTTATGTTTACAATAGGGTTATTAAAAAAAATGAGCATTTGGATATAATCCCACATTTTAGCATTTTAACTGTCTGCTCTTCTACCCCCTCCCCCTTTCTGATATGGAATAGGGTATGCCCCAGCTTGATATGGTTGATATTTTATGTGTTTTATCCTATGTTCATAGCCTTGAATTACTCCAGGAATTTCTGAAAAAACCTTTTCATACTCATTCAGCACTTGCTCCAAATGCCTTTTTTGATAGTTATTTTTAATTTTGATTCCTTTACCTCTTTGCACATTTTACACCTACATTTTATATACAACACACCATAGAAGATCTATATATTTTGTCTGACATACACATTAGTGCTTTATTGTTTAATTTTACTTAATTTAACTTATAATATAACACTCTGCCAGTCTTATGCATAAAGTCTGATCCCTGCATGACTTCATGGATTAGCCCCTCCAAGATAAGCAGTATATGACTATACTCTTTCTCGCTTTTTTCTCTGCTATATACATGTTTACCCACACCCCCAATTTTGTCTTGTTTCTTTATTTGCATTAGTAAACATACACTGTTTTTAACAGCAAAATTTTAATGTTAGGGTTAACAAGGCTAATTCTTTCAAAAATATCTTATGACATTACTGATACTTGGCTACTGGAGTCAAGCAAAGGACTGGTTATCACACTTTCTAATACTATTTTACTTTCAGACAGCACTGGAGTGGCAGTAATTGCTCTTTTGCTTTCCAGCTGCATACTATGTTTGCTATCTGCATATGACTGTCTTCTCTATCATATCTTACCAATCATTTTTGTTCTTCATTTCCTTCTCTAATTCATTACCTTTCCTATCCTGACTTCTATTTAAATCTCTTTTAGAAGAATCATACTGCACACTGCTTCTACATCTGTCTATTTCTGAGGGTTTATATTTCCTGTACCTATTTTCATATACTTTGGCCTAACACTATCAATTTTACTAAGCAACTCAGCTATCTACCCTACTGTTTTGCATTCCATTACAATCAACATTTGTTCTATATTATGTGGGAAATTATACTTTATTATTTGTATGATTTGATATTTTCTTAATTTCACTACTTGCTGAAGAAAAAATGAAATGAATGATTTACCAGGTTACCATTTATCCTGTGATACCTGGTGTTGACTATTTTCTGCTGCTCCTCCTTCCAATAGCTTTGTAATAAAAACTGTCTATACTCTCTGAATGTAACTGGTGTTGTAAATAAAGAATCCCACCAGAATTTTGCATCACCTTGAATATGACTAAAATTTATAGTTATCATTGCCTACTTCTCAGATGATTCCATGCAAAATATCATTTCAGGCTGCCAAGGTGTTCAATTGGAGCCTCTCCTGCATGTTCTAAAAGTATTTTTATTTTTAAAACTTGATTCATAATATTTGAGCCATTTAAATGTGCATGTATAACCTATGCTTTTCTCTTCCTGTTTATTTTTAGTTTCATCTATTTTATCTGTTAACTATTTTATATTTGTGTCCATTATTTTTTTTATATTTTCTAGTATTTTCTTTTTTTCTAGACAGGCTATTAACTGATCTATTCATTTATTAAATATTTCTGTGTATTTCTCGACATTATTTTTTTCTTTATTTTAAGCCTCTATTTTTGTTTTGGTTTCTTTTTATTAACTTTTATAAGACAAATTTTTATTTTAGTTATTTTTTAAAAATATTTTATTCAAACAAAGTATACAAACACCACTAACTCCTTATTCCTTTTTGATTCTCATCTTACCATCAATACTCTTAATCTCTATAAAAATATTTACCTCTCTAGATCCTCTCATTTTTATTTACATTTGAAAACTTAATATTATAATTTGTTTGTTTTGGTCTATTCTCTTCTTATACTGCTCACCAATTTCAACTTCTATAGCATTTAATTTCAACTTTAGTTTTGACTTTTTTTAATTTTAACTTTAATTGTAATTTTAATTATTATTGTAATTTGTGGCAGGCTGACACCCACATTGAAAAGCCAATTTAACTGGGTCAAAGAAAATCACTCTGATCATTTTCTTTAGAACTCAAAAGTTTAACTCAGGCTGCCCTTCACTATAGCATCAGATCAGGCCATCAAGAAGAGAAGTATAATACCACAAATAGATGAAACATCCATGGTATCTATAACCAGACCAACACTTTACAAAGTATACCCTATGATTACATTTCTAGGCTATAGCACTTCTCAACTGCTAGATTCAATCCCCTGCCATCCAAGCATTTTATTTGTTTTTACAGTTAACCTCAGATGCCAGCTAACCACAGGTTATATACTCAGAATGCCCAGACTGCAGGTACACAATCCAGCACTTGATATATCCCAACCTACTTTTTTTCTCAATTGTAAGAGAAATCTGACATACCTCCTAACACCTGTAGTTAATTATAACATAACCTATTAGTGATGCAGCTATAAGAAAGAGAATTTATTGGACAGTAATTACACAACAAATATTTTATTATATACACACATATAATTATAACATGATATAATAATAAAAACTGACATATACCTGCACCTATGTATAACATAATATAATATGAATATAAGAATGCAATATTAAAGATTACTTTGATGGTAATTATTAGAGTTCATTAAAATCTTTCATTCACACAAATGCAGAAATGTTTAGAATGGAATAATAAGAATTGTATTTACCTAGGATTTTGGAGAACACATCATACTTTTATGGATACAGTTCTTTATTTATTGATTGATTGATTACCAAATGGTTGGCCTTTCTTTCCATTAATGGTTTTGGATTCTTGTTGATTTTCCAGTTTGCAATGAGGAGAGAGAGATTATCGGTAGTTCACATATCACAAGGTGGGCATGGGTTCCAGGCAGAACATATGATTGAACAGTGGATTGGGATAGAAGGCTAGCCACCCACTTTATATGTTGTTTACCACTGCATGCTCATAGGTCAGTGTTCATTGAAGATAGATAGAGGCACATGCATACTGGAAATGTGTCTAGCTTTACACCATCTTTCTCTTTTTTAAAATTTTTAATAATTTCACTATGTCTGAAACAATTTAACTGGCAATAATAATGATAATGAATCAATGAATGCATCAATCCATCAATAAATCAATCAATTAATTTCTCCTCTCTTGGTCCTATTATATTTCTTTCTCATTGTTTCTCTTTATCATCTTTTGATATAGTTTAATTAATTTCATATTTTATCAATTAGTTTCTGCATTCCATTTTAATCTAGTCTCTTGCTTAGATTAAACTAAGATTTTGATAAGGTAATGTCTGTAGCTGTTTCCTTTGTTTCTTTAATTAATTCAAATGGGAGTTATCATTCTTTCATTTTTTTTATTAGCCAGGTAATCTTTAATAGATTGCAAAATTTTAAATATTTTCTTATTACAGATTATATTTTTAGTTTAATTTCATTTTTACATTCATTCTTTATTATTTCCTCTTTTTTTATTTATAAAAGAAGAGCTCATTCTAACTTATACTTAAGAAGATTCCCCCCCCCCATCATAATCACTCTTTAATGTTAAAACTTTCTTTTATTTTTCAAAGGAAAAAAGATGTAATACTTCATTTTTGCAAATTTGCTTTTCAAAAAAAAAAACTTTAAACATATTATAATTTATATTTTACTAATATCACTTTTCTTTTCCTTTTAAAATCAATTTGATCATTTATTATCAAATGATTACATATGTACTGCAGAATATGTGTGTGTTTGTAACAGATATAATCACTAGCGGTACATACATATATATATATATATATGGAACAAACAAGTATGAATAAATTATTAAGATAATTCACAAGCTACATATAAGAATCATTTAATTGAACTTTGAAAATGTTTACCACTAGTGTCCTATAGTTTACCTAAACTTTATATGTGTGATTTAATTTGAATAAAACTATTTAATTAATAGAATACATATTTATAAATAGCAGATGTTAATCAAAACACTTTTAGTAAGTCACAATGTAATCACAACACTATTAGTAAGTTATAATGTAATCATAACACTTTTAATAATGTAGTAGTCTATTGAAGAATGACATTAAATTTTGTATTTTTTTAAATTTATTTTTGACCTCAATTAGCTGTTGATTTGAAATATTGTTTATTTGCATGCAATTACTTCAATTTCCATGCAAGTATTGTCACTGGTTAGGTCAGCAACACATGAAAAAGAGAAAAGAGTAATATCACAGAATCCTTTTTGATATGCACTACTTAATGTGCAATAACAGCTGAATGTATGCAAAAAAGTTAAATAAAGTTTGGATTTTTAAAGTTATTTATCATTCAATACTTCTTGATGGAAATAGATCAACAGTTAATTATATATGTTTATAATTTTTATTGACTATAGATTTTTAATTGAGAAATTAATTTCTCATTTATTGATGTCTACTAGGGTATTACACATTGATAATTAATATTTTTTAGATATTAATTTTCTTATTTACTAAGAATTTATACCTAATGGATGTTGGGTTGTGAAATTCATTGCATTCTATCTGAAGTATGTTTAATATTACACTTATAATTATAAATAATTAGTACTATTTTCTGTGTTTTTAATAATTATTAATTATATTTCATTATAAGATTATTCCAACTTATTTTTGCATTTGTATACATTAACTATTTGTTTATTTATTTACTTTTATTGAAATCAAGCTTTATAAGAAGGCAAGTAATATGTGATATGGTTATAATTCACCTAAATGGCATCTGATGCCTTATGTGGTTTACTGCAATAATAAAATGACTGACTCTAAATATCAAGTTTCATGGATCAGAGCCTATCTCTTCTGCTTCCAATGTTCAAACTTCTTATGAACTTCTAAGTAATAAAGCATTTGATTACTATTATATCTAATATATTTTTTTGAATGTAAGTTAATGGTATGTATGTAGACTTTTTTATATCTAGGGTGGAGATAATAGTATCGTATAATCCCTATCCAGTGTTTTTATCTATTTCCAGACTAGTTTATATATAATAACCATCAACAATAAGGAACTGGCACTAAACGACACTACTTCAGAAAATGTAATCATGTGATGTTTTAATTATACTGATTATATCTTTATTTTTCTGAGACAATATAACTTACTCTTAAGAAGAAAATGTACCCTAATCAGCATATAGATATACATAAATACATCAAAAATCTTCTTTTGCAATATATGTAACTCATGTATCTATGACAGTAGAAGAATAATAATGAATATATAACATTTTTAGTTTGACAATACTTCAGGAGTAAGATGTACACTAAACTCAGTATCTTCCTAGGTATGTCAACTATACTGAACTTAAGATAGTTAGAAGGGATTTGAACTCAGATTTTCAAGCTTTCTACATCCATCCACACCATCTTATGCAACCAAAACACGACCATTTATGTGTAAAAGACAAGTGATCTCCAACATACACATTTCATACTGAACCAGCACTCATTAATCTGTCCATATCATCTTCCACATGTATATATAATCAGTGCTCAGTTTATATTAAGATAGCAAATCTTCAAATTTTAATGAAGAGACTTCAATATTCTCCACTCTCCAATTTTTTAGTCTTCTATATCATTGAAAATCTGATGATGAAATGCTCATAGCCTTGTTGGTGCTAATATTATTGATATACCCATGTTGACTTTGTCATTCTAACTCCTCACCTATAGGATCATAACTCATCCATTTAAATACAAATGTCAATAATATTGATGTTAACAAGGGCTTTGAACATTCCATCATCAGATTCTCAATGATATTGATGGTTGAAGAGTTGGAGAGTGGAGAATATTTTGAACCTGTCCAGAAAAGTTTGAAAATTTGCTATCTTAATATAAACTGATCACTGATTATATATATAAACATTACAAGCATAAGCTAAACTAGTCAATATATAATTAAAATTACCCCCAAATCCAAAATCCAAGCAGACCAGCAAAAAAATTAATATTAAAATGCAACCAAAGGTTTCACTGCTACAAACAGACTTCTCAAGTGTAAAGAACTACAAAAACTATAAAATATATATAATATTAAACATTACCTATAAATCCATTCACTTTCCATCCACCCTTAATATTAAAAGAACTCTTAAATAAGTTAATTTTTTTGTTAAAAGTAGAGAATTAAGATATATAATTAAACCTGATAGCTATCCGTCTGTATCTCATAAAGTAGCTGCTTTAAGGAATTATTGTTATAGGAATAATAAATTAAATAATTCTAGTGGGGTAGCTTTGTTTCAGAAATGTCAATTTTATAAAGATTACCTGAGGGTTGGTCACTCTGATAAATTTGTTAAAAGTATTTTATTTAATAGTAATATTTGTAAGGATGTAAAGGATAGAGAAAAATATGGTTTTATTTCTTTGCCATTTAAATTGTCTTCTTATAAAATTGTATGTAGAAATAGTAAATTGTTTGGAAATAGGAAAATTGCTTGGAAAAGAGGTGTTACATTAAATAATTTATTTAATAATACAAAGGAAATTTTTGATATGAAGCCTATTCCTGGTGTAGTATATTTTATCCCTTGTTTATTTTGTAAGAAGGTCTACATAGGTCAGAGTAGTTTGAGTTTAAATGAAAGAATAAAGGTTCATAAAAGTAGAGTTAAAAATAGATATCTTAGTCCTGCTTTGTATGTCCATGAAAAAGATACAGGCCACACTATTAATTTTGATGAAGCTAAGATTGTCTTCTTTGAGAGAAATGAAATCAAAAGAAGAATTAAAGAATCTTTATTATTGAAAATTTATTATTCTGAAGCAATTAACGTATTTAAAAGTTCTTTTAATATTAAGGGTGGATATGAAGTGAATGGATTTGTGGGTAATGTTTAATATTATATATATATATATATATATATATATATATATATATATATATATATATATATATATATATATATATATATATATATTGTGTAGTTTTTGTAGTTCTTTACACTTGAGAAGTCTGCTTGTAGCAGTGAAACCATTGGTAGTGTTTTAATATTATTTTTATGTGGGTCTGTTTGAATTTTGGATTTGGGGTAATTTTAATTATGATTATATATATGTATGGGAGATGATTTGGATGAACTGATGAGTGCTGGTTCAGCACAAAATACATATATTTGAGATCATTCATATTTTTCACATGCATGCAGTCATGTGTATCAGTTATATAAGATGGAGTGGATAGCTATATAGAGCTTGAAAGTCTGAGTTCAAATTCATTTTAATATATATATATATATATATATATAAAATGAATATATATATATATATATATATATATATATAGGAACTTGAAAGTCTGAGCTCAAATCCCTTCTAATAACATTTTTAGTATAGATAATATAATTGCATTTAAATCTGATATATATAATGTCTATTCTATAATCAGCCATGGGATTTTTCATGTGAGAGAGAGAGAGAGAAAGAGAGATGGTTTACCACTTTATAAAGAAAGCCAATAAAATTAAAGTTATAAAAATGTTTAAAACAAGTTATTGAAAATAAAATTTTGGAATAAATTATAAGTAATAATGTAATAAGTTTTTATTATAAGTGGTTATATTTAAGTAATTCTGTTTTTATTAGTTATCCTCATATCAACTGTTAACCAAATCTCTTTCACATGTAAAATCATACATTTTTTAGACAGGAAAGAATGTCTTTCTGCCATGCCTTACAACTTTTGTTTAAAGCAGTTTTGTATAAATATTTGCTAGCTAGACATAATTCCCCACAGTTTCATTCAAAGTTTTTATTTTTTATTTTTTTGAAACATTTCAAGTACACAAATGTTGGATCCAAGGTAGACTTGAGGCAGCCAGTTGCCTTTTTTTTCTAACCAGTAAAAATAATAATAGTTCAATGAAGAATTAAGGGTGAAACCCATCAACAGACTTTCTTAACAAAAACATACTTATATATAAAATACATATTTTGCGTTCATCCATGTTAAAAAATTTTAAATATTGATATATCAGCATTTCAACTTGATCACACAAGTCATCCACTGGGTGATAAAAGATAAAAAGATGATTGTAGAGGCACTACAATTACTGATTTAAAAAAAAAAACGTTAAAGTTCCACCAATTGCAAAAATGTTAAACTAAGAATGTTTTTTAAAAAAATATTTCCAAATAGAAGGAAGTTTGCATGCATCATCTCACTTATTGAATTGATACAATCTGGCCTTTTAAATATCTCAATGGCTTCTCTAATTTTGCACTGGTAAAGATTATCCCATCTGGATATGATCCCAGTACTAGAAAAGTCAATTTTATGACCAGAATCTATAGTATGGAGTGAGAGTGGTGATGATGATGAGTGTTTAACTGCATTAGCATGCTCATCTCTCCTAACACTGATGTGACGATTACTCATACCTATGCAAGAAGCTTTACAATTTTTATATGAGATTTGATAAACACCATGAGATTCAAGAGGGACTGAATCCTTAGGCTTGGTTATTATATTACTGATCTTTTGATGAGTAGAAAACCCTGTATTTATATTATAGTGTTATGAGAGATGAGCATGTTAATGCAATTAAACAACACTCATCATCAGCAGCACTCACTCCATACTATAGATTCAGGTCATAAAATTGATTTTTCTAGTACCAGGATCATATCCAGGTGTGATAATCTCTGCCAGTGCAAAATTAGAGAAGCCATTGAGATACTTAAAAAGCCAGATTGTATCAATAAGTGAGATGATACATGCAAACTTCCTCCTATTTGGAAAGATTTTTTTTTTAAAATATTCTTAGTTTAACATTTTTGTTATTGGTGGAACTTTAACGTTTTTTACAAATCAATGATTGTAGTGCCTCTACAATGGTCTTTCTACCTTTATCACCCAGTAGATGACTTGTGTGATCAAGTCAAAACGTCGGTATATCAATATTTAAAATTTTTTAACACAGATGAACTGCAAAATATGTCTTTTATATATGCAATCCGTGAAAATCTTCATATCAACATATATATATGATTGGCTTCTGTTTTTGCTAACCTTAATGACCGATCTATTTTACATAAACCTGGTATTTTCATTCTAACTTTATTACATATAATTATAAAAAATACTTTAATTATTCAATTGAGTGTTGATTTTTTTGGATTAAGCTATTTATCTCTATCTAATTGTACTTTGTTTTCTAACACTATTATTTCGCAACTCAAAGACAATCTTAAAATTTTAAATCACTTTTAGTTTAATCTCATTTTTTTATTTAAACTAAAATGGAGATATCTTAATTAAACATTACTTTTATATGTACTTTTCTTTATTCTTAATGTATCTAATTATGTTGTTTTTGTAACTAACAGTTATAGTTACATAAATTCATACATACATTTTTAAGTACACCATTCTAACTTTAAATTTTAAATCTCTAATAAAAAAACTAACACTATTTGAATATTTTATAAAATTTATTATTTACTTTTTCTTGAATTTAACCACAATTAAGTACATTACTTACAATTTATTCTAAAAAAAAAAAATCAATAATTTTCTTTAAAAAATAATTATAATGCTTCTTTCATTAGTAGTTCTCATAACAACTGATGATCAACTCTTCACATATAAGACCACATGGCTGACCATGAAATAAAAAAATTCATATTCTTTGATTTGAAAACAAAAAAACTATAAAATGACAGCACTTGTATTAATCCTTTGTTTTTCACATGGTATTTTATAGCATTATATTCAGTTTATTGGTCACATTTTGCAGTTGTTTTATCTAGAGTGATATTGACATTCATCTTGAGTTTCTTTTCTCTGCAGTAGCCAGAAAGAAGTCCTACTTGTGTGTGGCCTTCTCACTTTTCTTCTAGGGAGTAAATAATTTTGATATGTAGATGCATGTTTATGGTGATTAATTATATAATGACATGGCTCTGCAGTTTGGATAGCTCAAATCTCTGAATGATATTGTGAGATTTAGAATGACTTGTTTATTTACTAATTCAGACTGTAATTCAATTGTTACTACTTTTTTCATTTTCTGAGTCGACATAACATCTGTTAAATTGAAAATACAGAAAATGTAATCTTTTAATATTTAGCTTTATTATTACCTAGCATGGTTTTAATATAGTTTTACTATATCCTATTGAATTTTCAGATCTATGGTATATAGAAAATCTGCTATCTTTTTAATACCCAACTAATTATAAGACAACATGATGTATTAGAAATTAACAGGTTAATTGCCTTGTATAAGGTGAACAATGTGTTTTTCTGACAAAACTAAAAGTGATGAGTGCTCTTAATGTTGCCTCCTGTCTCACAAAGAATTGGGATATATTTTTTTCTCTGCTTGACTTTTAGCAGTAGAGACACTTGCTGCAACAATTTGTCAATATTTGCATCAAAATCTTTGGAATGTTGTCTTCTTATTATCACCATAGGTTTTTGAATGGTGATATCTTAAGTTTCACCAATTGTCAGATGCACCACAAAATTATTTATTAAGCAGATGGTACTTTTCTTAATATGATAGAAATTATAAAAAAAAATATTTATGAAAATCCCTGATGATAGTCTAGAAGGATTTCACATGGCACCCCTTAAAGTTCTTCTAACTTCACTAACTTGGATAATTAGCCATTGTCTGTATTTATAGGTTTAATATTAATGGTTTGTTTATCTATTAGTGTCTTCTTGAACTTTATTGGCTGATTAGCTTTGTAGTTTTGACTTAATTCACTATGCCTATTGGAACTAATATTGTCTGGTTTATATATTTAGTCCAAGGATCATTTTACCTGGAATAACTAATGACCTATATGATTTGGCCTGGTATTATACATTGTGGGTGATGTATTAGTTAGTTTTATTATCACAAATTAACAAAAAAAATTCTAATCACATGAATATAAAAGAAATAGAGTATATCACCAAGGTAAGCCACAGAGTTTTTTCCTGATGATAATGTAAGGTGGTGCCTAATATATATATATATATATATATATATATATATATATAAAAAATTATAATATATAATATATATTTGTCTTGACAACAGTTTGAAATTGTTTATTGTTATTCATATTGGGTATGTCTAAGTGTTGACTGGTTTTTAACAATATATATATATATATATATATATATATATATATATATATATATATATATATATATATATATATATAGAGAGAGAGAGAGAGAGAGAGAGAGAGAAATAAAAGTCAATAAAAAATTTTAGCACCACTTTAATCAATTATTTCATATTATACAAGTAAACAATAATAAATTGAAATTTCTCAGTCCAGAAATTTTTGAAATTTGTACAATTTTAAGATATCAAGAATAGAACTATTATTCTTAATTTTCACACTAACTCTGTTTAAAATATTTTTTATGGTGTATAATTTTTGAACAATGTTCCAGTAGGCAATTTGCATTAATTTTGTATTTTTATTCTAGTAAGTAAATCTTTTTCTTCATTACATATCTACATTAAAAAATTATATCAAATATAAGTTTAATAAAAATAAAATGTAATAAATTGAAATATGTAATATAGCTCTCATTTCAGTTTTGAAGCTAGTAAAAAGTATTGTAAATAAAATAACTATTATTTCTATTCCATTACTATCAGTAAAATATATTTTAGTAAAGAATACATTCAAACAAAAATATATACATTTTTATAATTAAAATTTTACTTGTATTTAAGAAAAATAACAATTATAATACTTATACAGACATTTCTTTTATTTATTTTTTTATTTACCAATAATGATTTTTTGTTTTATTCAATTAGATTTTCATTGATTTATATTTTACCAAAACACAAATATGTTGAAAAAATTGTTTTATTTAATTTTTTTAATATAAAAGTAAATATGTAAATAAATTATGAATAAACTTGTGATTTTACATTTCAAGATTTAAACAAAAAAGATCATGCAAATGCAAGGCCTTATTTTGAATACAATGTCTCTTAATATGCTTTGTTTTTAAATTAATTTTTCTGATTAATATTGATATTTAATTATTTGAGTTGACATTAATAAGTTAATTTACATTTTAAGTCAAATTTTTATCATCAAATATTATTGATAACTGAAATTAAGCTGCTCTAAGCTGACTGATTGCAGTGACACAAAGCAAATGAACTGATTTGATGATTATTTTGGGGAAATAAAAGTTACTTCATTGCAATTAGATTTACTAGTTAATGGGTATTTATCAAATGTATGTTTTTATTTTATTTATAAATGTGTGTAAAAACTAATTTAAATAATTGTAAAACATTAAAGATCATCTTTGAAATTCATTTTTGATAATAGAAGTTTTGAAATAATAATTATTTTGATTAACACTATTCTACTTGTGTTACATAATTATGATGAAATGGAAATTTTAAAAGGTCTTAAAACAAATATAGAAATTTACAAAGATTTTAAAATGAATATTTCAACATTCGGTATTCTACAAAGATTATTTAAAGCTCTATTGATTCAGGTCAGAATAAAATGCCTGTGAATTAATATTGTTGCTTGCAACTATCCATACTTACTTTTTTAATAAGATGATAAAAAGTTGTCAGATATGTTATCATTCTATATTGTAAAGATATTTTGATAATGACATAATGCATGATAATTAATTTATTTTGATTAAGAAGTGCTAGGAAATTTTTATTAACTTTTAAAATTATTACATATTAAACACTGCCATTTCAACATACATTCATACATAAAAAATATTAATCAAAAATCCTTTTTATATTTAAAATCTTTTATTTTCATGAACCCATATATATACAATATTTTCAATATTTCAACTACTTACCTGAAGTCATTGTCAATTATATATATATATATTGAAACAGATATGCTGTTCCTCATATAAATATTCAAAAGACCCCCCCATTCAAAAATGTCTAGCGTGATTCAGTCTAATTGGGAACGCAATAAGTTGTGATTTATTAAAAAAAAAAAATCATATTTTTAATTTTGTGATTGATGGATTTGAATAAAATGTTATGTCATCTTATTTTTTTTTTATCTGTCTCAATAAAAAAGAAAAAAGAAATTAATTATCCAATCATTAAAAAGAAAAAAAGAAAAGATACTTGGGTTAAACTGAGGCAGTATTCAAATTAGGCACGTCGTCGGAAGAAAAGAACTTTTTTTTTTCTCTCGTCTTACACAGAGAGGCAGAACATGTTAAATTTTTTTTAAAAAAAAAAGTGTATTACTTAATTCTTTTGACATATTAAAATATAGCTTTAACAAAACATGAAACTGGAAAAAGAAAGCTTTGCTAGAGGAATTATAATGACAATGGGGTAAATTAGCGGCTTCACTCTCTCCACGCTGTGCCATGACTTTCCATAGATGAAATAACCCACCTTCTTTTGAGTAAACTAGACTGCAAAACTGGAAGGTAATTATGTTATAGGAATGTTTAGACATCTTTATCATAAATTATAAATTGACATCATGAAATATCTACATAAAAATTATTTTTATAAAATATTAAAACATTTTTATCATACGTTATAAAGTGAAGTTATGAAATAATTACATAGAATTTGTTTTATAAAATATTAAAACATCTTTATCATACGTTATAAAGTGAAGTTATGAAATAATTACGTAGAATTTATTTTGTAAAATATTAGAACATGTTTATCATACGTTATAAAATGAAGTTATGAAATAGTTATATGCAAATTTATTTATAAAAATATTTGAACATATTTACTATATGGATTAGAAATGCTTTAATTGCATATTACTTCTATCTGGGTAATGTAACAGAGCTTATGTGTATGAATATACTTTTATATTTGACTAAATTAGAAATGCTTTAATTACTAAATGATAAATGCTCCACAAGCCAAACAGAATTTATGTATATGAATATACTTTTATATTTGACTAAATTATAAATGCTCCACAAGCCAAACAGAGTTTATGTGTATGAATATACTTTTATATTTGACTAAATTAGAAATGTTTCAATTACTAAATGATAAATGCTCCACAAGCCAAACAGAATTTATGTATATGAATATACTTTTATATTTGACTAAATTATAAATGCTTCAATTACCAAATGATAAATGCTCCACAAGCCAAACAGAATTTATGTATATGAATATTCTTTTATATTTGACTAAATTATAAATGCTTCAATTACCAAATAATAAATGCTCCACAAGCCAAACAGAATTTATGTATATGAATATACTTTTATATTTGACTAAATTATAAATGTTTCAATTACCAAATGATAAATGCTCCACAAACCAAGAATTGCTGAGTTTAAATGTTTACCAATCAATAATAATTCATAAAATAATGAAATTATTGTATAAACCATAAATGCTTGACTGCTTCTAAGGTTCTTCACATAAATGAATTCAAAATGAATTATTGTATAAACCATAAATGCTTGACTGCTTCTAAGGTTCTTCACATAAATGAATTCAAAATGAATTATTGTATAAACCATAAATGCTTGACTGCTTCTAAGGTTCTTCCCTTAAATGAATTCAAAATGAATTATTGTATAAACCATAAATGCTTGACTGCTTCTAAGGTTCTTCACATAAATGAATTCAAAATGAATTATTGTATAAACCATAAATGCTTGACTGCTTCTAAGGTTCTTCTCATAAAGGAATTCAAAATGAACTATTGTTGAATTAGAATGTTTCCAAGCTTCTTCTCATAAAGGAATTCAAAAATGAACTATTGTTGAATTAGAATGTTTCCAAGCTTCTTCTCATAAATGAATTCAAAATGAACTATTGTTGAATTAGAATGTTTCCAAGCTTCTTCTCATAAATGAATTCAAAATGAACTATTGTTGAATTAGAATATTTCCAAGCTTCTTCTCATAAAGGAATTCAAAAATGAACTATTGTTGAATTAGACTGTTTCCAAACTTCTTCTCATAAATGAATTTGTAAATGAACTATTGATAAAAAAAAAGAACTGCTTCTAACTCTTTCATAAGTAAAATGAAAATGAGTTATCATGTGGATAGAAATGAACTTCGTTAGAAATTGCAAATTAATTGTTATTTAATAATTTTTTTTTTGTTACTAAAAATTAAATTGGTTATCTAGTTGTCCAATTCTGATTTGTTTTATTGCATCACTCATCAGTTATAGCACTTGTTCATGAGAATCTCATGCCTTCTGAGCTACGTCTGACATAACTAGACCTACCCAAGTCAGGTTGTAGTGAGACGGAACTCTAATGGTGCTTTTTGGGAAACCAAACATAGAAATATTTAGATGTTTCCAGTCTCTATGGTACTACATCCTCTGATGAGCAGGAAATATTGTTGTAGGAGGCATTAACATCTGCATTAGGAATGTCAATTGATAGTTCCTTCCTACAGCATGCTCATCAGAAAATTGTTACAACTGATGTAATAAAAGGGTTGTATGGGGGTCCGGTTACAATATATATATTAGTAAAAATCAGTCACTTGTCACATGACCTATATAGCTTGCATTATCAATATGTAATATATAAAGAGTCTGCTAATAGCTCTAAACAAGCTTATTTATTTATTTTTAATGTTAAATGCTACAAGAGAAAGTACCTGAAGCCTTTATCTATGATGGGCCTGATCCCCAGACTGGTTTCAAGCTATGGCTCTCATCAGTGAGGAGCTAGAACATTTGATTCAAAATACTAACTCAAGCCAAGCATTTATCTAATTCTTAAATATTAAGAAAAAAGATCTAAATCTTCAGACACCTACATGTCTTCAAATTCACGGAATTTAGTTCAGACCCATATAGTTTCTTTAGTTAGAGAGCTGAATTTGAAGACATGTAGGTATCTGAAGATTTAGATCTTTTTCTTAATATTTAAAAATTAGATAAATGCTTGGCTTGAGTTAGTATTTTGAATCTTAAGGTCCTAGCTCCTCACTGATGAGAGTCATAGCTCAAAACCGTTCTGGGGATGGAAACTATCATAGATAAAGGCTTCAGCTACTTTCTCTTGTAGTATTTATCATTAAAAAATAAATAAATAAGCTTGTTTAGAACTATTAGCAGGCTCTTTATATATATATATATATATATATATATATATATATATATATATATATATATATATATACATATTTAGTGGATGCTTTAGATGAAAATATTTAATGTTCAGAGTTATCCATTTACAATTATTTAATTAGAAAGAACTTTACCTAGACAATAGCTAATAAAAATCAACTGCCTCATATCAAGAGTTAAATTAAAACTGATCAGCCTGACAGTTCAACTTTAACTCTTGGTCTCAGCCAGTTGACTTTCATTTGCTACTGTGTCAGGTAAATTGTTTTCTAATTAAGTAATTATAAATGGATAATTCCACACATTAAATATTTCCATATATATATTACAATTACATACACAAGATATTTTTAATAAATATCAGACAAAAATTTCTCTTTAGCATCTACATATATTTTCTTTTTATATGATGGTTTTAGATATATATTGCAATTATATTTGCAGATCCTTGACAATGGCTACAAGGAAGTAATTAAACATTGGAAATATTGTATAGAAATATTGAAATATATATGGGTTTAAATAAATAATAGTTGTTTTTTTTTTTTTTAAAAAAAAAGATTTTTAATGAATATTTTTAATGTATGGGTGATTATTAGAGCCACAATTTGTAAAGAAACAAGTAGTTTTATTATTCAAAACAGGCAAAACTCTACATACAATAGAAACGGTGATCATGTGATGCTTAGTTTTATTATTTATTTCTTAATACCGATATTAATGGCACTGATAGTATTGAATACTTCTTATTTATTTTACGATATATTTTTTTTCCAAGAAAAATTTCATTAAATAATTATTATCATAGATATTTTTTGTTGTAATATATGTTTTTCAAATCAATGGTTACAACTTTTTTTAAAATATGTTTTCAAACAATTCAGTCTCTTTTTTTAATTATATTTTCAATTCAATTTTACTTGCCCAAACTATGCCCAATATTTTTTTCTAATAAATCATTCCTTTTATATCCTTATCAGTGGATAGAAAACATATATATTTGTAATTTTAATAATTCATTTTTTTAATGCTGGCAAACACTGAATAAATTTAATTTTTAAGCAATTAAACATTATATTGAACATATATTTTTAGTTCTTTTTTTTCTTAAAAAAAAATCTGTTCTTGTTTAGAAGTTTTCTGATTCTAAAATTTCAGCTAATGAATAATTGAAAGATTTATCCACAGTTTCAAACTTATTGATTCTGCTTTCTCTAGAAACATTTGGTAATAAAATACCAGTTTGATTTAAACATTTTTTTATTTATAGAACACATTAGTTTTGAATTTGTCAGCAATATTTTTTTAATAAAGATATAATTCCTTTTAAATTTTATTTCTGAAAATATTTTTTTATGAATATTCTAAATTATTTTATTTAATGTGCATCTGAATGCATGCATGTATATACATTAAATTGCACGATGATAGAATAATGAAAAAATAGAATATTATTATTCTTTTAGTTAGCATATTTTTTTTAGACAATTTATAAAAAATATCTATAGATTTCAGCCAGGAGATTAACTTTTTTTTTTTTTTAAGTGCTTTAATTTTACCATTGGATCCATCGATTCGACAATCATTAACAATGTGGCTCTTCGTTTATGTTTGTTCACATTTATGTAGATCAGTATTTATTTCAATCAAGAAATATTTCAATCAAGAAATAACTCTTGTCAAGCGTTGGTGGTCAAGTGGTCAGCACTGCCGCCTTACAAACAGTTGTCCCAGCCGATGCTTTGACATATGAGAAAAAAAAGAAATAACACTTGATTACAGTCAGTTTATTTTAGCTTATCAGTTTTAGACAGCCTTATATAATTTGGTCAGTGGTATAGTAAGTAGGCTGTCAAACTCAGAATTTATGTTTCTTTCAGTGATAAGACTTTTTATAAACTCCTAAACAGTAATCATATATAATGTTAGAATATCATAAACATTAATTATCTCCTAAATCAACAAGTTTGTATTGTCAAATTAATAATGGCTTCTGTAGCTATGTAAATGTTGAATTACCTATTTTTTGTTTCATTAATTCTTCTTATTGTGATCATTCAGTTTATTATTTTCACCATTAGCACCATTGTTAATTCATCATATTGTTTAGTATTTCTATGATAGAATCATAGACTCTAAGCCACAGACCCATGATTTGTACCTCCAATCCTCTCACTTTTGATGCTCAAAATTCTAACAAACTCTTGACCAATAAACCACTTACATTATTGTTTTGTAATCATTAGAAGCCACTTGTAAATAAGTATGGTCAGTGTTAATTCCAGAAAATATATATATAGAAAAAGTTCATTATTATCATATGCAAAACATTTCAAATTTGGGTGATAATGTAAATAAACTAATTTCAAGACACCGCCCCACACTATTCTGCATGCTTCCAATAGTATTAACCCTGTTCCTTCTCTTCCATGACAGCCTTGGTTATTCTATTTATGATCCATTCACAATCCTCAATCACGCTATCCTTTTCCAGTAAGTTCACCTATTTTATCACATGTGCCTAATAGTATAGTGTTTTTCAATTTACAACATATTGGAATTGGTTTTTATGGATCTATATTTACATAAAACCCATTCATTAGTTATTTACTTGCTCAAAGTACCATTTTTTCAATAACATTTCATTTAAAATCATAAATTTTTGCTCTATTTTATTTTTTCAATGCCCATGCTTCACATCCAAACTTTTCAATAATCACCTCAAACACAAAATGGTTAGACTTTGCTATGTGTGGTTAAAAACAGTAAATCACACACAGTAAGTCTGACTAACTTAAATTATGAAAGGCCCCAATAGCAAATAGTATATTTTTTAGAATTTCCAAAAATTAAGCATAATTAAAACTAAATAAATCTGGAAAAAATCACATTAACCATAGTTTATCTAATAATAAAAGCCATCTATTTTTAGAGTAGTCTGGGTTTAGGCCAGGAAAAAAATTGCAGTGAACAAGTTTTAATTCATAGTAAAAAAAAAAATTCAAATTAAATAAAAATAAATTGTTACAGCTTATAAATCTATTTGAAAAACTGATTCTAAAAGTGTCTAAAGTTTTTAATTTGTAGTAAAACCACTAATTTAACTCACAAAATATTTCCATAAAAAAAAATTTAAATGACCCTAAGTGATAATTGTATTTGATGCAAAATTTTAACATACAGTCTCACACAGTATTCAGTTTTCCCACCTAAGCTTCTTTTAATATATTTATAAGTTATCTACCTGAAACAGAATGCAGAAATTTAATTTAGGTTAATGATATTGTTTTGAATTCAAAGATTATTTTCTTAATCAAAAAAAAAGTATTTCTGTGAAAATATGAAAACATTGGAAGATTGAGGTCTTATTTCTAATCTAATAAAGAAACTGTGCTCAATTTGTATCTAAGCAATAAAGAATCATATTCTAACATGGATACAATCTTTAGTAATAATAACTCAACACAGTCTTATTCTATGCTATTAAGAAGTCTTAGATCATAGCTTAACCTATTTTGCTCATTTAGCTAATATTAGATCAAAAATTAATTTTTAGTAAAAACCTTCCCCTGAAAAGCTAGTTGGCATGTGGTGCAAAATATTCTGCTGATGAGTACTTTGTATTTGAAATCAATTAAATAACACTGGATCATTCAGATCTACTTGACTTCCTGTCCTTTACATATTCTTTTACAACTTGATAGAAAATCTTAAAAAATGTTAAAAAGTTCATAGTTGGCAATAATTCATTTTATAGTTTTACTATTTAATACATGTTTTAAATCAAGGTCTCTTTTTTTTAATGTTCAATCATGAATCTACAATTGGAAAATTATGGTGTAAAATATGGTCTTTTTACGATGCTACAAACAAATTTCTTTTTTCTTAATCTAACGATAAATTTAAATATATTTGATCTTTCTAGATACAAATTAGATCTAATCCACAGACTCAGAACATGTGATCATTGCTTTTATCTGCCACACAAATGAAATTTACTAATAATTAGCAAAATAGTAATAAAGTCATCATTGCGCTGAGAACATTTGTGCATAAAATCCTTATCTAGTGACAACACATCCAATATCAAGATTAGTGTCTAGCTTGTGGATTTTATCAGTGAAGAATCATGGATCTGAGAGCACTGCACTTAGAACTTATGATTTAATGGAAGCTTCCAACAGCCACCTGTTACCTATTTAGTTAACTATAAAACAATGAACCTAAGATGGAAACACGACAATGTTTTCAATCAAAGCTCATTCATATGTATAATCATATAGACATGAATCCTGTTCAGTACCCATACATTTTGATGTCTTTAGATTTTTTGAAAATGACAATCACCATCATCTTATGGGTAGCTTGTGTAAGCATAGGAAATTGCAAGCATGCATTGTTTTAATGGTTTTACATCAATAATTGATCTATCTAAATGTGAATAAACCCAAACTATAATATACATAAGTATTGACTACTGAATCTAGGTGACAATAGTGGAATCAAATGATTTGATCAGGGTACTACTGAATCTATCTTCTGATTGGAATCTCTACACATTATATTATATGTTATTATTAATAGTCAAGCTGTCATAAAACTTCATATCCTAAAGATATTATAATAATGAATGCTATAAATATTGATAACCACTCTCTAACTTTGTAATAATCATATATTATAAATATTCTATTGACTTCTTCAATATATGACAATTTTGCTCCATATGTACCATTTTGTAAGCCTACTAGCCAAATAACTTACATAATCTAAACTATCCATCAAATTAGAAAGTGACATGAATGATGTCCACTTTTCCTTCATTGTTGGACAGACTTTTTTATAATATTTAATCACTTTGCTATGTAAATAAAATTACCATTATTCACCTCTTTATTAGGACAGCCTCTTGTTAGCTCTATGTTAAGCAAAAAAAGACCTATCAGTTCTCTAAGCAATATAGGGTACCAAAAGTATTCTCCAATAGGCAGTCAAAAAAATTGATTTTTTTAAACAAATATAATGCTATATGCAGATTTTTTTAGAACTACAATTTTAAACATTAAATTTCCTATCAAATAAGCCTAAAATGAAGAAATTGTGACCAAAATTGACCAAGAGATGGCACATGCTATGTCCAAATTTTTTTTTGCTACGGGGTCTTTTCATAATAATCAGTTGACTGGTTAAAACATGCAAATGTTTTGATTATGATTACTGTCTAAAGTTTATATTCAGACAGATAATAACTATTGAATTCAATACAAAAAATTATAATAATAATACTTACCAATTCTGGAATTTGATATCTGATTTATGTGATATAGTTATTTCAAATAAATTTTATGATATAGTCAGTTTATCTTTTTTTATTCAAATGTTATTAACCAATAAATCTATATTGCACAATTGAACAATAATAAGATAAGTTTATTTGATTTAAGTTAAATTAAAATTTGTTAATAAATAAATATTAATTATAATATATATATATATATATATGATGAATAGATCATAAACAATTGATATGTACACCTACAATCCAATTACATGTTCAATAAATCATTAATGGACAGTAATTCCATGTTTAAATTTATGATTACCTATTAATCTTTAATTATATAATACCAAATATGAAACATTTATATCCATGTAACACAAATATGTTGCAGAATCTTCATACTTTCCAAGTATAAGAGAGTTGAATATATACATCTTCTTTACTTTATATAAATATATATTTAATAAATATACATTTATAAAGATAAATCTAGAAATTTGTTAATAAAAATTTAAGAGAACAAAATAAAGTGAATACTTATTGTGATGAAATCCCTTTTGAACTTCTAATATAAGTAATATACCTGAAGTTAATTTAAAATCAATAAATAAAAAATAAATATTTTTAAATATTAAAATAATAATTATTATGCCACAAGATATAAGTTTAAACTTAGGAAAACACAACTCTTTATATTTTGATATGTGAATAGATAACTATTTAATTTGAAATTATATATTATTTATCAATAAAGACTATACATTTCAATGTATAGAGACAAAAAAAATATCACTAATAATGGTTAAACATAAGCAAATAACTTGAATGATAGTCTTTAAATACTGCATTTCCCAACTGGCCTTTCAGTTCTGATAGTTATTTTAAACTACAAACCAATAATATGTCATTGTTCCAGAGAAGGTATAATATATTCACAAAAACTTTTAAATCCAAAATACATTTTATCGATCCCAATATTATATATATATATACAAATTCTTCTTTCACATAATAATTATCTGATTTATATGACATTGTACACATAAGTACTAGTAAATATTCCTGATGAAATGAAGAGATATCCTTTTATGGACAGGTATTATTTCAAAATATTCCTAATTAAAAGATGCTAGCTTTATCTGTGACAATATGATGGGAAATTAAACTGATTCACATCTTTAATAAAATTGATCTATTGAGGTAATAAAATTACACAGGCAGATAGATATGACTCTTGTAAACCTTCTGACATTTGTAATCTGTCTTCAAAATATAGGTAACATTTATTTTTTTAAAAAAAAAAATATTCTGATGGTTTACAAAATACTGATGTGCAATTTCAATGCTTTTCCCATAAACTTTTCTGAATATGCCACCTGGTTCATGGGCAGAAAATGTTGATTCTTTCCTCCATTTTGTTTAGTCACCTATATGCTTTAAATGAAAGAAAAAGAAAATTATATAAAGAGTTTATATGTGCTTCTGTTTAAAGAAAAAACAAGAGAGCAAATGAGTTCAAACTATTCAGTTCCATTTATAAGATTATTTCATTAATGTCAGTGTAACCATAGCAACGGTGTATATTCACTTCTTAAGCAATTTCCAATAATGTTCCATAAATAAAAATCTTATTACACAATAATTACAAATAAAACAAAATCATTTCACATTTATTATATATAATAAATATTTATGTTTTTTAATATAAGAATACTATTTTTATACTAATATAAACAATTTACACTACATTTTTAATATATTACACTAGAAATAGATCTTTATACATATAATTGTTCAATATATTATTAAAAGTCAGTAATTATGTAATTCTATGCAAGATGTTGTTTACTTATATCAGTATGCAATGATTCTTGCTATTTGGTGTAGATCTTAATTACATTTTCTATTATAAATTTAAAATTATCTATTATATTTCAAAACAGCCATAATCAATTTTCTCAAGACGTTCAGTTGGAAGCAGATTAATTGGAATGGCTCCAAATTACTTAATATATTTATAATTATAAATGTGCATTAAATAAATTTATAATTACAACTTTAAATTGTCGTAATAGATTTCTAACTATAAGATCTTTCCATTGACTCGTTGTAAATCGAAAGATTTCGCAAGTACTAATGGGTAATAGGAATTGTGGACTTAATCAGTGAAGTATTGAATAGCTTCATCCTCTCAGTTCTAACCGCTTCAGCTTCACCTATTTATATAGAAAGTGGGTTGAGGTAAAGAAGAGTTCCCCTCTTTTCTTCCAATGCATAAGCTTGTGGTTAAGACCTGTAGAGATCCCTATCTTTTCATTTTTTAAGCGCACATGCTTAAAGGTTTATTGCTTTAGTAAATATTAATATATTTATGCAAGAATTTTGTTTTAAATTTAACTAACAATCACAAATTTGCTTTTTTTAAAAATATGTATATCATTAGTTGTATTATGGTACTTAATATTTTATTATGTTTTTAATTTATTTTATTACATTTATACTTTGTTTTCTATTTATTTATTTTTATTTTTTAAATTCCTACTCAAGAATGTTTTTATATGGAGTTTATATTACTGTATGATGTACTCGTTTTTTAAATAAATAAATAAATATGATGTCGTAATTGCATCATAACATAAAATGTCATTTATTGCCTGTAATTTTCTATTTTATTTTTTTAATATTACTTATTATAATTTCTTATATTATTTAAAAGCTCCTTTATAAAATGAGAAATGTTAAAGAAAAATATATTTAAAAATACATATTATATATAAATATTCTCTATAGTTATTATTATTTATTAATTAATGGTCATAAAATCATTTAATCTTAATTATTCTTTTTTTTATTTTTTAATATTTAGCTAAAATTCAAAATATGTGTTATTCTCAATCGTATTAAAAATTTAAAGTTAAATACAGACATTCTTAATGAAATTAAATTATATTTTGCATGCTCAATTAATTTCCATCCTCTACCCCTCAAGATTTACAAATTAAGTTCAGTAAATTAGTGTAAATGGTTTTAGATTCAACATAATATTCCATATAAAAATTTAATGAGACTATGATTAACTTCATTCTTAATCAGAAATCATTTTAATTAGTGCTTATGACTCTGTAAAAAAAGAGAAAAAAGAGAAATATGAGTTAATATAAAAATAGCAATCATAATAAAATTAATGAACTTTATAAATGAAAAAAAGTATGTATTAAAGAGTGCGTGCACAAATACAAGTGCGATTCCACACGCACGCTTTTATGTATATATGAAATCAAATCTAGCGATTTATTAAAGTTTTAAATTTTTTTAAAAATCTATAATTTTTAAAATATCTATTTAGTCATTTATATGTGCGAATGATAAAAAGATAAGTTTAGATTAGTCAAATATATACACAGAAAAATAAATAAAAGTCAAAATTACTTCTATAGAGAATAATACTTGGTTTATTGTCTATAAAATTAGATTCAAGTTATTTTCAACATTACGTCACTATTTTGGGGATGGGGATAGTTTGTACAAGTATTATAAACAGTGCCACCCTTTGGATTTTGAGGCCACAGGCACAAATATGGAGTGCCCCCCCCCCCCCCGTAAATAAAAAAATGAGTAAAGGAGTAATATCTTTAATTTTCACTACAGGAAAGAAACATATACAACATTTGTTTTTTGTTGGTGATTAAAATAAGGTTGTTCTGTGCTGGGGGGGGGGGGAGACCCCTACGAACTCCAAAATTCCTAGGTTTACACCCATTTGACTGCCCCTAGAAATGCTACTGCCTATAAAATATGCTTTTTTATGTTGTTAATATGACTGATTTTAATTTAGTGATGTCTGAAAATTGTTTATGAGTAATTTTATAATGGGAAAGAAAGTCTTCTTACTACATCATGTTAATTAAAAAGATATAAAAACTGATAATAAATTTAATTTTTATAATTTTCAAAACCATTTGTGTGTACTTTCATTTAGAAATATAATTATTTTCTACAATTATAATTATTCAAAAAAGGTGATAAGTTTTTAGGGGGGGAGGGGACTAGCTTATCAGTAGGGTATCGTGACATCCATATTGATTATTCGCAGTAAAATGCTCTGATCGCGTTCATACTGCATTTGGTAAAATAAATAAAATGTTTGTAATTTATTTTTCTATAAAATGTTACAAGAAAACATTTTTTTCTGGAAATTTGATGTAGAAATTGGGGAATCACATAAATTAATTGATCCAATCCTGGCACTATATTTCTTCTCCCACTTTCGATATTCCTCTGAGAATTTTAGTTGTATAAAAGTGAATCCAGATATGAATTGTTCTGAGTACTATGAATTAATAAATAAAAAAAAGTGACATAACTTTTTTTAAAAAATTCATTCTTTGAAAAATATAAATTCTAATAACTATCACTTCATTTCCCAGTCCACACAATACACAATATAACTAGAGAGGTTCTTCATTTAGTTCCATCTATTGTAAGCCCAAGTAATCAGTAACTACCAGATGTATTTGAAAGTGGATTTCTGAGTGCGTAACTATATTACTTTTAGATATGGTTTCTGAATGCATATTGATAAAGATGAAAACTGATCTAGGAATAGAGATCTAGTTAAATTTGATAGCGTTAGGATAGAGATCTGATCTTGTCTGTAAATATAAATATCTGAAGATAAATATTTTTTGTTTCTTCACAATTTCTTTTTCATCAACACTTTTGTCAATATTGTTTTGTTTTTCAGCAATATGTATCTCTATCATTAGAAATCAATACTGGTCTTGCATGTTAATGGGTAACAGAAATGTTCAGCTTGGCATGACTGAGATGTTATTTTTACATTAATGTTAAAATTCTAAGCATAACTGGAATTTTATAAATTTGTTAGTTTTCTTATATTTTTGGATGTGTTTTAAATTTTATAATCACTAATACATTGATATGAATAAATATATTTTTTCAGCAATGAAAACTGAATTGGTGAGCAGTGGTACAATGCATGTTTTTGTACTCTGTCATTGAGTGAAATGTATTATCAAATCTTGCTCAAAATTTATTCCAATTTAATTTATTAGAATAGAAATGTTACAAAAAGTATATTTTTTATTGTTTGTGAAATTTTTTCATATTTGAATGTAACTTTGATATGTAATTTCTATCATTTGTTAAACAAAAAAAAAAATACATTTTAAGTGAATGTGATATTTCAAAGTAAGCATATTTTAATTGTATAATATAATGTTTATACATAAATGTAAAATTATGCATTTTCTTAGAGACTATACTAGAATCAAAATATCTTTATTTTCAACCATAGTTTTCACGTATATTTATTCGCTGGGGGCATGCACAAAAACAGAACTTTATCAGCTAGTTAAAGAGTTAGAAAAATAACCATTGTAGTAATATTTTTGCAATAAATAACATCATATTTTTGATTTACTCTGAAGCCAAAGAATCTGAACAGATCCATAATCTTTTTATTCCTTCTTTAAAATATAACTTTAACTATAAATATTCTATAATCCTCTAAAAACCTTCATCTTTTGATTTAAGGCTTTCTAATACAATTACACCTAATGCATAAATTATGGTTTATACACTATAAATTATTTTATCATCATAATTATTATTATTGTTAAGATGTGTTCTTTTTCATAGACATTATCAGCATTAATTTGAACTTAGTATAATTCACGTTCACTCTTAGAATCTGCATTAATTGCAAATATAGTCTAGATGTAAACTTTACAGTTTTACTTTTAGAAGACCATGCTACTGCATATTTACTTGCCTCATCTAAATAAGCTTCTGATTGCCACCAGTCAGTATGTTGTTGATTCTTTTTGTTTAGATTCCATTTATTTAACTCTTAAAACATCATATAACTATCATCTTTTATGTTCACACCTGCAGCTAAAATAGCAGCATTTTTTCTCCACATAGTACTGCCATTTAGTGCAGGCTATAGTAATTAATAGAGACTAGAAATTTAGGCATTTTAATCCCTGTTGAATGAGTAGGTAGTATATAGAAATTAAAATGCACAACCTTTTATCATCTATTGATTACTACAGTTTGCATTAGATGGCACTATTGTGTGGAAATAGTTGCTATTCATTATATTTATCACTGGAACAATTAAAGCTACTATGTAATTTTAACTGTAATACCAACTCAACAATATTATTTGAGTTTCTTCAGATTAACTATTGTTAATGAAAACCTTTACCATTTACTCTAACTATCATAAGTTTGAGTAATTAGCAGTTATCAGATGAAAGTTTAAATTAATTCTATTCACAGATAGGTTTTTGTCTTGGAAATTCAAATCTGAAAAATCTTAAAATACTTAACACAAACTATCTGCATGGTAATTGTATAGATCTGATATTAGATATGTAACTATATATTATATCAATTTCAATCCTATTGAACTATATGTATCTTTCTCGGCTGGGAATTGAAAATCGACAACAAATCATTAAATTCTTTTAGCTTACTTTAATTAATAAACAATAGAGTTTTTTTTTCTCTTAATTCTAGCACCATCTATTTTAAGCTTGAATAATAGATAGTTTCCAAATGATACTGTAATTTAATTTCCAGTCTATAATAGAGTTGAGGAGGAATGAATGGTGTCATTTAATTTAAAATGGTTTTGTGGTGACATTAACATTCTTAGCCAAAACAAAAAAAAAGATATTTTTTATCAGAATAGAACTTAAATTAAAACACTAAGTATCACATGATCACTGAATGCAACTACTGTAGGGAGAGTTTAACCTCTATAGAATTTAAATTACTACAGTATATTAGATCTATACAATTATACAAGCATTCTGACTTGAGTTTAAAACTTTAGATATTTTTTTATGAATTTTAACTCTATTATCCTAATAGTAAGATAAAATGAGAATTAAAAGTAACCACCAGATTAATAACTGCATTGTTACAAGATTTGAATCCCAATTACTCTTTAATAATGTAAAAATGCAGTAATTGTCAGAGGCTAGGAATTAAATTTTCCTAACATCTAATATCCACTGCTTACTCTAACTTACAATAATCAATGTCATTTACTTTTTACACTACCACCACTTCATAATTACCAGACATGACTCCCCAAAAGAAAATAATCTTTAGGATTTTGTATTTATACTAATATCTACTTTAATATTTTTTTACTGAACCATCATTTCATTCTTACTAGCAATCCTTCTTTTTTAAAAGATTCAAATCTTGTTATCAGTCATTGTATGGTACAGCAGTAGATTGTGTGTCTTAGAATCAGATTTTACTATTGATTCTGTTATTCACAGGTCTGACATTCAACCTATTTATGATCTTCTGAGAAATAAAGCCATTAGTTTAAAAAATGTAAATTATTTGTTGAATTTATCAATTTTTAAAAAAATTAATTATTTAATGTTACAGAAAGCATTAATCTTTTTTTTTAATTTATTAATCAATTTTATTATTAATACTTCTTTGAAACAAGCAGTGTTTCATATATGGAAGGTGTTAGGATTGCTTTCAGATTAAATTTACTATAACTATCTGTCATGTTAGTTTACTGGCTTGCCATTCTTTTGAGAACAGAAACTGTAAATAAAATGCATATTGATTTACTATCATACAAAAAAATCTGAAGATGTCAGTATTGTACAGAAAATTCCCCTTAAAATGAGTTGACAATGATATTAATTGATAGATTTTTTTGTTTTCTGGATCTGATAGTACTTGGGAGACCTCTTGAGTTCACTTCTGTCTTTGTTTGACTTTGAAACAAAATATTTGTAATATATTCATTTTATTACAAAAATATTATAATTACACTGATTTTATTCAAACGTGTTTCTTTTTAAAAATTATGTCATTGAAATATAATTATAATAAAACACAAAGTTATTATTAGTTGGAAAGAACAATTTCTATAAAAAAACATAGCAGCTATATTTTATCATTTTTTAATTATAAGAGAAGTTTTAAATTTTAAAACAGCATGTTATCTTAACAAAATTTTGTTTGGATTTTAAATGTTAAGTTAAAACACCTTCCCTTTCCTCCTTTGTTAAATATTTTTATCAGTGTTTGCAAAAAAAAAAAACTATTGTTTTGATAATGGATTTCAGTTTATTATTTTTAAATTATTTGCAAAGTTAAAATATTATTTTTAATAATATTTTTTTATTTGTAAACTTATATTTCTAATAAATAAAGTTAAAAATATGGAAATATACTACATTATAAAGGTTTATTTGATAAAGTACGGTATTGAAAATATAGCCCACACCACCACTAGAGATTGTTTTTTTTAAATGTAGCTAATTAAGGAGTAAATAATAAAAATTCATTGTCAAATATAAAAGTTTTAAAATAGAAAATAAGTAAATATTTATAAAATTGTTTGTAAATAAAAATAATAATTGTTTTTCAAATGACCACAGCCTGAAAATACTAAATATTAAAAAATCTTCAGTTTTTTATGCAAATAATTTAATTTTTAAAAGGTGTAATCAAATAATCTTTCAAACTTTCAAATATTTATTAATATTATTTCTGATATTTGTTAAATTGGTTTTTTTATACTGTTATATGACTCACATAATTACACGCAGACAGTATTTGGTATATATTATATTTTTGATTGAATAATGGTAATAAATAATAGTATTAAAATATTAAATAATCATTTGTTTTACTATTATTCTTAATATTTAAATTGAATGTATGAACACTTCAGTGATTGGTTTTATTCTCATATTGGCATTGTGGCAGCACTTAGTAGTTTAACATTTAGTTCGCACAAATTGCAATCTGAGTAAATGTCCATAAATGCATTTGTTTTGAACTCATTCATTTCATCCACTGATTGGGAATTTCCTTCATATTTTATTTTTTAACCATTCTCCCAAAAATGAAGTCCACTGATGTAAGATTGAATGAATATGGTGATCAGTCAGTGTCTGATCCATTATGGTGGGAATAAATTTTCAAGATAGTTCCTCCTTACAGCCAATGCATAATGAGGGATTGGCTCATCTTTCTGAAAGTACCATTTAAAGACCATGTAACTGCCTTGGATGATATAACTTTAAAATGAGCTCATGAGTTATGCATTGCAAACTTTGACAAGGATAGTTTCTGAGCTGCACATTATATAGCTTTCTGGGGCTGTTAAAAATGTCATAGTGACTTCCATCTTATTTTCTTTTATTATAGATATCTTAGGATATCTAGATTTTGGTGCATTTGTCACAAAACCCATAGCATCAAATTTGTCTCTAATGTGATAAATTGCCAGGGATGTTGGTGAGGAATATTAAATGCTTCTATTGAACATGTCTACTCTCACTCAACATTTTTGTTTTCCCAATACTGCCTGAAAATTGATTTTCATTGTTCTTTACTTAAATTCCTTGCCACCATTCACCATACCTGTAAAAAGAAGAAAAACAAAATTTTTAAAGAAAATCGATGTTTAATATTAGATGATGGAAATATTTTAACATAGAGATTGTATATAAGAAAATTTAAATTGAACATCTGAAATTAATAGCAATTAACATTAAACATTTAATCAGTTTTAATTTGATATAAATATGTAAAGATGAGAGTTTGGATTAAAATTTATAAGATTATTTGGTGTGTATAAAAATGTTTGTTTTGTTTAGTATATATTATTTATATGCATTACAGCTGTGAAGAAACAGTTTGCAAGTGTGAAAAATAAAGTGCTATATTATAAAGTGCATAATGCAGTGCTTTCGTATATCACAAAGAGTTCACGTTAACTAATCTTTTATCTGAAAATTTACTCTGGTTTAGAAAATCTGAATTCTGGGTAAAAACTTATTTTGCATTAAATGTGTATTTGCTTTTAGTAAAGGTTAAACATTTATTTACATTATAAATATTTTTGATCTCTTTGCAGATATTGTTTACTTTTTCATTTTTATTAGATTGTTTAAAACAAATTATCAATACCATGATTGGTCTAAAGTAGGAGTTTTATTTCTGGGGAACCTATACCATCAGGAGATATGGGAGGTTTGACCAGGGGGGGTATGTTAAATAGCAGATAAACACTTAATTTATTCCAAAAATAGTTGTGTTGTCAACAACTCCAAGTTATTCATGTTGTTACTATCTGTTACCCACCCCAGGTCTCATTTTGGACACAGACACAGTGAAGTTACATAGATTTTTTCTTATTGCAGGGTCCAATAACTCAAAACACCCAGTTAAAATTCAAGATAACTAATGAAATTGCCAGATCACCAACCCTCAAGTCACACCTCCATGATATCTGCACCCTCTGCACATGACATACTGCATGGTACATTCTCCAACTGCTTATTTCTTTTTATAATAAATAGGGGATACTGGATAATTTACATAAAAGTCAAGGAGGTATTGGGAATCAAAAAAGTTGGGAATCCTTGATCTAAAGCCTGATGAATACATGAAAATAGAAAATATTTAATTACAACTTTATCTTTAATTTTTGGAAATGTCATATTTTTTCTGATGAAATATAAAAAAACTAAATAAACAATTCTTGATTAAAAGAAAGCAGTGTCTCATTCACAGTAATTTATGTTATATATAAGGGATTTGAACTCAGATTTTCATATGACCCTCAATATCCATGCCATCTCATATTTCTGACCCACCTGATCACACACATGTTGAAAAGATAAATAATCACCAATATATATATTATGCTAAACCAGCAATCATTAGTTGTTCCAGATTACTATCTCCACACATATCTACAATCAGTGCTCAGCTTTATATTAAGATAGCCAATCTTCATACTTTAATGGACAGGCTTCAAATTACTCCAACCCACAATTGTCCAGCTATCCATTTCATTGAAAATCTGATGATGGAATGTTCAAATCCCACATTAGTGTCAAGGTTGTTTTGGTGATAAAATCAAAACAAAAGATTAAAATAATCTATAAAAGTGTAATAAATATAAAAACAAAATAAAAGAAGAGATTTTTATGCTAACAAAAATTATTTTCTATTAGTCCCAAGTTAATAAAATATCAGAATTTTATTATATAGCTAGTAGTAGAGCCATCTAGTGTTAGCCTGAGTAAATAGTTAATGGCAGATCTGTTACATCTGCACTTACAACTTTGCCAATGTTATATCTGCAAGTCATATTGTGCGGTCAGCAAATAATGTTATACAATTCCCACGCTGTTCTTTTCCAATGAGTGCTCTCCAACGAATCGGTCTGCAATGAATGCTCTCCAACGAATTGGTCTGCAATTAATGCTCTCCAACGAATTGGTCTGCACTGAATGCTCTCCAACAAATTGGTTTGCTATCTCTCCGCTGAATTGGTCTGCAACGAATGCTCTCCAACGAATTGGTCTGCAACAATTGCTCTCCAATGAATTGGTCTGCAATGAAGCTCTCCAACGAACGTTCTGAATATCTCTGCTGTGGTCTCTTTCAGCTACACCCATGAACTACATTTCCACTGGGTGCTGGTCATTAACTGCCAGCACTAACACGAGATATCTCTACTCAAAAACTACTAGCCGTCTACTCTAATACTGCTTGACTCAAACTGCGTGACTGCTCTCTACTGGAGTTGTCCTCTAATTACTACTACTGAACTGTGTGCTCTCTACTACACTGCATAGTTATTACCCAGTCTTCTTATTGTTTACTGGTAACTGCAGCAATCGATCAATGCACTGTCCGATACGGTAACGTCTCTTTTCTAGAAATATTTGTAATCAGCAAATATTTCTTAGAATTGTCAATCGCCATTATGTCAATGCCTTAATTAAATTCCACAGTTATCAGCACACGATCTAAAACAACTTCTCGAATAAATTCTAGTTTTTTCTGGAATGCACAAACATGTCTGCCATTTTACAAAACACTACACACCTCCCTCCACTCCAGAAAAACCCTTGTTGCTATTCCTTGGTGTTTTGTTGTTGTTTTTCTATTCCTACTTTCCTGTAATTTCACTAAGAAAGGTATGATTTAACTCTGCTTCCAAAACTTTTTCGCCAGTAACGTTCAATGGTGACTGCGCAAGCATGTAGGAACTCAACTTCCGATATTAATGCTACTAACTGGGATTTTCATTTTCACCAGGTTTCCCCATTTATAGCTAAACTTGTTGTTTAAAACTTATTCACTATTCACAGTTTCCAAATGTGACTGCGCCAATGTTACATCCACACTTACAACTGTGCCAATGTTATATCTGCAAGTCATTCTGTGCGGTCATCAAATAACGTTATACAATTTCCACGCTGTTCTTTTCCAATGAGTGCTCTCCAACGAATCGGTCTGCAATGAATGCTCTCCAATGAATTGGTCTGCAATGAATGCTCTCCAACGAATTGGTCTGCAATGAATGCTCTCCAATGAATTGGTCTGACATCTCTCCACTGAATTGATCTGCAAAGAATGCTCTCCAACGAATTGGTCTGCAATGAAGCTCTCCAACGAACGTTCTGAATATCTCCGCTGCGGTCTCTTTCAGCTACACCCATGAACTACATTTCCACTGGGCGCTGGTCATTAACTGCCAGCACTAACGTGAGATATCTACTCAAAAACTACTGGCCGTCTACTCTAATACTGCTTGACTCAAACTGCATGACTGCTCTCTACTGGAGTTGTCCTCTAATTACTGCTACTGAACTGCATGCTCTCTACTACACTGCGTAGTTATTACCCAGTCTTCTTATCATTTTCTGGTAACTGCAGCAATCGATCAATGCACTGTCCAATACGGTAACATGTCTTATCTAGAAATATTTGTAATCAGCAAATATTTCTTAGAATTGTCGATCGCCATTACATCAATGCCTTAATTAAATTCCACAGTTATCAGAGCGCGATCTAAAACAACCTCTCGAATAAATTCTAGTTTTTTCTGGAGTGCACAAACATGTCTGCCATTTTACAAAACACTACAAGATCATGTCAATTGATTATTCAGTCTTACAATGAATGGTTCTAAAATAGTATGTATCGAACTGCTCTTGGAAGCATATAAATAATCTGAGAAAGGTAATGTAATATTGTGAGTAAATTCTAATATAAATATCATTTACATGTGCATGTCAGTGAATTCCATATACATTGTTTGCTTGATTAGTTGACAGCAAAACAAAGATAAGAATCTGCTCCCACCCTGATTATTCAGTAATTGTCAAGTCTGGTGAGTAGAGACTTTGCCCTAATTTTTTATAAAACACTGCTTCAGAGATCATACCTTATTGTAAGTTTACAGACTATTAAACTCTCCATTCAGTAGTACACCCAGTGCAAGCTTTAGTAATCAATTGATGTAAGAAGGTTTGTGCATAAAATCTTCATCTTGTGTCTATGCCTCCAATATCCCCAAACTGGGTGGTATTACTGTATGGAGGCTTCGCTATTGCTAATAACAGTTTGTGCAAGCATAGGAAATGGTGATCAGGTAATGTTTTATTGTTTAAAGATTGTTTTACATTCTTATTTCTAATATCATTAATTGACATTATGTTGCTTTAACAGTAGATTATTTTTGCAAAAAATATTTCAAGTAATATGAAACCTATGTGCATTTTTTGTAAACTGTTCTTAGCTTTTTTATTATACAATTTTACATTATTATATTTCAATAATATTTGATATAAAATAAATATCTATAATACTGTAGCCCAGTTTGTAGAAAAGAAATACTAATATCTGATTTTTAAAAATGTATTAAACATTTATGTTAGTATAATAACAAAATTAAGCAAATACTATTTATGATTTTTTTATATGTGAATCCCTCAAAGAAGCCAATCCCTACCTTATATGAAAGTGGTATAGTGAAAGACATTTAGCTGTCAAAATAAGCATTAGAATTTGGGTGTTTAATACCTCCGTCTCACTTTATGAGAGAATGTAATCTTAATTTTTGCACTAAGTTGAGATAAAAAGTTCATTAATTAAAAGCAAAAAACTTATAAAAAAACAAAACAATATTTTTATTTTTCCTGACATTAAAAACTCTTGAATTAGTTAATTATTATATATATATTTAACCACTCAAAGTCGTGTGTTCATTCAACAACACCTAGAATCCAAGCGAAAGTACATAAGTCAGGAACAATACTAAACGCTAACCTATTTGCCTGTGTTCCAGGGTTTACGACTACATGAGCAACGTTTTTGAACATATTACAAGTTTTTCATTGACTTCGGTCCCAGCCATGAGAACAGGGTCAGCACAGAGACTTGGAAATCAATAATATATTCAAGTGATTAACTAATAATTTCTACGAAATATAACAATTAAAGAACGATGCAGATTATTACTTACTATTAATTAATAATGATAGCCGCAATAATATCCAAGGCAACATTAAACAAAAGGGATTTAATTAATAATCTAAAGAAAATCTTATTCAATTAGGGAACAATATAACTCAATCAAATAATTGATACTAGAGATTCGAGCAATGAATGACAAATACTATAATATAGCGAAACGATGTAACAAATTTAATAAATGATTAAATAGTAATTTAATGATTATAAGTAAAACAAAATATATGTGTAGAATGTCTATACAATATTATTACAAGTTAAACAAATGAACATACATATTTGGTTTATATATTACAGTGTGGTTAATATATAAATTTGATTAGTGCGTGCGATTAATATATAAAAATGGTTTGTGCAAAATATAAAATTGGTTGGTGTGGTTACATTATAAATATTAAATTGTTTGGTGTGGTTAATTTGCAAAAATTATGGAATAAATTAATTTGATAGTCAATAATACATTGTAGCTTAATCCTCATTTAAAATATTACAAATTCACGCTAATGGATTTTATGATAACATTATACATACGTATAAGTAAGCGTTTATGATGTAAGATTTTAAGAGCGTGCTTGGTCACATTTCTCCTAGCTTTGGGAGATCACTCGGTTCAGTCTAAAAGAAGCTGTAATTATATAATCTGATGTAGAGAATTAAATAGAATGGGTGGTGACCAACATGCAATTATGGCTGACAGACAGTATTGCAGATATATAAATAAATCAATAATAATAAAGGTGGTATTACGTTATACTTTACAATCCCATACAGGACTATGGTCACTTAAGACCCTCTTGAGTGACTTTGTCATATTTGCACAAGAGAGTATGTCTGCACGACAGTCAAAAACCACAAGCTAGTGTTTGTGATGGTTTATTCATTTTTCGAATACTTATACTTTAGAAGTGTCTGGAATCGATTACAGTAGGAACAACATCTACTTTGAGCAAATAATGAATGGATCCCATTATTCCAAAGATCCCAAGGTACATGGCAAAGCAAGAAAATTAATAAATTAAATGATTATGATAGCTTTATAATGCCTATAGGATAGATAGTTCATGTCACTAACTACCACGATAAATTAATTAATACCTGTTTAAAATAATATGCTCTCCAGCATAATGGAATATCTACAGACAAACCATCCCCAGGCAATTAACTAATGACTAATAAAATGTACAATGGGTCAGAGACTAAAGCTAAAATGGAATAAACTGTTTTCTCCCACACTCCTAAAATATCTCTTTACATTTCTATAAGTGATCAATGCATATATAATTTGACATAATTACAAAATAAAATCATGGATCACACATAGGCAGATGATACATTAAATATAACACTCACTTCTGGTGAGATTTAATTAAATAAATTGAAAAACCAATTTCAATGACTAAGTAAGAATTTACTTTATAATCAATGAGGGCAGCTGAGTACAGGCATTAAAGTATTACTTGCTATTTAAGAGTAAACATCATTATATAAAATAATTGGTATAAAACCAAGCGAGTTTACACTAATTAACTTTAAAGAAATTTACGTCTCCAACAATTTAATAGGAGAAACTATGGCCAGGGTTTTAAGTTTTTCTCACTGGAATTGGATACTCACTTGGCATATTAAAATAAATCAAAATAACAAACTAAGAGAAAAATAAAATTCAATCTAAATTGCCGCATCAAAATTTAAGAACTTATACAGCATTAGAATAAATTGTATAGACATTATTGAGCATTATACAAAATGGGTTTTAACAGTTAAATATAATAAGTAAAGGATTACAGTATAATTTTAAATAAAAGTTAGATTAATAAAGAGTTCACTAGTTGACAGCATTGTAAACATTTTACTTTGGCCAACTTGTTGAGACAACACAGGTAGTTGGCAGATCATGATCAGAGACTGGTTTAGATGGAAACAGGCATTGGTAGAGATTTAAAGTTCACTTACAGGCAAGCAACTTCTTTGAATAATTTGCTAAATTTGGCCCAGATATTTCAGGCTTCAGCATCTTGAGGGGAAGATGAGAATCCAAGAAATATGGGAAAGCAAACAATCATTTTTTTTTACCCCAACATTACTAATTTCACCAATTAAACTGCCTTGAAGTATGATAGCACTCTGAAATAAAACAGAACAAGTATATAGATGGCCCACAAATTTAATTCAACAACTTAAAGAATTTTGCCTTGAGGCAAGAAATTTTATTCATTTCACATATAACTAGAAACAGGTCATAATCTTTTGCTTCCATTACATTTTTGTTTAGATTTTAATCTGATCAAATTTTGGCCAGCCATTATTTCAAACTCAGTATACTTGGTTATATCTTAAATTGACCTACATTTCCATATATGGTATGAAAAGATTGATCAATTAGCAAAGTAAGATTTAATTAAAGAATCTTTGGTATTTATAACATTTTATACATTTTTTTTAGAATGATACAATAACTCATCAAGATTACAGGATTTAATGATTATATTATGTGACTCTTAAATGCCAATTTTATTTTATAGAAATTATTAGTAAAACATTTTATTTACAAAGTATATAAGATTATTTATTTATCCTATATATATATATATATATACATACATACATTAATCAAATGGGCATAAAAAAATTTAAATTTTCTTGATATTTAAAAAAAAAACAAATATCCCTTTTTATAATTAATTTACAGCTTCAATATGAATAATTAATTATACCAAGTCCTCTTAATATTTAAGAAAAGTTTTAATTAAAAAAGTATTCAGAAAACCTATTAATAGATTATATATTATTAAGTTTCATTTGTACCATTAAAAAAATTGTTGAAAGAATATGGATGTATCGAATTAAATATTTTCATAGATTGTTATTATAATAAAAATAGTCATGAGGGGATTATGTCTATGTAAACAAAGCTAACTATTAGCTTTTGATGTTGCCAAGACTTTTGCATTTCATCATTTTCTTTGTTTTCACATTCAACATTGAATTTAAGATTAAACCATTATTACTTATCAGAAAATTATAAATTTAACTTCATTTGATAGATATTTTTGTTTTCTATTGAAATAAATTCTAAATATTTACATTTTATTTCAGAAAATGTTATAAAAATAAATTTGTGATGAAAACAAAAAGCTTAATGCATCATCATTTCTAGAAAGATTATTTTTGGTTTCTGAAATCAATAAACCCATCATTATTTGTCATTTTTTTGAAATCTGAATGAATATTTATTATTTCTCTTATATCTAATGAATTATCCTTTAAAAGTTTAAATGTTTAAAATATTTATTGCTATAATATATTTTTATACTCATTATACTTACTCTGATAATGTAGACAGCTAACTTGAAAATATTATGGTATATTTGCATTGCCCAACAGAATAACATTCAATTTTTGAAAATAAATATTTTTATTCAAAATAAATTATTAATAATTTAATTCTTGATTTTTAATAAATATTGTATAAATTATTGTACAAAATAATCTAGAATTGTAATAAATTCACAAATAAATACTTTTTAGTTATTTAAACTATTTTCTCTAGACAATGTCATAAAAAATAGAGACATCAAAAAAAAAAGCAGACTCTAAAAATATGATTCAACATGGTGGGAGGAAGACAAAACTAAATCCTTGTTACCTTGTCAAATTTTCAATTTTTTTGCCATCAATTGAATTTTTTGAACTGTAATTTTATATTATAATGTATATAAAAAAACAGACATATTTCAGTATAAAACTTGTGAAAATTATCAATAAGGAGTGAAAAATTAAAAAAATGGAGTATTGCATTTTGAAACAGAGAAAGGCTAAATTACATGATTAATAAAATTTGCTTACCCTCATAGATTGTCAATTAGTAGTAATTGATAGTTTCTGGCAATGACAAATGCTAAAAATTATCACTATTTACATGAATATAATCTCCTCATGTCTGTTCTTTATTGATATAGATGTATGTGGAAAGTTGTGAATTAATTTGATTAGTTAGATTTCTCTTCTGCTTAATAGCTAATTATGACAAATATTTTTCTTAAAAATGAAACTTCTTCAAATGTGGTGTTAACATTTTTTCTAAAATATGTTTTCATGATTTGCAAAAAGAAAATAGTTATTTTTGTTGCTCAGAAAAATATGGTCAGCAAATGATATAAAATGTCAAAAAAATATATAATTTGTAAATATGACTCTTTCATAAACATCTGTTGTTTTGACAAACCTTATTATAAATCCAGCAATAATGCTGAAGATATGCTTTAGGTATTCATGTGACTGAAATATATAAGAATAGATACAATGATAAATTCCAATCTAAAGATAAAATATTTTATTAAAGTGATGCCATATTTTTGCATGAAATTATAATGTAACCATAAGTCATCAATCATCTTCATAACAGTACTACTGCTATTGGAAAACACAACTGATTCTAGTAATGTTTCAGAAATATCAAGGATTGCATATGACATATACAATTACATAAAATATTTTGCACAAAATATTGTATTTCTTGTCTAAAAGAGATCTTTACATTTTGGTAATATAACACTCCTCACTCATATGCATAATCTTAAAAAATCTTGTTTACATTGAGTTATTGTTCTTTTTGAATTGTACCTGAAAAAACCTAATAAGATCCACAGAATGTATTTCCACTTGTCAAGAGTCATAATAGATTAGTTTTTCTGTGTTCTTTTTACCACAATTTAAGATTTTAGACAAGTGCTCCAGTGATTTTGGACACTCATCAGAAAATTTCCACTCATGTTGACAGTTTTATGTTTCAAATTGTTGGTGCAACACCTATAATGATAATTGCTGGCCACATATATTGTTCACAGCTTGGCCATCTTACAATCCTAATTTGAACTTAATACAATACTTCAACAGATTGATTTATCTTTTTTTTAATTTGCAATCTTGACATATTGAAATCAGCACACAAATCAATTTAACGAGTACCAATAATACTCCATTGAGAAGAACATCACTTAACAAATATTTTATTATTAATAAAATAAAGTAATCACATTGATGTTTAGTAAACATTTTCAGAACCAAAAGATTGAACTTTTTTTTTTTGCAGTCAGTAGCTTTATTGTTGATATAAATACTATCCTAGACTGACAAAATCTCTACTTCAAAATGTGCCCTTGGAGAAAAGTATTTAAATTGCCATACTATTTCAATATACAAATTAAGAGGACATTTTTACCTATTAGTTGTCCCCACATATGTATGCTCATGCAAAATTTGATAGTAGCATTTCAATACACAACAACTATATTAAAACACTTATATTGCCATGCTTAATCAAATGCTGAATTAAATATAAACTAAAATGAATTATAAACAATGAGGATTGCCAAGCTTAAGAGAATAGGGTCATGTGATCTATGACTCTTATTTTGACTAAAATAAATTTTCTTATTTTTGGTATATAAAATGTATAGAAATGTAAATAAAATAAATTGTTTATTATAGAATAAAAACAATATATGTAACAATGATAATATATTTTGTAAGCAACTATAATAAACTGCAAAAATACTTTCTGTTAATTTCTTAACTTCCTTCAAATGAAAAATTTAAATTCAGTGGAAATAAATATATTATTCCCCAAGTTTCATGAATTTGCATTGTCTACTAATAAAAACATCCTATTTGTATTTTCAAAACTGTTTTTTTAATTTTTTTTATTATTATACTTTCTCTTTTCATAAAAAATCTTAGTATTTTCCAGATCAGTGTTGAAGGAGAACTTACATATTTTTTTCACGATCAAAAAAAAACAAACAAATGCCATGATCAAGTCATTAATTCTTTTATTTTTATACATCTATTTAATAGGTGAGCTGTATTAACTTTTGCTCAAAAATACCCTTTGATTCACACATGAAAGAAATCTTGCACCTACAAAAAATTTGTTGTACAATATACTAATGTATTAAACACTAAACATGCTGGAGGGTTGCATTAGATCCTAAGATCTAGGTGCAGTGCTCTCAGATCCAAAGCTCCTCACTGACGAAGGCCATAAGCCAGAAACTAGTCTGGCGATATTGGATGAGTAGGCACTAGATAGGGATTTTATGCACAAGCCTTCTGGCATACAGTGATTACTTTGGTTGGCACTGAGTGGCACTACTGTATGGAGAGTTTTGCCTGTTTTAATAACAGTAATGTGCTAGCATAAGAAATAGTGATCATGTGATGTAGGATATCTTTAATTATTAAACAATATGTAAATCATTAAAATTTATAAATCTTAGAAGATAATATGATGATATTAACTTCTGCTAAATTTAAATGGTTTTCAGTTAAACCAGATTAAGGAATATAGTTTATTATAATTATTTATAAAATATATTACTCTCATTATACTTTATTATTTTTTAACTATATACCCCCTATAGTTTTTTATTTAGATTTAAATGAAGAAAATCATAGCTATGTAAAATTTTGGACAATTATTACACTTTGTTGTCATCATTTTGTGAATGGTAAAAACAGTACATATTAAATCTTTATAAACACACACTAATCTTAAGGTACTTTTACAATGCTTTATTTAATTTGTGGCAGTTTCACCTGTTTATCAGTTACCTTCAGATATTCTGAAATATTTATCCATGTTCTTTCAAATTACTTTTTAAACAAATCTGATAAATTTCCGAGCATACATTTAATATTTGCAATTACAGTAATAATTCTTTTCATCATTCTATTTAAACACTCTATTAATCAATATTTAATACTGGGACCATCAAAGGCTTCAAACCGGTTTCTGGTTACTGGACTTCATCAGTGATTAAAAATCAGATGGTACTGCCATCTATTTTATTGCTTGTTCATGATTACATATATGCCTCTAGATTAATAGAGTGTGTTACTGCTGCTAATAGTATATCTTGTAAAATATGTAAAGTGATTTACAGTCTTTCTGCATGTGGTGTTTGATCATAATTATCTTAATCTTATAAAATCAATTACTTGCCCATAATAATTCACAGCTCATATAATTAAAAAATCACAAACATATAAATATATTGGTTAGAAACAAATATTTCTAATAAATGATTTGGTTAGTTTTGAAATGGATCTTTTACATCTGTAAATATGTGAATCGGCAGTTTTTAAAAATACTCTTTATTTTATTTAGCCTATGTATTTTTTTTTTACTAGACAGCTAACTATTAACAAACATTGTCAAGGATTCTGTAGAAATCATGTTAAAAATAGATTCATTAATGGCTTTATTGTCTACTTTCACAGATGTGTTGTACACTGTATGTTTGATAACTACTACTGAGGTCAGAAATTGTTAAATTTTATTTATGGAATATATAAGCACAAAAACTTTATCTTTTTTATTGCATCATCAAATCCATATAACATTAATATCATCTATATTTTTATTACTTTTTACACTGCTTTTTTACAACTCACTATTGACAGTTTCAATTGTCTCAGCAATCTTCTTAGGAACTTCTACGTGTATTTCCAAATCTAGTAGAAGTTCTGAAGAAGATTGTTGGGATAATTGAAACTGTCAATAGTGAGTTGTATTAAGTTTAAGATATACAAGTAAAAGTTCTGAAGAACATTTCTGGGGCAATTGAAACGGTTAATAGTGAGTTGTAAAAAAAGTAATGTAAAAAGTAACAAAGAATATATAGATGGTATTAATATTATATATAAGTACAAAAACCATAGATGATGTTTAATATATTGGTGAAACTTTAGTAACATCTAAAAATATGGAAACCAGTTGGCTTTACTATTGAATCTGTAAAAAGAAATTTGATGGGCACTTCTTGTAAAGTTCATTTTTATGACAAAATTTTTCAATTGTTTAAAAGAATACTTGGTTGAATGCCAATAAAGAGTAATGCGTCTTAAAATGATTCTTGAAGTATATCACGTTTTCTTTTTATTGAACTGCTGTTAACATTCATATCATATTGATGTAAATGTGCAGACATTACGTTTATTTAAATGTTTACAAACACAAATAGAAGGCAACATATGATAATAAAATAAATGCAAATAATTAAATTTTAAAAGGCCGATTATAATTTCAAGTTTTTATTTGCTTGCAATAATTCTAAAGACTTTGTATAAAATGAATATAACATTTTATGCTTTGTAGTTTTATATTACATTTAGTTGCATTAATTATATGCATTTTATTTAATTAGTAATAAAAAAATAATCGTATGGTTAATTGATCAGGAGTTCATATGACAACAGAATATTCATGTGATAGATTAAACAAAAAATCTGTCCAAGAATCTTTAGATATTGAATTCACTGTTGTAATAAACCACTCGGAGCATTAAATTTTCACTATGTTGTAAATGCACAAGATTTATATGCGTATTTTAAATAAAAAATTCTAAAGGAAGTGTAAAATTCTTTTAAACATATTGATACTGTCATAGTTTAAGAATTAATTTCAAAACTGTTATGGTAAACGTTCATTTTTTTTAAACAAATAAAACTATATTTATTAATGTAAATATTGTTGTGTAAAACTTCCAAGTATGCGTATACTGTATATCTCAAGAAAAATTAATCTTACAGGGTGGGGTGAAGAATCCGAACAGCTGGAAATAATTTTTTTTTAGCTTTTTTTTCCTCATCATGCTTTCATTAGTCTAAAATTTACATCCATCATGCCTGAAATAGATTTATGTCTTCACTTTTCAGATTAAATAGATCATATTTCACTATCTTTTTGGCATTTAATGATAGATGGAAATGTTTTAATTTAAATTATCTTGAACTTAAAAGACATTTCAAATATAGGTTATTCATTATTTTGAATCGTATATTTACACATTTTTTATTTCTCTCAAACAAATACTTATATATAATATACACTCAAAAGAAGATTTCATTGTCTAGGTCAAGGGTTATTCAATAGCAAATTTTAGTATGCTGACAAATAATATTATTTTTTTATTTCTGATATATAATTCTTTTTTTTTTGCATATGTTACTTATATTTTATAACGTATACGTTCAAAAATTAATATTATATATAATGACTACATTTTAATGAAGATTTGTAGATAGAGTGGCATCGTTGAAGGACTTAATAAAGCCACTAATGCATCTATCTCCTGGTTGGAATCTCCACAGGTTTTTTTATAATATCTTGTTAATAGTTATGCTGTCTAAATCCATATTCTAAATAAATAATAATTACATTGTTATTTAAATAAAATTTTTATTATGTGCAAGTGGGGAAAATCCTAATAGAACTATGCCAATGTTACCTAACATATTATAAATAAAAGGTTGTCTAATAACTAAAAACACAGCAATACCAAAAGAAAGTTCATTGACAGTAGAATAATAAAATTTATAGTAATATATAAAGCTCTTCAGAAAATAATATTCTTTACAATGATTACCACCCCTTAACTAATATTTTTAACAGTTATGTATACAATCCTATATTAGCAGAGAAATGAGTATTTTATATTACTAAGTAACTCAGTGATATAAAAACTTTTAGCAGCTAATACAAAATTCATATAAAATTCTTATCAAAATTACAATTAAAATTGTCAAGCACTGATGGTCAAAAGGTCAACAATAGCTGCTTTACAAGCAGTTGTCCCAGGTTAGCGGGTTCGCTTCCCGGATGATATTATGACACATGAGAAAAAATTACAATTGAAATTCTTATCAAATTTATAAATTATATTTGTAAAGTGGCATAATTAAGACATATATTCCTTTTCCTAAAGAACTTTAGGTATATAATTTGTATGTATTTTTTAAAAATGTTAGACGCAGTAGTTTGTGTAACATGATAATGCTCCCAAGTGTCTGAGTACAGGGGTCACATAATCTCAGTCATAGAACACTATCATGGAAATGTTATGGTACAAAGCAACACTGCAGTATGTTTAAATAGATGAATGACAGACTTTCTCTATTACTAAATGAATCAAATATTTTTATAATATAGATTATTTATATAGTTTTTGTATGATTTATGATTTACTATAAATACACAAATGCAGTAACTTATCACATTTTCCCCTTGAATATATAAATGATATCAACATAAAAAAGTCAACTATAAATTATATATTTATGTTTTCCAAAAAAACATTTACATGATCCTTTAGAATCAAGATAACACATACAATACAAACTCCACTGTGAACACCATGTTCAAACCCCACTCTTGCTTGAATTTTCCAGTGTGGTACTATAGAATTTCAGCTTAAAATCTGAAATACAATCTTTTATAATAATCTAATCTAAAAAAATTGTTTTGCAAATCTAAGCAAGTCTGTAAAAAAGAACACTTTGGGAAGAGATAACAATGACTCTTATTATAAATGATTACTTTTACTTATATTATGTGAACTCTCAATAAAATACATTTATTTAATTAGAGGTATAAATTAAAGTAATGAAAACCAATCATTACTCCCAGCTTTGAGAAAAATACCTTTATTACAAAAATAATTTAACCTCATCAATCTATTTCTTTTCTGATATATGTCAATATGGCATTTTAAGACAGTGTGACCCTATTTAGCACACATAATGCATGATATATCATAGTCATGTAGAATTAATATTGCAGATTCTCAACAAATCATAACACAGTGATGCATTTTATATAAACATCACATGATCACCATTTCTTATGCTTGTTCTTAACTGTTATTAAAACATGCAAAACTCTCTGTATATATTGCCAATCAATGCAGGCCAGAATAATCAATGGATGCCAGAAGGCTTGTGCATAGAATCCCCATCTAGTTGCCTACTCATCCAATACCTCCAGACTAGTTTCTGGCTTGTAGCCTTCATCAGTAAAGAGCCTTGGATCTGAGAGCACTTCATCTAGATCTTAGGATCTAATGCAACCCTCCAGCAGCCACCTTTTATCTCTACTTAACTACAAAACTATGAGACAAATTGAAAACACTATAATATTTTCAATCCAAGTTCATCAGCTTATATAGTCATAGAGGCTTAAAACCAATCCTGCCTAATAGGATAGTAGTGGCTATGCTTATTAAAGAACCAAAGACACCAAAATCTATAGGTACTGAATATAAGTTGATGAGTTTGGATTGAAAATATTATATTGTTTTCAATTTAAGTCTCATAGTTTTGTAGTTAAGTAGAGATAAAAGATGGCTGCTGGAGGGTTGCATTAGATCCTAAGATCTAGGTGCAGTGCTCTCAGAACCAATGCTCCTGACTGACAAAGGCTACAAGCCAGAAACTAGTCTGGAGATATTGGATGAGTAGGCACTAGATGGGGATTTTATGCACAAGCCTTCTGGCATCCATTGATTACTGTGGCCTGCACTGAGTGGCAATACCTATAGAGAGTTTTGCCTGTTTTTGCATTTTATATGTGTAAAATTGTGATGTAGTTTTATGAATAAAAAAGCATAAATTTGATTTGTGTTTTTTTCTTTATCTTCATCACAATCTCTCATGCATAAGATAGAATAACACAATATTTTCTCAATATTATTTTTATTAATATCAAAAACTTGTCTAAGTAAATAATGTTTCATTGCAGAATGTCTCCAGGAATATGTCAGCAATGAATTATTATAAATAAATTTGTGTAATGTTGAGATGTATTATATTTTCTTCAAATCAATCACTTTAAATGTTTGTTTTGCTTGCATGGAATAATATTGGACCTGAGAGTTAGAGGTTTTTGTTTTGCATCTAAATTCTTTCACTTCCAAGTTTGATCATTTTATGACCTCTTTAGACTAATTTGATATGATTATTTCTTTATTAGTGCTTTTTTCAGTTGCTTTGTTTATGGCAATGTCAGTGACTTCTTTTATTGTAATTAGTAAACTTAGTTTAAAGTATTTGGGAGATCTTGGATTTTACACAGATTTTTTAAAATACAGGCAAAACACATACAAATGTATTTCAGGGTAAACCTACAGCCTATTTAGGATTCCTCTTTTACTAGAGTTGTGTGGCTATGTGAAAGTAAATATAAAACAAACTAATTCAAACAACAGAACAGTTCATATTCTTCCTTTCAAAAGCATATCTTTCTCTGTACTCAAAAGTACCACTTACAAACATGCTGATTATTTAAAAAATTACTTAATATAAACTGATTATAGTTTTCACAAAATCATTTACATTAAAGATTTATCCACTGTGTAGAAAACTTTTATGGGAAAGAAAAATAGTGGCCATTTCACTCAAGATCCTAGCAACCTAAATGGATTAGAACAACATTCTATTCATGTATTTATAATACAAAAATCTATTGATCTTATAATCATTCATGACAAGAACATATCCACCTTTAGAAGTCACTCTTAAAATAACCCCTACAGACAAACTTCCTCCATACATAAAATATCTACATACAATCTTAAAACATTAAATCAATATCAAACTCTAACATAACTTTCCCACAGGACGGTTGGTGCAGCTGGAATACATATATACTTCTACACCCAAATGTGAATTATAACTTAGACTTTCCAATGCTAGGCATTAATAATAAACAGCTAATAAGTAGATATAAATATTGGACACCCATGTCAATTTTTTGTATTTGTTACTCAAAATGAACATGTGGTCATCACCAACATTATATTTCATGAGATATAAAAGAAATGTACTTAACATTGACACTATATGTGAGTCATGCCACAAATCATAAGAGAACCAAAAACATGTGTTTTTTGAATGTAGTAGCCTACAATACATTTGATCTCATATTACAAAAATTTATCAGAAAAAGAATGCCAATACAAGTTCAGTTATAGCAATTTTTCCAAATGCCTGCTTTACAGAAATAAGAAGTACACTATATGCATTATAATGCACAAGGTGCACTTATCTTTACAATAGTAAGGCAAAAAATTTTAATACTTTAAAAAACAAATTAGACACAATAAAACAAAGAAATAAAAAAAAATCACTCAATCTGACATTTTCACAGCCACTTGGTTACTTGTCCATCAGTGCTCTAATCTCTAATGAGATGTATTTTGTTTTCTATTTTATTGTAAATGTTTTTAATAATAGTATAATTCACTCAATGCTATTGAAATTATTTATTGTGGTATTATTTTTTTTCTTTTAAATTAAAAAAAGTTGGTATTTTGAATCTGGTGTCCTAGATTCTCACTGAAGAGAGCCATAACTCAAAAATGGTCTAGGGATGGGGATAATCCTAGATAAAGATTTTGAATATGTTCTCTTGTGGCATTTATCATTAAAAAAAAAAGAAAAGTTTGTTTGCAGCTATTAGCACACTTTTTATTTTACATATTTGTAAATGCAAGCTATGATATATGACTTGATTTTATTATTATTATTATTTGGCTGTTGAGGAAATGGAAAAATTAAATTGCTATGGCTATTAATATATAGTGCATCTGAATTTAGTTCAGGCCCATAGGATTATTTTAGTTGGAGAGTTGAATTTGAAGACATGTAGATGTCTGAAAAATTCAGATATTCTTTTTAAGAGTTAAGTATTAGATAAATGCTTAGCTTGAATTGGTATTTTGAATCTGGTGTCTGAAGAGAGCCATAGCTTGAAACCAGTCTGGGGATAAAAACAATCCTAGATAAAGATTTTGAATGCACTCATTTGTAGCATTTATCATAAAAAAGTAAAAGTAAGGTTGTTTTATGTCATTAGCATGCTCTTTATTTTACACATTTGTAAATGTAAGCTATATAAGTCATATGATATATGACTTGATTTTATATATATATATTTTCTTTAAACAAAATAACTGTATATATATATTTCCTTGAATTAAGTTCCTTCTAAAACTAAAATATTAGAAAGTATTGTTTAAGATGGAATTATCTAGATTCAAATATGTTTGCAGATACTTTAAGACCGAAAGTGTAAACAAAAACAGGTGTAAATCTTGATGAAAAAATTTTACCTTCATAATCATGTAATTAAAGACTCAAAAAATTAATATAACTTACAAATGTATTATTGATTTAATATCAATAAATTCTAGAAAATGCATTGGAATAGTTTATGTAGCATAGTATACTTTTTCAACTTCTTTATGTTATTTATTATTAGAGAGGGATGATAGTCACCAGATGGCACTGCTTAATAAATCCCTATCCTGTGAATTTCCTATGCAAAATCCCCAGACTGCTTTCAAGCTTCTGGCTTTCAACAATGAACAACTTTGGATCTTGCAATCCAATGCATCTCCCTTCCAATTCCTATCATTTATATCTATGTTATGCTATTAAATTATCACTTCAAAGTGATTCAAATCTCATCACTGATGAAAGCTGTAAGCTTGGAAGTAGTCTGGTGAATTTTGAATAGAAAAGCACAAGATAGTGATTTATTAAGCATGACTATCTGGTAAATATCATTGCTTTTTAAAGCTTATTATAAGTGACATGAAGGTAAAAAAATATGCTACTGTAACAGCAATATGTAAGATAAAATCATGTGACATGTCATATGACATTTTATTAGAATAGGTTTTGCTATTGCTTAGAATTTATAGAGTGCTTATCATGCATACACTTTGATAGTACTTTCCATTTGCATTTGAAAAATTATCCAAGACAACAGTGATTTTCTAATATATGTATATAACTGGAAATACATTAGAAGGATGATCTAACATATACTCTACTATATATAATATTTATTAGTAATAGTGTCACTACCGTGTGTTATTCCATGAGCCCATGAGAATATGTGAGTTACAAAGCATTTTTAATAGCTTCTAAAATGGCTACTACAAATGTAATTTTATCTTCTTTTATAAAGGTAAAGTCAAAATAAATTATATATCAAGTTTCACATTTAGGCATTTCTGGTAATAAAATATAAATAATTTCACTATCTTTAAACAAATTATACAGTTGCATAGGAGATCGTGTGATATTAAAGAGATAGATAGGGTCAGGCTGAAAATTTAACATTTCCATTTTTGTTAAATTGGGCTGATTGACTCTAGAATCCTTAACTGTAAATAACTGATTTAATAAACATACAAAACACCATCAATTATTTTTGTGAATTTTTTATTAATAACATTTTTATCAAAAAAAATTAGATTAACACTTGGAAATATTTCAATAACATTTAAAGTAGAACTTTTCAAATCATTTTTTTTTTATTAATTTAATAGATTTCAGACTACATAGTTGTGATTTAAGGCAACAGTGAATTTATTGGTTGTGATTTATTATATCAAAAATAATTTTATTCAGTCCTAGAATTAAGCTCCAGGTTGCATGTATGAGTGATGGGCCAATGTGATACCCGCTCCAGAAAGCACTTCAAAATTGGGTACAAATATTACTTGCAAGTTCATCTTTGAAATTTAGTTGGTGAAAGAACCACATCCAGATTTATGGACCATAAAACTCCAAAGTATCCCCCTCTACCACTGCATTAATACCACCCAATATTATCGTTGTTGTTGAGAAATATATAATGATATTATTTCTTAAATAACTCAATCTTTTGACAGACAATTCATCTATCAAAAGTGATACACTTTGTGAAAATTATATATTTTACTGCATTTCTTCAAAATGAATGTATCTAAATGTACAATTGTTTTTATAATTAGAAAAAAAAAAATGGTGCTTTTATATTATATTAATTACTTTAATTGGTGGTTTATTCTTATCTTTCTTTTAATTTATTATATCTGTTTAATCTATGTAATACTTGACCCATTTAAGTTTTCTACACTACAGAAGCTCAGCTATATAAATCTTAAGCCTTGTACGTATTCTATTCTAAGCACGTGTATGCGAAGAAATGATTAAATTTAGTTCTTTAAAAAAGTAAAAACCAAATATAATCTTTCAACTAAAAAAAAAAAAAAATTCGCCAGATATATATAAAAAAAAAAAAAGCAAACAATTTAATAAAATACATTAACATTATAAAAAGAAAAAAATATTTCATGTAATATATAAATATAACATTCCCAACAGCTAATATTATTTAATACATCGAGATTAATATTCCAACACTGGTCTATTAAGTCAATCAAATATTCTCGTGTTCCTAAACCAAAATATTGATCGAGAGTATTTCATTTACTTAATAGACCAGTATTGGAGTATTAATCTTGATGTATTTTATAATATTAACAGCTGGAAAGTCTATATTTGCATATTTCATTATTTGATTTGATATTGACAAGATGTAAATTGAAAAATTTTGCGAATGTCAATTACAATAATATAAAGTAATTTGAAATATAGCTTTAATACGGTAATATGACTGATTTAAAATCTCTATTCTTTCTCTCCAAATTGCTTAAGATTAGCCTCTATATATAAATTGGGGAAAAGAGAAAAGAGAATTCGATCTTTTCTCCAAAAAGTTTTATCTTGTGCTTTGGATTGAATTTCATTTTCTTAATAGACCAGTGTTGGAATATTAATCAATATATATATAATATTTAAATACAAGTATATTATCTATACTAAATTTAATGTAATTATAAGTTTCTTTAATTCAGACTTTCAAACTATCCACAGTGTGATCACATACGTGTGAGAAATAGAATTGATCTCCAATATACGTATTTCATGCTGAACTAGCAACCATCAGTTGGGTCATATTACCATCTCCACCATATATATATACAATCTCTACTCAGTTTATATTAAAATAGTAAATCTTCAAACTTTAATGGACACGTTATCTTAGTATAAACTGAGCAGCAATTGTATATATATATGTGTGTGTATGTGTGTTGGAGATGGTAATCTGGACTAACTGATGAGTACTAGTTCAGCATGAAATACATATATTGAGCTCATTTATCTTTCTCACATTATGTGGTCACATGCATCAGTTGTATAAGATGGGTTGGATAACTGTGGAGAGTCTGAAAGTTTGAGTTCAATTCCCTTATAATTGCATTAAATTTAGTATAGACAATATAGATGTATTTAAATATTATATATTTAGTATATTTTATGCCCATAATTATTTCTGTATAATTAAATGGATATATTAAGATTCTATGTGCGAGTGGTCAGATTTACTTAAGGTCAACATGGGCATGACAATAATATTGGCATCATCAATGGCTTTGAGCATTTTATCCTTGGATTTTCAATGATATGGATGACTGAAGAGTTGGAGAGTGGCAAATATTGAAGCTTGTCCATTAAAATTTGTTATCTTAATATAAACTGAGCAGTGATTGTATATATGTGTGGAAAATGGTGATCTGGACCAACTGATGAGTGCTACTTCAGCATGAAATATGTATATTGGATATCATTTATCTTTCTCATATATATGTTGTCACATATATTGGTTGTATAAGATGGATTGTGGGAAGTTTGAAAGTCTGAGTTCAAGTCCCTTGTAAAGAATATTCTGCTGATTGGTGCAATGGTAGAGTGTCTGACTCTGGAGCAAAAGGTGCTCAAATTGAGTTAAGTCCACAGGCACTGCTGACACTCGAAATTCTTGGGTATTCTCAAGCAATAATACCATTCAATTATTTTTATTTATTATAAAGAACACAAAAAAAAATAATTAAAATGAAAAAAGTATATAATTGTTAAAATAAATCATGATGAATATAAAAATAAATTACTATTTTAAAAGTTATTTAAAAAAATTGTTTTGACTAAAACACAATTCAACTTTAGACTAGGATATAACAAGCCAAATCAAAGATCTAAAATCTTTTCCTACTACTTAAATATCATACATATGGACATGATCTCAATGATATTAATTTTTAAGACAATGTGATGTTATGCACTGTGACTTCTCCTTATACAGAATCAGGAATCTCTCAGCAACAATGCCCAGAGAAACCTGTTAGCCACTATACCTTACCTTTCCATTTCCCACCCTAAGATTTCCCGTATCCTGCTCCATCCCATTTCCACAACATAATCTTTGTCAACTCCATGGCCTTTATATGTAACTCCCCCTTATCTTTTCCCAAACCCAGAATAAAAATCAATAACCCACTTTATGTACAATCACTTTCTTTATATTTATTCTCCCACAACTTTATTATTTGTATCCTTTCTGCTTTCAAGCATTTACACTCAATTAACAAATGCCTAATATTTTCTATGCCTTCCTTAATCCTGCTGCCACCTATCACAAGCTTTAAAAATCAATTAGACATAATACTTATTAAAACTCTCCCCAGTGTTTTTCTATTCATTTCCACAGATTATTTTTCAAGTTTGTAACTTCTATTAGTGATGAGTTTTGAACCGGGATCAAATCCATTTGCAATTTTTGAATCTAATCCACTTTTCATTCATAACCTATCTTTTATTTTATTTTTTTTATATTATCAAGTTACCAGTTTTAAATTAAAAAAAACATCTCAATGCTTTGAATCCACCCAACTTGCTTGTATTAGATCTACCATCAAAACTTCTCACTGATAAAAAACCATAAGCTAAATCTAGTCTGGGATCATGAATAGGAAATTGCCTAATAGGGTGATAATAAGCACCATATCTAGAACTTATTTATTAAGTGGGAAAGTGAAGTAAAATAAATAGCTTGCTCTTGAAAAGTATCCTAAACTAAAACTGTAATTTTTTGTGGTTTTGTACCAACACTGACTAAAGGGTAGAGTGGCATAGGGTTATTACAAACTAACAATGCCAATATATATTGATACTAAACTGGTATATGATTTACATAACTATGCAGAAAACATGGCTTTGTTTACATATATGTTTGCTATTATTAATATGTATTTTCCATTTATGAATTTAGTGTTTATATAGTAATTATTTTTAGCATAATTTCCTCTATAAATTGTTTATTTTAAATATATTTTTTAAAAAATTATACTGGTCTTATGTATTTTCCTTTCAAATAATAACTTTTTTCAAACGAATAAACAGTTTAATGAAGCTAATAATTTTATAATAACAATTTTTAACTTTGTCAATCATTTTATGGGTAATCTTTATATTAAAACAGGCAAAACTCTCCATACAGTAGTACCACTCAGTGCCAAACCAGAGTAATCAATGGATGCCAGAAGGCTTGTGCATAAAATACTCATCTAGTGCATACTCATCCAATATCCCCAGACTAGTTTTTGGCTTGTGGACTTCGTCAGTGAGGAGCTTTGGATCTGAGAGCACTGATTACTCTGTTTGGAACTGAGTGGCACTACTGTATGGAGAGTTTTGCCTGTTTTAATAACAGTTATGTGCTAGCATAAGAAATGGTGATCATGCGATGTTTAGTGGTTTAATCTTTATATTCAAATACCTATGTTGTGCTGTGTTGTTTTTTTCTGAACAAATTGATTTAAATTTAATGATAAATTACTTTCAGTCTATGGAAATGATTTATGATTGTACTAATTATTTATGCTAATCATTACTATAATTTTCAACCCTTATTGATTCACTGTAGTATGAAGGTATTTCTAAGTTTGATCCCATTTCTGTGATTCTAGCCTGTCTTCCCCACACCACACTAATAAACTTTTTTATTTCATTCATCCACCTCACATGAGATCTGCTTTCAGATCTTTCACAATCTCTCCAGATCTGATTTAAAGCTTCAACTAGTTTTTGATTTTTTATTCAAGAGACTGACTGATTCATTTTATAATATTAATGAAGTAGTCATGGGTGTTTTCAACCATAGAATATTGCCTTTTACAAGCAAACTATATAAGCCAAAACTTGACTACCTTAATTCTGTATGGCTTGAATAATATTTTGAATTGTGTTCTGCGATGAAAATCCTACATACAAGCATTTATATTACATTTTCATAATGTTTCATCAACTTTATTCTATACGTATACACTCTGAAATAAATATGAAGATATTTAACATTGAACAAATTCAAGAAGTAACTTTCTTTGACATTTATGAGTTGCTATATTACTTTCTAACTTTCAAATAATAGACCACGAAGATAATTTGAAGTGTAAAAACATTTTTATATCTAACATTAATTGAAAACTTTAATTAATAAATAAAAATACTTGACTAGAAATAAATACTATAGCTCTTTATGTCTAGTCAGTACTTCATTTAAGTCACGAAAATGTTTTTATATAGGGTTTTTTTTCTCGTAAATATTAAATAATTATTTTTAAAAAAAAACTGAATAAAACAAAGTATAACAATTAAAAATATTACCCAACAGTTTTTGTAAAATTTGGCATTTTGGTGATATTGCTATTTATAAATCTGCATACTCATTGTTTTATAATTTAAAGTGACATTTAAAACATTTTAACTTTTTATAAATATTAAATATGTATTTTTTTAAAGCCGAATAAAAAATCTTAGCTATTTGTAAGCCTATATTAAAAATACTACACAGGGAACCCTAAGTATTTTCTAAATTACTTGTTAATACCACTTATTTCTTAGCTAATATAAATTATTTTAAAAAATAACTAAATGATTATGCATTTAGAATATCATGTGACATTTAAAAATTAAACATAGCAGGTTGATTTTCTGAATTCATATTTCTAACTACTACATTAAAACTTAACAAGGCATGGATGTTATTGATAATAATGTAGAAAAATATTCTATATTTGTCAAAGCAATTTGACAATAATATTTTATTTTGTGTTTATCACATTTCACCATATTATCTGAAAGACTGCATTGTTTCTGCACTGAATATGCTTTACTAAATACAAATAATATGTCTAAATGCATTAAACACAAGCAATGGTGGAAGCTAAATACAAATTGTAATATTATTGGCTGAGTACTTTTCAAGAAGTTTTATTTTCTTATAACCATAGCAAGTTGGATGTGTGAGCATAATGAAAAATGTATGCAATAAATATTTAAATATATGCAAAGTGGATTAGAAAGTTCAATTTTTGGAGAGAGAGAAGTATACTTCCTTCTGGTTTATGTTGTAGGTGTTGTTAAATATACTGAGATCTTGATGTAAATAAACTAGGTACATTACATTAAGAACTCTGTCTTATACAATGTTTACAGAACACTGAATTGAATAATTGTTTAATTTAAAATCATATAATAAAAGAAAGAGGGAACATTAATTAGCAGCAAATTACATCACACCATGGCCAACAATTCAACTTAACAGTATCAAAAAGTTGCATTTACAAGGGTGAATCAAAGTTTACTCACATTTTGATTGTAGAAACTTAAAAAAAAACAAGTACAACATTTTTCAACATAATCTTCCTACTTGTCCATATCATCAAAATGTTTTAGGCTGAGCTATGAAGCACAAATGCACAATTGTTTTCGCCTTGCTATCTGATGTGAATTTTCATCTTTGAACCACTTTTTTTAGGAAACAAATAGATGATTGTATCAGAGATGCAATATAAGAGCTATAGGTAAGATGCTCCAACATGCCAAAACAAAGTTTTGGAATGTATTGACAGTGTGAGCAGCATTGTGTGTGAACATGTTTTCTCATGCAACAGTGCAATACCTTTGATAATCTGTAAATTGTCCAAATTTTAGGCTTCAACTCTTTAATGATTTTTTTTCTTTGTCATAAGTACTGTTAATAGTTGGATTGTTTCTTGATAAATTTTCCAATACTTTCTTTTGAGAATTCCAGACTTCTGTAAATATCAAATTTTTGCAGTTGATGATTGACTTTTGAACTTTTTCTTAGTCAGTGATTGTGGATGTTCCATTCCATACTCAGACATTTACTCTCAGACTTATAGTAATCAATTCACATCTCATCATAATAATTCTTCTAATTTTGTTAGAAAATATCCACATACTTCCATGAATTGATTCAGTATTCATCTTACACAAACTTTTTAAAACCCATGTCTGTCATAGATTATTTCATAGACAAAACCATTGTTGATTTTCAAATAATATGTCCATAATGCATTGTTACTTGTCTATCAAATAGAATAGTTCACATATGCACTCGATGTTGACATCAGTCATGGATGTGGATGAGAATCTGGCTTGTTGTTCAGGGCTAACACTTGCATGACCTTCCTTGAAATTCATTATTCATTCATGTGCTCTTCTTCATAATGTAAAATTTTCTCCATATTATGCACAAAGTCTTCAGTAAGTATTGCCACAAGACATACTTTCAAGCCACAAAAATGAATCAGTGCATGAAGTTTTTCTTCTATGCAAATCACTAATGAGGAATAAATGCTTTCTCACACTGCAGTTACGTTTGAACTGATATAACATGTTAAAATTTATTCTGCATTGACCATGAACTATCATCTTTATATGTAAAGTATTGATAATACATTACGGCCAACAGAAGTTTAATATAACTGGATGTGGATAATTTTTAACTCATCCTCATATAAACAAGGAAATAAATTTTATTAGTATTAAAACTATTTATTAAAAAGTATTTATTACGTTAAATGATATTTTAAGCATTATACACTTTATAAAAATGTTTTAAGCTTGATAAAAACAAATTTTAATAGATATTTTACTGTATGGCTATTATATCTCACCTTGCCTTCAAATAATGAACTAATCCAGTTTTTATCTTATCTAGATTGGATTGAGCATTCACTGCCATGAATCTATACATATACAGATAAATAAAACACAGCCAATATATAATGATGTGCACTGAATCCAAATGTATCCATTAGAGATGGAGATCTGACAATAAATAGTCAGTTTTTTGAAGGTAGGGTCAGAGAACTACTGTCACAAAGCTGAAATGCAGAATACTCATTCTCCAGATGACACTATCTAAGTTAAATGGTAGATGCAATGAGACAAATCCACTTTCATGACTGGTAAACTTCTAGAACTAAACATTAACATGAGCCAAGTTTTCATAGTATAGCTGGAAGTGTCACTAGAAGTATTCATAAGGTGGTTTATCAAGAGCTGGAAGTGGTAAGAAAACTACAAGGAAGTGCAGTTGCTTCTTTCATAGTTTACCCTAGAATTCAGAGCTATACATGACCAATGGTATCAGGCATAGCAGAGCTATTGTAAAGTATATTGTAAATCAAGTGTATCCTTGTTTTATATTTGTTAATAAATAATATTGGAAAATATATTTGTACACATTTCTGTTTATTTATATACCACATATAAATATAAAAGTTTGGTGCAGTCGACAGGATTTTTTTATCTGAACATAAAAACACACAAGGGCCCTCACTCTCACTAAACAGTGAAAAAGGAGCAGTGCTCTCCAAGCTGGTCAAATACTGGATGGTATGCATTTGAATATTTTGGTACATGTGTAAGGCTTTGGAAACATGATCACTCAAAGAAAGCATACTTTAGTATATCACAGCAATACAAGTATAGATTTATGTTTGACTTACATAAAATTCAAATTATGTAACATCTTATGAACACGTTACTTGTATAAATCGGGAATTACTTGTAATTTTATAAATTACTAGTGACTGACTTTAAATATAAGGCTTCAAGCTAAATTATCAGATGATTATATAAATTTCTTACCCTTATTTTCCCTCTTATGAAAAACAAAGAAGTTTGGGTTTGTTGTAATAATTCTATACAGCTTGACTCCTGCCTTCATACAATTCAGTATAACAAGAAGATGTAGCTTACAAACTCATTGTTTTTTGATAATATTTCTTAACCGTTAAAAATAGAGCTATTAATGCGTAAATAATTCAAGATACACTTTCACATTTAATAAAAACACTTATAAAATTAATTATGCCGTTATTTTTATACTTTTATTGATTATTGGTTAATGCAAAGTTAATGTATTAATTTTACAAGAGTCTGTATATTGCTAAATTTGAGATAATTAATAATAAAGTATTAGAAGCAGTCAAGCGTTGGCGGCTGAGTGATCAGCAGCTGCCTTAAAAGCAGTTGTCCCGGGTTCGCGAGTTCGGTTCCCTGCTGATGCTTTGACACATGAAATAAAAGTATTAGAAGTATTTAATTTGCATAATTTTGGTTTTTTTTTTAATATTTTATTTAAAACTACTATGATTTGAGCATTCCATTATCAGATTTTCACTGATACGAATGGCTGAGGAATTGAAGAGTGGAAAAGGTTGAAGCCTGTCCATTAGGATTTGAAGATTTGCTATCTTAATATAAACTGACCACTGATTGTATATGTGTGATGGAAATGTTTATTTGGACAAACTGATGTATGCTGATTCAGTATAAAATACATATATTGGAGACGATTTATCTTTTTCACATTATGTGGTCATGTGTGGCAGTTGTATAAGATAAAATGGTTGGCTGTAGGGAGCTTGACAGGCTGAGTTCAAATTCCTTCTAATTATGGAAAAAAGATTACTACTTCTAACTACACACATGATTAAAATAAGATTAAATATTATTTAAGTAATCTATGAATTATTTTTATTTTGTTTTTAGAGATTGATAGCAATTGATTCAGCAAGTGTCTAATTATTGAGTGGATTAAAGCTCTTTTATTTATATCATTGAATCCATTGCATAGTCTCTCTTTTTTGTGAAACCCATGAATAGTACTAAACATTATATGATTTACATTTTAAACACTAACATATAAAGATAGAAAACTGTATAAAATCATAGTAAAATAATAAACTTGTATTAATATTCTATCATGACCAAGATTTTGTCTAATTCCCAAATATATCTCCTCAAGTGAAAACCAATAAAACATAAAACATTTCATAATAGACCTTCCATAATTCATTTCAAATACCAATTACTCTTAATATCAATTGATAGCTTCAAAATTAAGTAGATTAATCATTAAACTTTCTTTAACTCTTATTTTTAATTTATTTGTTTCATAACAAAAAACCTCTATATTGTTAAATAATATATATATATATAGTGCAAATTAAGAAGAAAAAAACAACTCTCCCTCAGGCTATGACTCAATAACATTTTGTATATGTACTAAAGGTGAAGAACAATTTGATCAGGCTAAAAAGAAACTCATGCTTACAAAATCAGTAAGTTTTGATATTATTTTTATTAAATATGATTCATTATATTCTTGACCATATTTATGTATAGCCTTTCTCCTCTTAATTATATTCTTGACCATATTTATGTATAGCCTTTCTCCTCTTAATTAATATGCATTAAACTATGTTACTTCCCTATTTATAATAATATACAATATGTATAAAATAATGTTAAAAACATTAAAAATATACCATATGTAAATTTTAAACTATAATAATGGTGAATAATAATAATAATAATAATAATAATAATAATAATAATAATAATAATAATTATTATTATTATTATTATTATTATTATTATTATTATTATTATTATTATTATTACTATTATTATTATTATTATTAATAATAATAATAATAATAATATAGACAGCACCACCATCTGAGAAGAAAGCATGCCAAGCACATCATTCTAAGAGAAAAGTCTCAAGAAACTTTATTCACAAAACAGAAACCTGGTCAAAAAATGTCTAAAACCAAGAGAATAATAGTTTCAGCTAACACATGGAAGTTTACACCAGAAAGGTAAGCATAGGAATTAAACTTATTAGAATTTAAAATTCCAAATTATAACAGCAACATGGGGTCAGGAAAAAAAGATAACATTCTAAATAGTGCCAAAATTATTGACAGCATACAAAGCATAGGAAACATAGGAAAAACATATGCAGATGTTCTAAAATAAGGAAAACAATCCAACCTTTATGGAAAGTCCAAAATTTAAAAAAAAATAAATCAAACATAGATTAATGCATTAGACTGTGGTAGCAGTGATCACTTTGATCTCCCAGCAGTCACAAGGACATGACAAGAGTTACAAATAATTAACACATATGTTAACAGCACAATCCCAATAAAACTTTTGAATTCTTTTAAAAAATGTATCTCACAAAAATCAATAGTAATAGCCACAACAAACAAAAGTTTAAACCTATATAAACTCCCAAGAAAACTATTGTATGAGGAAATAATGCAAAATGGAATATGGGAATCAATATTAAGTATTGGAGAGCACCCCAACTTGGAGATACTTAGCTCTAGAATTACCTACCTAGATAGGAATATAATTTGCTTAAACCTCACATACGGCACCAGCTTGCTAAATGTCTTTTATATATATATATACTGCAAACTGACATCATACATACCATCGAATAATAAACACCATTAATATGCTTACTTCCAACAGCAGCATTCCAGCAATCATATTTGGGGATTTTAACACCTCCTATGAAACATTTACTAAAAAATACCTACACCTTCTTCTCAGGGGTTTCATTAATGGGAGAGTTTTTTTCCTCAGCAAGCATATTCCTTTTACAACAGAAGGTATAAAACTCTTATAGATCTGATGTTTTATACATCAGACCTACATCACAACATAGATGCCTCTTTACAACCAGTTGCTTTCTCAGACCATCATGCACTAATGGTCTCAGCAACCCTTGATAACTTTAAACCTCTGGTCTTAAATCAAACAATTAAAATGCTAACAAAAGCCTCTGCCAATGAAGCCATTATATTCGATACCTATATCCTCTTCTTTAAAATATATATACTAAACACCCATCCTGAGGAGACTTGGTTTGCCTTTGTTGGCATACTTCAATCTCTAATTTCACATTACACTAAAGGCAACAGAAGGCCCTACCACACTAATGAATGAAATTGACCAGATAAATAGAGAAATTAAGAATTGCTCTACTGATCCACTACATATAGATCAACTACTTTCATTCAAAGCAAAATACAAAGAAAAACAGATATTCATTGCTGAATACATTTCAGTCAAAAGAACCCAGAATTTCCTTTTGGACCAACTCTGCTGGACCATGGGGCTATTTGAGATGGGCATTAGGAGCTCACAGAAAAACATTACCCCAGCCTCACTTAACATAGATCGTAGTCATATAATAGGCCACCAGATGATTACTCAAATCACAATGCATTTTAAAAATTGCCTACAGAAGGTCACAAATTCAACTAACAAATACCAATTCAAGCCCTCTAACCTAAATAGCCATGTCATAACTCCTACAGACCTCAAAAAAGACCTCTATTTCTTAGCTGATAATGTACATCCTGGGATGCATGCCAGTCATAAATTTCTACTCTTACACATTGATCATTTCACAATTCTGATACTAATGAAAATTATTAACCATCTATCAAATGGAAAAAAAAAAATCATGGAAATTTATATCCAGTAGCCCTGGTTCCTTTTTTAACTCTTTCCCCACCTCTTACGAGGCTCCTCGTCGACATCTGACATCACTCTAACTCAGCCAGTTTTTATACAAAAATATTCGTTAAACACGTATTGAATTCGTTTTTAAAAGTTCTGTAAGATGGTGCCATCTTCCGATTTATTTTACAAGTAAAAAATAAAAAAAAATGCATTTAAACCTAAACAAAGAAGGAACATTATTTGTGATTGGTTCTTAGCATGCTCTCAGCTGAAAAAGACATTCTGATTGGCTGGAAAGAACAAAGAAACTGCCTGATCAAAGAAAATAAAGAAAAACGCTGAGATTTTCATTTCGAATACGATTTAAATTATTATAAAATTATATTTATGGAAATTAAAAATTATTTTCAGAGAGAATAATAAAAAAACAAAATTATTTTCGAAAAATATTGAAGATTTAAGTAAAAATATTGAAGATGTAGTAAAAAGAAATATTTACTTTTCTATAACGTAAAAGTCGATCTTTTTGTTTATATTATAGCTTTTATGTTGCCGATATTGAATATTTTAGAATAAATAAATAGCAATTTATTTTTGAAAGAACTTTCGTTCTCTTCATAACCTGAAAAATTAATAATATACTTTTTATAAACGTATCTGAGTTGAATTTAATATTATAGGCGAATATGTTTTAACAATAGGCTTTGTCTTCAATTTGTGAGTTGGCCAATTAAAAGATTTGATTTTTATCTGATACAACCAATAATAAAATTAGCGGTTAAAAGGTTAAAGAACAAAGATCCCTCAAGCATAAACAGCATTAGACCCATCTCCATGACCCTCATTTTAATTAAAGTTGTTGAGAGGGTCATTAAAGAAAAAATTCAACACAAGATACTAAACAATATTTTGCAGTACCAATTTGCTAGAAAGGGACCACCCTCACAGCTATGGTGGAGGTAAAGACCCTACTTCATCACATCAGGAAAAATTGAATGTCAAGATCAATAGCAGTGCAGCTTGACATCTCTGAAGCATTCAATTCAATCAACATTGACATCCTCCTCTCAATCCTTAATAACCTGGACATTTCATATCAAATGATATGCATTATTGAGAACTTGCTTTTTAATTGTCAGGTTCACATTACATTAAATGGTACATACACAAATGACTTTCTACCCAACATTTTGCTGCCACAAAGATCACCTTTGAGTGCCTTGTTATTCATTTGCTACTTGAACCCTCTTTTAAGGGAGATAGAAAACTCTCTCCCAGGGATATACATTCCTCACCTCAGAAAGTTCATTAAACTATTCACTTACATGGATGACGTTTTCTTCATACTCTCAGATCAAAAACATCTGTCAACACTATATTACATAAACGATAAATTTTCAAATGAATCACAGTTAAAATTCAATCCAGACAAGTCAGCCTCATGAAGAATCTTAACAGGAAAGAAAATCAGCCCTAAATTTTTGGCTGAGCCCTAGGAATTCCTGGGTTTTCCATTTACATGTCTCAAAACATCTATGTCTAAGCATATCCAGAATTCTCTCCTGAACTCTTACAATTTGACTAGTCTAAACTCTCTCTAGGGTATACCTTTCACTACATGGAAAAGTCTCAATTCTCAGTATGAAAGTGATATCCAAAATTGCTTATTATCTTCCCATAATCTCATTAATAAAATCATTTATAAGAACGATCAATTGACAATGCTCCCAACTCCTCTGGAGAGGGAAAATAAATTCCCATAAGTATGGTGGGGATGCAACTCCATCATAAAGCAAATGGTATGTTATTGCATTCTATTCTATCCTTATACTATCAGAAATCTCATACTCTGATTTATAACTTTGTTTTAAAACGTGCAACTTTATTACTTCAGAAGTAACACACCCAACTGACAAACCACCACCTCATAACAACTCCTGGCTTGTTGTTATTCTTTGGTATCTCAACCAATATCAGATGATCACAATACCATTTTCAACTCCAAAATCTCTATATGAGATGCACATCTAATTTTGCACCCAATCATCAATAATATAAAACCATCATTAGGGATCAACAAGCACAAAATTACCTCCTTATTTAAATTTTTTAAATTGTAACCCAAATTTCTTACCATCTTAATTAAGGTAAATCAAGATGACATACATACTAATCACTTTATACACTCCAAGAGATATCTAAATAATAGTGATTCAATATGCCCACTCTGCAAAACACAAAAGGATACTTTTGACCATATTATTAAATCATGCCCTCGGCCGGTAGGCATTAGATTGCTAATATCTCAAAGCTCGAGCATTGACTTTTACCAAATTCTGTCATTGAAAGACTCCTTACAAAGTAGACAATTTTCTTTCATTAGACTTTCATTGTTTTTAGTTCATACAATCTGGAGCATCTGTTGTGAACTAATATTCACCTTTCCACCTCCAGATCAGGACCTCATATTTATCGATCACCTTAATAAGTTAAAAAGTAAAGATTTTATCCTGTCTTTAAAATTCCTGTTCAGGGGAATAAACTTAGATCCATCACAGATTCTCAATCAGAATGTTGAGCTCATTTATCTATCTCTTAGAACTTCTTGCCAAGAAAGACAATGTATTCCCATATTCTTAAATAATCAATTATTTTACACTAATAAAATTATTTTGAAATAAAATAATCAGTTTAATGCTGCCTGTTTTTTTTTTGATGGTAAAAAATCTTGCAATTTTAAATTTTATTTTTAACCCAGATCACACAAGAATATTGAAAAGAGAAAAATTAAAAAGATAATTTTTATAAATCGATTTAAGGATTGTATAATAGACAATTTCTAATATTGATATACACAGTCCTTAAAAAAATATGAGATCTGTTTTTTGTATGTAACTTTCAGTTGATAATGATTACAATGTTATAGAAAACCCTTCTGCTTAATTTATAAATAATTATTATTATTATTATTATTATTATTATTATTATTATTATTATTATTATTATTATTATTATTATTATTATTATTATTATTATTATTATTATTATTATTATTATTATTATTATTATAATATATGTATAGATATTTTAATGTATATACAATTTGTACTATTTTATAATACAATTATTGAAAAAATATGTATAATCATTAAATCACTAGTTTTATTATTTTTTTTTGTAATGAAAAATAGTAAAAAAATAATCAAATGGTTTATTGTTTGGGAGATCATAAGAAGTTTGGGCAACAAAAGTTATTGACCATAAACATAATTCATTGTTCTTAAGCTTTAAAGCCAACTACTTTACTATTACACTAAACCATACAGGGCAATGAAAATTGATATTATTCAAAAATGAATTTTCTAGTAATTTTAAATTGGTAAAATTTAACCACAATGTCTACAACTGCTATGTAGACTATTTTAAGTTTCTAAATGCTTAATGTCATTTAAATTGAATAGTTGTCCATCTCAGTATCTTCCTAAGCCTGTCTCTATTTTGCAAACACAAATTAGTCAGAATTTATCTTGACTAGTTAAAATTTTAGACTTTTTCAAGTTTAGCAGTATCTCATACCACTTGTAGTCTAAATAAAAGTAAATTGGCTTCATCTTTTGTAAATGGTCACTTTTTTTTTACTTTTTATGCAAGTATTATAATGCATACTATAGTTAATATTTACAATAATAAAAAAGAAATTTGTTTCATTATAATAATAGATTTAAAAAAAACAATCAACTTATTCCAGTTAGAAGTTATATTTAACAAAAGTAATTTTATTTCTCTATTTTTTTGTAATTTTATGCTATATTTATTTAATCATTTTATACAAATATTTTAATATAAATAATACTTATAATAAGAAACGTCAAATTTGGAATAATAATTATATAAAACATATATATTTTAAAAGTTGTTTGATATTCCAGTTGTAGCATTTACATTACTATACTATATTGTAACCATTGCAATTTAAACAGCTGATTATTTGTATAGTAAAAAGATTTTAGCTTTTTGTATGTCGTGTTGCTGAAGCAGCAATATAAAACAGAAATTTAAAACTTTATCTTTTACTAATTTTTATTAATTGTGATCTACTATTTTTTTCAAATCTTCTCTGGATAAGTAATCCATAAAATATGAGATTTTTACCATTTAAATACATATAGTTCTGATCCAATCAAATATTGTAAAATAATTTGGTTTAGTGTTATATTCATTCTAGTTTACAGTCATTCAATTATATAAATATATATTTATGTTCTGCTCATTTAGTAATATGATAAAAATGAGCAAACATAACATAAAGATTTCTGGATTGTTTCCTAGCAAATAACATAAAAAATCTCTTTGATTAACTAATGTCATTATTATATTCACTTCCTCACTTTGATGCTTGAATGTCACATGATCTTCTATCTATTTAATTGTATATTTCTTATTGTTAATTGGTAGATAAATATTTAATATAGTTTTATGAAATATATACTCAGGCTAAAAAAATAGAGTCATAGATCACATGACCCCATTCTCTTAAGCTTATAAGATATAAACAATGAGCATTGTCAATTGCTCAACAAGCTTTGTGATAAATGCTTATCCAGAGAAAGCATTTAAAATATCTCTGTCAGGAACCCCCTCTCCCTAAACCTCTGACCATGATTTTGTGTTTTGGCACTCCTCAGAGAGGTCATGGATAAGCATTTTTCACAAAGCTTGTTAAGAAATTGGCAATGCTCATTGTTTATATACTCAGACTATATTTAATATTGTTTTTTCCCTTTGTTTGTGTTTGTAATTCAAATTTTCACACATTTGTTCATCTGCATAATGAAGTGGTTTATTTTTTTTATATAAGCTAGAGCTGTGTGCTCTTCTGGTGATGTTCGTTATAATCACAGTTCTCTTAATTTAATTATTGTTGCTGCTTTATTTGTACTGTAATGTAATTATGCATGAATATTTATTTTAATTTACCCATTTAAATATTTCATTTGCTAGATAATTGAACACTGTTTTCTCTTTTCTTTTTTTACATTTCTATGATTGGCAATAACCCATGCTTTTTTTATGTCATCTGTGGGTCAAAGCTAAGACCAAATGGTCTTTTGTTATTTCCAAAAACAGACTTACATTCCAGATTATTTTTAGCATGTCTGAATAAATATTTGTGCTGAAGTACAGCCATACAGTCTAGACTGTTGCATGGAATCTGGTATACTATCTGTGATGCATACTTTTTATGTAATTTGTCTTTTTGTGTTGTTTATCAACCTATTAAGATTATAGGGTGTATGGAAACTAACTTTGAAAGTTGGTTAGCACATCTTTTTTATTATGTTTGTTAATCTCAGAGTATGAAGCATGCTATCCCATGGTTTATTTTCAACTCGATTATATTTGTATAGAATTGTTTGATAACATTCATATACAGGTGAGTAAATATATGCAAAACCTTGCTATACTTATATAAATAAATTAATTTATACATATTTATACTATACATATTATTAAAGGGTGTTCTCTATAGAGTCCAGTTTAGTGGTAGAATATCAGACTCAGGAACATGGGGTCTCAAATCAATTCAGGTTTTGGCATTTCTGATACTCAAACCTTCTATAAAGTCTCAAGTAATAATGTCATTTAATTACTTTTTCCCGGCGTGGATTGTTGCAGTTTTAGAGCATCCGATTCTAGTTGTAACGTTTTCAAATTGTTTCCAGTTTTGGGACGTCTGGCACTCAAATATCTTTTGAACTACTAAACAACAAACTCATTCGACTATTATTTTTTATAAACATATATATAAATTTCAACAACAACAACAAAATAAATATTATTTTTATATATTAACTCTTGTAAATAGAAGTCGGAGTAAAAGTACAAATTTTAAATAAAAATAATAAAGCAATGCGCATCATTTACTAACCAAAATAACGTAAGCTTAACTTTACATATATTTAACTCTAACTAATGAGTTAAAACATACAAGCATATATTGTATATACAGTACCACGAGCGAAAATTGATTCTGTAATGTTGTTTACATAGATATTTTTATTCTCCTTTAAATGGCAGAGTAATAAATTGTTTTAGTTATTTTTTTCTCATTCTCGCAAATTAAAAAAAAAAAAAAAGATGGAAAGAAGAAAACTCCTCTCTCGTCTTCAATGTTCATGATCTTAACTATTTAATCATATTTCTTATTGACTTAACCTAAATTTTATAATGATAATATATTCAACAACTTTCATATGTAGTGACGAGGTTTTTTTTTTTTTTTAAAACTCTATTTCCAAATAACATTCACATGTGAGAAATTTTAGAAAGAAAATATTTCAAATATTTTTTTTCATTTTATTTTAAAGAAATTTTGCCAAATTTAAATAGTTGGAATTAGTCCTACAATGTGTCACAAAATTTTCTGGGTCATGATTTTTAAACATACTAATATTCTAGTCTAACTCACGAAGCGAACATGAAGTGGGGAAAAAAATATTCTGACTGAAGATGTTTAATGTTTTTGCTTGTCTGACTTCTTGTCTCTATCGTTCTATTTACTTAGCATATATCTTACGTCCCAGTCTACACACTTGTGTGTTGCTAACTAATACTTTTATGTTTTTATTTTGCATTACGGATTAATCAAAATATTCTTTTTATGTAAATCATTTTCTAAATATATATATAGTATTATATAACTGATTTATAGAATTATTTACATGGATGATACTGTTTTAATAAAAATCATCTTAAACACATAACGTGCTTTATTATCTTTCAATGACACTCAAACATGCTTATGTGACAATTCAAATGAGAGAATTTAGGATCAAAAACCACAATTAACTTTCACATATTATTAATATGACATATTAAGACCATCATTACATTATAAAATCATTTCTCTTAAAAATATTTATCTCTGACTAAATCACACAATAGGGATTCATTACATATTATGGACTTCATACTGTGAATCAGTTCTTTCAAAAGAATTTTTGACTCAGTCGCACAATAAGGAATTATTATATTCTATGGATTGCACACTATTTGAATAGTTTTCTCAAGAGTATTCCTGATTCAATTATAAAATAATGATTTATTACATATAATGGTCTGCATACTACTGAATAGTTTCCTCAAAGATATTCCTGACTTAATTACAGAATTCTCACTGCTAAATCATTTATGTCAAAATAATTTCTGATTTAATAATAAAATGGGAATTTATCATTTATACTATGGTCTATAAATGTTACTAGTTGCCATTTGTTTGATATTGTTAAGTATTTGACATTAGTCATAAATAAAGTTTGAAGCAATATTCTGGGTTTTTTTTTAGGTGAAATACCACAAAAAAATGAATGTGTGAACGAAAAAGAAAATAAAAAATAAAATATTAAATTTTCTAGATTTTTTGCATAAAACTTTTTAACATATCATTTGTGAAAACAATTATTTGATAGTAAAAATGTATTTGTTGTCAAGCATTGGTGGTCGAGAGGTCAGCGACAGCTGTTTACAAGCAGTTGCCCTGGGTTAGCAGGTTCACTTCTCAGCTGATGCTATGACACAGGAGAAAAATATATATTTCTTAAAATTGTGAATTCTGCAAATGAAACACTTTGCATAATTAAGAATTAAGACAAATGGCATGATAGATCTAAACATATGCTTAATTTATTTCAAAATAAACAAATTTTCTGTTACTAAATATTTAAAATACCAAATTTCTTTTATTTAAGAAATCATTATATATTTGTATTTAAATGTGAATGCAAGCACACAAAAATATATATCTAAATATATGTAATATTTAATTTTATTTGCTAGCACAGAGATAATAGTAATTTATACAGTAAGGATTTTTAATCCTAACACAAATGCTGTACTGTTTTTATAATATCTCAATGATGTCTTATTGAGTATTGAGAAAACTTTCGAACTAAGACACAAGATAAAGACTTTAGAAAATATAACAGTAGCCGTTTTATATTTAAACCTACTTTCTAGTTTTATAGGTCAATCTAAAGCATCTCAGTTTAAGAGTATGAAGTTGTTTCTCTGTTCCCTTTACTTTCATTATTTTCTTTCTTCACATTAACTCTCGTGAAATCTTTAGATTTGCAATATGTTAATTCTCGGAAATATTAGAAAGTATTTAATATTCAGTTTTACTTGATAGCACAAAAATAGTATGTAATTTAGACAGTATGGATTTTTTATCATAACACATGCACTGTATTGTTTTTGTAATGTCACAACCATATCTTGTTAAGTATTGAGGAAACTCTCAGCTATAGAATAGAAATTTTTCAATTGTGTTGATGAGTAGGCATTTAAGGTCACTTACTAAACTGATCTCTTGACAGATATGTTTATAAAAATTCATCATTCTTTCAGGATTTTTTTTTTACAATTACTAAATTCTCAGTAATTAAGTACATGTCCAATTACCTGTGTCAGTATAGGAAAAAGAGTATACTAAAGTTGAATTGTTTGGAGTTCTGTATTTTTGATTGATTGATAATATTATTAGCTGTTTTGCTTTTCACCAGCAGTAAAAGGTTGGGTAGACTTTCTAATATTTTTTAGTAAATTAAAAATAAGCTACTTAAATATGACCATTGTAGTCTAGATTTAATGAGTCTGTAATATTTTAAATATAAGAATAATTTATATATTTGAAGATCAGATGTAATATAGGGGATTTGAACACAGAGTTTCAAGCTCTTTTCAACTATCAACTTTATTTCCTACAACTGATATGCATAGTCACACATGTGAAAAAGATAACAATTTCCAATATAAACTGAGTACTAATTATATATTTGTGTATGTTGGAGATTATTTATTATTTTCACATGTGCATAGTCATGTTGTATGAGATAGAGTGGAAAATTTAAAGGAGCTTGCAAGTCTGTGTTCAAATCCCCTATATTACATTTAATGAATTTATAACTGTAAAGATACAAAACCTTAACAGTAAATTATGAGTAGATACAAATCACCCACATTGTTCTCTGGTTTGCACACCTGTTATATTATATGCTTCTGCTGTTACATACTTCTTTCAGAAACACTTCATCCATCTAAAAAATAATACAACTGTGTAAAATTGTGGTGCCATGTAGTACTATTTTGATAAAGTATGTTTCATGTATTAGGTGATTTTTATAATGATTGAAAAGTTCAAACAATGTAAAATTCTGTTGTCATTTATAGAAATCATATGGAAAACAGTTATAATGTTTAAAACAGATTAAATGCATGCTGATCTTTAAAGCCACAAATTTATTAGTGGTTTGATTGAAATATTAATTTCACCATGTCCCTAAAAACTGTCACAAGTGAAGCTCAAAGTCAAAATATTGCTGACTCTTTTTAAAAAACAAACAACATTTTTTCTCCTGGATTCAGTTCATAATCATCAGGCATTTTATCTACAAATTCTAAAACATGATATGTTAAAATGTGAATGTCCTGTTTTATGGCAAAGAAAAGAGTACAAGCTTCATCCTAACAAAATGATATCTCTCAAATCTTTGAGTATAAAACACTTTTTAATTGAACTCAGCATGACCCAGATAATTTATCAGCCATATTCACTTGATCTCATTTCAAGCAATTTTTTTACTCTCTCAAATGAAAAAAATGTTTTTTGGGGTTTTTTGTGGACTTAGAAGTAGTGAAAAAATGCCACAGAGCTTTCAGACTACTTTGAAAAATGAAAACATGTTTAAACCAGTATACTATATCAAATGAACAGTAATTTGAAAGAGATTAAATTTATAATACTTAAAAATAAATAAAAAAAAAATTATTATAAAATTCTAATTTCTTTTGGGTACCTATCATATATCGCTGATAAAAAAACAACATTTTGCAGATATGAAAGTCATATTAACCATACTATAATTAGAAATTTATTCACAAGTGTAACCACATTGTTCATGCTGATTTGTTAGTAAATATAACAAATAAAGAAATAATAAAATTACCATAAAACAAAAATGTAATGTATTACTCTTTTTCTTTTTGTGTTTAAATAAATAACACTGAAAAAGATATATACCCATTTTTGGGCTTAACAACATGCCTTACGATGGCACTATTTTATCATAAGTTATTCTGATAAGATATCTCAGGATTTTTTATTATCTTATTAGCTAGATTAACCTTATATCATTACCAAAATCTATTATATTTTAATCTCAGTTTTAATCAATAGATGGAGTTTCTTGCCATGTAAAAAAACCTGTTTGTATAACAATAAAAATGAATATATGTGGAAATGCAATAACTCGGTGGATGTAATTAGTAGATTTAATTTAGAGAAAAAACTAAAAATATAAGGAATTATTATATTTTATTTAATATTTTAATATTATATTTAACTTATAAACAATATGTATATTTAAATTTAAATTATTTTATATGTAATCTGAATTTAAAAGCATGCATTTATAGCCAGTTTTATTTAGAAATATGTTTTCTAACAGTAAAGCTATAACAATGTTTATTACTTTTATTATTATTTACAGTTGTGCCTAAAAATGTATTAATTAAACAGTAAGGATTTGTCATCCTAACACATGCACTGTACTGTTTTTTTTATATATTAACTCATGGTATCTTGATAAGTATTGAAAAACTCAAACTAAAACACAAGATAGCAACGTTTGCAAAAATAAGAATAATCATGTTATCTTTAACTTATATTCTAATTATATAGGCCAGTATAAAGCATCTCATATTGGCATATATAAGTAGATTGTAGGTTAAAGATACAACAACCATTCTTATCTTTTCAAAAGTTCCTATCTTGTGTCTTAGTTTGAAGTTTCCTCAATATAATATTTTAAAAAAAAACAGTACAGCGCATATGTTAGGATGAAAAATCATTATTGTTTAATTTATATACTATCTGTGCACTAGCAAATAAAATTAAATATTACATAAAAATGTATTGTTTTTAAAATCATTTATGATATCTAAATATATTTATATTGTAATGGTATAAAAATGACCGTGAGAGAAAAACTCTGTTACATGCCCAAATTTTGGATACCAAATCTGTACTGGTTTAATAATGAAAACATTAGAAGTCCTCTTGTTAATGCCCCAGGTCTTTAGACAAACTAAATATGTAACAGTATAAAATAAGAAAACTTTAATTGATCTAGTTATTCTAATAAACTACCAACATATATGAACATTAAAATCTGTAATGAAATAAATTGATCAAATGTGAATGTTTGTCTACTTTTTTTATGAGATTCAGATTGATAGCTATCAGGCTAAATTATAGACTTTAAACCTGATAGCTCTCAATCTATATCTCATTTAAGAAATTGTTATAAAAATAAGAGATTAATTAATTTTAATGAGGTAACTTTGTTTTAAAAAGGTGAGGTTTATAATGATTATTTGAGTGTTGGCTACTCTGATACAATTCTTAAAAGTATTTTATTTATTATTATTATTAATAATAATAATAATAATAATAATAATAATAATAATAATAATAATAATAATAATAATAATAATAATAATAATAATAATAATAATAATAATAATAATAATAATAATAATAATAATAATAATAATAATAATAATAATAATAATAATAATAATAATAATAATAATAATAATAATAATAATAATAATAATAATAATAATAATAATAATAATAATAATAATAATAATAATAATAATAATAATAATAATAATAATAATAATAATAATAATAATAATAATAATAATAATAGAGCTGCGGTCCTGCTGTCTAAAAAATGGAACAACCCGATTAACGTTGTTACCTAAAAGTTTTGGAAGACAAAAGGAATTCAACTAAATCTTTAAAGTAATAAGTTTCCTCAATCTAGATAACAATCGTAAATGTTTTTGAAGTGCTTTTAAAATAAAAAAGGTAAGAAATTCATCGTTTTTTTAAATTATATTTAATCAACATCAAAAGATAAACATGGCGTCAAGATTTAAAATTGACGCGTCAAATAGCTCAAAAACGCTCAACCCAATGGAAAATATAATATTGAATCAAAAAACCTACGCAAATGCTACAAAATCTAATATACAACACCAAGATAATAAACAAAATACCAATTTAAGTCAATCTAGATTTAGAAAAGTAAATCAAACCGACATAAACGATATATATATCGGTGATGAATTTGAGCTAGAACCATCAATGATCAACTGGACGAATGAAGAAATAAAAGATATTAATTCTAGATTTAATAATACCATACCCCCAAAATTATTTAATAGTTTTAAAAAAAAATTTTCTGACAAGTCGTTAATACTAGCAGTTACAGACAAAAATTTATCCCTCTATAAATTTCCAAGAGAACTCCTATTTAAGGAATTAACAACACAAGTATTATGGGATAGCATCATGACTATTGGAGAACATCCCAACTCCAGATATTTAGCTATAGAATTTTACAACAAAAATCAATGTGAAGCATTTCAAATAAAAGTCCAGAAATTAGAAAGTTATGCTTTAGTGGTGGTTGACAAAAATATACAAAACTACTACACAGGCATTTTGAAAAATACATATTTTGGATATAGCATACAAGATTTTACCAAACTAATTCACCCTTATGGTCAGGCAATCTATATCAAGCCTATCTACTGTAACGATACTCCAATCCCTATACATACCAACAGCTTCTATTTCAAAATCAAACTAAAAGAAAACATCAATCCTGAAGAAATCCCCAACCAGATTATTGATCAAGAAGCAGTCCTCACACTTCAAATAAAAGGACTCAGGCCAAAGTGCTATGCATGTGGAGAAAGAGGTCATCTGGCAGGAGACTGCCACACAAGGAAAGACCACAGGAGTGACCAGCAAACAAAGGAAATCCCAGAACAAAACCAAGCAACTCAAAACCAAATAATAAATAATGCAGAAAGCAGCAAGATACATACAAGTCTTCAACAACAAGAAAATCAGGAAAAACAAAGTATCTTAACAATACAAGATAAGAACGAACCATTAAACTTGACAATGGAAAAGATTAATAAAAATGAAGAGTGGAAAAACAGCACAACAAAACTCATCAATAGCAATTTCATCAAAATATAATCACAAGAGAAAATATAAAACTGAAAAGCACCCAAAGTAAAATAAAAGATCAAACAAATAAGGATCTGCAAATAAACAGTGAAGAACAAATAAAGGAATATGAAAATATCACAGATGTAGAATCTCAGATGGAAGAAGATGATTCTACACACAAAAATGAAAACATCAACAATTATTCCAACTTACCACTAAAACCAACAATTAGAAATAATACAGCCACAGAAATCTTAGAAAAAATAACACTAGATATACCACAAAACATAGTAATAGAAAAAGAGCAAAAAAGAAAGCCAGGCCGGCCACCAAAAAAAAAATATAAAAAAATTAAAGTAAGATCAGAAGAAGATGTAATCACCAACTCTGAGCATACATATCAGACTACTGAAACCTCTGATGAAGATACTAATCAAGACTATGAAGATGAATCAGAAGCACAACCCAATACAAAAACTAGTAAAAAAAATACTAACTGATCAAAGCCACATTACCACTAAAAATAACATAATTGAATTAGACACTCAACAAAATTCAAAACAATAAAAAGCCCACTTACTGATCAAAGAAAAATTACCAAAGAAAAAAAAAAAAAATATATATATATATATATATATATATATATATATATATATATATATATATATATATATAATCAGAATGAAAATAAAAATTGCTGCAATCAATATCAGGGGTTTAAATTCAACCCAAAAAATATACAAAGTAAAACACTGAATACAACAAATCAAACCACACATACAGGTCTACTAGAAATCAAAATCTATGCAGGGTCACAAGTAGACCCATCCAAATACTTTGGTACTGAAGGATTCTATGCAGGTTCCAGAGATGCAACATCACCATCAGCAGGATCTGCCCTAATAATTGCAAATCATTGTCCATTCCAAACTTTCAAAATCACTTACATTGATTCAAATCTCCTAATCACTACATTCAGTCACAAAATAATGACAATCAATGTAATTTTTGTATATATGCCAGTAAATAAACAAAGAATTGAAACAATAATCATGTCAATAAATTCAAGATTAGCCACCACAGCAGATCCCACCATCTTGGTTGGTGACTTCAACACATCGTATCTGGAATTTACTAAAAAATGGCTCCACAAAATACAAGTTCCACTAATGAGTGGACAAGGTTTTCTTCCTCAGGATGCTGTCTCATTCCATAATGGTCGGTTTAAATCACTGATAGACTTATGCTTTTATTCACCAATTCTACATCACTTAATAAAAATAAACATCATACCATCGGGCTTCTCCGATCACTCTGCACAAATAATAACTATTAACCTAAACCAAATGCAAACTAACATTTCACCACTAACAAAAACAATCAGAATCCTTCTTCCCAAGTCAACCCCAGAATTTATCTTTTCTGAAACCTATATAATGCTAGAAAAACTAAGACAAATAAAACTAGACCCTATACAACAATACCAAGCTTTTATCAATATTTTGTCATTTAATATAAACCACATAGTAATGAATAGACCATCACCATCCAAGCTACTAGAATATGCTGATAAAATACATGAAAAACTTGCAGCAATCACGCCTACACATCACACCCAAAATTATATAAGAAACTTAACACAAGAATATAATAAGGCTTGTCAGTCCCTAAAAGAGTATCTAAAAATTAAAAAAACCAAATTATGCATCACCCACCAACACACATGGTCACGTAAATACATAAAATGGGCCCTAGGAAGTGCACCTGAAATTAAAGTACCAATGGCCATACAAACCCAAAGAGGAATATTTGCTGGCCAAAATATAATAATGCCAATGTTTGAACATTTTAGAGACAAACTGCGATCAGCACCACCAATACAGTGGACAGCACACATATTTGGACCACCAAAAAATGAAAATTTATTCACGGCAGATGATTTCATTAAAAAAATGAATGAAATAAACAATAACTGTCACCCTGGAAGCCCAGGAATACCACTTTTTGTCTTAAAACACCTTAGCCAATTCACTTCAAAATATCTTTGTAATCTGGCAAACCATCTAGCTCAAGAAATTAGGAGTGTACAGGGAGTGTACCCCATAGCAATAGTACCTTACAATAAAAAGAATAAAAAAATTCCTGCACTTGAAGACATAAGACCTATATCCATGGGACCGCTTCCAATGAAGATACTGGAAAAGGTAATAAAAGAAAAAATAGAGCCATTTTTGATGCCTTCCATCTCTGATACTCAGTTTGCTAAGAAAAAAATCTTCAACTACACAAGCAGCTCTACTTTTCAAAACCATAATGGTAACTGTAAGAAATAAAAAAAAATATAGCCCTCTGGTCATACAACTGGATATAGCATCAGCCTTTGACACTGTCAACATATATATATTGCTAGAGATGCTCGAAACCACGGACATCCCCAGATCCATGCTATATATAATAGCAAACCTATTAATAAACCGTGAGCTACACATAACACTTAATGGTAGAAATTCTCCCTCTTTCTACCCCACCCAGTCACTATCACAGGGTTCACCTTTAAGTGCCCTACTCTTTATTTTTTATATTAACCCCTTAATTAAAAAAATAAATCAATCCTTTGAAGGCATACAGATACCAGGATCAACACAAAAAATAGCATGTTTGGCATATATGGATGATGTCACGGTGTTTCTAACTTCTAAAAAGCAGATACCGCAGTTGAACAAGATAGTGGAAGAATATTCAGCCAATTATGGACTGAAGATAAATCCAGCAAAATCTGCATCTTGGCATATATTCTCAGGCAAACCATGTGAGTCCGTATTTCAGGGAAAACCAAATCCCTTTCTGGGTTTTCCATTTTATATGGACACCACAAGAATGTGCTGTCACATACAAAACAAACTCAAAGAAGATGTTGAAAAAATAGCAAATTCATTGTCTAAAGCATATCTATCAATATATGCAAAGACACAACTAATCAACAGGCTAATCATGACTAGAATAACATACTACATGCCAGTAATTGTTTTTTCTAAAGGTTTCATCCGGAAAATTAACTCCATATGCTGTAAACTTATGTGGGCCAGGAAAACAGTGGCCATATCAATTAAAAATCTTAGCCAACCACTAATAAAAAATGGCCTTGGCCTACACAGCCTCAACATTTTCCACATGCAAAAACAAAAAAATACAGCAATTGCCTTAATTAATCAATTTACAAAATTAAAACATCTAATTAAAATAACACCTACTGATCGACCACCCCCAAAAGATTCACTCATTCAATTGGCAATATACGACTGCAATGCAATAGGAAAAATCCCCAACCAATGGACAGAAAAATATAAATATTGGGAAATCTATGAACTAATGCAGAACCATACCACCAACAATCAAATATTACCACTATTAAAAATAAACAATAAAGTATTAATTTAAAAATACAAGAAATGGGAGTTAGAACCAAAATTTTTCAATTTTATCCTTAAAATAAACTTAGATGCCCTCCTAACCACATGCTTTCTGGTACATAGAAGACTACATAGAGACATGTATCCTTTATGCGGCTTATGCCATCAGAATGAAGAAACTGTCCAGCACTTACTGTATCACTGCAAAGGTCTGGAACAAGTAAGAATTATACTTTGCAACACGTATAGGAAAAATAAAACCACAATGGAACAAGTAATGATGGCTTTCCAGTAAAACAATACCACTGATTAGAGCAGCAACTTTTGTTCTATATTCACTATGGTGCACAAGATGTACATTCCTAATGGGAAATAACACAAGGCGACATCCATCTACTTTTGAACACAAGTTACGGCAAATACAAATCTGGGACAAATTGATAACAAGTCCAGACATCTATGCAGCTACCTGGTCTCTGCTTAAACACAGAGCAAGGTTGTAACATAATCAAGGAAATAATGACAGTAATATGGAGTACCAACAAGGGAAAAACAAAAATAAATAAATAATAAAACAGGAAATAAAGCAAAAGAACAGAGCCCATCCCTATCCAGTAATAGCTTCAGTAACATCTGTGCACCTAATAACTATTGAAATGCAACTGTCTATAATATTCTGAACACTTTATTTTATAATGAACAAATCTGTAACATTCAATTAAGACAATATATTATAAAGACGTTATCTTGATTATTGTAATAACAATTGTAACCTGGTTGTAACTGGAAAACTTGTAGCACATAATCTATGTAACCATTACTGTATTCTTTTGAGACAATAAAGGCCTTTTGAAACATAATAATAATAATAATAATAATAATAATAATAATAATAATAATAATAATAATAATAATTTAATTTAATTTAATTTAATTTAATATAGTACATTTAACAGATTTTACATCCAAACAAAAATGCACAGCTAATCTAGTTCACAAAGCATTTGCAGAGTTTTTTGCACAGTAGTCCTAAATGTTCTATCATCTGTTTCAAATATATTAACAGTATTAAAGTACTTATTGTACAATCTAGGTAATCTTACTAATGCTGAATTTTTTAATGTTTCACTTTTAAATTTTGGAATATTATACAAATTTTTTGATCTTGTATCCTTTATCTTCACCTTAAATGATAATGTTGTCTGGCAACTTCTCACATCTATTATACCTGATGTAATTTTTTTTAAATACTTCATATCAGTATAGATTCATCTTTTGTAGAGTGCATTGTTGTCACATATTATTTCTGATTTAATGTATCTGAAAAATTTTTTTATAAACCTTTTCCAGTACTAATCTATTATTTAATTTAGATGAGTTCCAGATCAAAGATCCATAATTTAAAATAGGTAAGACCAATGTATGAAACAAATACACACATGTATTTCTCTTAAACATTTGACAGTTTCTGAGAATTAAACCCATTATTTTATAACTTTTTGTAATAATATTTTGAATATTATTATCAAATGTTCCATTATTATTAAAAATAATACCTAAATCTTTATGATCTTCTTTTCTTAAAATACTTTTTGAGTTTAGTGTATAATTAAACAGACTTGTAGATGATTTTTTAGAAAACGATATGACACAACTTTTTCCAATGTTAATTTCCATATAGTTTACCACACACCAATCCTGAAATTTTTTGATATCAGACTGCAAAATCTTCTGATCATCAAAATTCTTAATAGTTTTATAATAATAATAATAATACCTCGCAGCAAATAATGATTTTAATGGATCGTTGTTTACAAAGATCTTAGGAGTTTAACCAAAGAAAACACTAAAACCAACACATCTTTGACTTGCAGTTATATATATATATGAACAGTAAGTATTGGACAATCCAAATTAATTTGTATTTTAACTAAATAGATATTTTTATGAATTGTTTTGTTAAAAATAATATTCGTTGCTCAACGTAAAAAGCATTACAATGGCGACACCCCGGTCATATGACCAGCAGAACGGCGCCAATATGCTATCCAAGCCTATGCAAATTACAGGTGAAGCAAAAACATATGCCAACGTAGCTAAAAATAATTTACAGGAAAATAATTTCTCTTCGGAAAAAAATAATTTACAACAAAAAGAACACAATCAAGTTCCAATTTTAGAAAAAAATAAAGTTTTCCATCGCTTCCGAAAAATAAATACTAATGATATTTTGCAGCTAGATATACAAACGCAAGAAAATCAATGCCCCCCTACCGCCCAGTGGAATAATGAGGATTTGAAAATAATATGTGAACAGTTTAATAATACGATCCCACGTGGCCTTCATACGTCTTTCAAAAGATTTTTTTCTCCTCGTTCAATAATATTATCAGCTACAGATGCAAATTTATCGCTATATAAATTTCCTAGAAATTTACTTTATGAAGCAATAACACTACACGGACTTTGGGATAGCATACTAAGGATTGCTGACCATCCTAACTCATGGCATTTAATCCTCGAATTTTACCAAGAAAGCCAAAAAACCCGGTTTCAAACCACCATTAAAACTTTAGGCAACTATGCACTCATTGCAGTAGATCCAGATCAACATAACCAGATTACTGGCATAATCAAGAATGCATACCTTGGATATGACATCAAAATCTTTCAGAAAATGATGCAGCCATTTGGAAAAGTCACAGCATTCAACCCAATTTATCTGAAAGATACGCCAGTGCTTGTATACAGCAATAGCTTTGACTTCAAGCTGAGATTGCATCCAGAAATAGATCCAAACAATATTCCTACACAATTTGCAGATCAGGAAGCCATGCTGAGCCTCTTCATAAGAGGGCTTAAACCTATATGCTACACATGCGGGAAGCGAGGCCACTTGGCAACGCAATGTGACACCAAAAAGAATCCACAATCGCAAAAAACAAATGGAGTGGACATCCAAACACATACTGAAGACAGCAACCATATATATAATGATAGCATAAATCCAAATATGTACAACAATATGCAAACAACTTCTCCACCTGAAGAAACACTCTCACTCCCTCTCATTAATCAAAATTCCAATGAGGAAAATAAAAACACAGATGAACTAAACAGCGACCATCTGAAAAAACAATGTGATAACAGAAAGAGTCTACAATCACAGCAAACAAATAATCAGCTCAACCACACACAAATGGAAGATATCAGCCACACTAACATAGTCAAGATAAATTCAGATATGAATAACCAGATGCAAACAACTTCTTCATCTAAAGAAGATCAAACTACAAAAAACCAAGACAACAGTATAAATGAACCAAACAGAATGCAGCACTTAAATCCAAATGTCACACAAGCAATTCAAAATAACACAAGCAACTGTCAAAACATACAATGCACGAATGATTCAAATATTAACCCAACTGAAATATCACAAAGTAATTACAGTGAAACACAAAGTACCAATAGAACAAACATCACACACACAATAAAAAATAACACATCAACATATATCATGGAAGCAATCATGCCATGCCTTCCACAAGTTGAAGTAAATACAATAGAAAAAAAAGGGCCAGGTCGCCCAAAAAGAAGCAAAAACAATAAAAAACCAAAAACAGAAGAGGACAACAACTCACAAACAGAAGAGTACAACACCGCATCATCATTAACCAGAATTCAAACGGATGACTGGTCACCAATGGACATCACTTCTATCTAACCAACCAATTAAAACTCCAACAATGTACAGCTCATACAATGAAAACCAGCCACTAATATATTTTGAAATGTGAACAATCCCAAAATACAACCATAATGAAAGTCAAAATAACAGCTTTTAATGTGCGGGGTTTGAACTCGGCAAACAAACTGCATCAACTTAGAGAATGGACCAAAATCACACAGACACATATATTGGGACTTCTGGAAACAAAAATATATAGTGGATCACAGATTGACCCAACAGTGCATCTTCGCACTGAAGGCTTCTTTGCATGCTCCAGGGACATGTCATCACCTGCGGGTGGAACTGGCCTACTAATAACCCCAGCTTGCCCATTCACATCATTCAGAATCATATATATCGATGCAAACTTGTTGATAACTACATTTCATCACCATGCAAACACTCTCAACATAGTTTTCACCTACATCCCACCTGGAAACGTCATCATATCAAACATAATACTCACCATCAATTCACTGCTAGCATCAACTCCTTACCCAACTATCATCATGGGAGATTTTAACATGAAGTACACAGATTTCATCTCAAAATGGCTGCATCAAATTGCAATACCATTCATGAGTGCTGAAGGTTTTTTACCACCAAACACAGTAACATTCCATAATAACCGACACACATCTTTAATTGACCTTTGCTTCTATTCACCAATGCTGCATCATTACTTCAGCCTCAAGCTCAATCCATCCCCATTCTCAGATCACTCTGCTCAAACTGCAACACTTGATCTAACTGAAATTCAGCCAACTACACTACCACTTGGGAAAACAATGAGAATTCTAATACCAGCATCCACTCCAGAATCCCTTTTTTCTGAAACATATATTATGCTCCATAAACTTGCAGGACTACAACTAAGTGCTGTGCAGAGATATCAGGCATACATAAATATACTTTCATTCAATATTGACCATGTCACCAAAAAAAAACCTCCACCCTCCAGGCTATTAGCTCTGGCAGATGAACTTCACAAGAGGATAACAATGTCTAAACCTACTCAAAATACATATCAGCATATATATAAGCTCACCCAGGCATATAACAGCACATGTGCAGCACTTAAAGACTATTTAGCGATAAAAAAAAAGCAAAATCTGCCTCAGTCAACAACATACATGGACTAGAGGCTACATCAGATGGGCCATGGGTTTTTCCTCCACCATTAGAGTACCTATGGCACTTCAAATTGGAACAACTATACATGCAGCACATAACATGATTGAACCTATTTATAAGCATTTCAAACAGAATCTTCAGACACATCAACTCTTCAACCCACCCCCGATTATTTTGGATCACCTGAAACAAATACACCATTTACCATTAATGAATTTGCTTTGAAGCTTGCCACTCTGCCCAATGCCTGTCATCCAGGCACTCATGGCATACCAAAATTTGTGTACGAACACCTTAGCCATACAACTAATCAAGTATTATGTAATCTTGCAAACTATCTCTCACAAAAAATATACAACATTGAAAATCTTTATCCAATTGCAATAGTACCATTTAATAAGAAACCAGCTCCAATAACCACCCTTAATAATATTAGGCCTATCTCCATGTGCCCAATAGCCATCAAGATCATTGAGAAAGTCATTAAAGACAGGATTGAATCATATCTGCTCCCATTGATTTCACCATATCAGTTTGCAAGAAAGCAATCATCTACAGGACAGGCAGCACTTCTTTTCAAAGCTGTATTGGGATCGGTGCGAGGCCGGAAAAAATACAGCCCAGTTACAGTTCAAATAGACATTGAATCAGCTTTTGATTCTGTGGCAATCGAGATATTAATTAAAATGTTGGCTGCCACTGCAATACCTTGCACTATTTTATATGTTATAACCAACTTGTTGTTAAATCGGGATATACATATTACACTCAGTGGCAAAAATTCTGAATCTTTTACTCCAACACAATCAATCTCACAAGGATCCCCCTGAGTGCTTTACTTTTCACCTTTTACATCAACCCTCTATTAATAAAAATCCAGCAAACATTCATTGGCATCCAAATACCAAACACATCTCAGCAGGTAACATGTATCGCTTATATGGATGATATAACTGTCTTCCTCCCATCTAAAAAACACCTGCCAGCCTTGCATACAATACTACAAGAATTTGCAGCTACACACAAACTCAGGGTCAATCTAAATAAGATGGCAGTTTGGTCTCTTTATAATGCAAAGCAGTACACGGGCATGTATGGGGGAAAGCCATCTGCTTTCTTGGGATTTTCCTTTTATATGAGTGCAAGTGCAATGAGGGTCAAGATCCAGAACAAACTCAAAGAAGAAACAGAGCGAATTACTACTTCTCTCTCAAAGGCATATCTTTCAATATACTCCAAGATCCAGCTATTTAACCAGCTAGCCATAACAAAAATCACCTATTACTCACCCATTATCACATTTTCTAAAGGTTTTATTAACAAAATCTCTTCTCTCTGTAATAAGCTCTTGTGGCAGAGGAAGACTGTGTCAATATCTGCAAAACAACTTACCAGACCACCTATTCACAATGGACTAGGACTTCATAGTATTTATATCTTCCATCTACAGAAGGCCACAAACTTAATAACATCCACAGTCAAACACTTTCCAATGCTTGAATGCCTACTTCAAATAACACCAACAGATAGACCACCCCCTGCCTATGACCAACTAGCATCAATGATCAATCATATAAAAACCACAGCTCCACAGATATCTCTTCAGACAATATACAAGCATTCATACTGGCAAATTTATTCATTAATCCATCCAAATCCAAGCCATGACACCAATCTGACAATGGTGAAAATCAATAATCTACAATTACTCCGTAAGTTTAAAAAATGGTCACTGGAGCCAAAGTATTTTGATTTTTTGCTGAGACTAAACCTACAAGCACTGCCCACGACATATTTTCTGAGATATCGGAGACTATACACTAACATTGATCCTTTTTGTCCCCTGTGTCACAGGGCTGAAGAAACACAGGAACATCTATTCTATCTTTGTCCGGCACGAGACAGAATTCGAGTTATTATGATAGGAGCATATAGACAATCTAACACAACCCTTCAAACAATCATTAATTCATATTGCAAAGGCTCTATTCCATCAGTCCATGCAGCCACTTTTATGCTTTATGCATACTGGTGCACTAGATGCACATTCACTCTAGGTAACAACACAAGGCGACATCCATCAACTTTCAATATCAAACTGGCAAAACTACGAGCCAGAGACAATAAAATTGCACATCCAGACATCTATGCAGCAACCTGGTCACTGATAACACAACAATCAAACCTCTAAGATGGCTCCCAATAACCAAAATCTATGCCTCAACCAATATATATAAAAAAAAAATGTGGCAATTATCTACAAATAAAAAAACAGAATGTTGTCTTTGATTGCATAATATTAATATAAAGGACAGTAACAACAAAATCAGACCTCAAATACTGGAAAGCAAACTAAACCCAGCATGGCAATATACATCAAAGTTGAAGTTTTGCAAATTGAACAATGATAACCCAAGACTTTGGAGAACTATGATTACAGCAAGCAGCACTCATAAATGTAACGTATACATATGTATTTTCACCCCCCTTAACAATGTTTAAATATCTTTCCCTCCTAAGTTAAGTTCCTTTTTTGTACATCACAGATACCAACTTAAACTTGGTTTACTCACTAGCAATGTAAATATATGTATACGAAGTGTCTTATAGCAAATGTAACTCTATGGTTATCAATAAAGTTCTTTTCTTTGAAACATAATAATAATAATAATAATAATAATAATAATAATAATAATAATAATAATAATAATAATAATAATAATAATAATAATAATAATAATAATAATAATAATAATAATAATAATAATAATAATAATAATAATAATAATAATAATAATAATAATAATAATAATAATAATAATAATAATAATAATAATAATAATAATAATAATAATAATAATAATAATAATAATAATAATAATAATAATAATAATAATAATAATAATAATAATAATAATAATAATAATAATAATAATAATAATAATAATAATAATAATAATAATAATAATAATAATAATAATAATAATGTGATTTTAATTTTATGCTATTAAATTTACTTTTAATAAAATTGTATGTAAAAACAGTAATTTTTTTGAAAATAATAAAATTGCTTTAAAAAATCAGTATCACTTTGAATAATTTATTAAATAATTCAAAGAAAAATTTTGATAGAAAGACTATTCCTGGAGCAGTGTATATTATCCCTTCTTTTTTTGTAAGAAGATATATATAGATCAGAGTAGTTTGAGCTTAAATGAAAGAATAAAGATAAATAAAAGTAGTGTTAAAAATAAATATCTTAGTTCTGCTTTGTATATTCATGAAAAAGATATGGTCCACACTATTAATTTGGATGAAGCTAAGTTGTCTTCTTTGAGAGAAATGAAATAAAAAGAAGAATTAAAGAATCTTTATTATTAAAAATTTATGATTCTGAAGCAATTACCTTATTTAAAAGTTTTTTTAATATTAAGAGCATATGGGAAGTAAGTGAAATTGTGAATAATGTTTAGTTTAAATATGTTGTTATTTTGTAGTTCTTTACACTTGAGAAGTCTGATTGTAGCAGTGAAACCATTGATTGTGGTTTAGAGTTTATTTTTTTACTCATCTGTTTGAGTTGTGAATTTGAGTGTTTTTGATTATTTGATGCTTTTGATGTATAATTGTTGTTATATATAAAAATTATCTGTTAAAAAAAAGGAATATAGTGATTTGTCCTTATAATTATATTTTATAATCATATATATATATATATGACTTAAATATATAACAGATATAATTATAAATATAATTAATATAATAATGTCAGTTAATATTAACATATATTAATGTGTATGATTTAATAATATAATGCATGTATCCTTTTGTATATTTTTAGTTCTAAAAAAGACTGTTGTGCAATCTCAACTGTTGACATAAAAATAAATAAATAGAAGTTGCAAGAAAATAAATGCATAGTAAAGTAGTTTATTATTTATATATAATTTAATTTTAGACATAAATGTTAAGACATTTATAAAGAAAAATTAGACATATGTAGTTTAATAATTGACTTTATTCATGCTTAGCATGCTTTCAATACATTGTATCTTACAATCATAATATTACCAATGTAAAAAAGAAAAGTGAGAGAAGAAGTGGGTGCCTTTTAATTTAAAACAAATTAATCAATATATAATAAAGAATATTGCCAGATGAAAGTAAATTAATAATTATCAACAAAATATAGCTTACATCTAATTTTTTTAAATGCTATAGGAACTGAAAAATTGAATATTATATCAAACTAGCATCTTGGTTGTCCTCTATTGAGTTAACATTAAGTGAATCAGATGTGCTGTATAAACAATATTTATAAAATAACAGTAATGTCAAGCATTGGTGGTTGAGAGGTCAGCGACAGCTGCTTTACAAGCAGTTGTCTCGGGTTCGCTTCCCAGCTGATGCTATGACACATGAGAAGAAAAAAATAACAGTGATATGGCATATATAATATCAAAATATTACAATTACTTAGAAGTTTAATAAATATGTTAGCACATTTTAAGAGCAATACTAAATAACAAGAGTTGATATAATTATTTTATTAATTCATTTATTTCACTTACCATCTGCACATTTCTGCACAGCAGTTGTCCACCCAACTTGGGATCAGGAGATCTCAGGATCAATTCAGGTGCTTATAGGTCTTGCACTCAGACTTCTTATGAACTCCTGAGCAACAAAGTAATTAGCTTTTTTTATTCACTTGCTGCCCTGTGCAGCTTGGCACAGTAGTAGAGCACCCAACGTGGGATCAGGAAGTTCCAGGATCAATTCTGTCACTCATAAGTCTTGTGCTCAAATTTCTTATGAACTTCTGAACAATAAAGCCATTAGTATTTTTTAATTACTCTAGATATAAAGCCAATTGCTGAAAATCATGGGTTCACTTAAAATTTCAATGTTATTTTTGTTGAAGAAGTTTCACAATTTTGGTTATTAAAATATAGAAAGTGTTAAGTAAAAAATATAGGAATAACAAAATTTAATGGAAGTTTAATAAGAAAAGCATCAAAAGTTTACATATAAATATGTATATTTTAAAAAAAGGCAGTAATCATCAGCACCAAGAATTTTCAATCAGCTATTAAGACAATCTTTTATTTATAAAAAGTTTAGGTTTAACCAAAATTGGATACATATATATAACTGATTTTTCATAAAGTTAAGCCTCTTATAAATACAAGATTGTAATAGCTAAACAGTATTAAGCTGTTGCACATGCGCTTTGCAGATTTTAACTATAAATGACTGAATACAAACACTTCAAACACATGGTAAAGTCTTTGGGAAAAGATAGAATGGCCAAAGACTTTATAAATGACTGAATACAAACACTTCAAACACATGGTAAAGTCTTTGGGAAAAGATAGAATGGCCAAAGACTTTATCATGTGTTTGAAGTGTTTGTATTCAGTCATTTATAGTAAAAATCTGCAAAGCGCATGTGCAACAGCTTAATGCTGTTTAGCTATTACAGTTTATAAAACATCGCACTATATAAAATAATTGATTTATTTAAATACAAGATTGTTTATATATATATATACATGAATTTATAATATTATTTTTAGGACCTTCCATGTAATAAAAATATAATAGCTAAATAGCTAATGTTTCAACACAGCAACAAGTATTTTCTTCAGAGCTTTTTCTTTCTCAAATCATAAGAGTGTGTTGTGATACTATGGATTCATCATTTATGCATGAGAATATACATATATATATATATAATATCCGTTAATTAAAAACAATATTGTAATTATAATTGCAATAATATTTTTAACGGTTTACAAACTATTACAAACAATCCTTAAATCCGCAGAAGTACTTTCGGTTACTTCTGCGGATTTAAGGATTGTTTGAAATAGTTTGTAAACCGTTAAAAATATTATTGCAATTATAATATATATATATAAGATAAAATATGATTTTAATTAAATATTTCATTGTAGGGCAAAAGCCTCACCAACAATTCCTTGAAAGGAAATAGTGGAATAGCAAGATGTATTCATCAGATTTGCAATTGTCAGAGAGAGAGAGTTTGAGTGTTTCTCATTTTTGTTTTTCTCTAAAGGAATCTAGGTAACTATTTGCTGACCAATGTTGAATAACCAATGGGATTGATTATGGGGCCATATGTTAGAAAAAAGTATCCTAAGCCTCATGAAAATAATTTCACTTAGTATAAATTTATAACCCAGATTATAGATATGGCAGGTGAGTGCATTAAATCTAAAACATGAGGAACATCACCGAATATATATGCATCTTTATTGCAGTTGGAATAATAATATAAACTAAAAATTGTTGGTGAATAACACTCCAATATATTTGCTATAGAAACAAAATAAAAAAAATCTTTAAAGAATTAGTGTTTTTTTTTTTTTTTTAAAAAAAGGGTAGAAAAGATAAAGCAACAATGTATTATAAATTAGTGAAAATTATCTCATATATTTCAAAGAAGATTGAATGTAAACATGTGATAATAGTTAGACAATATGAGCTAATAAACCATAATTATTACAATAAATTTCCAGATTTTGCCTAGATTTATGTAACATCTCATGATAATGGTTCCCACTTAACAGCTTTTTAAAATGGCAACACTGCATTTAAGTTGTTCATGCATGACAGTTTAGCAATATCCATGAATACAGTTAAATGTGAGTTCATGCATATTTCTGGTGAATTTCCAAACAACATAAAATATTGATGATTGTGTTTAATATTTTTTTGATACTTAATATGTGTGTGCTAAGTAAATAGCGCCCATATCTAGTTCTTCTATTTTAACAAACTATTGCAAATAAGATCAAAAATTATTGAACACTTATCAGCATGATAACTGTGAGCATTTCTTTGCAAAAAAAATACTCTGAAAATGTCCATTGTATGTTAACATGAAAATAATGTTAGAATAAATAAATATCAATTTTGTTTAAAACAAATATACTAACAAAAATTTTATTTTTCTAATTTTCTATTTACAAAATTAGAAATAATTTTATTTATATCTAATTCGGCATATACATTATTTTTAGCTGTAAATTAGCAAAAACTATGTCACATATTTAAAACAATTCTAATCCAATGTCATGGTAATAATCCAGCAACACAAACTAAGAAATACATATTACATCTTAACAATATGGAACAAAAAAAAAACCGTTTAAAAATAAATTAATTGTGGGAAAATCAAATTAAATAATGCAATTAAGAATAATTTGATATGTTTTGTGTTGCTACTAAGATTAAAATAGTTTTTAAGTTGTTTTTAAAAAAAATATATTTTTTTTTACAAGTGGCTTAAAAGTAATGTAAAATCTTTTGATAATCATTATATTAATTCAGAAAAAAGTAATAAATTATCAATTCTGGTTCTTCACCTAAAGGGCAATCAACAATAGAAAACCTAGTTCTGCCATCTAATATAAGCCTGAGAAACAAATAAAAACTAGATGATAATGCTTATTACATCCTTATGTAATGCTTCCAATATATATCACCAGTATAGTTTCTAATTTATGGATTTTACAATTAAGGAGTTTGGAACCTAATATTTCTGGATCTAATAAATTTGTTATCCAGAAGCCATATTATACTCTCTTTTTTTTTCTATCAAAGAACTACAGAACCATTCAAAAATATTCCCAATACTTTGAATCCAAATCAAGTTTTTTACACCAGTTTAGTACCTATTTATTTTGATATCTTCAGTTTTTAAATGACTGTAGGCAACTATATGCTATGACCATGATTAATATAAAACCAATAAAAACATATAACTTCAGTCTACATGATAATTTTTAACATCAGACTTAAAATATTCCAGTTCAACCATAAATTATAAGTTTAAGAAATCAATAGCTACTAGATGATATAGTTTACAAAATCCTTATTCAGTGTTTCTTATACATAACTCTAGACTATTTTTTGGTTTATAGCCTTTATCAATAGGAAGTTTTTAGTTCAAATAATTTAGGGATCTTTAGTTTTTGGGCCATCACTCTATCCCTGCACTAAACAATACACAACATAAATTTTATTATTGCTATAAATTTAAAAGTACCAAAACATCACATGATCACAATTTTCTATGTTTACACAAACTGTTATAAGTAGTAGCAGACTCTCCATTCAGTAGTGCCACCCAGTGAAAGCCTTAGTAATTAATGGATGCAGGAAGGTTTTACATAAAATCCCCATCTAGTGCCTACTCATCCAATATCCCCAGACTAGTTTCTAGTTCGGAGCTTTCATCAGTGAGGAACTTTGGATCTCAGAGCATTGCAGCTAGATCTAAGAATCTAATGCAAACCTTTAGTAACCACTTTTTTACCTATTTAGTTAACTATAATGTTATAAGCTCAACATAAAATAAGATTAATTTTTTTGTGTGTTTTTTAGCCCATTCACATGTATAGTTATATAGATCTGAACCCAGTGCAGCATCTATGCATTTTGATGTCCTTGGTTTATCAAAAACCACACTCACCATCATCCCACAGGCAGGAATTTTATAAAACCTTCAAAACATTGCATGCACACCATTTTTATCTTGAGCTTCTATCTTTATAGTTAACTGAATAAATAAAAGATGCTTGCTGGAAGATTGTATTTGGATCCTTAGATTTAGGTGCAATGCTCTGAGATTCAAAGCTCCACACTGATGAAAGCCACAAGCTAGAAACTAGTCTGTGAATATTAAATGAATATGCCATAGGTGGGAATTTTATGCATAAACATTTCTGCATCCATTGATTACTAAGGTTTGCAATGGCTGACACTACTGCATGGAAAGTTTTTACACTGCTGATTTAAAAATGAACGATTAATTAGACCGTTTCATAACAATGCATTCTGGGAGAATTTATTGACTAATTTTTAAATATATATATATCTTTGTAATATTTTTTGTTCAATAATTTAAAAACAATACAAATTTATTAATCTTCTTTTAAACATTTATAATAATATTTTTATTTCTTAAATTCTTTGATGTTTTTTTAATAATATTTGTTTTTAAAATATTCATTGATGTGTTAACATTTTTTCCAATATAGTTGTTTTATTTTATAGTTAATATTATGGGAATGTTCAATAATTATTAACATTAATCTATTGCTTTTTATAGATTTATTTATGAATCATTTTAAAACAACATAAAAGTAGCGTAATTCGTTTACATACAATTTTAAACCCGTATTACAATCTGTAATGATTACTTATCCATTTTAAGCTATTAAATTATTATATCGTTCCTTACCTTTATTAGACACCTAATTTTAAAAAACAAAAAAAAATATAAATATATTCATATTTTATAATAATTTTTAACTAAAGTATTTTATTAACTGTATGCACACATAGTGTTTTCTTGAAGATTTGTGATGCTGATATTTTATTCTATATCGGACTATTTACATCATCTAATATAAGTATTGAATGTCTCTAAAAAATTGTTCATTTAGATGTTCTAAATACATTCAACTGTTAATAATAGCACACAGGTAGTACATACACAACCTTTTAAGAGATATTATTCTTTTTTCTTCTTCAGATGTTGCTGGCCTGACCAGTGGCAGTACTGGCATGGGAATCAAAACTGGAACCTTAGATTTTTGAATATTGAATTTTAAGGTCATCATCATCAACCATTATCAATCCATTGCAGGATGAAGGTCTTTTCAAGTTCAATCCATCCTCTTGATCTTTAGCTTCTCTTCTCCACATCACCTCTGAACCCTTTCTTATTCCATCCATTCATCTCACATGTGATCTCTTTCTGGGTCTTTTACAATCTCTTGGAATCCAGTTTAAGATTTCAATTGTCCATCTATAAATCATCTCTTCTAGCAATATGTCCAGCCCAATTCTATTTTAGTCTTTTAATTTTTTTAATGAGGTCAGTAACACTTGTTTGTTCTCTTACCCACATATTGTGTTTTCAATCTCTTCTTGTTACTCCCAACATGCATCTCTCCATACTTCTTTGAGAAATCTGAAGTTTCTGTATTGCTCTTCTATTAAGTGTCCAAGTCTCAGATCCATAATAAGAACTGGTAAAACACATTTATTAAAAATCTTCCTTTTCAAACACATTCTATGATTAATTTCATCCATTATATTTACATCTGTATTAATAATCTGACCAAGGTATTTGTAACTGTTAACTTCTTCTAACTCATCATAATCATAATTTTAAAGTATCACATACATATTTTTATGTATTTAAAAAGTACCCATCATATATTAAATATAGCTATTGCAGAACACTTGGTGAATTTCACACAAGTAGAGGATTTGTTTTGGTTAAAGAAGAAAAATGCAAATTATTTGTAGAGTGTACAACTATTATTAAATCTATTAAAAGATAAAATTAATTTAACAATTTTTATTTTAAATATAATTTAGTTTATTTTTTTAAAATCAATATGAAATACAGTTATTAAAAGTTTGTTATATTGATCATATGCATAACTACCAGATGAATTTAAGAAATTCACAAAGCAATACGTGTGATTTATGATCTGTTTACTTCCTGCAATTTTAAAGGATTACATATAGACAACTAATATTTTAAAAGAGAATAATTAAAATAAAATGTATATATTAAAATTGCCGATTATTAAGTTTAAATTTAATCATTTCTAATTAATACCATAAATATAATTCTAATTAGTAATTTGTAATTATGAATTGGTCAGTTTTCATTATTTAGTTTTCAGTGATAAATGTCTTTAGACAAATTCAAATTTTATTTAAATTTTTGAAATACATTCAGGTGTTACGAACAGCAAGCAGGTTAATATAATATACAACTTTTCTTTAAGGTATAATTTTTCTCTCTTTTTCAGATGTTGGTGACCTGACCAGCAACAGTACTAACATGGGAATCGAACCAAGGATCTTTAGATTTATAAATGTAAAGTTAGAGATGATGATCTAATCAACTAGGCTATTCTGTCAAATATGACAATCACATCAAAGTTATATATCTCTTAGGATCTTTCTAATTTTTCCATTTTTTCTTAAGGAGAATATTTATAACTAGTTTCCAAACACTATGGATTATAATAGTAAGTTGTCTTGTTAGCTTATTTATTCTTTCTGCATAAGCAGATTCTTTAAGTTTTCATTGTTACATTATTTCCTTTTTATTTAATATGTTTATCTTTTATTAACATATATACTCCTTGGTATATGCCCCATCTGCTATTTTTGACATATCTGCCTTTTTTTGTCTTTTCTAATCATTATTTTTTGCTTTTTTATTAATTTTTCAATGAACATGTCATTTCACCAAATATTGGACAGAGAGAAAAAAAAAAACTAAAGAAGCTACTGACATAGCAATGATAAATAAACATGCAGGCTCTAATATTTGTACTAACTATTGCCTTTTTTCTTTTCATAAATGCTTTATTATATATATGAGGAACTACATTTATAATATGATGAGAGGAAGTAAGTTAATTATAGAGTCAAGATGAAGGTCATATGATGGTCACAACCATTGGGACAGTGCAATGTACCATAGATGCTTCACACACTTTAATTGTTCATGGCCATCAAGTCCCATGTAATTTTGTAGATGGATGATGGTGCTAATCTTTTGTCTCTCTCCCACATTGTCCTAAGCTTAGACATGAGTACTTGATATGGGTTGTTGCTTATGGGATTGTAGATCATCATACATCTGATTGACCAGTAAGTGAAAAGTAAAAAGATTGAGCTCCTAATAGCAGAGAATTTACCTTTGGTAATACTGGTAGTGAGGATTGTAAGTAATGACTTCTTACTTGTATAGATTGAGGTTATAAGATCCCTATAACCATGGAGCGAGAAACAGTGGCTAAAAATATGTAGTATGGTATCATCATTTCTATGACACACAGGGCAGACTGGGTCTAAGTGTGAGAAATCCTTACAGGTGACCAGAAAATTGCAAGTAAAAAGAGTGTTTAAGTTTAATTTTATTAAGAAGTCTATTTCGGTTCCAAATACCAGCGCTTGAATTTCTTGATTATTACCTTAAATTCAATATTCATAAATAAAGATCTACAGTTCAATTTCTATGCTAATATTGCCACAAGTCAAGCCAACAACAATTGAAATAGATACAAAAATATTTGAAACATTGTGTTGGATACTAATCTGCATTCTATTATTAGTAGTTAAATATATTTAAAAAATTTAAATAAAATTAAAAAATTTTTTGAAGACATTGATAATTAAGATTAGATAGAGGAAATAGTTCAAGATATAATAACAAATAGAATGTCATTATCATAAACTTGCAGACAACAATAATTCTAATTATTAATTTATTTTAATAAATAAATAAAATAACAAGTGAAACTCAATACATGTACATTCACTTGATTGATACAACTAAAAAAATAAGTATGGAGCCTATTCCTGGATAAATGTTTAATTTATTATGTAAATGCTAACTGTATAAGAATTTGGACTTCTATGATCATTTTTATCATGTTGTAATGATTTAAAGGTTCAAAAAGATATTTTTGTTTATAGTTTTTTTTAACATATTTCTCTTTTTATTGTCTCTCATTGTTATTAATTATCTATGACTAATATATATATATATATATATATAAAACAATAAAAATAATAAATATAACAGCAACCAATTATTATATATAATTTTTCAATCCATAGAAGTACTTTTGGTTAATTCCTTAACCCTCCTCAACTGCTGTTAAATTAAAAAAATCACACTAGAAGCCAACAGCATTAAATATCCCATGAATTCTCAATTTTAATGTTAGTAGCTTGTAAGGTTTGAGTTGATGACATTGGCTTCCATTATGTTTTTTGAATTTAATGGCAGTTGAAGAGAGTTATGGATTTAACTGGAAGTACTTCTGCAGATGGAAAGACTGTATATAATAATTAATTACATTATATTTATTATTTTTATTGTTATTACAATAGTTTTTAATTAACAGACATTTTATTTGTATTACATATATATACATCACCAAATGTTATTAATCCACTGTAGGATAAAGGTTTCTCCAAGTTCAATTCATCTCTGATCTTTAGCCTTTCTTCACTTCATCCCTTCATACTTTCTTATTTCATCCATTTATCTCACATGTGATCTCTTTCTAGGTCTTTTACAATATCTTGTCATCCAGTTTCATATTTCAATTGCCTATCTTTTATCATTTCTTCTAGCTGTATATGTACCCAAATCCACTTCTGACTTTTAATTCTTTCAATAATCTCAGTAATACCTGTTTGTTCTCTTACGCATGTACTGAATTTTCAATCTCTTTTAATTACTCTTAATATGCATCTCTCCAATACTTATTTGAGTAATCTGAAGTCTCAGTATTACTTTTCTATTAAGTGACCAAATCTCAAATCCATAAATAAAAACTGGTGAAACACATTTATTAAAAACTTTCCTTTTCAAACCCATAGACATATTTCTTTTTAATATTATTTCTACAAAAGACACTCCAATTAGGTTTAATTCTATGACTAATTTTATCCATTATGTTTCCATCCATAGTAATAATTGGACCAAGGTATTTGTAGTTGTTAAATTCTTCTAGCTCATCCTTATCAATCTTTATTTTCATCTTTTAAAAAAACCCATTGAAGATTACTTTAGTCTTTTTAATGTTTATCTTTAGTCTTGCTTTCTTACTTTCATCTGATAACTCTTGCAGCATTTTCTGAAGCTCTGAAGCATTATTCGCAAAAGCAATTGCATCATCTAAAAAAATCTTAATTATGTAAATAATGTACACTTAGTTTTATTCCTTTAGCTTCCCATTTTAATCCACAAAATACTTTTTGCAGCACTGATTCAGAAAAATAAATATACTTTTTACTTTAAAATTGTTTAATTATTAAATATTTAGTTTTAAATAAATTTGTGATATTTACATATAACTATTTTTTAAAGAATTTTTTTTTATTAATATATTAGTGCTGCTATAAACACATACAACAGCAGATAAAAAATGTTTTGTATTTATTATATTATTAATGTTTTTTAAATTTCTATTAATAATTTATTTATATATATATATAATGTTATCCAGGTACATCCATGTTATAATTTATTATAAAAATATGTTTCTGCCAGATCACACTGATCATCAGCTGAGCAGTAAATATTATAAAAATATTTGTAGGGATGCTGTAAACATTGATGTATAACAATAATAAACTTCTAGTAATAGAAAGTACAAATAATAAATATAATAAATTATTTAGATTAATGACTTTTTAGAGAAAAAAATCCAATTAGAATGTAATTTGCATTTATCATATTTGTTGATACAAGCTGGCCAATTAAAAATTTCAAATGGCTTATCTGATCTGACATTGTTGGAGAGCATCACATCTGGATAGTATTCTCATATTAGAAAAATCAATACTATTACCTGTATCTGTAGCATGAAGAGATAGTGCTGATGATGATGATTAACTGCATTAATATGTTCATCTCTTCTAGCGTTGATGTGATGATTACTCATGCTTATATAAGAAGTTTTACAAATGTTACATGGAATTTCATAAATTTCATGGGCTTCAATAAGGATTGAGTATTTGGGTTTGGATAGAAGGCTATTAATTTTTTGATAAATGGTATATGCTGTTTTTATATTGTGATGCTTTAAAATACATCCAATATTGTCTGTAGTTTTTTTTTTTTATGAGCAATACAAATTTCTTATTTTTATACAATATATATTTGTACAATAAATTATATAAGAATGTAGTCGGATAACATTTGGTTTGTATCTGTAGCTCGTGAAAATCTTCGTTTTAATATATATATGTTTTTACTTTTAAAAAATTGATACTTTGTGCAGGCTTAAACCTGCGTTTATATATGTAATATATGTGGGGTTCGAACTCAGACTTTCACACAACCCATCGCTCTCAGTGCCATCTCATATTGCTGACCCACCTGATCACACACATGTTGAAAAAAAATTGTTAAAAGATAAAATGTTAGTACTTTTTTTTAATAAATAGTTTATTTTAACCCGAAGGGTAAAAGGGGAGGGGGGAATGAGAATATTAGTGTGCTTAAGCAAATCGATGTAAAAATTAATTAAACAATAATTAAATAGTAATTTATTAAAAACAAAAAGTCATTAAAACACTTTATTTTTAAATCAATACTGATTAGTATTTATGCATAAATTTACTTCAGTATTTGTGTTTAAAATGTTTAGTAAAACAAATTTGTTAAAAATGTTTTTTTTTATATATTAAATGAAAAATCAGAAATGCTGGTACAGCTGCCTTCTAAGCAGCCGGCCCGGATTCGCTTCTCGGTCAACACTTTGACATATGAAATATATATACAGTATATTAAAATATTTTTCGATATAAAAATTAATTCCAGTAATTGTTATTCCGTCACAAAGAAATATATTTGTTAATCTTTAAATCACCTGACAATTAAACTTTGTTTTGGAACAATTGACATTTCCGTTTGACACTGTCACTAATACCCAATACTGTTCTGATAATCACAACATAAGTACAGTAAAAACAACTGCTACCTTTTAATTGCATTTGCAAATACTACATCGATTATATTCGTCACATATCTTATTTGCACATAATTTTGTACCGATTTTAAGGTTTAGACTATTCATTTGTCAGACTATATTGCATCTGTAATAATTATCCCAATAATTTTATGATTATTATGAGAATATTAAATAAAACTGTATCTTAAAGTTACCTGGTGTTATTATAAATTTATTAAACGCACATTGATTACGTAAGTAATATTTACTGAGGCTATAACCTCGATAATATGCGTGTTAAATGCGATAGTAAGGACCTCTACAGGTGTTTTAACCACAAGCTTATGCTACTTTAATAGATTTCTAACTATAAAATCTTTCCATCGACTCGTTGTAAATCGAAAGATTTCGCGAGTATTAATGTGTAATAAGAAATGTGGACTTAATCAGTGAAATATTGAATAGCTTCACGCTCGCAGATCTAACCGCTTCAGCTTCACCTATTTAAATAGAAAGTAGGTTGAAGTAAAGAGGGTTCCCCTCTTTTCTTCCATAGCATAAGCTTGTGGTTAAAACACCTGTAGAGGTCCTTACTATCGCATTTTACACGCATATTATTGGTGTTATTGTAAATTTGATGTGACTAATAAACAAGGCTTAAATAGTTGAGCATTTTATTACAAAATTGTAATATTGATAGTAAAATATGGACTTAGTACATTTGGTGAGAAAAAAAACACTATTTATATAACCTGTTCTACTATATAGTGTAAACTTTAATGATCAGTACATACTAGATAGTAGAAATTACTAAATCTCCATTTTGTGATTTCTTTTTCACATTTTCTGACAAGAGAATGTGAACTTAAAAGTATGGTCCTATGTGCTATTTTAAAAACAGTAATAGCACTCTGATTACTATTTGCGTGTGAGTGATGTTGAACATATAAAAAAAGTAATTTCTCTAGTTTACATAAAAGTTTAATTGTTTCAGGGTTAATTTAATTAATATAAAGATAACATACATTATGTTATGGCTCAATTTACCTTCATGTAATGGATTCCAAAGTTATTGACCAAACCAAACAACTTAATGATCTACATCTAGCCTAATCCTCAAAGGCAAGACCCCTTACTTGAAAATAGCTGCATCATTAGGAAATCAAGAATGGCGATTCTGCCAATGGCCAATCTCAAGTGCTTAATATTTTATATAGTGGCCACCATCATCAAAATGAAAATTTTACTTAGATCTTAGGTCTGGTGCCCCAATTTAAACTTTAGCATTGAGTCGGATGTCTATCACTACAGGCATTATAAGATCAATCAAAACATGTCATCAAAGAACACAACTGGGCCTTGACCAGTCTATGAGACAGAATTCATGTTTATCACACTGATCTGTGAAGGGAAAACTCTTTGTAATAGTTGTTGATTTATAATTAAAATTCTGGAAATATCAGAAGTATCTTTATTTCAGTCTAAATAATTATTGAGGCTCATAAGAGGCTACTCATTATCCATGACCTTTCTAAAACTATAGTGTCAATCAACATAACTAATACATAAATGTATTTAGACAATTTTGTACCAACAGTAGTATTAGACTAGGTACTGCACATCATTCCATTCTAAAAGCAATGACCCTACAGAGAAACTGGTTTAAAAGACTAAAAGAATGCTAAAAACAATTAACATGGTTTGTTAGAGTACCTGTAATGCCAAAATGCTATTAGTCCAACATTTTAAATTGAGCACAGTTACTGGCAAAATGAAAATTGAACTACTATTTAGCATAGTGCAGAGAACTTACTTACCAGTTGTTAGACATAATCACTCTAGTGAAAAAAATAAAACTATTAAAATGTAGATTTACATTCAGGTTTTATGTAGAATGTATATTGAAATCATCAAATGGGTTCTGGCTGTTGTGATCAAGGTAAAAGGATTTGGGCCAGCAGATGGACAACAATACCCTAAACACAGAGATCAGTGACAGTTAAATTATGGATATCCAGATAGAAATGAAATGTTTGCAAGGTTCAAAACCATTAAATTAGATAAAGAAAACACAGGATCGGAGAATGAAGACACCAAATCTACAAATGAAGACATTAGACCTGCTAGTGAGGATACCACACCTACTGATGAATACACTGAACTGGATGATAAATAAAGCAGACCTGAAGAAGTCATATTGTGACAAAGGCACTAATAAATGCATATCAATGACTACGTTATTCAGAGCTGATTATAATCAGAGGGAGGAAGTACTAGACTCAACTTATTTTCATGTAACAGACATTCAGATTTAATCTCATCTTGATCAAATGTAACCTTCACCATTGCAGACCAATATATATATAGTCATACCCTTGTTGACCTTAAGTCAATCTGAACCCTCATACCTAGGACCTTATATATATATATATGTTAAAACGAAGATTTGCACGGGTTAAATATATAAAATACATATTTTGCGGGTTCATCCGTGTTAAAAACTTTTAATATTAATATACTGACGTTTCGACTTGATCACACAAGCCATCCACAGAGATCCGTGTTAAAAACTTTTAATATTAATATACTGACATTTTGACTTGATCACACAAGCCATCCACAGAGTTATGGATGGCTTGTGTGATCAAGTCAAAACGTCAGTATATTAATATTAAAATTTTTTAACACAGATGAACCCGCAAAATATGTATTTTATATATATATATCCATTTAATTATATAGAAGAGGGATGGGTATAATTAAATGGATATATTAAGGTCCTATGTGTGAGGGATCAGATTGACTTAAGGTCAGCAAGGCTATGGCAATAATATTGGTATCAACAAGAGCTTTGAGAATTCCATCATTGGATGTATACAAACAGATAAAATATAGCTAATGGTAGAAACAGGACTGTAGGTCATGATTCTCTATGAATTTGACTGCTCTCATTAAAAAAGGCATCTGGCTATAAATTGGTAGTCCATTTGCAAGTAAAGGAGACAACAACCAAATAAAACCATCAGGTATGAATGGCAGTACACAAATTGCCCACAATATTGTCAAAGAAGTGAGGTAAATCCAGCTGAAGGCTGGTATCGCTAAACCTGAGACAAAGTATGCTGCCACAGTATAGCTGGAAGTGTCACAGCACCTAAACGAGACAAGCAGCTTGCCATGAACACATCTAGAAACACTCCTGAAGTTTCTTGCTTCAATACTTACACAGCCACTAGATGCTATATTTAGCCAATGTATCACAGGTAAATAGAATAACATATTGTGTGTGCCATTGTATATAAGCTTAATGAATATTGAATTGTACTTGTGTGGGTCCTTGTTTATTGTACGAATACATAAACAGAACACAGTAATACACATTTGGAGTCCTCACTAGACTACTTTTTAATTTAGATTTCTAGTAAGTATAAAACATTATATTAGTAAAACATATATGTAGTTAAGTAATTAGTGTTAGGTTATTTAATAGATTATCACTCTATATTTCATTATCGTAATATTCTATTTAACACTATTTGCGTTGATTTTAATCAACAGATGTATTCTGCATAACAGAGGAATATTTTATTAACAGGTTTAGTTTAAATAAAATTGTAATAATATATATAATCGTTGCATTAGATACAAATATTGACTGTCAACATGAATTTCAGAAAAGGGTTTCTTCTTATCTTCAATGAAACCTCTTTTTTAAAATAAAGAACATTAAATTTGAACGATTATTAATAAGTTGTTGTGACATAATTTTATATTTTTGGCAACTGTATTCTGAGATCAAATAAGTTAATGAAGTACATACCAATTATTACTAATATAATTAAAAAAATTGAGTTTAGTGTAAAAGTAAAATTATGGTTTATAGAGATCTAAGTCCGTGAAACCTTGTTCATTTTCCGACAGTTCCATTTCTCATTCTTCACATGAACTCCCGAACAATAAACCAATCAATTATAATTGTTATCAAATAGAACTGTATATAATCCACATTTAATTAAATTAAATAGTTTTTAATAAAATTATTAATAATTCCTTTAATATTTTATGTATGTATATACTGTATTTAGAATATCTTCAAAAATGGTGCTATTATTTCTTATATATTTATTTTTGCTTTTCATGCTTCTAATTTAAGAAAATGCTATATGCAGATATAAATTAATATGATTTACGAGAATGTAAATTTTATTGATTTATTAATTCAAAAGCCATAACATTATTTACTACCCAGTTCAACGCTAAAAATAATTGTCGACTTTAATCTGTTTATTAAACAACATTTATTTTAAGCATTTTAAATTTATGTTTTAAAATAAAAATTTACATTTTGAATTTAAATGTCTTTAAAATAAGCAAAAGTTTTTTTTAAATAATACTATCCCTATGTATTAGTGTATACGTATGCATGCAATTTATAACTGTTTTTTATCAATATACGTTTCATACTCCTTTTCTCTTTGAATGTGTACAAATTAAACTTGAATAATTAAACATTCATTTAAAACTCACAAATAATGGAGACTTCACTTTAAAATTTCTGTTCTCATTCCCATGTCCACTTTTTTTGGAAAGGAATGTAAGAGTGTAAATTTTCTATAAAATCAAACTTTTAATAACTTATTTTGCATTGCATAAAAAAAGACCATATATGTGGTATACAATATGTTTTCTCTGCTTGTAATAAAAATATATACGACATAAATTACTTTGATTACTATGTCAATATAAAATATTTGTTGCATATATATAGTCACTTCTATATATAATATAAATTTTTGAAGCTTTCTAACACTCGCTTGCTTATTTTTATATACTTTTGTTTATGATTATTGTATTTGATAAAGCAGGATGCCTAAAGTGTTCAATGTCCACAAACGGTTTTATGTTGATTTAAAAAAATATAAAATTTTGCACTTAAAAATTTAAAAAAGAGAGTAATCTATTAAAGATCAGCCTTTCAAGCTATTGCGCATGCGCTTTTTACGAGTGAGTAATAAAAAAAAGCAAGAACAAAAAGCCAATAAGAAACAAAATCTAAATTTCTCTCACTGGTTCATGGAAAATAAGTTGAATTTTGTAATATACTGCATCCATTAAAAACAAATATATATATATATTCCTGAAAATAACTGTATCATAGGAAGAAATACCTTAAATGTTTTGGTTTTAAATCTTGGGTTTATGCCTTAGTAATCTCTATCATCTAAAGTTTTCTCATTAATGCTTGAAATACCTAGGTTTCCACATATATACTGATAATTTAATATTAAACAAGGCAAAACTCTCCATACAGTAGTGCCACCCTGTGCCAACCAGAATAATCAATGGATGCCAAAAGGCTTGTGCATAAAATCCCTATCTAGTGCCTACTCATCCAATATCCCCAGACTAGTTTCTGGCTTGTGACCTTTGTCAGTGAGGAGCCTTGAATCTGAGAGCACTGCACCTAGATCTTGGAATCTAATGCAACCCTCTAGCCAGAAACTAGTCTAGGGATATTGGATGAGTAGGCACTAGATAGGGATTTTATGCACAAGCCTTCTGGCATCCATTGATTACTCTGGTTGGCACAGGGTGGCACTACTGTATGGAGAGCTTTGCCTTGTTTAATAACAATTATGTGCTAGTATGAGATAGCGATCATGTGATGCCTAGAGCCTACCAAGTTTAGATGGATCTGAATACATGTTTAACTTATAAAAGAATTTCAATCAATATTTGCACATGTTTAAGAGAGGCATTTCTGAAAATGGTATAATAAAGAAAGTGCACACTTCAAGAAAAAAAAAAGATTAACAAAATGCTATCTTATTTTTATCAATCTGTTCAAGATGACTTCTAGCAAACTAGATATTTTATAATTATAGAATTGTTCTAATATATTCATTTTTAGATTATCAAGAAAACAGTTTGAAATCTCATTTAGTAAAAAAAATTGTTTGTTTGTTAAAATCTCTTGCCTTATGTTGTAAATTATGAAATAATGTATGAAAAACACTAATTCTCAAAAGAAAGTCATGGAATCTCCACACGTGTTTTATAATAATATTCAATTAATGATGTTAAATATGAGTAAACTCTCGATTCAAGTCCTAAAAAAAAAAATCTTTGAAAAGATAAGGATGGTCATTTTAACTTTATATCCTAAGTGCAATTATCATATAATATTTAATTGACTAAACACTTTACTACTTTTACAACCCCTTATTATCCACCCTTTCCTGCAGTTTACAGTTTCAATTGCCCCAGCAATCTTCTTCAGAACTACAACATAATAAAAACATATGAGTATAAATATACATGAACATATAATTTACAATCTATATACATCTTATAATATCTTTAAGATTGTAAATTATATGATCATGTATATTTATACTCATATATTTTTGTTATGTTGTAGTTCTAAAGAAGATTGCTGGGGCAGTCAAAACTGTAAACTGTAGGAAAGAATGGATAATAAAGCATTGTAAAAGTAGTTAAGTGTTTGGTCAATTGAATATTATATGATATGCATTTGGCAATGCAATAGGAACAGTACTTATTATACTAAGTGCAATTATATAGACAAATTTTAAGCATTTTGAAAAGAGAGTGTAATTATATTAAATTATTCACTTTCTTACATTTTTTTTACTCATATTTAACATTGTTAATTGGATGTTATAATACAGTGTATGTGTTTCTGTTTAGAATTAAGATTGACACTATGTTAGTAAAATTTCTTGATTATTTACATTGAGAAATATTTTTGTTAAATTTATAATCTTTAAACTTTTTTTTTTTTAAATATATGAATTTTATTATTTGTATCTTTTTAATAAGATTATGAAATATGCAGTACTTTATATTTTTATTGCAGATATTAACACATTTAAGTAGATTTTTGTTTTGGGAGGGGGGTATTAACTTTTAAAATGATAGTATATCATCTGTCTATCTGTTGATTTTTATTTATTTACTTTTGTAGTCTGATATTTCAAAAAACCAACTACTAGGAGTGATAGGATAATAAATTATAATACTTATAATAAAATATGATGAACTTATACTTGAAAAAATATCAAATTCCTCTTTCCACTGGGAAATGATTTTATATTAGTTTGTGTTAATGGCTTGCTAAAAAGTAAACAATGAAAACTATGACACATATTACTATTTTTCTGAAGGTTTGTGATGATGGTGATGTAGCTGTATTTTTATATTGGACTATTTCCATCATCTAATATGTGTGTTGAATGTCTTTAGAAAACTTTAATTTTAGTTAAATATTCCAAATGCATTCAACTGTTAGTAATACCACAGCAAAAAGGTTAGTATATGCACCAACTGTTAGTAATATCACAGCAAACAAATGTTAATAATATCACAGCAAACAGGTTAGTATATGCACCAACTGTTAGTAATATCACAGCAAACAAATGTTAGTAATATCACAGCAAACAGGTTAGTATATGCACTAACTGTTAGTAATATCACAGCAAACAGGTTAGTATATGCATATACTAACCTGTTTGCTGTGATATTACTAACAGTTAGTGCATATACTAACCTGTTTGCTGTGAATGTTAGTAATAACACAGCAAACGGATTAGTATATGCACTAACTGTTAGTAATATCACAGCAAACAAGTTAGTATATGCATATAGTGGTTAAATAGAAAGTTGCTACAAAACCGGAATATTATATTCTTCAGATTTTAGTTGATTTTGAATAAGTTATCTAATGTGTATGCTTACGATTTTATTTTTCATTGAATTTTGCAGCAGATTCATTAGTATTTTGTACACAATCAAAGTTTTTTAGTGCTTTAATACAAAGTCTATGAGTAATTTTATTGTTAGCAGCATTAAAGACTATTTTTTAAAATGGCACTATAAAATCATGTCTGATCTGATTATATATATATATATATATATATCTTTGATATTAGTTATTTACATAAAAAGATAACACTTTTAGTATTTTAATTCTAGCTATATCTATCACATTTTGCATTAAAATATATATTCCTTACTTTCTATTCATATTGTTTTATATTTGGTTTATGGTTGCTGATGGTGGAGAATGATAACTGACAAAAGCCACTACATAAATTTAGTATCTTTTGTTTTGCCTTTTACATAAATTATTACTCCTCCGTTTGGTATATGAGCAGTAGCCATATTCTGTTTTTTTTCTATTATTTAATTTTTTAGCATCTAGTCTTTTTTTTTAAATACTACTAAATCAAAATTAGAAGTTAAAAAATTAACTAAAGTAAACATTTTTATACCTTATGATTGCATATATGCTATATTGACATATTGTTATGTATTTTATGAAAATACAATTTTTCATAATTACACTAATTACAAAATAATGAAATTAAAACATATGTTCTAAAAATGTATCATAAAAATGAAAAAATAAAATTGAAAAAATATGAGCATTGTCATAAATAAATAAATAAAACATTTTAAAAAGTATTAAATTGAAATTTATTCATAAATAATATATTTTGCTGTGCAAGTTATAAAATAAGACTTTTTTATTATCAATTTTAAATAAATGTTTAAAATTATTATGACAATATCCCATTATACAACATACCAATTATGTTTCTAGTAATTTTTTTTTTAAAAAAATCAAACATCTTGTTGTTTCATTTTTAACCTAAAATACAAAAACAAAACATTTATTTAAAAAAATATTTCTTTCCTGACAAAACAAATATTGAATTATATAATAATTTGTTTATTCATCAACAGCAAAATTTTAGTAATTTATACATATGTACATATACATATATAGTATTGACATGTACAAATTACAAGGCCATTTTCTTTCACAAACTAATTTTTAAAAATATAATATTAATACTGTATTGATAAACTTAATTTTATGTTTATAATTAAAAATAGCTTTGCTTTCTGAAGAATATATTTGAATTAATTTACCTAGCCAATTCTTTTGAATATATATATATATTGAAAATGTAATCATTAATATTGTAATTTTTTAATATTGTACTTATTTTTATAGCATTTATGATTCATTTTATTAAATTATTGTATTTGAATCTCCAATACGTTTTTCCTTTTTATAAAAAAAAAAAATGATTTTTTTTTTTTTTTAAATATTTATGGAAAAATGGAAAAAAAAAACTATATGCTATTCTTCCATTATAAAAATGTTATTTTAAAGAAAAGTAAATTATTTATAAGATGACATATCATTTGTATATTTGTTTTCACCAATGTTTACAGAAAATTAAATTTATTTCATTTAGATTTTTAAATCCTGATGAAACAATTGCAGATGTTAGAATTTCAAGTATCAAATTTATTCTCAAACAAAATAGTTAACATTAAATTATTTTTGTTAATTAGTTCTTCTAACTTTTATTTACATATTAATGATATTTTTTTCTTAATTATTGTTGTAATTATAAGTTTATTAAGCACACATTGATTACGTAAGTAATATTTACTGAGGCTATAACCTCGATAATATGTATATAAAATGCGATAGTAGGGACCTCTACAGGTGGTTAAAACACCTGTAGAGGTCCCTACTATTGCATTTTATACACATATTATTGAGGTTATAGCGTCAGTAAATATTATTTAATTATTGTTATAGGAACATTTTTCATTAACTACAAAAATTCTTGTTTCTGTGTTTCTTTCTTGCATTCATGCATGCTGAAATCTTCGTTCAAAATTTTTAATAAGTCAGAAACAATAATATTCATGGGAATTGGAAAAAAATATAACAAAAATGATTATAATTCATTATTTAAATACATGCTAAGTTGCAATTCATATATTATAACTTAAATCATTTCATGATGTACATGGATTTTAATATTATTGCAGTTATAATCATTTAAAAACAGGGATAATATTAATTATAGTGATTATATGCATTTAAAAATAAAAGGCATTTTAAATTGCTATTTCATCTGTTATTCATTCAAATAGTAACAATATCTGATTTAATTAAAAAGTGGTTAAATGCTGTCACTTATCACAGCACTAAACCATTAATGAAAGTATATATGTTTAAAATTAAAAAAATAATAAAATTAATGTGGAGAATGAGGGGTATGTGATGTTATGCTGAGATATTGATTTATCAATTTGTGATGTAATAAAATGACAGTTCAAAAATAAAACATGAGTCCAAGAAAAAGATAATGTTATTTTAGTGATGCTAATAATATATGTGGAAAAGTGAAATATGTGGGGGGTATCATGATTTTACTATGTATCCATATATAAAGTCCAAGCAAAAAAATAATTTAATAATTTTATTAATAAGAATCCATTTTTAAGTGCTTTCAGAATGCCACATAAATGAAATTATTATCTGAATATATTTTATAAATTTATTTAGTCAATATTAAATGATCGCTATATTTATCTAGAGTGGATGATAAAGATATTCATGAGAATAATGACCTCAGTGAACTGACAAGTTCTGGTTCAGCTTGAAATACATCTTGCTGATTATGTGTATTTTACTGTATCTTTATTAATGTTTTCAAAAGATGTGTGATATTTTTTTTTCTCATGTGTCATAGCATCAGCTGGGAAGCGAACCCACTAACCTGGGACAACTGCTTGTAAAGCAGCTATCGCAGATCTCTTGACCACCAATGCTTGACATGTGTGATGTTGTGAAGGTTATTTAATACATTTATATTCCCTTAATCTAAAATGTGTTTATTCTTTTAAAAATCTAAGTTGCAAACTTTTACTTATAATTTTAACTATGTATTTTAATCCTAGACATAATTCAAACATTAAAATAAACTGTGGAAGTAACAAAAAAATACAGTCATAGTTTATTTTTTTAAATAATATTTGTCACTTATTTTTAATATTTATTAATAAATAAATGTATGGGTAAATACACAAATAAATATATACAGCAAGTTCATCATCGTTGACACTTAGTGCCACTAATGATCTAAGATAAAATAAATCAATTGATAACAAAAAAACAAGCGTTGGTGGTCGAAAGGTCAGCACAGCTGCATTACAAGCGTTGTCCGGGTTATCGGGTTCGCTTCCCGGCCGATGCTATGACACATGGGAAAAAAATGTATTTATTTGCCAATAAGTGGTTTAGTAATATAATAACGTTTCAAAACAGCGTAGTAGTATCATTTATAAAGTAATAACAGTTATTATTATTGTCAATTTTTCATAATACATTTCCTGGAGATATGTACCAAAATTTTCAATGTTGTCATCGTCATCATCATTATTATAAGTTACCAATCTAGAAACAATATGGACAGAATTAAAAAAACATTAATTTTTTTCTAAAAAGAAAACAAAAAACTTTTTTTTTTAATGTAAATTTATATAATCATAAATAATGATTTCTAATATGATATTAACATTACAATCTTCCAAATTATTTGAGATGATAAATACTAGTTTATTATATTCGCCTAAAAAATTTTATAAATCAAAAGACAGATGTGTTGATTTCCAATGAATTGTGCAATACTAAATAAAAAAGATTGCTTGAAGGTGTGGAAGTTTATATTTTTTTAAAAAAAAAATTAATTCTATAAAGTACAGATGGAATCATTGCAGATATCTTAAAGGAATCGAGTGAAAAATAAGTAAATTATTGGTAAAGTATTCCCAAATGTTGTTAAATAATAAAAGTATATGATGAATTGGAAAAACACAATGATTTGGATATCTAATAGAGATAAAGATAAACATTAGAAATTATAACTATGTTTCAATAAAGAGTTTATTGATCTCAATGGTTTACACAAGTTTACATCCAGAAAAAATCAAATTTAATATACAATGAGTAATATTAGGGTAAACATATATTAAGAAATTTAGTGTTTACACTTTGTGGTTAATAGACTATCTTTCTATTAGTTTTATATAAAAAATTTAATAATAACATTACAAATCACCCACAAGGAACTTTACTGAAATAACTTGAAGGTTTAAAAATCTGTGATAGCAGGAGGAAATTGTGGAAGGGATAAGTCAGCATAAGTTAGCATTTTGTGTGTTTTTGTAGTTCTCCATGTTTAATGCAATAGTGAAGTGGCAAAGTTTAAAGTCTAAATCTATAGATCATACACTGCTTCATCATTTCCAAGGTTCAAATTATTCAGCTATTTCCAATCAATAAATCATTTACTTATTTATTTATTGTGTGTGTAGATTATAAGTTGACATTTGTTTGTATTAGCAGTTCTTCTGGGACTCAAATTTTAGCAAATGTAATTGAAGGGTTTGTTGTTCAGGAAATATCAAGATATCTAATCTCCAAAAGTAATAGAATTGATCTGAAATCCATGGTTATTCTGTTCTTGAGCAATCACTTTATGCATTCTCTAAGTTACAATCATGATATAAATCCATAATATTGTCAAATTTTATAAAAGGAATATTATTTAAATATAAGTATAGTATACATTCTTAAGCTAGATGTAATTAATAGGGATTTAAAGTCATATTAGAAAACAAAAGTAATGAATACATTACATGCCCTTACTAGGAAAATTAACAGCATTAATATCAAAGAAGATTCTACCCCTTTAAGATATTTTGAGACAATGTTAAAAAAAAATTTGAGGGATTAAATTAAATAACAAAGAGAACAAAATAAAATGAGATCTATTTAACATATATGTATTTTGCAGATGACTTGAATGAGTGTTTATTTTTAAACATCAACAGCTACAACAGTACATATTATGTCAGCATAAATTTTAAAATATCTGAATTTAATGTATTTTAAGTTAATAATTGCCCATCTTATTAACTTCTTAGTTATATCTTTATTTTGCAAAAAAATCAAATTAGTTTGAATTTAGTCATATAGTATAAATGTTATGCCTCCCTTTTACATTTAGAAGTATTTTATACTGCTTGTAGACTAAATGGAAGTTAATTTTTTTCGTCTTTTGCAAATTATTGCTATTTTTTCTACTTTTATAGACAAATATTATAAAACATATTGTAACTAATGCTTGCAGTAATAAACAACAAATTTATTTCATTATAATAACTTATTGTAAAACTGAATCAAGTTAGAAGCTATTCTAAACAAAAATAATTTCATTTCTCAATTTTTGTGATTTTTTATACAAATATTTTATTAATACAAAAAAATCAAATTGGGAATGATATTTATATAAAACATATATATTGTTTGTAACATATATGTTACTATACCCCATTTGTAGCTATTGTATATTAAATAAAATAGGATTAAAAATAAATATAAAAAAAAAAACAGAAAGAAGTTTTAATAATTTTTTTTTTAAAAAAAAAAGATTTTTTTTAAATTTAGCTACACAATCATGAATGAACTAAGTCTGTGTACAAATATTTACTCTTTTCATAAATTGGATGCCTAAAAAATCATTTTTAACAAACTTGCAGACAATGCCCATTGTATCACTTCATTGATAAGCTTAAAAATGTCCACTTTATCTGATCCTTAGGTTTTTAAAACATCAATATTTTGAAAATGTGAAGCTTTTATATTAGTATGATTTTTACAATTATTAATCAACCCAGCTTACAATTTCAGACAACAAATCAGATAAAATTCTAATAACTTTAATAAGTTTGTGAATAAATCATGACTACTATTTTTTTAGATGGCTGTTAACAAAAAATTAGTAAAAACCTGCAGAGATTTCAAAGTCTGTATGCCATAATTCTGTGATATTTAAAGCTTGTCACTACCACAAATACTCTTATAATATATATTGGTAAATAATTTCCTTCTACTGCTAATTAATGGAATAAACAGCAATGAAAAATGTTGATATAAGAACTGACCTACAACACGTGTAATAAATTGTTTTCTTAATTTATGCTCAATGAAAACATTCCCATATTTTTCTCCAAGCTTAACTAAAAAGTAACATAACAAATATTTTTCAAAATATGGATCCTCAGCTAAATTAGCACCAACATGCATAGCACTTGCTGAGTTTATAACTTACACAATTAAAAAAGATATATTAGGGATGTGTTAACTTTCCATACTTTACTGCAATTTAATTTCTGTTACCATGGTCCAACTATTGCAGAAGAATTAAGTTTAGCAAAGCATATCTGAAATTGAAATCTATTTGAGAAAGAACAATCATAGCTTGAAGTAAAAATCTTAAAGGTTTCATAAGTTTAGCATACCTGTATGACTTGAAGCAATAGATATTCCAGTATGATGAAAGCTGCTGATGTAAGAGCTGGAGAAGAAGTGTTTAAGAAATGTGCAATATAGGTGATAAGGTAGATAAAGGAGGGTCACATAATATTGAATCCAATTTATGGGCTGTGGTAGGAGCTCAGATAACAAGACAAAGAATTTATTTATTCTGCTGCTACGTTAACATAGATTTATGGTTGTTAAATTCCATTTATGAAGCAGATAAAAGCCCCAATGATAGACAGATATCCTGAATTGGATGATGAGTCTTAGTATGAACTAGAAAGATCTGGATTTTTTTTTAAAGAATCTTATAAGAAATCCATTTTTATTTATTCTGTAGTAGAAAGTATATGTGGGACTATTTCAATCGCCTAACATTACATATTGAATGTCTTTAGAAAAATTTTAAATTTTATTTAAACTTTTCAAATACATTCAACTGTTAGTTATTAATTGAATGCTTTTACTAACAGTTGAATATATTAGAAAAGTTTAAATCAAGTTTATTTTTTCCCCAAAACATTCAATATTTAATGTTAGATGATGGATATAGTCTAGCATATAATTTCTACTAAAATTCCATCATCCCAAATCTTCAGGCAAATATTAAAGATGTTTGAAAATATTTTTCAAATTGAATATCCAAAAAGAGAGACATCTCAGTTTGGCGTGAATTTTAGGCAGCAAAATTCCATCTTGAATTATTGGCAAGTCTCATCTACTTAACAACTCATTATAAATTTTTTATGGGGTAACTTTTTTTATATATGTCTGGTGGAGAAATATGTGAAAGAATATGTGATTTTAGGGTAGTGGCAGAATGTCAGACTGACGAGCATGTCCTGGATTGATTCCAGTGTTAATAATTCTGGGACTATAACTTTTTTTAAACTCCCAAGCAGTAAACCATTTTATTATTTATTTACAGAATAGAAAGGTAGTAATTCAAGTTTGCCAGTAATATTTAAAATATTTAAAACAAAAGCATTTGATAAAACTTTTATTTTATTATCAATTTCATCTATGCATATGAATGCTTTTGATGAAGGTATTTATAATTGTTAATTTGGACAGTAGCAACTATCTTTGCCATCTAGTGAAAGCCATAGTAATCAATGTATGTTAGAAGATTTGTGCATCAAAATTTCTATATAGTGCCTACTCATCAAATGTCCATAGAATAGTTTTTAGCTTGAGGGTTCATCAGTGAGAAGTCTTGGATCTGAGAATACTGCATCTAAATCTTATGCACAAACCTTCTAGCAGCCATTGATTACTATGACTTGCACTGTATGGAGAGAGTTGATACTGTTTTAACATATTGTATAAGCATAAGAAATGGCAATTATGTGATGTTTTAGTGGTTTGTTTCTAATTCATCATTGTCAGTCTTTATTTTGAATATATTGGTATGCTCAGAAAATAAACACTGGCAGTACTGAATTGGAGATTAACAGTTATAAATATTGGCCTTAAAATTATGGATAAATATCTAAAAGCATAATGGATGAAATTGATAACAGAATTGAGATTTTATAAAACGTTTTTAACTGAAATAAAAAATATTTTGATGAATTCGAAAATATGTTTTTGAAATAAATGGAGTTGACCATTGCTTTTTTGTGGATTTGAAATATGGATGCTTAATAGAAAATAAGATAGCAGGGATAATATAGAGATATATACTTGGAATTAACATGATGTGAAAGCAAACATGTCACGATTTCATTGAGAAACTTAAGAGTCTGTAATTTTATGGAGAAGAAATTGTGGAATGGGACTATTTGTATTAAACTTAGAAAAACTAATCCACAGATGAACAATAATGATGAAAAATGGTCATGGTATAAATTGAATCTTTTTAAAAATTTAAACCTACTTCATTGCAAATCCACTTATCTATAAAATTTTGATGATTATAATCAACCCACATTCGATGGATTGGAATGCAGGACTTTCAAAAGGGGTATTTTATGGTCAACTTAAACATGATTTTGTAGGAGAGGTAGATCCCATCAATATTGTAAGAATAATTTTAAAAAAATTCTAAAGAAATGCAATATCAATTGTTTTTATTGGGAAAGACATGGTAGAAAATAAAATACACTGCCGAGCTGCAAATAAACATGGTGTTGAAGTGTTTCTGAAAGAAAAGTTTTTTTGCTGACGAATTTAAAGGACAAAATGCGGACAACATCGTAAAATATCAAATAAATAAAATAATCGATCAGCATTTTTATATGTGGGGTATTTATGTTTCGCAGATCGGTTTGTACAGTCTTGCAAAATTAATTTCTAGAGCAATTTTCTCCCCTTTCTTTCCTTCTTTTTTTTTTCCTGGGGTTAGAGTCATACTCGTTTTGAGTGACGATTTATTATTATTATTCATTTTAAATAGCAAAATTTCCACACACAAAAAAAAACAGTATTAAAATTAAAGCGTCGCTTTGTTTTTCAAAAAAAGGGAACATTTTTATTTATCCAGCATTTCATTTACTTGTAGAATAGTATTTATTATAAGCATGGTAGGAATTAAATAATAAAATTTTATGACACATATTTTCTATTAATAATATCCAATAACTTAAAAAAAATTGTTTTAAAATAAATTATTTCAGTATATGTATATTTACGCTAATTATGAGATGTATTAGATTAAGTGCCGAATTTAAATTATCCTTGAACAATGTTTTATTATGAACATATAATGGCTTCTAATTTATTAATGCGAAGTCTGTTGATGAGCAAGCAGTTCTAAAATGGTATGATTTCCCATTGGATATATGTTACCACGATCCCTGACGCACTTTGAACTTTTCACATAATATAATAACTGCATCCTTTACCCTTTTCTTTTTACGGTTCATTTAAATTTGCATAGTGATTTATTTTATTGCTACAGTTTATATATTTTTTACTTGCCTATTTAAACGATACACTTTTATAGCACTTTATTAACTTTAAATTTGCACCCTTCGTTTTTAAAATAATAAATTACCAAAATTAGCTTAACAGGGACGTAAATAAAAAGATTTTTTTTTTTATAAAAGAAAAAATACAATACAGTTAAATATAGTAACATACATTTGTTACTTCTTTAGAAAACGATAAATGCTGGCGCTTAACTTAAATAATATAACCTTTGTTTTATAGATTTTAAGTTTTCTCTTTATTTTACCCTCAAAGCAGTTGACGTAATTAACAATGATAACATCTCAGTATGTCTGAGTGAATAAAAGAAACTTCAGAAATATTCATTGATGGAATGCATACATAACTACTGCCGAAACAATACCCAAATGACGCCGGGATCCTGGAGAGAAGGTAGCCCTTGCTCGATGATTCGGAACCATTCAACAGCTCAAGGAAATAATCCGAGAAGTATTTGTTCATCTCTGAATAGGAAAGATTTTGAAAGAAATCTGGCTTCAATAACACACAATAGCTGGCCTTAACGTCTAAAAGAAGACGTTGCTCAAAAATAGACAGCCTAATATAGGATGGTGTAGTCATTTAGCAAAGGTGATTAGTAAGTGCCGCGTCTGGCTTCTGTAAACTTACCGACACAAAAGCTTGTTTGACCGTTCGAGAACTTTTAAGATAATAAAACACTTTAGAAATTGTCAAAAATACTAATGTTCAATAAATTAACTTGCGAGTGATAGGGGCGACGAAAAATGATAGAATTGGTTGAATATGGCATTAAACTACAGGTGAAATTGTCGAGTCAAGCTGTTCGTTTGCTTCGTCCCGCCAAAATGTTAAAACGTTTTAGTATTTATTGGTGGTTCTATTTTCGTAAAATTTTATCATATTCTATCACTAATCTGAACTCGTTTACAATATTATGAAATCTGCAATTATGAATCTGAATTCAATATATATACGTAATAAAAATTGCTTGGCTTCTTTAAGTTAAAAAATCGCAGAAGAAAGTTAATAAAAATGTTAGCCTTGGGAACCAAGTAATATTTTAAAAGTGATTAACGATTAAATACATATATATATATATATTGTATTAAAACTGAAAGTATATGTAAAAGTAAATAAACCAATCATCGTTAATATTATTGAAAAAAATTAAGAGATTGAAACAGATTTAACTGGTTATATTACTAGAAGACATGATATTAAATGGACAGTTGAAATTTTCAATTGGATAGTGAGAGATTGTAAAAGATTTTGAAAGAGACTATACATAAAATGGATGGATAAAATAAAAACCTTTGCTGGTTTGTTGTTAAGAAGATAGGCTAGGTATTGCCCCCAAACTGAATTAAATTTAGAGAAATGGGGGCGATGAACTGAGTCAGGTTCTTCAACACCACTTAGTTTATTAATATGAAATTCATTAAAATTTATATTGTGGTTTTAAAATTGGGATACTTAAATAAATTAAGCTAAAAAATGGAAACAACTATTGCCATTGGTCATGTTTTATCAGGTGACCGTTTTATCATTCTATTGTACATTATTAAAACTCTCAACAAATAAAAAAGTAATTTTTAGTTAGTTGCATGAAAAATCATGTAATAATTCAGCTTTCAAATGGCAAATTAAGAGCAACCATTCCATTTCTCTGATAAAACTATTCTTTTCTCACAGCTAAATATGGATCAGAAATCTTTGGTTGCCGAGTTTATCACTCTACTATTGGGCTAATCATACAAGGAGAATAGAAAACTTAAACTAATAAAGCTGTTCTACAAATTTCTATTTATAGCTCTCTCTTTTTTCTTTAAAATACCAATCTAGAAAGTTAATTTTTAATTTCATCAAATTAGATCTTTTTATACAATTTATTTTATAATCTATTACTATAATTGGTACTTATGTATTATCCCATCAGTCAAGTTTGACAACCATGTTTTTTTAATATACCTTTTCATGGGCGTTCAATAAATATTGAAAAACAAAGAAATTGTATAAAAGTTTGACAATTAATTGTAATTAAAATAAATTTAACAATTAAAATTGCAGTAAACAAAGTAACAAACATGGATTATTCATAATGATGTTTTGAAATACCTAATGGCTTGAAAAATTGCTACAAATGCATCTTCTACCTTGTGCATAAATGCTGATTTTCCAAGAGGTCATGATTCTATACTTTGGAAATATCCCCCCTGCTTGGTCTCATGTCAATAGAAAAGCAATCATTTGGGGGGAATATTTCTGAAAATTCAGTGATGCTGAACGTAAATATATGATGAAAATTTTACACTGAACATTAAAAAAAAAACCACCACAGCAATGTTCAGAACATATTACCATCTATATGTTATAATGTATATATATAATTCTTGATAAAAGTCTTCTACACATTTCATATGTCATCTCTCTTTTTAGTAATAATTCCATCTTTTTTTTCTTATTGCAGATATAAATTTCCTACCAATACCAAAATGTTGTTTTACATTCTTGAGACTTTTATTTTCTTCTACAGCTTTCCTTGCTAGTTCACAGTTATACTTTCTTATATCATTTTCAACTCTTTTCCAGATCATTTTACAAAATTCAAGATATTCAATCCCCTTTAATGCATCATTTTGTATATCTTCATATCCCTTCTTTTCTTCATAAATTCTCTAGTTTCAGTAGAAATTTTATTAGTCAATTGCTGCTTTTTTCTACCAGCTATCTTTGTTGCAGTGTTTAAATTATATAGTAATAAAGAACAAGTACCTCCTATTTCTATTACATCTTCTGAATTGCCCAGAATTTTAAATGAAGAAGTGAAACATGCAATTAAATGTATGAAGAAAGGAAAGGCTCCAGGTAATGATGGAATTATAATTGATATATTAAAAGAAGCAGATGAAAAAATAGAATTTTTTTTTAGCAAAGTTATATACCAAATGTCTAAATGATAAAGATGTACCAGATGATTGGAAGAATGCAGTAATAATATTAATATTTTAAAAAGGTGATAAAGAAGATATTAGTAATTACAGATCTATCAGCCTTTTATCAGTTTTATACAACATTTTTACCAAGATAATTACAACTCGTCTACAAAGAACATTGGATTTCCACCAGCCAAGGGAACAAGCTGGATTTAAAAGTGGTTTTAGTACAGTCAATCATATCCAGGTATTAAGAGAAGTTATAGAAAATACAAATGAATATTAGTTGTCATTATGTTTTTTGATTTATAGATTATGAAAAGGCATTTGATTCTATAAACATTTCTTCAGTGATTAAAGCATTGGATCATCAAGGTATAGATCCAGGATATTGTCATATTTTAAAGAATATTTAAAAAAAGGCAACAGCAAAAATTAGGTTATATAATGATACTGGGAAAGTCAACATTGAGAAAGGTGTAAGACAAGGTGACTCCATATCTCTAAAACTTTTTACAGCAGTGTTGCAAGAAGTATTTTGTGGATTAAAATGGGAAACTAAAGGAGTGAAAGTAAATGGAGATTATTTTAGTCATTTAGATTTTGCAGATGATATAGTTGTTTTTTGCAAATAATGCTTCGGAGCTGCAGGAAATGTTGCAGGAGTTATCAGATGAAAGTAGGACTAAAGATAAATGTTAAAAAGTCTAAAGTAATGTTTAATCAATTTGTTCAAAATATGATAATAAAGATTGATTATGATGAATTAGAAGTAGTTAACAGTTACAAATACCTTGGTCAGACTATTAATATAGATGGAAACATAATGGATTAAATTAATCATAGAATTAAACTTGGTTGGAGTGCTTTTGGTAGAAATAACTTGATACTAAAAGAAAATATGCCTATGTGTATGAAAAGGAAGGTTTTTAACAAATGTGTTTTACCAGTTCTTACTTATGGATCTGAGACTTGGACACTTAATAGAAGAGCAATACAGAGACTCCAGATCACTCAAAGAAGTATGGAGAGATGCATGTTGGGAGTAACAAGAAGAGATCGAAAACGCAATGTATGGGTAAGAGAACAAACAGGTGTTACTGACCTAACTGAAAAAATTAAAATATTAATGTGGAGTTGGGCTGGACATATTGCTAGAAGAGATGATAATAGATGGACAATTGAAATCTTAAACTGGATTCCAAGAGATTGTAAAAGAACCAGAAAGAGACCACATATGAGATGGATGGATTAAATAAGAAAGTGTGCAGGGGTGATGTGGAGAAGAAAAGCTAAAGATTGGAGAAGATCGATTAAACTTGGAGAGACCTTCATTCTTCAGTGGATTGATAATGATATATATATATAAATGTTATGAATGATATTTATAATAGATTGATAATGATATATATATATAAATGTTATGAATGATATTTATAATAGATTTATTAATGCTTTTTTAAACTTAACAGATATTTATAATAGATTTAATAATATTTTTTAAAATTAACAACTAACACATATTCAGTAAAATAATGTTGAGAAAAAAATATAGCCAAATACTTGTACTCCTCTGAAAATGTACATTTAAAAAACATGGCTGCCAAGCTTGAATAATGGGGTAATACATAAGTACCCTGTATATAATATATATATATATATATATATATATATATATATAATATATATATATATATATATATATATATATATATATTCTATTGCCACTTTTATACTTTTAAAACACATCATAAAGAACTGGTGTCCATTTATTTATTACATTTATAGATTACATGGTTTTTTTAAAGATTCGTCATTCATTTCATAAACATATGTTAAAATAAGCAAGACATATTTATAAAATTATTTTTAATTTAATCACAAAGTATTTTCAAAAGACCTATAATTATTTGCTGGCTAATAAATATCTATGATAGCTAATTATCACAAGTTCAGAAATGCATGGTAGCAACTTTCTCTATACAATATTGTTAACAGGTTGTGTACGCATAAGAAATGTTAGTCATGTGAAGTTCAGAAATAGCTGAAAACTGTCTTTTAAATGCAGATTTAACCTAACTGACTAAGCTAATTATCAAAAAGATTTTTAAACACATTCTTATTCTTTCAAGAACATGAAATGCAAAGTAGCACTAATATTCTTGAATAAAACTTTTTTTTATTCATCTGGAAGATTAATGTTAAAATTAAAACAGTGAAATAATTTAATATAGAATTCAAATTGTGGATGATGTATATGTAAAAAGACATTGAAATGCAAACTAATGTATTCTTAATTCTATTAAATAAACATTCAGTATAGTTTAATCCTGTCCTTGTTTTCTTAAGTGCCATCACAAAGTGGCAGACTCTAAATCTCAAGATCCATAGATCAGGGTCCAGCTTTGGTTCTACTGATGCTCAAACTTTGTATGGATGTCCAAGCAATATATTATTTAGTTTCCTCACTCTACATGATTTGGCAAAGTAGTAGAGCAGTCAACATTGGTGCCAAATCCAGTGACCAAATATTTTATTTTAATTATTATAATTCAGACTCATCATCAGAATATTTTCTAATTTTACAAATTAAAATACTTAATCGAAAATGAAAAGAGAAAACAAGAAAATTGACAGTCTCTAATTTCACAATGAGTTTTTTATCACAAAGATGAGTAAAATATACATTATTATGTCACTGACATTTAGATTTTTTTAATGATTTAAATATCAACTCACTCACAGAAATTTCTGAAGAACTTAATCATTTATATAAGCTATTATTAGATAAGGACTTATTTTTCTAATGTTTGTCTTTTGAAGAGAGTGTCCTGAACCAAAAATGCATTTAGGTATTTATGTAATAAGTACCTCTGAAATTTTCACACTATGCAATAACCATTTATATTAGTGCAGAAAGTATTAGATGAGGTTAATAAAGAGAATGAAAACAAATTATTCTAGAGAAGTCATGTAATATATGTTTCACTTTGAATGTCCATGTCACATGCAACATGTCCAGAAGATCATATTATATTCAAACATTAGACAAGATAGAATTGAGCTTTAAATCAGAGACCTTTACCTTCAGCTTTTAAGATCATTACTCTGTACCATCTCTCTAAACTAAATTAGAACAAGCTTAGAAGTGATATATTTGTACACAACATTAATAAAATGATAAAAAAAATCAAGTCAGATGTCACATGACCTAATTTAATAAAGCTTGTATTTATAAATGTTATATATAGAGCTTGCAAAATAAGCTCTTAACAAGCTTTGAAAATATCCTCAATCCCAGACCAGTTTCTGCTTCTGGCTCATCAGTGAGGCACCTCATTGACGACACCAGAAGCAGAAACTGGTCTGGGGTTGAAAATATTTTCAAATCTTGTTAAGAGCTTATTTTTCAAGCTCTATATATAACAACATTAATGAAAATAAAAGTTAATAAATGTTAACATTAAGAAGATTGTCAGTTCTAAAAAAAATGAAATTATAAAATCACAATAAAGAGATTTCATCCTACCATGCATTCTTGAGACATATAAATAAAAATAACTGTAAAGCATTTATCTTTTTCAGATGTCTTTGTTTATATGTTTGAAAAATATGTAGTGTAAAGTAAAGTGTAACAAAAATAAGTAGTACACATATAAAAAAAAAGAAATGAAGTTGGATTAAAGATATGCAGTTATGTCTATTAATAATAATAGTTTTTGCTGGTTTGGTGTAATGGTAGAGTACAGAGTCTGTAGCTTGGGATTTACACATTGTCATTTCCTACATAAAAACTTCTTATGAATTTCTGAACAATATAGATCAATCTCTAAGTTTAAAGTTTATAACTTGTCAAGAAATAATATTATAATTTTTAGTCTTATAAATAATTAGTAATGATCATTAATGTATTCATCTAAATTGAATAATGTCAAAGATATGAATACAGAAAGTTTAACACATAAAAAACAAACGTTAGTAATTACATATATTTTACCTATTAAAAAAAAAAAAATTCCAATTAATTTGTAATATTATTTTAACAAAAAAAAATATATAATGAAATATAGCACATGCACAAAAAAAAATCTAATAAAAGAGTAAAATGACCCATGGATGTTATGGCTGTCCTAATATAATATCTCACCCATACATGGAAATGAAAGAACATTGTATTACATTAACTTATTTGTTTTTATACTCAATGCAATAATTCTTAAATATCCATTTAATACTATATGGCATCTGCATTAGTTAGGGAGTAGTTTCCGGGAAAAAATTAAGATTCACTCGGTTCAAATTAAACTCCAGTTTATATGAAATGTTAGCAACTACACCATAAGACATTTCACAAAAAAAAACATATATATTACTTTAAGAAGCAATCACTCAAACGTAATTCTAATTTAGAATCATATATATATATTTGGAGATTATACATATCATTGTAAAAATATATATTTGGAGATTATACATATCATTGTAAAAACACTATATATAAGTTATAAGAACAATCTATTCTTGTCAAATCATCAGAAAGTTAAGCAATTTTTCTGGCAATATTTTTTAATATACATTTAGTCAAATAAAAAAAACAATTGGACAATTTGTTGTTCAGAAAGTCATAAGATGTCCGAGTACTAGAAATAGCTGATTGATCCACAATCCATGGATATTTTGCTTTCAAATCTGCTCCAAGTAATGAAATAAATAGCCATTAAAAATAAAATAGAAATGCATTGAGCTTGCTCTAGTTCTAAAAAAAAGATTAAAAAAAGTTAAAAGAGTAGTTTTACAGCTCAAATCCATAACTATCAAGCCAAGAGCTGCTGATTTTTTTTATCATTGGTTAATAAGACTTTGGAGTTTGTTTTCTTTATAATAATTCATGATCCACATTCTCAAATACTAAGCAAAGAATATTAATGACGTCATCTTATTTTAATTGGCAATATCTGAGTTTTCACAGTAATTATTAAACCTAATTCTATACAGATCATATTCAAATTATTAAATGAATATTCAGATCATCTTTTGTACATCAAGAATATCACAAATATCTGTTCAATGTATATAAATAAATTCAGATGCCAAGAAAATAAGTTTATATTTTGGCTATTAGCATAATTTTCTTTTTCTTATAGCTTTATTTAACAACCTTATTTTAAAAGGTTTGAGATTTTTCTTGACTGGTAATTTTATTTGTCTCATTATCTGTATAATATGAATAATGTTTCATATATAATCAGCTATTTTTAAATGCTGCCTCAAACCAGTTCAGTTATTTGGGTGAAATGACTACCAAATCAATAAATTAAATAATTAAATCATATTTTTTTTATTGACATTTTTTTTTTGTAATTTCGTGGTAAATAAAGTCATATCTATTGTGCTCTTTGACTTTTTTTTAAAATGAGAAGGTTTCTGGTAGATGTTCATCTAGGACTGAAAGCAACTTATTGACTAAAATACTTTTGCTGTGGATGTTGTGTCATTGCAAAATATCTACTTCAATATTTTCCATCATCTTTATTTTTATAAATTGGAATAATAAAGAATCTTTTTAAGATCTGATAACTAAATATTATGCCCCCATTTGTTCTTAAACTAATTATTATAATTTTAAAGATATGACAGCCTTTATGCCAATATCAAAAACATCTATGAATCCCATCAGGAACCATAGTTTTTCTATTGATTATTTAAGCTTACACTAGATGGCAGAACTGTTGCAGGAGAAACAGATTTGCTTTAGAATTACAAAGAATTATTAGTCTAAATGAATTGGTAGGCTGTATATATCCTTGATACAATTATTTAAATTCTGGTATCATTATTCAAAAATGATCAAAGATACTTTCTTTGTCTGCTCAGAATGTCAACAACAGCTTTTAATAAAATAAATCAATAAATTTTCTTTTTGGGTGAAGCTTTTTGGCTAATATTATAATGCAGTATCCATTTAATACATCTAAACTTTCATAAGCAATCAATTAATTTGAAATTATCATCTCAAACATTCTCAATTATTTAAGTTAAGCATCTTTACAAAATCAATAAAAACAATGTCTGAATAACACTTTTGCTCTTGCTGCATTTTATTTGGTATTTGTCTGTTATTCAAAACCTTTATATATAATGTTTATGATTCACTAAAACTATATTAAGGCTCTGGCAGTCAGACATTTGCTTCTATCAAACATCTTTAAATTAAAGCTAGAATGGTATATATATATATATATATATATATATATATATATATATATATATATATATATATATCCCCCCCCCCCCCCGGACCCCCCGGGGGGGGGGAAAAGGAAGACGGTGGCCCACTTGGACATATATATATATTGAATTAAATATTTCCATGAATTATTATTATAATAAAGAATAGAAATAAAGAGATTGTATCCATGTAAGCAGAGATAAATTTTAGCTTTTTGTGTTGCCAATGAAGTGAATTAAATATTTTCTTGGATTGTTATTATAATAAAGAATACAAATGATATTATATCCATGTAAACAAAGAAAACCATTAACTTTTATTGTTGTCAAGAAACTATTAATTACTACTAATTGACAATTCCTGAGGCTAAAAATGTTGTTTTCATTATTCTATAATAGCTCTTTTGTTTGAGATTTTTTGTTGAAATAAAAGGAACTTTTTTTTTACTTTAAATCCAAGTTGTTAAATGGATTTAAACCCAGAAAGCTATTTTTATAAATGTGAGAATATGAAAAAAATAACATCTTTTTTGACATTCTGCAAATAATATTTTAAATTTTTCATTTCTGTTCTTTATTATAATAACAATCCATGGAAATATTTAATTCAATGTATACAACTCCTTGGAGCAGCTTAAAATATTATTTGCAGAATGTCAGTAAAGATGTTATTCTTTCACATTTTCACACCTATAAAAATAACTTTGGATATAAATCCACATAATAACTTGTGTTTGAAATAAAAAAGACTACATTTTACTTCAACTAAATGCAAACAAAATAGCTATAACAAATTAATGAAAAACTTTAGTCTCACAGATTGTCAATTAGTAGTACTTGATAGTTTCTTGGCAATTTAAAAGCTATAAGTTACCTCATTTAACATGAATAGAATCACCTCATTTTTATTTTTTATTATATATTATAATGATCCGGTGAAGGACTTGATGTATCTGCCATACAAGGGTGCCATCTAGGCATTTGAACCTAGAAAATTTATATAGTAGGCAGATACGTAAGTTTAAAAAAAATTATTTTTTATTTTTTATATATTTTGATTCTGGTCGTTAGCCCATTGTCACTAGCTCAGTGGAACAACAGAAATTATATATTTTATAATAAATTCTTGTCTAAGATACATTTCAATATTAAAAAAGGAATAAAATAAGCCACTGCCAGAAATTAACACACAAACATTTATTTACGCACATATATATAAAATTTAGCATTATTTTAGAATAACTTTTATTTTGGATTTTAACTTGATTTTAAAATTTAAATTTACATTTTAATTTTTATAATATTATATGTTTATATTTTAATTTTTATAAGTTCGCACAGATGAATTTATGAAAGTTTGTTTTATAATGTTGAGTATAGATCGGTTACATAGATTACATGGTTAAAAACATTTCAAAATAAACATAACCGATCAAAATACTAAGTCATTGATAACATCAATTGCAGAGGGAATACAAGAAACCCATTGGCATTCATTGTAAGATGCCACATTGACATCGATGTCTTATATACTCTAATCTAATATGAAAACCACAAACATCAGTAACCGCTAACGAATCCATGCAAGTGTCTATACCCAACTTAATTTTAATGCATTTTATTTAGAGGGTCAAGTACAAATAGACTACATAGATTTGCATTTGAAAAGAAAATATTTTATTTTTATTTAACCTTAGGCCAAAAGGTTGCAGTCAAACCAACGTCAATCCATCTGATTTATCGATGCATTCAATGTAACACGAATATGGCAGCACAAAAGATTAAGAAAAGAAATTGCCTCTCATCAGATAGGAATACTACATCTATCTGATGGGAAGAACAATAAAAAAACTCCATAGGAAGGAACTGCGGATTCTGTCTTATAATCCTTCTGTAGGCAAAACAAGAGTGTGCGGCATATAAAGTGATTCTGCCCATAGCGAATCTCGTACTACATCTACTAATTACACCAATATATCCAATCCATTGACCTAGTTCAACTACGAAATGAATAACCTAAGATTACTCTCCCCTAATAAAACTTTACAAATCTATATAGCCATTCACGCCTGACTTAAGTTTAACATTTATGTAATTTAATTTAACGACAAACAGAAATCATAATAAAAACTTAAAAGAACAAAAAAAAATGGAAATGATTTTACAAAAGAAATACATCCAATTAAAATTACTTATTAATAAATAAAGTTGGTCAGATAGGATTCTATTTCTATAAATTAAATACTGAGAAAGTTTATATTTTAAAGTTCTTAGTGTTTTCAAATTAATATTTATTTAAGTTCATAACATGCTTACGGTTTTAGAAATGTTCATTAGTTATCCATTGCTTGCCGTTTAAAATCCAGTGTTAAATCCAAGATGATCCTGTGGTCCTCAATATAGGAAAAGCGATGTTTCATTTTCCTTTTTTTGTTATAACAACTGAAGGAATTGAAAGTGCGTCTTTCAATCCCTTCGTCACCAACTCTCTGACTTAACACATCTCAGTCCTCTCTTAAATTTTCTTTACTCACTAAAAATTATATTTTCAAACCTTTTCTTTTATATGTAACTTTAGGATCCAATTGACATTACGTCATCAATGATGATGATCCTTCCATTGAGGTCCAATTTCCCGATGGATTTTTTTCATTGGCCATTAGTTTCTATTGTTTTCCTATCTGACCATTGCTTATACATTTAAATGCCCAAGGGCTAGTTCACTTGGACTAATTAAATTAATCATTTCCATTTTTTCAATAACATTAATTAATTTGTTTTGTACAAACTTAGATATATTTTTATCTTTAAATCTTTACTGACAAAAATACTTTTTTTTTTTTTTAATAAAGTTTCTTTTTTTTTAATTTCTCATCTGTGTGATTTTAAATATATATGAGTTCAGTATAGAATTTTAATTTTCAATTTTTAATTCTTAAAAAAGAAGTTTTATTTGCGAACTTTTAATTTTTTCATGTTTAATTAAAAAAATATATATATAATGTTGTATGTGCCCGTTACAATATATTTACAAATTATAAATAAAAAATGTAGTTTTTAATATAAAAACCTCAAAATATTTATTGAGAAATCATTGTCATTATCATCATATCATCATCATCATTATCATCATCATCATCATCATTATTATTATTATTATTATTATTATTATTATTATTATTATTATTATTATTATTATTATTAAACAGGTAAAACTCACTATACGTATTGCCACTCACTGCAAGCTAGAATAATCAATGGATGCCAGAAAGCTTGTGCATAAAATCTCCATCTAATGCCTACTCATTCAATATCCCCAGACTAGTTTCTGGCTTGTAGTCTTCATCACTGAGGAGCCTTGGATCTGAGAAATATATGTATTAATTATAATATTCTCACAGATAAAAGATGAATTTGTAGTATTATTTCTGAGATCTTCTGTATAATAAAAATATAATAGCTAAATAGCTGGATGTTTTAGTACAATAATAAATATTTTCTTCAGAATTTCTCCTTTCTCAAATCATAAAAATGTGTGTGATGAGATTGAAGATCATTATTTTTTTCCTTTGTTATTTTCTTCTCATTCTCAAGTTCTATTAGTTAAAAAGTTTTAAAAAATATTTTATCCTCCAATAACTTTTTCCAAATATTGTTAATTTTCTTTAATTTACTCTTTTTATTTATGTTCTTAGGTCTTTTAGAAAAAATCTCTATGGATTCTCTTAGCAGTCTCTCATAATATTCTTCAATTTTTGCCAAAATATGTGTTTTATTAAAATTTATGTCAATGTGTGAATAAGTGGCTGATGAATTAGATTTTTCCTTAAGTGCCAAAATGTATTTTTTTTTTATTTGTTCTATAATTGGTCTGTTGAATGTAAACAGATTCCACATGAAATTTTATATACACCATGATACTCCAAAGGACTTTTATCTCTAAGGTGTGGAAATACTTCATTATTTTTATTTTAATGTAGTATAAATTGTGTGGATATTATATTCCTTTAAAACATTATCAATTTTATCATTTATTCCCTTTATATATGGCAGAACAGTCTTAATTTTTAAAGGATCAAAAATTTTTTCTTATTATATAAAAAAAGCCAATAATCCTGTGATCAAGCCCATTGTAAAAAAAGGCATTATTTTAGTAGCATAGATATTTTAGTGAAAATGGCTGTCATCAGTAAGTCTGTTAATTCTATCAAAGAATGTCTTTGCCATTGAAAATAATTGTTTTGGATGGAGAAGATGTAGTCCCATTGTGTGTTTGCTTTCTATATGTATCATTGGATAAAAAAACCATCCTTCTTTCTTTCAATTGAATATTTAAGAATTGAAATTAGTTATTGTTTTCTACTTCCATAATAAATTTGATAAAGCATGCTAACCACAAGGCCAAATAACAAAGGTATTCAGCCATACAGATGGTTTTGAAACTACTGATATCATAATTTTCTTTTCCATGTTCTCCATAAAATAGAAACTAATGCTGGAGAAATTGGTAAAACATAGCTAACTCTAATGGATGCTTATTCATCTGACCATCAAAAACAAAAATATGTCTTTAATAAACAGTGTTCAATTAAATTCACAACAAAATCAGGCAATTGAATATTTTTCAAAACTTCAAATGCTTCTTTTACAGGTACACTAATAAAAAGTGAAACTATATTAAAACTTCAAAATTTTTGATATTGTTTTGCTTTTTATTAGTGTATCTTTAAAGGAAGTTTTAAAGTTTTGAAAAATATTCACTTGCCTGATTTTGTTGTGTTTGATTAAACACTGTTTATTAAATACATTTTTTTTGTTTTTTATGGCCAGATGTATAAACATACATCAGGGTTAGCTATGATTTTACCAATTTCTCCAACATTGATTTTTATTTTTATGGTGAACATAGAAAAGAAAATTTTGATTTCAGAAGTTTAAAAACCATCTGTATGGTTGAAGTATGTTGATGATATCTTTGTTATTTGTCCTCATGGTAAACATGCTCTTTATGAATTTTTAATTTTCCTAAATTCTTTTCACATCAAATTTATTATGGAAGTAGAAAATAATAACTAATTTCCATTCTTAGATGTTTCAATTGAAAGAAAGAAGGATGGTTATTTATCCCATGATATATACTGGGAGATATCTACCTTTTCCTTCTCATGACCATCCAGCACAAATATATTCAGTGGCAAGGGTATTGTTAGATAGAACTAAGAGACATTTTTATGATAGATATTTTCACCAAGATATGTATGTTACTAAAAAAAATGCTTTTTCATAATGGTTTTGATCACAGGATTATTAGTAGGTCTTTTTATATATAATAAGAAAAAATACTTTGATACTTCAAAAATTAAAACTGTTCTGCCATATATAAAGAAAGTAACTGATAAAATTGATAATGTTTTAAAGAAAAATAATATCCACACAATTTATATTACATTTAAAAAATTTATAAAGTATTTCCATGCCCTAAAGATAGTTCCTTTGGAGTGCCATGGTATATATGAAATTTCATGTAGAACTTGTTTACATTCAACAGACCAATCATAGAATAAATATAAGAAAGGAAGAACATATTTGAGTAGTTAGAAAAAAATCTAATTCATCAGCCATTTATTCACACACTCAATTATGACATCAATTTTAATAAACACATATTCTGGCAAAAATTGAACAATAGGACCAGAGACTGCTAAAGAAAGCTATAGAGATTTTTAAAAAGCCTAAGAGCATAAATAAAAATTGTGAATTGAAGAAAATTAACAATATTTGAAAAAAGCTATTGGAGAATAAAATATTTTTTAAGACTTCTCAACCAATAAAATTTGAGTATGAGAAGAAAATAACAAATGAAAAAAAAATCAATTTTTAATCTCACCAAACACATTCTTATGATTTGAGAAAGAAGAAGCTGTATGGAAAGTACTTGTTGTTGTACTGAAATGGCAGCTATTTAGTTACTGTATTTTAATTACATGAAAGCTTCTGGAAATAATATTATATACATATCATCATTCATTTCAAATATGATTTTTATAAGCATTATTTACAATAAATGTTAAATTATTTGTATTAAAAAAATGTAAAAAATTTAGCCAGGAAATGAAAAACTTTTGTTTGATTGAATTCAGTTGACAGTTTTTTTACAATCAATTATTATGATGAAAAATTTGCTTTTTATTATTGTTGCCATTAGTTACAATTTCTTTTATTATATTTCTTTTAAAAAGTTGGAGAATGGAGAAAATTGAAACTTATCCATTCAAGTTTGAAGATTTGCTATTTTAATACAAACTGAACAGTGCAAGTATATATGGGTTGGAAATGCTGATCTGAACTGACTGATGAGTACTGGTTAAGCACAAAATACATATATTGGAGATCATTTATATTTTCACATGTAAGTGGTCATATATATCAGTTGTATAAGATGGATTGGGTAGCTGTGGGGAGTTTGAAAGTCTGAGTTCAAGTCCTTATAATATATAGGCACACACAATTCTTAAACATGTTTAATTGTAATGGTTTAGTTATACCCAACAGTAGAAGATATAAGATGAGTGTTGCAAATAATATAAGGATCATGAAAATCATGCCAGCAATAAATGATATTACCATTAAAATTTATTCCAAGATAGATACATTTCATGCACTACCTATGAATGAAAATACAGCTGTAGTAGTAATCTGAAACACTTCTATAAATAAATTAATGCTGCTATTAACTTTAAATGGTTGAAATTATTAAATCCACAAACAAATTTCAAGATGACTCTTGGAGATTATGGCAATGCTGATTATTATAGATATTATGAAGTATCAACTTCAATTGCAAAACTTAAAATTTACTGCGGGCTGATAAATTGTCTAACCTTCATTTTATTATTTTTAGTCAGTATTTAAAATAATTTTAAAATAGCGTTAACAATTACAATTTTAAGAAAAAATTGAAAATCTTTTACGATTATTTAAACGGAAAAAAAATTATAGAAATATGTAACCTATTCACGCCGCTCTAATATTTGAATATGTTAGCAGGCTAAGTTATATGATCTGTAAATATTAAAATCAAATGTACATTTTTTTCATTTGATGCTTTTAGATATACAAATAGTTTACGTCTGATTTATTAATATCTAATAGCAAAGTGAGAGGTGTATGTTGTAAGAAGATCTGAATTAATTTTATTGGATGCAATGAATAAATATTGCACGTTGACTTGTTTTAATTGAATATTCTCTGCGAAGCAAAGATATTCCAGCTTATCGACAACTACAAAGTGCATAGAATTTGCATGACAGTCTTTTCTAGAGAGAGGCAAGTAGAAAATGTAATTTGAAGATATTACTTTTATATTAGTTGTAAATATTTCAAGACTGAATACGCTAGATAATTCATTCGATCAATGGGATTGTGTTTCTATAATTAAAATTATCATTCTATATGCACATAATAAGTAAATATATATTGGATTACAGGAAAAATAAGCTAACGATGTTATGATTTCTTTCTATCCATGCATAAGTAAGCTAGAAATTTAAAGTAGTATTAGTATATTCTGCATAATCTAAAGGAAACACTCCGATATAAAAACGATAAATGTGTTAAAATGTTTCTCAAGCATTTGTACTAAGTCCTTTAATATAGTTACGGGTGTTGCGGTTAAGCACAATTTTCTAATCCGGTTATATTTAAACGTGTATTATTTATTTCAAAGGAAAATAAATGTATTAACTAAGACTTTTATATTAGACAAATAATTTTTCCATTTCGTAACATTTTTGAATCTTTATATCTTGGCAATTTTGCCGAATCATTCTCAAATATATTTAAAAAACAACAATAATAATAAAAAATATCGAAATTGTTTCTGAACGCTAATTGGATTTAAATCAATGTAGAGGAAAAATTGTTTCTTATTATTTTGCCTCGGGAAACCACAAATATGCTAAATATTTATTACTTATTATTAAATAGGTGGTGCTGATTTTAATATATATATATACACTTTCAAATTTTATAGATATATATGTAAGCATATATATATACGTGCACACACATACAGCATTAGTGGTCATACATGCAAGTTTGTTGATTCTCTAAATATGTATGATGTATTCAGATGTACGCATATAATATTATACCTTTATATGCACTGTGTAAGTTAATATTAAAACAGTCAGAAACAGTTTTTTTGTGGGCGGAAGGTTTCTCCAACATTTCTTCATAAAGAGATGATGAAGATAATTTTCACCATGACAATTGAATAACTAACTGTGTTGATTTTAAGCTTATTGTTTGTCAAAAAATATCCTAAGCTTCCTGGGAAATCCTCATTTGAAAAATATTCAAATATCACCTACATTTGGCCTCAAATTATGGGCACAACAAACCATTATGTACCTTTGTTAATAAATATTTTAAAAACAAAAATGGCGTTGCAAATGAATATCTATAGAAGGCATTAAGAAGATCTATCTATTTTTTTTTTTTTTTGGCATAATAAAATATTTTGATTAAACAGGCACTTATAGATTTACCAAAATCACACTTTTTTTTATTTTGCTGTAATATCCTATAAATACAATTTATCCAAATTACTTCAAACACTTTTTAGCAAAACTCTTTATTTGTACATATACATACACCTACGTTTCAACTTTTGCTAAAAAGTGTTTGAAGTGGTCACTTATAGATTTGTTATAATAAGTACACACACACACACATTAAGTTGGAAAGATATTTTAATAAGAAAATTGTGTTTTTAATCAATCATTAGCCAGATATAAATATAATACTTTTTTAATATTAGGTTTTTCAACATTCAATTTTTTCCTGGGTATCAAGGAATTGTTCGAATGCAAAAACACTCAATATGTCATCTAGGAATTGAACCTATACGTTAATATCAATTTGAAAAATTAGAGTTGCATTTTTCTAAATGAATATTTTCCCGAGTATATCTAAAGAAATTAATCTATCCTACCTATTAGTCTACAAGTGGGATTGATCTATGAGTGATATTTTATTTATCACCTAAACCTATCAATACAATAATATGTTAAAACCTTCCTCTATTTCTGCTACCTATAAATGTGGCCTTTAAGAGTTATATTTTTTTCAAAGATATAATACTAATACAATCATTTTTATAGTTTCATACACACACGAGCACTGATTATACATATGTGTGGGAGATGATGTGGATCAACTGATGAGTGCTGACTCAGCATGAAATATATATATATATTGAAGATCATTTATATTTTTCACATGTAGATGGTCATGTGTATCGGTTGTATAAGATGGAGTGCATAACTATAGAGGACTTGAACATTTAAGTTCAAGCCCCTTCTAATTACATTAGGTTTAGACAATGTACTTATATTTGATTATATATATATATACAACCATCTTTCTACCTTTTATCATCCAGTGGATGACTTGTGTGATCAAGTCAAAAAGTCGATATATCAATATTTAAAATTTTTTTAACACAGATGAACCCGCAAAGAGTATGTAAACAATTATCAAGAATTATTATACTAAAACTTAGCAATTTTTGATTATTTGCAGAGCCCAGATTTTCATATAGACTGCCTTTATTATAGCAACACTACAATAAGAATTAGCATATAATATCACATTGTGTAAGATTTAACAAGTAAATGTTACTCAATCTGGATTACACACTGTTAGCTGTTTTTAGTGATTACGTTATTATATTTTTATATTGAATATTGTACAGTTTATTCAAGAGGTTTTTTTTTTTTTTGTTTATTACACACACATAAATATATACAGTCTAATATATTTATACATTTATTTCACAGAGGGTGGTGCGAATTATTTAATGTTGGGAGTGATTTGATATTTGGATATTTTTTTCAGTATAGTGTTTACGCACTGGAATTATTTTTGTATATATCTGTGTTAAGTGTTTTAAAAAATAAAATGACAAATGTTTAGTCTCCCTTTGCATAATCATAGTGAACATGTTTGTTTAGTAGTAATTTAAGATCATTGTTTATTTTAATTAATTTGTATTGCAGTATTTAAGATCTAATAGTAAACAGTTTCCAAAAGGTACTTATTTGGGACTGGCTATTTTGAATCACAGAGTTTAATATGGGTATATATTTATTTCACTGAGGATAGTGCTGAAGTACATAATGCTGGTGGTGATTTGATATTTAGATATTTATTTTAGTATAGTGTTTATGCACTGAAATTTTTTATTTTATTTTATATGTCAAAGTGTTGACCGGGAAGCGAACCCAGGTCAGCTGCTTGGAAGGCAGCTATGACTATGCTAACTGCTAGGCCACCAATGCCTGATGACATGTTCATATGTATATATTATTTAGCTATTCATCATAACAATTTTAAGTTGTTGGCGTACTTGAATCATGAGTTATGAATGTGAAATGTGACAGATCACTTTATATTTTCATGATTAACCTCAATGCTCTCCCTGTCATTAGGAAATCATGCAAAGTACTTAAAAACATTATTGCAGCTCATAGCTTTTCCGCTAAACATGGTCTGAAATATTTTAAATGTTCTAGTATCAGTTTTTTTCAATTTAAAATATTTAACATTAACACATTACTCCATCATAGCTTGAGATTCAAATTTCATTATCATATTTCTTAGCATAATTCATTATCCATACATGTCAGCACCTTAAAATGTTTATGCTAGTAGTTAAATTATGTTGCTATGTAACACAAGCAAAGATTCAGATATAGTACTATAGGCAAGAGGAAGCAGCCACTTATTTACAGATATGTACTATAAGTCAATTATTTTATATAGCACAAAGTTTTTTATAAACAATAATATTTAAACAGCATTAAACTGTTGCACATGCGCTTTGGATTTTAAATATAAAATGAATAAATACTAACACTTCAACCACCTGATAAAGTCTTTGGAAAAGACAGAATGGCCAGGTGGCCATCTATCTTTTCGAACCCAAATACTTTTGTATGGACAAATCTTAAGGCCATTCTGTCTTTTCCAAAGACTTTATCATGTGGTTGAAGTGTTAATATTCATTCATTTTATATTTAAAATCCAAAGCACATGTGCAACAGTTTAATGCTGTTTAAATATTATTAGATGTGTACTATGTTTGAATTAATAATAATGATCTGACATTAAAAGTTGCCAGAGTATTGTTTCTATTTCATTATTTAGGTTAATAGAAATTTTTTTTTTTTAATCTCATGGTGTTTATCAAATCTCATGTGAAAATTGTAAAGCTTCTTACCTAGGTATGAGTAATCATCGCATCAGTGTTAGGAGAGATGAGAATGCTAATGCAGTTAAACAACACTCATCATCAGCAACACTCTCACTCCATACAATAGATTAAGGTCATAAAATTACTTTTTCTAGTACCAGGATCATATCCAGATGTGATAATCTCTACCAGTGCAAAATTAGAGAAGCCATTGAGATACTTAAAAGGTCAGATTGTATTAATAAGCCAGATGATACATGCAAACTTCTTCCCATTTGGAAAGATTTTTTTAAAAAAACATTCTTAATTTAACATTTTTACTATTGGTGGATCATTAACGCTTTTTTCAAATCAGTGGTTGTAGCGCCTCTACAACCATCTTTCTACCCTTTATCACTCAGTAGATGACTTGTGTGATCAAGTCGAAATGTCGTCTGTATATCAATATTTAAATTTTTTAACACGTATGAACCCGCAAAATATGCCTTTTATATATGCAACCCGTGAAAATCTTTGTATCAACATATATATATAATTGTACAATTTAGAATCAATATATATTTTATATATTCATATAGAATTCAGGTTTTAATCTAATTGTTTAACAATTTGCATTAATATTAGCATTATAAAAAGTGTATTAATTGTGTATATTTTTGTGTTTGACTGATTTAAAATTTTTTGGTAAATAAGTTGAAATTCATGTTTTTTTCTATTATTTGATAATTTATTTATACTCTTACTTTGGTTAGATCACATTTTCCATCTAGTAAAATAATAGAGATCATTCAAAAATGGTGCAGAAACTTCAAATCACCCCAATAGATTTTAATATAAAACTTCTAGGAGCAGCGAAATGTCTTTAAATAGTGAGAATGATAATATTGTAAGACTTGCACAAGCCTTACGAGAGTATGAATTTTTAATAGTATACTGTGTTTATTACATATATATTAATTAAAATATTGCTGTGGTCAAGCAATGATGGTCGAGAGGTCAGCACATCTGCCTTACAATCAGTTGTCCCGAGTTAGCGGGTTCGCTTCCCGGCCGATGCTATGACACATGGGAAAAAAATATTGCTGTGATACAAAATAGACATTATATGCCGCTATTAAGCGCCATTACATTTCAAATGTGATCACAGTATAAAAATGATGGTAATGTATATATCATATAATAAATTTGGAAAACAAAAGTATGACTTTTGCTAACCAAAAAAAAATTAAAAAACAAACTTTACTAGAATGATTTTATTTAAAAAAAAAAAAAAAAGCATCTCATTAATTATTGGCTAAAACATGTTGAAAAACAGTCTTCTAATAAATGCTATAATGTAAATAGATTATAATCCCCCTCACGTGAATATATATATAATATTTAAATACATGTATATTGTCTGTACTACATTTAATATGAGACTTGAACTCAAACTTTCAACTCCCCACAGCTATCCAATTTATCTTACCCAACTGAATACATTGCTACATACATGTGAAAAAGATAAATATTGGCCATAACAAGGGCTTTGAGAATTTCATTCTCAGATTTTTAATGATATGGATGGCTGAAGAGTTGGAGAGTGGAGAAGCTTGAAGCTTGTCCATTAAAGTTTAAAGATTTGCTACCTTAATATAAACTGAGCAGTGATTGTATATATGTGTGAGAGATGGTAATCTGGACCAACTGATGAGTTCTGGTTAAGCATGAAATACATATATTTGAGATCATTGATTTTTTTAACATGTATGAAGTTATGTGTACAATTAAAACTTATCATGATATATCATCAGAATTTGCAGCTTTTCTATTTTTAAGATTACAAAAAGGCATTTTGGTTTCACTAAGTTGGATATCTTTTCTAAATCTAAATGAGTAGATAAAATGGATATATCATTAAAAGACATCATCTCAATTCTTATATTCTTATTTTAAAAGATGGCCCAAATACTTTTTTCTCCTGTTCAAAATATTATTTTCATCATAAAATAGTGCCATTTATGGATTTAACAGGATTGTGATACCATCAAAAAGTATCTAAAATGATCATGGTGGATGTTTGAATCTTCTTTACAATTTTAATTCACCAACCATATTTAAGCTTTTCATCATTCTTTAAATTTCTGATATCAGATTCTTATATTTATTATAAAGTTCCACCTTTAATTTATTATTCTGCAAAGCAGAAAAGCAGTTTTCCTTTTAATTAAATCACTAATAATAAGATCATCATGAAAAAACCCGTCATGATTCTTCTTTTTGTGAACCCAAGAATAGATCTATTTACATCTATAATACATTCCTTAACAGAAATTTGAAATACAGTAATATGATAATCCTAAATATTCAAATTAGCAACTTTAATATTTAATGACAGTTGAAATTTAATAAAACATAAACATCAATTTTCTTTTGAATATGATGGGAATTATAATGGTCGGCGTGTATTGGAAGTTGAAGTCTTAGCGTATCTGCTGAACAGGGCACCACCAGGCTATTTGAACCTGGAAATTTTAAATAGTAGACAGATATGCAATGTTAAATCCAATTTTTATTTTATATATTTTTATATGACCATCAGCCATAGTCACTAGCTCGCGAAGCAGCAGAGATAATTTATAATATTAAATTCTTATAAGTTTTAATAAAGATTTATATTTTCAAAATATATTAATATTTAAAAAATAAAATAAGTCACTGCCAGTAATTAACACACAAAACATTTATTGTTGCACATATATAAAGTCAAGGAATAAATTTAGATATTATTAACTTTAAATTATTATTTAGAAAATCCGCACAGATGGATTTTAATAAGAGTTTGTTTTATAATGTTGAGTATAGATACACTACATGGATTCATTCGAAAAAGAAAATATTCTATAGCCCTTATTTAACCTTAGGCCAAATGTTCACAGTCAAACCAAATCCAATCTATCTGATATATCGATGTATTCAATGCAGCATGATTACGACAGCACAATACCACACTGTCAGAAATGCACATCTGAACAGCATGGTTATAAAGAAGAAATTAGTCATTTGTCCTGTACAGGAATGTTACATCTGTCTGGCAAAAAGAACAATAAAAAAAACTCCATAGGAAGGGATTGCAGTTCTTTTTGCCATCTTACTATCTCATTCCATAGGCTAAAGGAGTGATCCAAGGAGCAGGGAATACATCTGCTTCCGATGGTCAGTACAAAATGGGACTTATTTTGCCCAAGGGTGGCATATAATGTGATCCTGCATGTAGCAGATCTTCATACTACATTTACTAATTACACCAATATATCCAATTGATTAACCCAATTTAACTGTGAAACAACTAAACCAAGTTAATTCTCCCTTAAACTAACATAAACTTAATGAATCTATATAGCCATCCACACTCAACTTAAATTTAAATACATGGAAATAATTTAATATATATATATATATATGAAAAACCGTTCAAACTATGTGAAATATTACTAATTACTAGTGTTAATGTGGAGAATGTATACACAAAAATATATATATATATATGTAAATGGTCATAACCTTTTACAAGGAGGCAAGTTATGGGAATATATAAATATAGTGTATAAGTAGTACAATATACGTAGGTAGTATCGGTGATGTTCAATCAATTATATATGTAGAGCTGTATAAAGGGATTAATTATTCTGAGATTTATCCGAAGTTTTTTTTGAGTTTTATTAATATTGTCGACACATGTTTTCTTTGTTGAAACCTCTTAACATATGAGGACCAAAATAGAATGAGTTAATTATGTAGGCAGTTTAGTTAATAATTGCGTCGGAAGTCTGAAACTGTCGTGGGTATTTTTTTGAAGAAAATGGAAGAACTAGTCATAGGATATGAGCAGAGATTTTTAAAAAAGAAGAGAAACAAAAGAATTTTTGTTTGCTCAAAGGAGATATAAAAAAGAAAAAAAGAGACGTTGAACCTCCAGATTAGGAGGACGGAAAATATTTCTTAAGAAGTTTTTAATATTTTTTCTTTCCAAAAAATGGGTAATTTTATTTGTGGTTTGCTAATCGCCCAGATACTCCGTGAAACTCACCTGAAGGACAACTGTCTTAATAAATAAAGAAATTTTGTTCCATTGAAGAAATGGGAAAAAATCTTTTGGTGTTTGACCTTTCGAAGAGAGTGAATTAATTACTCCCACCTCTGAGTATGCTTGACCTAAATCCATTGGAATGTTTGTCATCCGTGATATCCACCAGATTGTTTTTTGGCAAGGCATCAATGCGATTGTTTTAATTGGGAGCTAAGGTAAAGGACGTGGCATAAAAGTGTTCAGTGAATGTATCTTATTAAAGATAGTGTTACCTCATGTTAATTGCTATATTAAGTCTTTTTAAAACTTAAATATATGACAATATTAAATACACAGCTCTCATATATGTATATTTGCACTATTTGATGTGTGTATGAATGATATATATATGTGTACGGATAATAATAAATGGGCTGAGTGCTTGAGTAGTAACATTATATGCAGGCATGAATGGGATTTATTGGTAATGGACATGATTGAGTAAAATAACTCCGATAAGATCCGGGTTAGATTAATGGATTTTGAGCTAATAGGTTATCGCAAATATTATATACATGTAAGACTTGTTAGTTTGTTTGTAGCTTTGTTCTCTAGAAGACTATCGTCCCCAAACCCTGAGATTGAGCTGTCGTGCTACCACACAGATATATATACCAGAACCCATATATATGTTTTCGAGGAGATAATTCTCCGAAGATTGCGAGAGGGATCAAACCTGCTCACAAAACTTTATCGGCTCGTAAAGCCAACAAGGCGGTTAAAAATACGGGGGGTTATAATATATATATATAAATGGAAATGATTAAATTAGCAAACTCAAATATATAAAATTAAACATTAATAATTGATTTTGAAATCTTAAAAGTTAGACAAAAATTTATTTTAAGAATTAGGTTTAGTTGATTAAAAGCTTGTCAAATCTTGATGAAAGTTCTTAATTACTTTTTTTTTTAATTTTACAGTTCATATCTTACAGTAGAAAAACTCCCAGTTCTTGATGCCAATTCCCACAAAGTCTTTATTTGTTGTACTTTCATGGAAGACCGGTCTGTTTTTCCAGAGATGGCTTTAGCTGGTACAATCCTAGTACTATTTAATTGCAGTACCCATATGATTCGAGGTCTGCAACAGTACCATTCATAATTCAAAAGTCATTTCATTTGAAATAAGTGAGAGAGCTTCTCAAAAAAATCAAGCTGGAACTAACTCTCAATTTTAATATTTTTTTTATACAAATCATCCGGATTCACTGAACATAGTTTCCTGTTCCAATGATTTTCATTAAGGTCTGAGCATTGGTTACTGCTTCTATTGGACATTCTAATTTTTTATTTTTTTATCTGGATTTTTTGATTATATAAGAGCCCCAAAAGCTAGTTTGCTTTTTTGTTTAATTAAAAACAACCATTTCCATTTACTGAGATTACATAGGAATCTTTTAACAACAAATATTTTATCTTTAGATCTTGTACTTTTTTTATAAAAAAAAGTACGTTCAAATACTTTTTTTTTGTAAATGAAAAAATACTTTTTAAGTTTTTCTTCCATCTGTGCGATATATTATATACGTTAAACAACACTTTTTAATTTTAACTTTTAGTTTTTAATAAATTTATTTTTATTTACGAACTTTTTATTTTAATTTCAAAATTAATGTAATGGCATATTATATACCGTTACATATCAGTAAACTTCCTCAAAAAACAAAAACATTAAAAAAAAAGAATTTACTTAGTGTTAGTAATTATGTTATACACATTGATTATACTGTATATAAAAATTTCAAAATGACAAAACTTTGGTTAGTAATTACAAAAACAAATATAATGATAAAAAAAAATTGTTGACTGTTGATTCGTTATTATCAGCTAAATTTCTGCCCCCTCCCTTCCAAGTTTCTTTTCTTCTACTTTTAACTATTACTTAGGCAGGTTAAACAATTGGATTTTGAATAAGACTTTATTTAAAAAAAATATTTATATTAACTATTACATTTTTATTCTTCGGATTTATTTTTACATATGCACAATTTTTTTTACTGGCAGTACTTTTTACACAAAATTCAAACTATAACTTTACATTAATACAAAAAATATATTTATCTAAAAAAAATGTTACTGGCATGATTTATTTTTAAAATTCTCAGGGTACTCATGGTTTATTAAACATCGGCCCATGTTGGGTGGCCAATTATAATGGTCAGGAATTTAAAGGAGTCTTACCGCATCTGTCATACAGGGCAAACTATGCTATTTGAAACTGGAAAATTTATATAATAGGCAGATACATAAGTTAAGATTCAAATTTTATGTATATGGTTTATTCCGATCATCAGCACATGCCACTAGCTCAGGGAATAGCAGAGATAATTTATAATATATAATTTTACTTAAAACATATTTTCAATATTAAAAAATAAAAGCCACTGCTAGTAATAACACACAAAAAACATTTATCAATGCATATATATAAACCATTTAAAATTGAGGAATAAAATTTATTATTTTAGATTGGTTATTAATTTTTTAATTTAATTTATTATTTTAAAAAGTTGCACAGACGGAAATTTTATAAAAGTTTGTTTTATAATGTTGAGTATAGATAGACTACATAGATTACTCAGTTAAAAACTTTTCAAAACAATCGTTCAATCTCAGACTAAAATTTCATAACCAGACCAAAGCTTGCTTCCTGCTATATGAATGCAACCAATGCAATATGATGGTGCTAGCATAAAACTATGCAGTCAGGAATGTGTGTCTGCTGCGTGATATTATTTGAAAAACATGATCTTTGTCCAGTACAGGAATGTGCATCTGTCTGGTGAAGGAATCATGTATATAAAAGAATTTAAAATAGAAGTGCTACGTATGGGAGAGAGCGGTCTTACTGCTGACTTATTGTCCCTATCCATGGAGCTACAAGGGGTCAATGGTGCAAGAAATATGTCTGCATCCATTGCAACACAATGACTACATCTTTGGGTCATGCACTCAATTGGACTGTTCCCTGTATGCTAAACACACTTCACATTACATTGATATAATCACCCATATATCCCTCCATCAGCATTGACCTAATTATGAGACAAATAACCTGAAATTAAAACCATTCAAAATAAACACTAACAATTAAAATATAAAGTTATTGATGGAATTGCAGAGGGAAATTTACAATAAACCCAATGGCATTCATCATAAGATGCTGCATTGACACCAATAACTACAAAGATATACAAATAATTATCTTTGGACACTCAACATACGGTGTCATATTTACCGATATCTATATATTTTAATCAATATGAAAATAAAAATAATTAAATGTTAACGAATCTGTGCAGCCATCTACAACCAACTTAAATTTATTACATTTAAATAATTTAGTCAATAAATATTAACCTCTTTATTGCTAATTATTTTATTGGCCAAGTGAGGTAAAAGCCTAATGTTTTAATTGGTCAATTTCACAAAGTGAAGTGTCAAAATACAAATTCAATCATCAAAATATATTCAACTTTCCTTATTATATTCACTTTAGTTTCATTTATAAAAAGTATATTAATAATTTATCAGATTATGAAAGTAAATGAAAGTTTTTTCAAAAATAAATTTCTCTTTATAATTGTAAAAATATTTATGAGCAGTGATTGTAAAACAAAATCGTCTAAACCAACCAAAATGTTTATGTGATGACTTGATTTGTTTGACAGTTTTTGACAGTTTCTATGTTGCAGAAAAAGTAAATAATTTTGGTTAATTTTTGTTAAAATCTTAACTATTTTTTTAAATAATTTGATTTTCAGCATATTTTATGAAAATAATTTATAATTTGTCAAAAAATATTTTTAAAATGGTCTAAAATATTCATTTATCATTTTCAAAATTAAACAAAAACAAATAGTAACTTTTCAGTGATTTATAGCCATTTTCTTTGTTGGTGAAATGTAACAGCCAATAAGATTCAAGAAGGCTCCAGGAGGGTCCACCCACTTCTTTTGTTAAAGTTTTGAATAGCGTTTTATTGATTTTTTTACTTGTAAAATAATTTAAGAGAGAGCAGCATTTTACGGAACTTTCAAATGCCCCTAAAATCTTTACTGTATTGTTAAAAGTGATGGGATTTGGACAGTTGGAAATGGTGTAAAATTGACACATTTTTAACCATGACTGGCAACCATTGCGTTAATAAATAAAAAAATGGAAATGATTAAATTAGCAAACTCAAATATATAAAAATTAAACATTAATAATTGATTTTGAAAAGTCAGATTAAAGTTCATTTTAAAAATTAGGTTTAGCTTGTCAAATCTTGATGAATGTTATTAATTATTTTTTTAAAATTTCTCAGTTCATATCTTACAGTAGAAGAGCTCCCGGTTCCTGCTTTCAATTCCTGTGAAGTCTTTATTGGAAGACTGGTCTGTTGTTCTGAAATGGCCTTAGCTGGTTCAATCCTGCTACTATTTAATTGCTGTTCCCATTTGATTTGGGGTCTGAACAGTGCCATACATAATTCAACAGTCATTTCATTTAAAATCAGAGAGAGGGTGAAAAGTGCATCTTTGTGTCTTATCACCCTTCTCAAAAAAATCAAGCTGGAACTCTCTTTTTTTAATTTGAATATTTTTATACAAATCGTCCGGATTCACTGAAAAATGGTTTCCTGTTCCAAATTTTTGTTAAGGTCCGAGCATTGGTTTGCTGCTTCTATTGGACATCTATTTTTTTCTCTTATCTATATCTTTCATCTGACTTTTTTAACACAATCATTTTCATTTACTGAGATTACATAGGAATCTTTTTCATTTATGTTACTGTTTAATATTTATATTTAGATTTTTACCCTTTTTTTATAAAAAAGTACATTCAAATACTTTTTTTTATTTAAAAAAAGAATACTTTTAAAGTTTTGCATCTGTGCGAATATATATATACGTTTAACAACTCTTTTTAATTTTAGCTTTTAGTTTTTTAATAAATTTATTTTTATTTACGAACTTTTTATTTTAAATTTAAATTAATGTAACAGCATATCATATACTGTTACAGAAAAATATATATTTTAATACAACTATCTCTTTATTCTTGAAGTGTACTAATCTGTGATATGTCCAATAAACTGTGTTTGTAAGTATTCATGTGCTATGTTTTCATGTTTTCTATTATGACTCTCAACTGTGATGAAATTTAGGAAATGCCATTGTTTTGAGTGTGAATGCATCCATATTTCTTTCAGTGTTTTTTTTTATGTAAACAAAATGTTTGTGATAGTCAACCCATGTATTATGCCAATAAACATCACATGACCACCAGCTCTTATGCTTGTGTGTAACTATTGTTAAAACAGGCAAAACTCACTATATATATTGCAACACTCAGCAAGCTAGAGTAATCAATGGATGCCTTATAGGATATTGGAGGCTATGGTTATCAAAGAACCAAAGACACCAAAATGTATGGGTACTGAACTGGGTTCAGACCCATATGACTATATAAGCTAATGGGCTTGGATTGAAAACATTAAGGTGTTTTCAGTTTAAGACTCATGGTTTTATAGTTAAATGGGAATAAAATATGTTTGTTGGAGGGTTGCATTAGATCCTAAGATCTAGGTGCAGGACTCTCAGATTCAAGGCCCTTCACTGACAAAGTCCATAAGCCAGAAACTAGTCTGGGGATATTGGACAAGTAGGCACTAGATGGGAATTTTATGCACAAGCCTTCTGGCATCCATTGATTACTCTAGCTTGCTGTGTGTGGCAATATATATAGTGAGTTTTGCCTGTTTTAACCATGTATTATGCCTAAACTCAATAATAAACTATTTAAATTGTCAACACCAATCCCACTATTTTCAATATTCTTGCCACCAAAGTATACTATCTGAACCAATACATGTGTTAAAATCTCCAAGAATAAAAATATAATCATTTAAGGATGTTGCAATAATAACTCTATTCAACAAAAAAAATAAGCTCTTTTTCTCTCTGAATTATCTGAATCTAATGTTGGAGCATAGGCACTAAAAATTACTACTGGCTGTGAATTTTAATGCCATTAGCTTACAGTGAGAAATTCCAACAATAAGAGATACTAAATTATACTTTACAGTAAATCAAATGTTATATCATTATCACTTCTTATGCCTATACAAAAACTTTCTCCATACAGTAATGCCACCTAGTGCAAGCCATTGTAATAGAAGCTAATTAGCCTGTATTAAAAACAGTATTGTGTTTTTAGTTTAGGTTCTTAGCTTTATAATTAATGTTTGCTTGAGGTTTGCATTAGATCCAAAGGTCTAAGTGCAGTACTCTCAGATCCAAGTCATCCTCACTGATGGAAGCCATAAACTAAAAACTTGTCTGGTATATTGGATGAGTAGGCTCTAGATAGGGATTTTAATACACTAATCTTACAGCATCCATAGATTACTATGATCTGCACTAAGTGGCAGTATTATATAGAGAAAGTTGCTACTGGGCAAAGCCAACATCATGCATACTTACTTATCTCCCTTTTCAAAAAATAATTGTATTAATCTATCTGTTCTAGTAAATTTCCTTCCTCTATTAGACAACTTTCATGAGGCAAAACCTTATATGGATATTAAATCTTGACAGCTGCTTAGCCATTAGTGCAGTGTTCTAATCTACATCATAAAAAAGTAGATTTATATTTTTTGTCAGTACTACTTGTCACTTCTATTTTACACTAGTATTAATATTAATGACACCGTAACAGCTGTCTCCATGCAATAGTGCCATCTATTGCATCCCATAGTAATCAATGAATGTTAGAAGGTTTGTAAATTAAAATTTCTATTGAGAACTGGAGATCAGGTAATGTTTTAGCAATACTAATATTATTGTTGTTGTTATGATTTTTTTAACCCTGAAATGATTAATTCAGGCTCTTGCACTTCCATTATAGGCAGTGGGATTCTAAATAATGTTATGTAAACATACAATCTTTGCCAGCTCAAACTTCTGTCTCACTAAAATTTAGTTCCAAACTGACTTAATTAAGGATTGTATTGCATTCAGCAGAGATTACAATTAAGAACTGCCAGCTTACTAGGCATGTCCTATCATTTCTTACTTAATTCTTGAAACATCAAGGTAAAAATAAAAAAGTTATTGGAATCACAAATGATGTGTGTGTAGTTCAAGAATGAAAATGTTGTTACCCAACTCATTAATTCTACTTAAAGTTAGTATAAAAAGAAATCTGATGATATATTATGTTCATGATAATGGGGTCTGAGAATATCTTGAGCTATTAAAAGGGGAAAAGAAAAAAAACAGAAAACCTGTGTCAGAAACATTACCTATATTTTGCAAAATCAACATCTTACTTTACAAGGCAGGTTCTATTTATCTGTTAGTCATAGTCAGCCTTTATATCTAAAATCCAGTCCATCAATCCACTACTAATATATTAATAGATAAATAACAGCTTACTATGACTAGAAAATGACATAATACCTTAGTACTTATTAACAATTGCTATTGAAAACAACAATCATGCCATGCTAAAATTGTTATAAATTTATTTGCATTTTAAAAATTATAGGCTTAATTCCAGGGAGAATGTTTCATTACTAAATATTATGGTTTCTCACATATCTTTTTACATAAATTTCTTTTGCACAATTTTGAAATAATACTAATTTAAAATATATATATTTCTTTTTTTACAAGAGTTGTTTTAAAATAACATGTTCAGTAAAAAAAAACAAATGGCACTTTGGGATTAGAGTTGCTGTGATGTATTCATGATTGGAGTAAAAAAAAATCATGTTATTATTCTGGAAAGCTTAAAAAAACAACATTTACATTCTCAGAGTAATTCTTAGATTGATGTAAGTTGCTATTAAATCTTTTTTTAAACTCTAAATAATTTTATGTAAGTAATATAAATAATTTATTTTCCCTTTTAGAAGATTGTAAATGTTTTTAATTCAGTGTTTATTTACAGATTAGTTTCTGAGGTCGAGTTGGTCGAGTTGTCACAAAACAAAAAAAATTATATCTGTTATTATCATCTAATTAAAAAAACATTATCTCTTTAGGTCTCATTATTTTAAAATGAAAAATACTTTTTTTTTCTGACAATATTCCTGCAAACAGAAATTTGTTTATTAGTGGTATGATATTTTGTTTTCAATGGGAAATACCTTTTTGTTAATGGTGCATTGTTTGCATTTTGGTATTTAGTTTTAAAAACAAAATCATTGGTGGTATTGATGTTAAAAAATTTAATTTTATTTAATTTAGTAATTAATTTGTTTAAATTTATATTTTTTAATTTTGCCAGAAATCAATAGATGTTAAGTCATACATCAGCAAGTTTTAGTAATAGCAATGGTATTCCAATCATGCACAAATGTATGAATTCATTGTTAGAAAGAGACAACAAATTAAATCTTAAATATCTTTTTAGTTTACAAGCAAGCAAAATGTTACCTATACTTTTGATAAATGTATAGTTCTGGGAGCCTTAATTTCTCTTTTCAAATGTGTTAGTTGTTAAATTAAAAAGAATAATAAATGAAATAAAAGTAATAAATTTTGATAAATTATGTTAAGAATCTTTATTTGAATTTTTTTATGTATAATGTGGAAATGATGATACACTTTGAAATTTAAAGTTTTCACCATCTTGTGTACAGAAATCAATGAGTGTTTTATTGTGTTATCACTTTCAAGTTTTTTTTAATTTTTCAAATGAAATTTATATTTCTACAACTCATTTTTTTTTATATATGTTTAATGTGTATGAAGTAAAATTTGATAGCATACAAAAGTTAGAACATTCTAATGAAATTTTTCATATGGTTTATTTAATTATTTTCAATGATTTCTTAGGGCCAGAACCAATCTTTTTATTTTCCACATATATAATGTATTTTTTTTACATGATTTTTTTTACGTGTAATTTTTGGGAACCAATCTATTGTGTAAAAATAGAATTGGGTGTATATATATACACACATAAAAGAACTATTATAGGTTAATGGAGAATTGTCAAATAGTAATAATTGATAGTTTTCTGGCAATATCAAATGGCAAAAGTAATCTCTGTTTACATGAATATAATCTCCTTATTTTTACTTTATTACTATAACATTCCATAAAAATATTCAGTTTAACAGACATATGTATAAATTTAATAGTTTTAATGGTTAATATAAATTAATTAATAAATGTGATCTGCATTATATAAATGAAGTTAAATCCACAGCCAAGGTGTATTGATGTGCAACAACCAATAAGATTGTTCTGCTGGTTGAAAACAAGCAATAGTAAACATGTCCAAGCTACTACTGATCAGTTATTCATATTGATATGTATGAGTTAGTATACATAACAATATAAATAACTGATCAAAAGAGGTATTTTGATTAATAGTAGCTTATATAGGTTTGCTATTGTTTTGTTTTAGCTTTTAGAATCTGTCTTATTGGTTGCTGCACATCAATATACTATTTACTAATTAATATATATATATATATATATATATAACCATTAGAAACAAGTTAACAAGCAATCCCAATATAGATAACAATTAACAATCTCAAACAGTTGTCAAGGCAACCTTTTTTAACAATAAAAGTGGAATATATATATATGAGTTATATAAAATAGCAGGGATCACTATCATATTAGAAATATATTTTTGATATTAAGTAGCACAAAAATGAAAATATATATTAACATAATGTTTTTAAAATCCTAAAATAGTTATAAAGAATAATTAAATGGGAACTGGTGTCAATCTCATATGATCGGACAAGAAATATCTTGACACTTTTCTGACTTTGTTTTACATTAACAGAATCCTTTGTATTCAAAATTGTTCAACTATTAGTGTGTTAATATCAATGACCTCCAATTATGTGATTGTATTTATTAAAGATAAACCTGTCAATGAAGTACAATCTAAAACCAACATGAACAGGATGATATTATGAAAAATTTAATCCAAGAAATTCAAGTGAATACACTTCTTCTGAGAAGAACACATATCTTAAGCATTGCAATGCCTAATTAAACAAATAAAGAGATTTCAAAGCAATATATTTATAGCTAATAAAACCTATTCATAACTAATGTTTTCTTATGTAAATGCTATGATAAGAAAACAAAATGTCAAAACTTATAAACTTACGAATGGATGATTAAAAACATGATATACATCCCAATGGATTTTTATTTTCATTTTGCTTAATTTTTGTAAGTATTTATTTGTGATGGTAAGCAAGAAAGAGACTAAAACCAAGCTGTTTTTTTACAACTTCAGCATTCGCTTGCTACATTACTACTTTGTATTCAACACAATACTTCTGCAACCAGTTTGAACATAATGAAGGATCAGTTTGAACCAAGGTGTATGATTTTTAGGCAACACTATAATCTTCCCATATCTGCAGCTTGCACAATTTAATATGGGTGTGAAGAATACAACAATAAGGTTATATTATCTGTTTATGGCCTCTCCACTTCTCTTTAGTAGTGGATTATTTTAAACAACAACTGAGAGTAATTTATTTTCTAGTAACTTACAGAGATGATTAACTTTTTATGGCTTCATTACTTTAAACAATAGACAACATTTTCCACTAAATTCTTTATAAACTGTAATCTTTTCTCTATGACTAATAACTACAAAGTGATTGGTTGCTCTACATTATATTAAAACAGCCATCAAAAATATGCTACTATTTTATTCAGTTTTCATATACATAACTGGATAAAAACCCAGTTCTACTTTGTGTGGGAATGATGTAATGAAAGTTATCAAGCTGTCAAAATGGTTGTAGAGATTTAGATGTTGATATCTCTAACTCAGTTGATGATTGTTTGCAAAATGGATGCATAATGAGAGGATGTAGTCTGACTTTTTTATACTGACAAATGTTTGAAGTATGATGGAGTTGAGATAAGAATGTGCTGATAAAAAAAATGATAAAAAAATAAAATATATAGAAATATATAAGTAGGAAAATATATAGATATGTAGGGAAATAAATAGATGAATGAGGGATGAGTAAATAGATAAGTAGGTAGTTAATTAATATGTAATTAACTAAATAGAAAGAATGTTTATAAGTAGGTAGGTAGATGAACAGATAGTAGATTAGACAGACAGACAGACAGACAGACAGACAGATAGATAGATAGATAGATAGATAGATAGATAGATAGATAGATAGATAGATAGATAGATAGATAGATAGATAGATAGATAGAGATAGAGAGAGAGATAGAGATAGATAGATAGATAGATAGATAGATAGATAGATAGATAGATAGAGAGATAGATAGATAGATAGATAGATAGATAGATAGATAGATAGATAGATAGATAGATAGATAGATAGACAGACAGACAGACAGACAGACAGACAGACAGACAGACAGACAGACAGACAGACAGACAGATAGATAGATAGATAGATAGATAGATAGATAGATAGATAGATAGATAGATAGATAGATAGATAGATAGATAGATAGATAGATAGATAGATAGACGTATATAAAGAAATAATTATTAGGAATAAAAATAAATACAAAAAAATTAATAATGATTCCAACACAATTAGCTTGATGTGTTTTTAAAGAATTTTATATGTTAAAAATATATTCACCAAACATAATTTTTAAAGAATGAGAACAAAAACATACTATAGTGTATGGTTACAAATAATGACAGTGTGCTTAAAATTATATAGCAATATATAAGACAATAACAAATTCTTAATATTCGGGAGGTCACACAGCGCATTCTCAAATATTTGGCAATTTAAAACTTGAGGTTGTATTTTTTTTTTTTTTATGTTTCTCAGCTGAGAATCGATACAATAATTCTTTTTTAAAAAAGGATTTAAGTTTTGACTGAATGCCAAAAGATATAATATTTAAAATTATTCTGGAAAGCATCCTAATTTGAAAAGAAGTGATAAATTAAAAAATTTTTACTGCTTCGCTCTAAAAAAAAATAAAAGCAGGTGATAGACATCATAAAATTTAAAGTAATAATTGGGGTGTATAAATCTGTGTATATTCGGAAATATATATTCAGGGCTGGTCAAAATTATGACAGTAATTGTAAATGTTTATTTTATTGACGAAAACGTCATCAAATATATGCGTAAATAGCAGATTTGTTTTCGCCACTGTAGAGATGGTGTTGACAGGATAGATAGTTCAGTAATAATATAGAAATGAGAGTTGTTTGTGAAAAAACCACATGGGTGAGGCATGACCTTAAGCAAAAATATTTTTGCATACAGCTTTTAAAAGAAACATCTGTAGAATTTTACTTTTGCTAAAACCTGTGAGATTGATATTTCCAATTTCTATTTTTTGTCTATTAGCAGAGAATAAAATATAACTTTATTTTCTATTAAGATAGATTCTGCCACATTTTTCTTAAATGATGCAAAAGTTTGTGGACTTTTTTATTTTCATTTATAAAATATACTTAATCTTTACTTTATTAGATTCTCAGATCATTTAATCTTTTACTAAGTGAAAGACTTGATGTTTATATTTAACCTTCACTTCAATACTATAACCAGTATAATTTTAGAGTTCACTATTCATGGTTTGTGCTGCAGTCTGTTTCTTTCAGCACTTGAACTTTTTCTTAACTCCAACAATAAACCATATTTTTTTTACTTTATTGTCATAAAATATATTACAAATTGTTTTTATATTTATTTTAATTATCATTGTACCCATATGAAAATTCTGTAAGTTTAAAAGTGGTGTCAATAAAATACTAATCCTATTTATATCTTTTTATTCATATAGTTCAAGAATTTGGGATGAGATGAAAGTTTTAGTATATCTAAAAAATATTAGTTAAACTGAATTATTGTTTAATTATTTGAATAAAGAAAAAGCTATTGTCTCTAACTATTGATATATAAAAAGTATCTAAAAAATAAACAATAGTTCAATTCAATTAATATTTTTTAGATAATTTTTACCCACCACACATTCTTAAACTATATAGATAAAGACATTTGAAAAATATAACATCATCAAAATGCATTTCATGCGGCACCGGGACTCTTCAGTCAGCCGAGGTCACACTGACTTATAAATATCTTAATTCAGTGCAATTTCACATACAAATGTCAAATCCTCTGTACTCATAACTTTAATAGTTTTAACTTCAGATGAATACATTAATGATTATTATCAATCATTTATTAGACTAGAGGTTAATATCATGTAAATAATCAGGAGGTTGTAATAGTTTTACTGACAAGATTGGATGATGTGGACATTAGAAATTTGCGCTGTTTAATTCCTTTAAGAACTCAACAGAAATCGAAGGTTCAGCATTATATAGCAAACTTCTGTGCAATATTTAGAAGTTAAAAACAAACCATGTAATAAAGGGATCATACCTAAAGCTTTCTTTAGTTTCAAAAAAACTCTGATAAACAGCTGCTACTTCCTTTAACATAACAACTCCTAATTCAGAAACCAGCAGAGTCTACTTATATAAGATGGTTTAAATGTGGAAAGTGTTATCATCATATTTATTAAGTATTTGGGTTTTTTTTTTTTAAACAAGCAACTCATGAACATATTTTTGTGCAGGCAAAATAAATGCAATAGGGTATTGTAAAAACAAAAAAAAAAGCATGAACAATTTTTATAATTTTAAATAATTAATGATTAGATTAGAAATAATTAATCATTTGGATAATATGCAGTCATTTTCATTTGCTAACCAAAATCAATACTCTGATAATTTTATCCTAATATTTAACATAAAAAATACTTGGCACCAAGACTGGATAGTTGTTTTAAATATGTTCTTACTGATAGTGATTGAAATGAGAGACTCCTTTTCAAATTGTGTAGACTTGTCTTAGAATTGTTACTATGAAATGTCAAATTAAAGCCATCTCTAATAAAATTTTCAACAACAAAGGTAAACCACTAAACATCACATGATCACCTTTCTTTATGCTTACACAAGCTGTTTATACAGAGGATAAATTCTTCATACAGTAGCACCACTCAATGCAAACCATAGTAATCAATAGATACATAGTTATCTAATAAGACAAGAGATAGCTGCTGGAGGGTTGCATTAGATCCTAAAATCTAGGTGCAGTGCTTCCATATCCAAGGCTCCTCACTGATGAAAGCCACAAGCTAGAAACTAGTCTGAGATATTGGATGAGTATGCACTAGATAAGGATTTTATGCAAAAATCTTCTTGCATCCATTGATTTCTCTTATGTAATCGCATGATGCTTAGTAGTTTAATACCAATCCTGCCCAATAGAATTAGGCTGTCTGTGGTTATTAAAGAACCAAAGACACCAAAATGTATGGATGCTTAACTGAGTTCAGATTTATATCACTATACAAGCTAATAAGCTTGAATTGAAAACATTACTGTGTTTTCAAATTGGACTCAAAGATTTAGTTAGCTAATAAGGTAAAAGGTGGTGACTCGAGGGTTGCATTTGATCCTAAGATCTAAGTACAGTGTTCTCAGATCCAAGACTCTTCAGTGATGAAATCCACAAGCTAGAAACTAGTCCTGGGATATTGGATGAGTAGGCACTATATAGGGATTTTATGCATAAACCTTCTTGCATCCATTCATTACTCTGGCTTGCACTGAGTGGTGCTACTGTATGGAGAGTTTATCCTCTGCATAACAAAGATAAACATTACTTTAGCTACATTAGTATTTAAAATATTTTCTATCAGCTGAAATATTAAAGTGCATGATTCAAAATAGTATATACATAAACAATATTATTGTCACACTTCAATATTTAATTTTAACATGTCACTACATAAAACTAAATGATTTAACAGTATAATAGCTCTTCACTTAGGAGTAATAAAACATGTAGCATATACATTTGTATGCATGATTACTCAATATTATTTTAAATCTCATAATATAATTACCAACTCAGAATGTTAAACAAATAAGAAGTAAAACTGGCATATCTATAGAGTTATAAAATGATTGCTTTAACTAAATGAAGGCACTCCATTATGCAGTAGAGTTTGTATTTGGAATTTATAGCCATATTATTTTGACAATAGTGATATAATGAATGTCTAAAGTAATCAAACAAGTGATAAAAATAAAAGAAATATAAACTCTTTGAAATGGTCTCACAAGATAATATTTCAAGGGTCAAATTTGGTGAATTCATTGCAATTAAAAAAGTTTGCAGGTCCTTTTTTAAATTGCACTCTTTCTACATGAATCTCTATTTTTAGAATACCAGTTCTACAACTTTTAACAATGGAATACCAATCTGAAATTTAAGAAAGATAATTACAAAATTGTTTATCATAATGCTTTATAGAGGTATAATTATTTATTAAGCGCACAGGAAGTATATGAAAATACTTTTATGACATGCTTTAACCTGTATCAAATGCGCATTGAAATTTATAATAGTCAAGCAATATCTTTATTTTATAGAGGGACCTCTCAAACCATGACACAAGATAGTGACTTTTATATATTTCCAGTATAAAGATTGTAATATTAACTCGTAAACTGCAAGATTTTGTTAATGTTAATTTGTAAAGGAAATAATGGACTTAAACAATGGAGATAACAACAGCTTCACACTCCCAAATCAAGATGCTTCAGATTGGCCTATATAAGTGGAAAGTTAGGTTAAAGATGAGATGGCCACTCTTTTCTTTATAAAAGTTGCTATCTTGTGTCATGATTTGAGGTTCCTTTATTGTCAAAATAAAAATATTGTTTGACTATTATAAATTTCAAGGTGCATTTGATAAAAGTTAAAGCCTGTCTTAAAAGTATTTAAATAACCTTTTATATGAATTTACAACAGGTTAAATGTTTTCAGAAAAATATAACTACCTTCTGTCATATTATGTTGTTTACAACTGTTTCTTTCCTGATTACTGAAATTAAGCAATGTTAGTCTATGGGTGACAGTCTGGGAAATTCTAAAAATGGTGATCTTAGTCCTACATGTTTTTGTACAGTGATAGAATGGCAGTCTCTGGATTTCAAAGTTCATAGATTGTAGCCCAGCTCTGCCATTTTATTGTTTATATCTTTTTATAAACTTTCAAGCAATAAATAATTTGAGTAATAATTAAGATATAAGTTAATATTATTCGCATTAATATTCTGGGAATTGAAAAACATGACAACAATATCTGAAAATATTATATGTTGTTTAAATTTAGTAAACAAACATTACTTGTGATTTCTATAAACTTAGTTTTTGGTGTTGTTGTGTTGTTATTTTGATAGCAATTTTAAATTAAAGTTGTGTGTGGTGATAGTCTTATCTTTCTCAGTCATATCCAAGTCTTTAAAACAATTCCCTTGAAAACCTATAGTAATTTAACATAATATATATATATTGTGAAAAAAATAATTAAATAAAATATAAACATTATTTTAAAATGAAAAAAGATATCTATAAAAAGACAAACGAAGTGCATGGAAGGGGGTATATAAACAATCTAGGCTAAAAGAAAAGATAGATATGTAAAGAATTAGATGCGTAGATAATAAAAATATTTAATGAAACGTAAAAATATGTGGAAATTGTTTACAAGTTCGAATATGAATAAATTGATTTATACTAAAATAAATAGATGAACAAGCAAACTATATACGTGTGTGTGTGCATACGTATTAATTTTAAACATTGTTAAAAATATGTAACGATAGCGTATAGAAACATTTTATGAATTTTGCGGGAAGTAACTTATTCTTCTCCAAAAATCAAATGATCATTAATTTTATACTAATCATTGTTGAGAAGAAAAAAAAATGAAATTAAGTAGACGATTTAAAAGAGCCAATCTGCATAAATCAAAACTTGAGAATACAAAAATGACTGTTCTATTTTATGCTTTCAAATTTTAATGGTTTATTTAGGACAGATTGTAACAGAGTCACTCGGCATCAATTATCAGATAGGAGCTCAAAGGCAGAGAAAAAGTGTTTTTGGTCATCAAGAGAAATGATAATAACAGTTGTTTCACACCAGTGTCGCATTCGCTGCGAATCTGATTGATGTTTACTATCAGTTTTCATATTTAACCATGAGATGGCGTTGATAACTGAGCGCAGCTTCAGGCGATATAACTGAGTAATTATATTTGATTATATATACTTGATTTTATAATTACTTTGAAAGTCATGTCAGAAAATACAGTGCCATTTGGGCTTTAGCTTCATGATGTGGGAAGATACGTCCCTCCCATAGGAAATGCAAATATGGTACAAGCAGAGACCCTGTAAATTATTAATAATTGCGTGAATTATTTAATTATGGACAAAATACCAAATCATTATTTCTATTTTTTTTTAAAAAAAAAGAAAACGTTAACATTTTCAAAAATAATTTTTTTTTTTATAAATATATGTTTCACTATTTTACATAATCTCAAAGATAATTACAATATATATATATACGCATCAAATCATTATTTTTAAAGCAAATTGGTTACAACCGCCAAATGCAATTTTATAATTTCTTATTCTATATTACTTTTAATAAACAATTTCAAATAATAAAAACATCTGTTTACATACATGGTCGTATATATAAGTTCGTGTAAATGTGTTTTGAATAATATATATATAAAGATACAAATTTTGATAATTTTAAGTTTTAATAACTTAAAAATATAGCTATTTTGAAATAGATATATTTAGGCACTGTTGGTTCGAATAGAATCTTCTTTGTATATATAATTAAGTTTATTCTAGCTTGATTAGTGAATAATATATATAATAAGAAGAATACAAAATATTATATTATTTTCAATCGAACACATTATTAGTTATTTGGAGAAAAAGCCCATACATTAATAATGTTTCTTTATTTTTATATATATATTGAAGTTGACAATGATTAGTAGTGGGCAATTGTAATTAATTATGTTTCCTATGTGTTTTGGAATTTATCGATTAATATTTTATTTTGTTTTAAATATACATATATTCAGAAATTGACCAATATAATAGGGACACTTTGTAAAACCTTTATATTTTGATATCATACATGACGCAGAACTATATATTATGTTCATGGACTAATTTTTAGAGATGGAAGTTTAAGAAAATTATTAAAAGGGTCTCAAAGAAATATAACATCAGTTTTATATGACAATGTCCTACTTTAAAAAAAAATCAAATGGCATCTCTAATTCTTACTTGCCACATTCCTGAAAAAGTAAAAGAATTATTGAACTGTTGATGTTTGAAAGTCAACACATTCAAAGGAGATAGTTGCTTTTACTAGTCATGGGTACATAAAACTTGGTGTCATATTATAATCAAAAATCAGAAATCAATGGCTTACTGAATCATTGTAAAAATCAGCAAAGATATGAATGTCCCAGAGTCTGCCTTAATAATCTTCATAAGCCTTGCAAGAATGGCTAAACTGCCATTTAAAATTAATATTTTTTGATGTGAATACTGCAATGTGAAATGTTCGGATCAACTTTATAGTAACATACTAATAAAATAATTGGAGGTACATTAAATGGTCATATAAATCAATCTTTACATTCTTTTCCCAATTACCAGAAGAGATTATTTCTGCCACTTTCCAAATTAAAACATGGTAGGGGACTTCTGTGCTTCATGCAGTTTTCAGCATCAGCTTAATCCAAGCCTTACACTGTAATTCATTTAAATGTTATAGGGAATGTATTTATTTTTATTGAATGTGATTAACATTTGATAATACTCTACTTCATATAACCAATGCAATCAAATATTGGCTTAAAGTGGAGAGAATTGTATTTTTGTGGCTGCATCAATATAAAGAATTGCATTGGTGGTCGAGAGGTCAGCGCGACTGCCTTGCACTAGCAGGCAATTGCCCGGGTTGCGGGTTTGCGTCCCAGCCGATGCTATGACACCTAAAAAGAAAAGAATTATTGAATCCCCAAAACTAATTTTTGAACAAAGACTGAGATGTTAAAATTCTTCATTGGTCACTTTCAAAAACTTGATGTTTTTTTCTTTTTTTTTTTTTAGTAATGTTCACATAATTCCACTCATGTAAATAACAAACAGTTTTATGATTACACTGGATTGCTAAACATATCCCAGTTGTTGTCATTGTTTTGCTAGATCCCTGAATATATAAAGTACTCTAGTATATCAATACATCTACTTGTTTCAAGGGTACATTTTATGTAAGATAGTCAATATTTACAAACTGTCATGCTTTTATTTATAAATAAAAGTCATTCCTACATTTAATGACTGAAATTAAATGGCAAAAAATTAAATGTTAATATTAATAATGTAGATTGCATTGACATCAAGTATTCTTGAATTGCTCATTGACTGTTTAAAAAAATTGTACAAAAGACAGATACAAACACTGTATATAAATTAATTTATTAATAAAGTTTAACTAATGAACCAATCAAAGTCACTGATAATATTTATGTGCAACAACTGAAATCTTGTTAAATAACCAGCCAATTAGTTTATTCAAGACATTTGATTTGTATCTCAACATCCATCACTTGTTAATGAGATATCTGTTATGTTAAACTGCAATAGTATATCCATATTTGTATTATAGCATAGTGAATTAAATACTATGTAATGTATAATAATGCTCTTTTTATCAGTTTTTTATTTACCAATAAGTTGTACAACTTACTCTTATATATATAATAAATTAAGTTTGATATCTGTATTCATTCCACAATATATGTAATATACAAATCAATATATATATATATCAAAATACAGTAAAATTTACATAAATTATATTATTTTTAGAAGTACTTTTGACTATACATTTTGTAATCTTTATCAACTATATAACATTGAATAATCAAAATGTATAGTCGAAAGTACTTCTAAAAATAATATTATTTATGTAAATTTTACTGTATTTTGATATATATATATATCTGTAATCTGTATCTGTTAACATTATTTATACCTTATAAAAACATAGGTCTTATATATGACAATGGTTTAATGAAAAATCCACTAACCCCTTGCAGGATATATGTTTTTATCAATCAAACCTGATATTGCCTAATATATCAGTTGAAATCATATCAAATACAGCAACTCAATATTAATTTAAATAGACTGTTCAATGCTTAATTTAATATTAAAATTTGAATGTTAATTTAGTGGTAATTTAACTAAAGACTTATTTGCAGGGATTTAATATTAAATGGCAAGGCAAAACTTGTAATTGAACTTATTTTTAAGTAACCTTCATATAAATGAACAATTTAAATATGTAAATGTTAATTAAATATCATTTACTATGTAATCTGCTTATGTTAATTGGCAACATATTTATATGGTGTTTTATAATGTGCAATCCAGTAGCACATGACTATTAGCACATATAAAATAAGTTGGAATGAATATTAATCGATGTGAAAGTGGTTGGGCTAACATTTGATATTTTGCCCTCACTATAGATTAAAAAGCTTTAACAGGAGTGTAATTACTAAAAAAAAGAGAATTCAAAGTGTAAAGTATACATTTTATTATCCAATATGTTTTACACTCTATATATTTCTAACATATTAAGAAAGACTTAAAACGTAAAATGTATACTATATTTAATTTTAAAATTATTGTTATTTTTGTAATGAAAAAATTTTAAGAGTGAAATTTTTGCTAAGCAACATTAATAAATTTTAAAACCAGAACAAAAGTAGTAAGTGAGCTGGAGGTAATTTGAAAAGCAGATTAAATAAAAGTTAAAATTAAAATAAAAGAAATCCTCATTACTAAAAAACAGTGGTGACAAATTAGATGATATATATAGTACTGGTCAATCAGATTTTCTCTCACATTTTTCTGCTGTAAAGAAGTTGATCAACTGCTATATAATTAAACCTGGACTGCTTGGCAGTGTGAAGGCAACAGTACCCACACATTAAGAAACTAAATCTCCATTTATATAAAGATATGTTAACCATCAAATGCAGTTATACTTTTAATGGCAGGTGAAAGGCTTTTTAAATGTCTATTCATCACTGACTACTATGTGTTAAATGAAAGAAAATGTTGTTGTGACCAATTAGATATGCCCATCCCTAGTCTGTAGCAGAATGGTTACCTATATACTAAATAGTGATTATACTCATCTGCAAAGGCATTCATCTAACTGTTACTTTAGCCTACCATCAAGGAAATGACAAAAAAAGGCTGTTTAAAATTTTGGACCAGTTAGGTCCTATATGCATTGAAACTTTGTAGAAAATTGCTTGAATTTGCCCAGTTTAATCTTTTATACCTGTTATCACATGATGTCTGGGTAACATAATATTCTCCATCATGCATTAAGAACTTCTTCTGTTGTCAGTGAAATATTGGAAAAGGTTATCATGGTTTCTTCCACACAAGTATTACAGTTAAAATTTGTAAAACAAGATGTTAAAAAAAAAAACCTTTCATATCCGGGGTTTTAAGAAAAAATAATTTTAAACCAGCAAGCATCACATGATCACATCTCCAATACTAGCACATAATTGTTTATAAACAAAGCAAAGCAAAACTCCATATAGTAGTGCTAAACAGAGTAATCAATGGATGCCAGAAGGCTTGTGCATAAAATCCCTATTTAATGCCTAAGATCTAGATGCAGTGCTCTCAGATCCAAAGCTCCTCACTGACGAAGGCCACAAGCCAGAAACAAGTCTGGGGATATTGGATGAGTAGGCATTAGATAGGGATTTTATGCACAAGCCTTCTGGTGTCCATTGATTACTCTGTTTAGCACAGGTGGCACTACTATATGGAGTTTTGCTTTGCTTTGTTTATAAAAAATAATTTTACTAATATTTTTATTTAATGTAAATAAATCATAAGACATTTATTCTAAACAACGTTAAATTGCCTTGCAATAAATAATTTATTACTTAGCACTTTTAGCAACTAAATCAGTTTTTGCTAAATAAAAAATCTATTATCAACTAATTTTTATTGCAATTCAATACGGAAGTATACACACACACATGTTCACAACATATAATAGTGACTGCTTATTTTACACATAATTAAAATATAATATTGTATTTATAATTGTATTTTATATTTCTGAATTATTAGTTTTTGTATGTAGCACTTCTTTTGATTTATATAATTAATAATTTATTTCCTAATAAGAATAGCAATGAAAGTGGCCATATTTTCTTCATACAAATTGGGAGGTCTATAAAAAAATCAATCTGCAAAGCTATTCAAAATGCTTTAGAATATTATATATTTTATAAATGTTGGTATGAGAGACTATTAAATCATGATAATGACTATATTATATTCTTTACAACCAATGAAAGTGATGAATACATTTTCTTAACCATAAAAATTAAATTAATTAAAGCCAATAAAATTTTTAGTTTTTAAAATGTTAAATAGTCAATGTACAGTGATACTGTAATGTTCCATATATATATATATATATATATATATATATATATATATATATATATATATATATATATATATATATATATATATATATATATATATATGCACATAATTGTATATGATATTAAATGTTAAATAAATAGAGGTTTCTTATTACCAATTGCCTACTCAAATCTTGAAATCACAACCAAAATACTAGAATTAATTAATAATATACATATCTAACTATCACTTAAATATGTATTTTTCTTACTGGAAATATGTATCTAACAGTTTTCTGTATAAACACTGGCATTTTAACTTAGAAATTAGAATTATTTGACCAAATGATAACTCTTAAACATTATTGAAGTTTGCCACTACTTAACATCATTTATTCTAGCTTTTCAGTTTAGAAGCTATACTGTAAATGTTAATGAGTGCTTACATCATGAAGTTGCAAAGTAGATGATAATAATGTGTATTTATTTGTTGGCATATGAAATTGCTCCCATTCTTTGTAATTAGTTATAATAGATGAAGCTATAATACTCAATATTCTGCTCATGAATTATCATTTACATTTCCTTACATGTCATTTATAATATATTTTAATTTTAAGTTATATAAATGTATAGTGGCATCTCAAAACATGCTGAAATTTTAAAAAATAAAAACCTCTAAAACATACTAAAAGATTACATATTTTGGATTGCAATCATATCAGATAGTAAATCAAGATATGAATAACTTAATGTGTAACCGGTAGGTTTTTTTTTCCATATGTCAAAGCATTGGCCAGGAAGCAAATCCGCAACAACCATCTGCAAGCAATTGCTTACTTGCAAGGCAGCTGCACTGACTTCTAGGCTACCAACGCTTGACTGTAAAAGTATAAAAAACTGAATTATGGGAATGAGCAGCAACTTCTTTGAAAAAGTTACTAACAATAACTTTTTTTAAAAACTTGGCTTATATAGATAGCATGCTTCCACTGACAACTGAATACAACTGTCTAAAAGATCTGATGTATGTGTATGACATATATTTGTTTAATAACAGTTTTGAAAACATGGTAATACAGATATTAATAAAGTACATGTAAAAGAACTTATTGGAAATCTAGACACTGAAGTGATAGATAGCTACCTTCGGCTAGGTAGGAAGCTTTATTACCAATGGATGTGGTCAATGAGGCAGTGAAAATAAAAAAAATTATCAGTTTTCAATAGATTTTGTAGAGCTAAAAATTTAACCACATTATTGGTTCTTATGATTAATTTCAAAAAAACCCTTTTCTGTCTAGATATAAAACGTGAAAAATAGCATATTAATCTACTAAGAAATGGCAAATACTTATTAATAGATATATGCTTAATGGTGTGAGGGTACTAGAAAGATTAATTTTTGGAGATCATATTGGGGCAATTTTTATCACTGTGATTTTCAGTGCAGTTGATCCATAACATAAACAATAGCTGACTCACATAGGATTAGCCAAATATGGAAAATATTTGACAGTATATAACATAAACCAAACTACAGTTGATGCTCTTTGTGAATACATTATATTTCTTATAAACTTGATTTTTAAACATATAGATTAATGGGCATTAATGGGCTTAATATGACTGCTTATGTAAGTTCTCAGATTATTTGTAAAGAAGTCAATCTTAATCCATTTCGGCTTAGCAAGTCTTAATGAATGTAATAAAGACTCATATAATCTACTAATATTTACTGAGGTTCAGCATCTAGGAAGAATAATCTTTAGTTGTCAGTTTAATATTTGATATTTTATTATTGCTAACAAATACTCTACATAAATATATGTTCATTAAAAATAAAACATCAACGAGACTCCAATTGGTTATCATATTCCAGGTATATATAAAGTATGAAAGCATAATTGCTTTATATTTTTATAATAAAGAGCTTAATAACCTCTTTTGAAAACAAAGCTAAAGTAATAATAAAAATACTGGATGAGAGAAATAATCTATTATTTCTTACTCCACCTCCCACTTTTTTCCCCCATCATCCTATTCATTCCACAGTGAATTAGTCCAGATCCTGAAATAATATATACTGGCACAGTAAATAAATACTCATAGATTTATTAATCAACAAATGAACAGATATGCAAAACAGAGAAAGGATTTCCGATATGCATTTCTACTGAATAAGCTTCATCAGTTGGCCCAGATTATCAAACATCATTCATAAATGTCTTTCTCACCATTTATTAATTATTTATCATATTTTAATATGATATACTCTAAAAGAATGCAATTGTTGTATAACCTTAGTATTTATTACTATCTTTTGAATAAATAAATTTATTAGCTTAGGGATTTCGATTTAATATTAGTACCAATATTGACATTAAAACTCAATACCAATATATATCTTATTATAAATTCCAATCGAAACAGTATGTCATTATTTAACTTTCTCTTCCCCTCCCCTTCCAAATAATGATAAATAAATAATAATAAGTGATGATCAAGACATTTGGGGAAAGTTGTGGATCTGGCTTAACAGAAAATGCTATTGTAGCAATAATGCATATACGTATAATAAGCATGTCGTAAAAGAAAATTAACATATGCCCTACATGATTAGAGTTTATAATATATATATATATATATTGATTATTAACTCAGTTTAAAGGCTATGTATTGGCTAATATTAATATAACAATCTCAGTTTAGTAGATAATTATTAATAACATTGATACTTGGATCCAAAAATGATTAATCATAATTAAGGGTGTTCAAGGATTGCACTCTTGTAGATTAATACTTATTCTTCATTTTATTCTACAGACAACTATTGTAAGATTAAGTAATCAATGAACACAAGATGATATACTAATCTCCATACCAGTTTTTGGATTTTTCCAGTAAGAATTAGAATTTAAAGCAGGAACTAATGCACTTATGCATAAAGTAATTATCTTTCAATCATTTATACTATTCAAACTAGTAGCCTGAAATTTTTAAAAGGCTTAAGGTTTTGAACCCAAGCTATCTTTTTTGCATAGTTATATATTTATATCTATCACAATATCAGTTTTTATATATTTTATGTACCTTGGTTTTATTACAACTATAGATTCCTTCTATCTTTTAGGTTTATTTGTATTCCTATAAAAACATTTTCACTCTAGTGTATAGTTACCTACTGTAAACTTTATTAATCAGTGGATTCTATATGATATTGTTCTATAACATTCTCATTATATGAAATTTATTAAGCACAAGCAAATAATATTATAATAACGTGAAAGGCTTAAACTTTCAAAACCTGCACCTTAAACATGCTAACATACAGCCAATCAGATGTAATAATAACTGCACATGGACTTCTTAATTCTGAAACACAAGTCAGAACTATAAGAAAAAGATGGAACCCACCTTCTTCTATGCTTAAATTTATATATAAATAAGCCAGACTCAAGCATTTCAAACTAAGAGTGTGAAGCTTAAAATACCTTTACATTTAATTCACTAAATATATATAAATAAACAACATAAAATCTTTTGATTTACTACACAGCAATTTTTAAATCTAATGAAAAGATAGTAACAAATGTAAATATATCAAATTTATTAAGCGCAAGCAAATAATATTATAATAACATGAAAGGCTTAAACCTTCAAAACTTGTGCCTTAAACATGCTAACATACAGTTATTATTACATCTGATTGGATGTACATTAGCATGTTTAAGGTGCTGCAGGTTTTGAAGGTTTAAGCCTTTCGTATTATTATAACATTCTCATTAGTAAATCAGTTTCTGTAATTGCTTTCGTGAATGAGGTTAAAAACTCAAATTTATGTCTTGCATTGGTGGTCGAGAGGTCAGCGTGACTGCCTTGCACTTGCAGGCAGTTGCCCGGGTTGCGGGTTCGCGTCCCGGCCGATGCTATGACACTTAAAAAAAAAAAAAAACTCAAATTTGAAACTAATTCACTTTACACATCTAGAAACCACTTTTTATTCCGTTATACTATTCAACTTAATAACTGGATTGTTTTTTAAAAAACAAGATTTTTAACCCAAGCTAATAAATATTAGAAACCAAAAAAGTTAGCTTGAGTAGAACCCTTTCAGGGATTTTTTTTAATTTTAGACTATAATGTAAAGATAGCTAATGGATGCGGTTATATTTTAGAATTCAACTTCTGAGTGATGAAGGAAAAAATCATAAACTAGTTTGAGAAAAAGACACTATACCATCTTCTGATCAATTATTATCAAGCTTGCGTTAAATGGCTCTTTGATTTTTTTCGTATTATTATTCATACAACAAATCAACTGATGTTGGTTGTTGAGAGGAAAATATATTTTAACAATTTTTACTAAATTTTATTATTTAAAAAAGCCTCCCTCAAAAATATTTAGCCTGACTGCTACATATGATAAAACGACTGTTTTTCAAATTACTAGGCAATATATTTTGAGTTGTTTTTTTTTTTCATTTTCTTTGTAATAATTTCTTGAACTTTTTGAACAACTACAATATCTAAGCTTTGACAATTAAAAGCATACTTTAAAGGTTTTGAAGCAGCAAAGACACATGCGTAGTATTTTTGTTTTTGAGTTATTAATCGGTGATTGGATTTAATCACATGCTGGGAAACTTGAAAAAGATAATAATGATGCATAAAATATATTTTAATGACTTTATTGCGCGAGTGTTTATAAAAAGTTTGAATGTAGGAAGATACCAACATTGGAATTGATCCTAAGACCCCACATTACAGCACCTGATATTCTACCACTGCTCTAAACTTCACAAGGCTATAAATAATTATTAATGCTCACAATAAATAAAATTCTATTAAGATGCTCACATTTACTTTTATTATTTAGATCTTTAAGATATCCATTAAAACCCAAGTTACCTAGAATCATTATAAGAAAAGAAACTAAAGAATATTTAATATGACTTAAAAAACACAGGTTTCCTAATGAAATAAATATCATTTAGCAAACATTGCTAATACCAAAATACTAACTCTAGCATAAAAATAAAATTTTAGAATTATTAGATTACCATAAAATAAATTTTTTAATTCTATCAATTTAAAAAAAAATTATTACAGTAAACAATGCAACTGTATAATTTAAGTTACTTAATATCTATTAATTTTTCACACTGTAAAATTTCTGTTTTTATTATTTATAACATCAGTATTAATATCTTAGATTTGACCCTCGATATGGTAAAAAACATGAATATAAAATGTTTATTATAAAAATGAAAAGTTATAGCAAATCAAATACTTTGTATAATCATATATTTCTTCCAAAACTATTAATTTTCCATCATGCTTTCTGGAATAATGCCTATTGACATTAGATATTGCATTACATATTCTATAATAACAAGAAGCAATGTTGTATCTACCCAGGTCCATAGTTCTTTTCACAATATAATTCTGAATGTTTGCAATCTAATGTTTACAAATCTAGAAATTTTTTTTTCTTTTCCCTAGATGGCAGGAATAATAATAATAATAATAATAATAATAATAATAATAATAATAATAATAATGATGATAATGATGATGATGATGATGATGATGATGATGCTTGAAAACAGAAAGGGCACATATAATGAAGTTATGGAAGAATAAATATGAAAAAATGATTATACAGAAAGTAGATTATTGGTTTTTATGTTGGGATTGGGAAAAGATACGGAAGATTTAGACATAAAGGCCATAGAGTTGACAAAGATTATGTTCTGAAAATGGGATGGAGCAAAATATGGGAAAACTTAGACTGGGGAATGTAAAATAAAGTAGCTAACAGGTTTGTGTTTCTCTGGGCATAATTGCTGAGAGATTCTTGACTTCGTTTAAGAAGCTACAGTTCATCACATCACATATATGTTAGCAAAGATAAAAGATTTTTTTTTCATTAAAGCTTTTTTTTTCTGTTTCTAAGATATTTTACTTATTTAGAATATAATTATTTAATAGTAAATATAAAATATATTTTATTTTATAGTTTTTAATATTTATGAATAATTGAAAATTCATGTAATAGAAAATAACAAAAATTTACATTACAATATTAAGATGCAAAAGTTTTTTTTTATTTATTTTGCAGAAAAGTCTTAAATGTTTTCATTATTTTCATTGATTCTAAAATTAGTACTAATAAAAATTGAGCTAAAAAAATAATTTTATATAAAAAATTAAATGTACATTAATATATGGTAATTTATTACTGCAGGATTTATTTTTAAAATAAAATTCTAAACATATTTTTTACTATTTTCTTTTTTAAATGCTTTTAAACTTGCATCAAATTTTTAAAAAAGTAATTATTAACATTTTAAACTCATGTTCACATCTAATTTTAATTGCTACTGAGTACTTTAAATGAAGTTAAAGTTTTGAGGATGTGTTCATATTGAAATAAAAAATATTTTAATCATTTTATAAACTAGATATATTTTCTCACATTAAATGCATTGCTATCTGGTGGTTATGATGGTAGTTGTGGAGAACAGCGCCACCTAGCGTCTGTAACAAGCATTACTGCTTTTGGCCTCTACCCTGGATATTTCTGTGTGTTGACACAGAAATAGCGCCTCTTACGGGCATCGAGAGCGTTCTCTACAACTACCGTTATCTTTTTTTTTTGGTCTTCAAAATTATCATTGAAAATGGTATTACTACTGCATACTATATATATGCCAACATATATTTCAGGTTCATCCATATATTTGTTTTAGTGCTTATTGTTGATATTAAACTAGTAATAAGATATTGGTTGTATTTGCCACCACCTGAATAAAAGAGGTCACCCTAGTCCTTATTAAAGAATTAAGTGATTCAACTTTCAGATAAATAAAATTTTGTTATTAACTCTATGATAGTGCTAATCATTGCTTCACAGAGCACCATCATCTTGTTATTATGCTTTCATTTTAGTTCTCTTTTACAGCTATTTTTAATATTATTTTGATGGTTTTACATTCATGTGACAGTAAAATAAAAAAATAAAATGTTGTTTTTTTAGTTTAAAAAAATTGAACATGTTAGTTGTCAATAAAGAAAAACTATGGATAGATTCTTTCTTCTTGGATGTATAAACAAACTTGTGAACTTCCTTATATCATAGTTAGCAATGGGGATTTTGTTTTACATCATAGTTTATTTAAGTGTTTATGACTATTTTTACAACATATTTATATAATAACGATTAAACATATATATATATTTATGTTGACACTTAGATGATTTTTAAATACATTTCATTTTTTATAAATACAAATTAGGAAAATTTAAGGAATGATAAAGAGAAAACTGCAATCTTTACAACCATTATTTTTTTTGTGTGATAATTTAATAAATACAAGAGCAATTTTTAATTTTAGAATCAAATTTTATAGCTTTATAAAGACTTGGTAATTATTCATTTACATGTAAAAAATGGAACTTATTCTACAAAGATTTTATTTTCTTTTTCAATAATGTTATAACAAAGAGCCAATAAAAAAATGTTCCCATTATGCATATCACTTTATTATTATTATTATTATTATTATTATTATTATTATTATTATTATTATTATTATTATTATTATTATTATTATTATTATTATTATTATTATTATTATTATTATTATTATTATTATTATTATTATTATTATTATTATTATTATTATTATTATTATTATTATTATTATTATTATTATATTTTATTTTATTTTATATTTGTAAAGTTCAAATACAATTTTTAAAAATGTTTTTTATTTGCAAACATATTTTTTACAAGTCAAGTCCAATTTATTGATTCATAATATTCAACAAAAATTCTAATACTAAAATATAGAACTATTAATTCAAATTGCCACTATGGTTGGTAGGAAAATATTAAAATATGAATGAATTAATAACATACAAATTGGACAATACCCAAAATATATTTTTATCCATATAACTCATGAATATTTTCATTTTAATATATATACTATTTTGAATAATAAATTCTCACTGTCCATATTAAATGTAATTATGTATCTCATAATATTATTCTTTGAGATATACATAAGAAAAGCAAATCAGACAAATCTACTATCCAAATCTGCAAAAACTTTTAAACTGCCATATTTAAATCAGCTTGAAATTATATTTACAAGACATAATATTTACCTAATCATTTTAATAACTTGCCAATTAATCTGTAACAAACACTGCTAATTAATGTGTAATATTTAGAAGCAAATTAATATGTAATACTTTCATTTCACACTTGAAAACATATATTTTCTTAAGTCTTGAGATAGAAAGGTGAAATTGTGAGATGTTTAATTAAATTTTATAATTATGCCACTTGGAAGGTTTGTCATTCCAAATTATTCTGTATTAATTAGTGATAGTTTAATTTCAACACTTCATATGTATATATCTATAGAAAAATGCAATATATTTAATACTTATTTCATCAATATATTTAATACTTTAGTTTTAAATATTAACCAGGAATCATATCACATTAAGGATACTAAATTGTTTTGAAGCAAGCAAGCAAAAGAATGATATGAATATGCTGATTCCTTTTTTTGGCCAAAGGTGAATATCATTTAGATATTTAATGCATAATTAAATTGTCCTCACATAAATTATTTGTACATTTTTTAACGAACAAATAAAGATATGAAAGTTTATTGTACATTATTTTGATTAGCTGATGTAAATCTAGAAACATAGAAATTAATTTATTTGTAATCATATTTGTTAAGATAATTTGCTTATAAGCATGTTTTTAATTTATCTAATTTTTTAAATAATAATTTGTGCGCGCGTGTGTTTTTAAGTATTTGCTATGAATGTTTCAAATATAAATATTCTTGACTAACCAATAGCATTTTTTTATTATATATATAGTAAAATAAAGCATACTTAAACTATTTTATTACTTTTTACATGGGTTGGGTTTAAGATTGTTTTACCGATAGGGAAATATATGGTATTGCCCAATAAGATTTTATAAATGTCTTGCACCAATGAAAGATTTGCTGTGATATCAAACTAGAAGAACCAATATTGTAAAGAAAGAAATTATATTGCAGTAAATAAAACAGGTTTCAAAGTTAAACTTTATGGAAGTCTGAAATCAACATTTTGACTATTAATAATATCCTTATGAAAATGGTAGTCATACTTCTCTAATCGTCAAAATATCTGTTTCAGTATACTTTGCATAAAGATCTAAATATTTATCAAATATATTAGGGATTAAGATATGTTAATACATGTATCACACACTAGATTAAAATTTGAAATTAAATAGGAATAAAATTAACTTTAAATCAATAATACACCTAGTTGTATATTGGAAAAAATATATAATTGTTATATAAAAAAGTTTGACCACACAACTGACCTGCTTTAATTTATTATTGTATAGTAAATGTAATTTATGGGGTTTGAACCCAGCTTTTCAAGATCCCTTCATCTATCTGCTCTATCCCATATAACCAATGCACATGACCACGCATATGTGGAAAAGATAAATGATCTCCAATATAGTATTTCATGCGGAACCAGCCCTCATCAGTTGTTCCAGATCATCATCTCTCACACACATATATAATTCAGTGCTCAGGTTATATTGAGATTGCAAATCTTCACACTTTAATGGAATAGAATTTGGGCAGCAAAATAAGGCAAATTGTATAAGAAATACAAAAAATATACAACTGAAAAAGAAATGACTGTACTGTGAATGTCAGAGAGAGAGAGAGAATATAGGAGCAGAGCTAATTTTTGATTGGATATCAAAAAATTAATCTGCACTGACTTCTGAATTCATTTCTGCCTATTTAATATAATTTGTTAGAATGAAAAATAGGAATAATATAATGCTCAGTTAGTTATATTTATAAAACAAAAAAAATATTATTCTATATATGTAAAAATAAAATATATTTTGTTTTATATGTTATGAAAAAAAGTCATGTGTGAATCTGTGGATATATAAAATGTCTATGACCTAGGATTGTGAACTCAGTTGGAATTTGTTTCAGATTCTGAGCAATTTAAATCTTTTCTTTCATATGATCAGATCATTATCAAAAGCTAGACATCTAATTATTGATCAATAAATAATTAAATAACTATCTTAGAGAGTAATAATAAAATATTTTAAAAAAAACTGCAAATCCTTTCCAGATAGCATATGTCTAATTAGTTTAGTGTGTACTGTTTTCTTTTGCAATCTTTCCCTGTATGAGTATATTGACTATTGATAAACTGTTATACTATGATGGATTATTTAAAGATTTTCTATAGATAGATAGATAGATAGATAGATAGATAGATAGATAGATAGATAGATAGATAGATAGATAGATAGATAGATAGATAGATAGATAGATAGATAGATAGATAGATAGATAGATAGATAGATAGATAGATAGATAGATAGATAGATAGATAGATAGATAGATAGATAGATAGATAGATAGATAGATAGATAGATAGATAGATAGATAGATAGATAGATAGATAGATAGATAGATAGATAGATAGATAGATAGATAGATAGATAGATAGATAGATAGATAGATAGATAGATAGATAGATAGATAGATAGATAGATAGATAGATAGATAGATAGATAGATAGATAGATAGATAGATAGATAGATAGATAGATAGATAGATAGATAGATAGATAGATAGATAGATAGATAGATAGATAGATAGATAGATAGATAGATAGATAGATAGATAGATAGATAGATAGATAGATAGATAGATAGATAGATAGATAGATAGATAGATAGATAGATAGATAGATAGATAGATAGATAGATAGATAGATAGATAGATAGATAGATAGATAGATAGATAGATAGATAGATAGATAGATAGATAGATAGATAGATAGATAGATAGATAGATAGATAGATAGATAGATAGATAGATAGATAGATAGATAGATAGATAGATAGATAGATAGATAGATAGATAGATAGATAGATAGATAGATAGATAGATAGACAGACAGACAGACAGACAGACAGACAGACAGACAGACAGACAGACAGACAGACAGACAGACAGACAGACAGATAGATAGATAGATAGATAGATAGATAGATAGATAGGTGGGTAGGTGGGTGGGACGGTGGGTGGATAGGTAGGTAGGTAGGTAGATAGTTAGATAGATAGATAGATAGATAGATAGATAGATAGATAGATAGATAGATAGATAGATAGATAGATAGATAGATAGATAGATAGATAGATAGATAGATAGATAGATAGATAGATAGATAGATAGATAGATAGATAGTGAATAGTTAAGTAATTAGATATATAAATAATAAATATATGAACTAACACAAGGAAATATAAAAATACTAATAAAAAAAACACACCCAATTACTTCTCTATAAAACTGCTTTAATATTTCAACCAGCAGACTGATTTTCATCAGAAGACAATAAAATGGCTATTTCCAGAATTTAAACACTAAAAAATTACAAACATTTACATATCTGATAAAATTAATTTCTATAAGCTAAAATTCTTTATACCACAATTCTTATCAATCAACCAAATGATAAATATCTCATACTTTTTTATCACAATCAAAAAAACAGTAATTACATTCTTATAAAATACTTACAAAACTTACAAAACACTACAAAAACTAAAATTTAAAAAAAAAATCAAAAATGTATTTACAAACACAAATTAATTATTCTAATACATGTATGTACAATATAAATGACTCCACAAGAATTACATACAACAAAACTATACAAAACTTTGTACAAAAAATTATTACGTAGATAGAAAGCTAGGTTTATAGATAGATAAATAGACAGATGGATGGACAAATGGATAGATGGGTAAATAAAAATACAGATTTGATTTTTGTAATATCAGTAATTATTTGAAATTATTTTATATATCCCTGTATAATTTCGATAAAAAATAGGATAGTTAACTCTTGCAGCTCAATTCTGCCCCTACTCTCACTTAAATTTCAAGTTACATTTCATTTAATCATTTGATTATTTATTATATATATAAATATTGATCAATTTCCATAATTTTCTCATAAAAATCCGAATGATATAATATATGTGGATAATTGTATCCATTATTAACCACAATTATCATCATAGTGATCACAGGTATCTTAATACTTTGTCAATCTTGCACTATTCAGAATTATCAAAGCATCACAAACTTTTTTTAACATTCACATATGAATCAACTTTGATTTGCATTGGAAATTAGCATTTAGTTATTCATATTAATGCAACAGGGATTTACATTGAGATAGGCATTGAGAAAGATTGTAGTTAATATTGTTGTATATATTATTAACTTTAAATTTGTTTTTTATTTCTTTCAATGTATTCAAATTTGATACAGTTTAATTTAGCATATCTATCTATCTATTTATCTCTCTGTTTATTTATTTATATACATACATACATACCTATCTAAATATTTATCTACATAATATCTATCTATACATCCATTTATCTAGCTATCTGTTTATATTTACTTATCTATTTATCTATCTCTATCCATCTAATCACCCATCTATCTATTTATCTATCTATGACTCTGTCAATCTATCTTTCTATCTCCTTATCTATCTATACATCCATTTATCTAGCCATCAGTTTATATATCTATTTATCTATCTCTATCTATCTAATCATCTATCTATTTATCTATCTCTGACTCTCTCAATCTATCTTTCTATCTTTTTATCTCTTTATTTATCTATTTATTTATACATCTCTATCTCTTTCTATCTATCTCTCTATTCAACCATTCATCCATCTATCTACCTCTGTCTCTCAATTTATCTATCTCCCTATCTCTCTATTTATTTATCTCTCTATCTAGCCATCTCTTTCTATATAACTATTTAGCCATCCATCCATTCTATCTATATATCTGTGTCTCTGATTATATATCTCTCTATCACTATCTTTCTTTACACCTATTTATTCATCTCTATCTATTTATTCATCTATCCAATTATTCATCCATCTATATATCAAAACAATTCATATATTTCTCTATCCATATATCTCTATTTATCTCTCTATCTAAGTCTCTATCTACCTAGCCATCTATTCATTCTTTTATCTATTTATCTCTCCATCTATCTTTTATTTCTATCTCACTATAGATTATCTATATCATTATCTATTCTCTATCTATTTATCTATCTATCTATCTATCTATCTATCTATCTATCGATCGATCGATCTATTTATCTACCTGTTTTTCTATTTACCTACTTACTTATTTACCTATCTATATACCTACCTACCTATTTATTTGCCATTATAATTTTAATCAGCCTTTTAGAAATTGGTAATCTCTTATTAAACATTTTATTCAAAATCTTTCATGTTGATTTAATGCAAATTAGAATAAAGTAAAAAAAATATTGAATTTAGCATTCAACGAGTAGGATATATTTTTCATCAGTGGTGAAAATTTCATTATATATTAAGTTTTTTTTTTCTTTATATTTAGTATGTGATTGCCTCAGATTGATCCCAGCTAAGAATAGCTGGATTTCCATTTACTGACCGATATTTCAGCATCACTCTCCTTAGATCAGGATATGATGGTCAATGTGTTCACTGCTGCACTCCAAGTCTGCTCTTAAAATATATGCTCTTATTTTCAAATTAGATCCAAAAATTAGATTTGTTCACATAATTTTTGCAAAAAAAAAAACTCGGAGGAGGGGGTGTGTGCTGTGGATATGCATTGTTAATCAAGCTTATGCAAGTTAATAGGTATATTATAAAGATTGCAAAATAACCACCGAGTCAAAATACTCTTAGCTTTATATATATAATGCATATTTTTATAAAGGAAAAAAAAAGCTAATTACAATATTTAATGACGTTCAAGTAAGTATAATTTTTGTTTAGAAAGTCTACAATTATTATTATCGATTGAGCGTTTATTTACGATATACAGCTGTAATTCTGCACGAAATGGTTTTAATGTATACATGCTCAGACTGTTTTCATAAATTAATAAGAAGCCGTGTATTCAAGTAATAAAAATATATTTTCTACAATCAATCGGTGATGTTTTTAGCTATTTATAAATTTTATTCTAGTAACCTTTTGCATGTCGAAAGAACATTATTTGAGTTAACTTCTTATTACTGTCTAGGATTTTATTTATTCTTGGTTAAATTTCTAAAATGGGGTATTTCTTTATACACGTAGTTCATAATTAAAGATAAGAGAACCATTACCATTTTATGTATGTGCGTTTATACATATATATACACATATTATCAGTCATAATTTTAGCTCACTATATGGCACTATCTTTTAAATGTTTCTCTATATGTCTATTATCGTCATTGGATATATATATTTTACATAGATAGAAAAAATTGTATACATTTTAAAAATGTTCCGCTTAACTGGAAATATATCAGAAGTTCTTCTTTAGATATATTAGTTAGTATTTCTTTAAACAATCGAATATAAAGAAAAGGATGACTTCATTAAAAGAACTGCGAAAGTTTATAACGGACAATAAAACATTATTTGTTTTTAAGCGAAATGATCAGTTTGTTTCATTTAGGCGTAGTGGAAAAAAGGGCATTGAAATTTAATTTAGTAAACAAAAAATAAAAATAAAAACAGAAATATTGCAAAATAAAATAATTTTGAAATAACAACATTAAATTGATTGCAATAATAGAGCGCATGAAAAAAAAAGGGGGCGTGTTTAAACTTTCGACTTACTTCGGAGACTAATTAATTAATAATTTAAAAGTCCTCAGGGAAATCTCTCAAAAAGAAAATGGGTATTTGAAAAAAAAAATGACCATATGATTCAATGATATTCTTCACACTAATTATTTAAATTTCGTACATAATAATTAAGGATGTTATAATATAATAGCGAGTTTATTAGTTTGATATGTTTCTCATCTGGGGTTTGAAACCTAGGGTGAGTAAATCTGTGACAGACTTTTTAGCAATAGATTTTTTTTTCCGAGTAGTTAAACCACAATTAATCTAGTCACCCACTTAATTATTGGTCAGTAAAAAGTATCTCGCTATATTTTATTTAAAAATAAAAAAAAATATTCATTATTTAGAAATTTAGACTAGAAAATAGGGTCTTTTTCACTGAATCGTTTTATAGTACTGTCGAAAACTATTTTGGTTAAAATGGACTTTTAGAAGTTGTTTTTATGTTAAAAGTAGTTAACTTTAAAAAATGCAAGAACCAAATGGGAAAATATAAACAATAGTCAAGCATTGGTGGTCGAGAGATCAGAGACAGCCGCTTTACAAGCAATTGTCCCGGGTTAGCGGGTTCGCTTCCCAGCTGATGCTATGACAAATGAAAAAATATATATATAAACAATAAAAAACGACACATAGGACTTTACTGCTTACGAGTTCATAAGAATTAATCCTGGGACCTGCTGATTTCAAGTCCGACGCTCTACAAACTACGCCAACCGAGCAAGTTATAAAACGGTTATTCAGTTTGGTCACCTGAATAAAATTATGACAAATTTAACTGATCACATGACTAATTGTTTTAAAAATCGTGTTTTCTTGATAAATTATAATGAAGAGATCTTTTTGAATGACTGTTTGTAAAAATAATTGTAGGCCTGAATAATTTCAATTTTTTCCACTTTTCTAATGAAATTTCTATGCTGTCTTCTATCTTCTTTTTGTGATAATATGTTGGACTATTTCCATCATCTATCTATCAATAAATGTTGAATGTATAAAAAAATTTAAACTTTATTTAAACATTTCAAATACAAACAACCTATTAATAATAACATAATAATAGACAACACAGGTTAGTAATTACACAACGTTTGGAGTAGTAGTATTGTTCACTCTTCTTCTGATGTTGCTGGCCTGACCAGTGACAGTATTTACATAGGAGTTGAATTCACACCTTTAGATTTTCGAATATAAGGCAAAAGCTTTAACAAACTGAGCTATCCTGTCAAAGGGAACAGATAGTAGAAATTTCATATATTTATATATGAGGGTTTGTTCAAATTTTCCTGAATCTTGTGCTGTCTATTTGTGTGTTATTACCAACAAGTTGTTTGTATTTGAAAAGGTTAAATAAAGTTTAAAATTTCTATACATTCAACATTTACTAATAGATAATGGAAATAGTTCAATATATTATCACATCTAATATTTCATTATCACATATCTTTAGATAAATATATTTTTTAAATTCAACCTTTGAAAAAATTGTTATGAAATTATAAATAATGTGTTATTTTTAACTATTATAATATATACTTTTAATAAAACTTGGTCTCAAATTAAGTTTGCTGAAACAAGATCAGATACATAGAGGTGTATTTCCAGCTAAACTTATCTTTTTTTTCACATGCAGTTATAGCATGACAAACTCTGAAGCTTTAGATCTATGAATAGCAGCCCATTTCTGTCTCTTCCATTATCTTTATTAATTTAGATTTAAATATTCTATATAAAATATTTGCAGTATGTATTAAACATGAGATATTCTGTAAAGAATGAACATTTCCTAGGTTGGTTAAGAATTGATGGCTTCTAAAAACAGTACATGTAAATATTAAATAATAATATATACTAACTTTAGTATCTTTTTTTTTTAAAAGTACATTTTCAATACAATCTGTGATCATACTTTATCAATTCAATGAATGACTTTTATTGATCTCATCCATATTTCATATGGTCTTTTTCCTAAATCTTTTACAATTTCTTTGGATCCATTACTCTTATTATCTCTAAACAGTATGCTCAATCAAGCCTCATGTAAACCATGTTATTTTTCTATTAGTTAATCTCATAATTTTTATCTTTTCAATATTTACCCTTTAGTCAGCTGTCTAATCCTTCTATTAAACACATAATGTCTCATATTCATAATAAAGTATCAGCACAATGCATTTATTAATCTTTTGTTTTAATATATGACTTGTCTTTATTAAAAACACTTTATCCAAGCTCAAATTGATTCCATGTTTACCAGATAATTGCTTATTGTTATCAATTTTTACTTCTTTTGTGAAAAGCTATTAAACATTAATTATAGTATTTTAATTATAGGGATTTGAACACAAACTTTCAAGCTCCTTTCAACTATCCAATCTATCTCATATCACTGATATGTATGACCACACACATGTGAAAAAGATAAATGATTGTCAATATATGTATTTCATGCTGAACCAGCACTCATCAGTTGGTCTAGATCATCATCTCCCACACACATATATATATATAATCACCAGTTGATTTATATTAGGATAGAAAATCTTCAAACATCTTAATATAAACAAAGCACTGATTATATATATATGTGTGTGTGTGAGAGAGAGAGAGAGAGAGATGATGATCTGCACCAATTATGAGTTATGGTTCAGCACAATATATATATATATATTGGTGATCAGTTATCTTTTTCACATGTGTGTAGTCATGTGTATTAGTGGTGTGAGAAAGAGTGGATAGCTGAATGGAACTTAAAAGTCTGTGTTCAAATCCCCTATACTTACAATTAAACTCCAGTTATAAGAAATTTGCCTGTATTTCAAATATTTTAGTATTCATTTTAATTCTATTTTATTGCTTTGCACTAACAACTTTTACTCTGAAGCATATAAATACAAAAAATAGATGATTCAAGTAATTATTTATTTTTAATTTCATATCCTTTGCTTTCCATATTTTCTACAAAACTTTTTAAATACTTTTGTTATATAGGGTATAGGAGCACAGACTTTCACATGACCCATCACTCTCCACTCTATCTTGTAACACTGATACACTTAAACACATATATGTCGAAAAAATAAATAATCACCAATATACGTATTTCATGCTAAACCAGCATTCATCAGTTGGTCCATATTAACATCTCTACACATATATACAATACAATAAGTGCTCAGATATATATTAAGATGTTCAATCTTCATACTTTAATGGACAGGCTTCAATCTACTCCACACTCCAACTCTTCAATTGTCCATCCAATTGAAATTTTGAAAATGGAATGCTCAAAGGCCACCCTGAGAACCTACAATCTTTGTTTTTAAGGTTATGGACAGCTGTTTTACCTTTTCCACCAATATGAAAGAAATATTTAGGTTGGTGCTACAAATGTACCTTTCCTTACCCCTAGCTCTTCTGCGACAGCACTTACTTTTACTACTACTAGCTGAAAATCGCTTTTGTTTTCTGTCCAATGATTTAATTCCTTGTTAAGATCATCAAGCTAATATTTTTTCCTAAATCTAAGTAAATAAATGGTCATATCATTAAAAAATCAACATAGTTGTAAACTGAAATACTTATTCTGTTCAAAATATCATCATATAAAAACGTGCCATCTACTGACTTACTAGCATTATAATATTTTTCAGGATTATACATTAATGTGACTGAAAAATATTTTAGATAACCATGATCAAGAAGTGATTATATTTCTTTTATAGTTTCTATCAGTCTTTTTTCTTTTAGCCATTTATTAAAAATCTTACCTTTAATTATCCATATTGTTTATAAAGTTTCACATTTAGCCCAGAAGAGAGTGATTTTATTTAATCAAATGCCTAATAATATGCTCATTGACAATAAATCAATCATGAGTCTTCTTCCAGGTAAACTCCAGAACAGACTTATCCATATCTATGATGCATACCTTAAAAACATTTCTTTAACCTCAGCATCATGAACAGTTTGAAAATCTTTGCTAAGATGTTTTTTAAAAAAATTAAGAACAATGGAAGTTAAATTATTTTAATAAAACAGGAAGTAATCCTAATTCTTTACTCAACTTTTTACAATCCTACCTTTGATTTGGTCAATTAGAAATTTAATTTTTTTATCAACATGTTTTTCATCTCAATTTCATCAAGGTACAACTATCCATTAGTGCAAATGCTCAGACCACCCTTTTTCACTATGCATAACTTTCATAAATAACCTTTATCATCATGAAAATAGGAAATACCAAACATCTAAACCTTTTTCTCATATTGACTCTTTAGGATTATCTTGTTGATTTGTATTTCATTCTAGAATCTCTTTACGATCACAGTTTATATGGATTTATTTATTGAAAATATGAATGTTAATCTAACACCAATGATGTCTTTTTATTGAATATTTATTTAAGCATATTAATGTTTCTTGTTGTTGAATAAATAATTGGTCATATCTGCCATCATGTTTTAAAAGAGGAGAAAGCAGTTTGATTGACAGGTTTTTTAAAAATGAACTTTAAGAGAATTGTTAAATAAAACATAAATAATAATTTGTTTGACTCTGTGATATAAGAAAGCATCTATTTTTTAATTCATATGCAATGATGGAGTTGTTTCCATGTTGCAATTTTTATATAAGATTCCTATAGTTTTTAAATTGTAGATCCATCACGATTTATTTTTTCTTTTTTAAAAAAAACCTAGATTGTTTACTCCTGTATGCATCTCTGAAGTAATTTTTTTCACTATGATTTTTAGATACCACTAAACATCATATGACCTCTTCCCACTCTTTATGCTTACACAAGCTGTTTACATTCAAATATCAGCCTTTTAAGCTAATTGTGCATACGCTTTGCGAGTGTTAATAATAAATGAATACTTTCTCACCAATACAAGATATAGTATTTATGCAGGAATAAAAGGAATCCTCTTATTCCTACAACTCAAATACTTATATATGAGCAAATCCTGCATAAATACTATATCTTGTATTGGTGAGAAAGTATTCATTTATTATTAACACTCGATACTTATATATGAGCAAATCCTGCATAAATACTATATCTTGTATTGGTGAGAAAGTATTCATTTATTATTAACACTCACAAAGCATATGCACAGTTAGCTTAAAATGCTGATATGTGAATGTATACAATTGTAAACATATGCTATATAAAATAAATGCTTATTTACAAGCTGTTTACATAAAAGCAAAACTCTCCAGCCACTCAGTGCAAGCCAGAGTAATCAATGGATGCAGGAATGTTTGTGCATGAAATCCCTATTTAGTACCTATTCATCCACCTGACTAATTTATAGCTTGTGGCTTTCATCAGTGAGAATCATTGGATCTGAGAGCATTGCATTATGGTGATTGTGGCTATTAAAAAACCAAGGACAACAAAAAGTATGCATGCTGAACAGAGTTCAGATCTATATGACTATAGAAGCTAATAAATTGAAAACATTATTGTGCTTTTATGATGGACTCAAGTCTTTATATTTAGGTAATAAGGTAAAAGGTGGCTGCTGGAAGGTTGCATTAGATCCTAAGTTCTAAGTGCAGTGCTCTTATATACAAGGATCCTCGCTGATGAAAACCACAAGTTAGAAACTAGTCTGGATGAGTAGGCACTAGTTAGGGATTTTATACACAAACCTTTGTGTATCCAATGATTACTCTGGCTTGCATTGAATGAAACTACTGTATGGAGAGTTTTGCCTCTGTGTGATTTTTAGATACAATTGTTAATTCATATAATTATAAGTTGATCTTTTCCCATCATCTAGAATTAATTGGTAAATGTCTTTAGAAAAATGTGAACCTTTCAATTGTTTTGTATTAGCACTCCTACTAATAAATAATACGATGTTACGAATGATATTATTATGTTCTCATTTTCATGAGTTTCTGGATTAACAGTATTAGCATAAAATTTGAACTCACTATTTACAAATATAAATGTCTTAAGTTCGATTCCCAAGCTATTACTATTACTAATCAGGACAACAACACTTTATGAAAAGTTGTAAATAATATCATTTCAAACTCTGTATTAACCTGGGTGCTATTACTAATAGTTGAAAAATAAATTTACATTTTTTCTAAATAACACTTTTTTGATGGTGGAAATAATTCTACATATAATTGCAAATAAAATGTAATTATCACAAACTTTCAAACATAATTTTTTATAATTTGATTGGCTTTTGAGAATCACTGATTTATAACCATAGTTAGTTTTAATGGGTTTGTACTCCCATTTTCAGGAAATATCAATATTATCCTTGAGGATATCAATATTAAAACATTAACTAGTTTGCAATTTTAGTTACTAAGTATAAATTATTCTTATTAAAAAGAGAAAATCTAATATTTTTCTCCACATGTTTATAAATATAATCTTAACTTTTTGTCATCCAAGAGCAGTTTGGTTTGTATTATTTCAGTGCACTTTTCTGTTATAAGCCAAATAATCAGTAGGTAATAAATGGTATTGTTAAAAACATATCCAGTAGTTGAGTTACCTTATCTGTATTTCTCAATGATAAACTAATCTATAGATAGGAATAAAATAGCAGAGGATGGAAATCTTTGCCACTTAACCAAAGTTTATAATTATTATTATAGGGTAAGGTAAATGTATCTGAAAGGCATGACATCATAATGTATTTAAAAACATTGAAAATGACGTCATCTATTTAAATTTGTAATTGTATTTAAAAGATTTGGCTGAGCATTCGTTCTCGATTTAAATATGTCTGCACATTCATGCGCAATATTTGTTAAACTGTATTGTATAATATATTTTATTATTATTACTATAATTACTGTTCTTAACAGTCTGTTTTATTGCTAATAATTATTTAATATCTTATAATCAACTGTATACCTGCTCAAAGCCAAGCTATTGTTGTAAATATCAACAATAGAGAAATTAGAATAGTAATAGTAAAAGACAATATAATATCATTGTTGAAAGCTCTTTCATTAGGCACACTGAAGGAGTATTAGTTATGCTAACTCATAAATAAAACTGTCACTAGTAGAGATTCTTAAGCCAACCAAAATGTAGGTGTTTGAAAAATTGATGATAATCTGAAAATATAACCAGTATCTTAAGTGGAAGCATTTAGTAGGGCTTACAAAAAACTGGATATAGGGTTTGGTCAGCAGTAACAAACATAATTATCCCTAATAGTTATTTACAACATATGAATTAATGATGTTTTTGTCAATCCATACACAGCTGCTCGATAACTGACCATTTATGTGTGTGTTGAAGATGAAGATTTCTCTTTCTGTTGCTCAAATGACTTCAAAGTCTCACAAAAGCTTATATGTTTAACTGTAATCCAAGCAAGCTAAGTCTTATTATATGGAACTTAGGAAAGAAAACTAATTTAGACACTACTAACTGTGAAAATAAATAACACATTTATAAAATGTTATGCCCTATATATTGTAATGGGATAAAAAGTTGCTCTACAGATTTGGGCAGATTTTATAACTGAAATAAAAAGATGATGATGAAATAATCTTTATTATTGCCCTTAAAGTTAGGTTGCCATTTATAATAGATCGGATATGACAAGGCTATGATAGGGTGATCCTGTTTAATTATGCCCTGCAAATTGCAGCACCATTTGCAACAGAATAAATATATGTGTATGTTAACCTCTGTTAGAGCCCCACTCATTTGGGTGGCATTTGTAACAGATTGAAAAGATGCAACAGGAAATAATGACTCTAATATAGCCTAAATAAAAAATATATAACCAAAGTATTCTTTCAAATAATAATTATTTGTTTTGCATGATGTTACATACATAGGTATTAGTTATGATGTTATGATGATAATATAAAGAGATATCCTTTCATCAACAAGTATTATTTTAAAATATTACAAATGAATAAATACTAGCTTTATATAGGACATTATGATGGGAAATTAAACAGATTTATATCTTAAATAAAATTGATCAATCGATCTAATAAAATTACACAGACAGGTAGATATGATTCTTGGGTGCCTTCTGATGTTTGTATTTCATCTTTAAAATATAGTTAATATCCATTTTAAAAAATAAAATTTATTCTGATGATATATAACATAATGAGGTAGTTTCGATGATTTTTCCTTTTATAATAAATTGCCATTTTCTCATAAAATTTTCTTAACACACAGTCCAGTTCATGGGCAAATAATGTTGTTTCTTATCTCTCCATTTTGTTCAGTTAAAAATCATATAAAGAAAGCTTTACATATTTCTGTTTAAAGCCAAATAAGAGAGAGAGAGAGAAAGTTTTATTTATAAAATTTTTCATTGATATCAGTCTAACTATAGTAATTGTCTATATTTACTCTTTAAGCAATTTCCAGCTGTGTTTTTTAATAAAAATTGTATTATACAACAAATAAAAATAAATTTTTTAGAATTATTATATACAACAAAAATTTATTTTTCATAATACAAATACTATTTTTTATTTTAACAAAAATCAAACAATCTACATCCCATTTTCAATGTATTACACTGAAAATATATTTGTATCCATATTTCCTTAGTATAATATCATACAAATAAAGAAGACAAATATATTTGAAATATTAAACATTTGTTTATATTGTTTATAATTTACTATTGTGAATGCAGTAACGAAAATGAAACTTGTAACAAAAGAATAATATTTTTATCCAAACTATACTTCATTATTTACATATTCATTTTTGTTTTTTAAAATGAATAACATCAATTTACAATCTTACAATACAATTAATAATAAACAATTTTATGTCAATATTATTGTCATCATAACAACACAGTTCAAAATTCATAGGTTAACATATTCACCAATCATAAATGACATTTTACTGCAAACTGAAACTCATCTCAAATTTCAATAGGCACAATATATATATATTAAAGTTTGAAGATTTGCTATCTTAATTTAAACTGAGCACTGATTATATATCTGTGTGTGGAAGATGATGACCTGGACCAACTAATGAGTGCTGATTCAGCGTAAAATATGTATATTGAGATCATTTATCTTTTACACATGTGTGTGGTCATGTGTATTGGTTGTATAAGATGGAGTGGATAGATGTAGGAGCTTGAAAGTCTGAGTTCAAATCCCTTCTAATTACGTTCAGTACAGACAATAAACTTATATTTAAATATTATATATATTCAACAAAAGAATGAAATCTTTAGCTAATTACACTGATGCTTGTAGCACCAATTTAAAAATATATCTTAAGCAGGACTTTTTTATATTATTCCTGTCCTAGTGAATGCATTCAGTAATCTATAATTCACACCAATCTGAAAATGTTTGTGGCTTTTTTTTAAGAAAAGGGGGAACAATATTTACATTAATTTTTAACTATCTCAGTCTGAAATTGTTTGATATATGAAAGTGTCAAAAAGAATCATTAGAAAAATTTTAAAATTGAATAATTAATGTTTGCTCTTGAATCCAAAAATTTTATTTAGTATGATTTCATAAATTGACATTCAATTTCTCTAAACACAACTAAGCCAATTATCACATGTGTTATGAAAATGCAATGGTTAACATTTCATTCCAATATCAGCCTTTCAAGCTAATTGAGCATGCGCCTTTTGAGAGTGTTAAATAAATGAATACTCTCCTCTTCAATCCAAGATATAGTATTTACGGTGCTAAATAAAATAATGGTTAACATTTTAAATTTAAGATGACATAGTAGAAAATAACCATGTTTGCGGACAAACATTTTCTTTAAAAAATGTAGTTCTTAAAAAATGTAGAATAACAAAACAATTGATACTAGTAAATAGCAAAAGAATACGTTGTATTCATGGGGCTTCTGTAGAGATTTGTAGAGGTCTAATATCATAAGAATTAATAAAGTAGATTGATTCTATTGTCTATCATAAAGCATCTCTTTTACCTTAATTTAAAAGGAATTGTTAAATAGAGTACTAGAAACATGTTGATGCTATATTATAAATATGGTAATAACATTTTCAAAATGACATATTTGTTGGGTAAATTTTGGTGTATACATTTTCTGTGAAAGATGTAATAGTCAAATTATACAGAAATTTATCATATATAAAATTTTTCATCCCATGTTTGTACAATAATTATAAAATTCATATTTTTAATTTTGTATTTTCTTAACTAAAGGATTTAAATATAATGTGGTGATGTGATTATAACAGTTAAATAAAAAAACATTAGTTGGATGTCTACAATTTAAACACTAAGTCTTCACTAATGCATTAACAAACCCATAAAAGAATAAAAATAAATTGATGCATTTCCATGTTATTGAATCTATGCATTCTATTTCTAAAGCGATCAATTTCATTTAATAGACAATTTATTTATTTACAAAGAAGAAACTAAATCTGCAATTATTTTTTTTAGTGTAAGACAATTCAGTGTAAGCATATAAATAGTTGAATTTTAATGTATTACATGCTAATTTACATAAATTATATAGGATTATAATCCATATCAGTTCTAGTTTCAATTATTTTGGATCTATTTCTTCCAATTAGCACTACATCTAAAAAATGCCACATTGCATAGAGAATGAATAATCCAGAATTACAGCATTTCTATAATTAAAATTAAGATAACCATTTAAAGTGTTTATTAGAGTAATGCAAAAGAATAACTAACCTGCCAACCTATTTTGCTTTAGCAATATCAAATCAAGAACTATAAGGAAAACACTATTAAATTTTGTTAAACTTTTTAAAATAATATAATAAAATGTAATTCTCTTTTACCTTTATTTTTCTATACTTAGAATTTAATGTTACAAAACAGATCTATGAAAATATGAATTTGTCTACAGTACAGGCTTTTTCATGCCTGCACTTCTATATGTAATATATAGGGGGTTTGAACTCAGACTTTCACACAACTCTCAACCGTTCATGCTATCTCATACCACTGATACACTTGATCACACACATGTTGAAAAAATAAATAATCACCAATATATGTATTTTGTGCTAAACCAGCACTCATCAGTTGGTCCAGATTATTATCTCCACACATATATACAATCAAAGCTCAGTTTGTATTAGAATAGCCAATCTTCATCCTTTAATTGACATGTTTTAAACTACTCCACCCCACAACTCAAATTTATTACTAATACGCTAAAATTAATTGTATTACAGTGAAACTTTTAAGTTTATTAATTAGTAGGCTTTTTTTTTTTTAATCTATTCTATCTTTTAGACTTAGCGTTTTCAGAGCCCTTGCAGCTCCATATTCATAGTCCTTTTCATATTTATGTTTAATTTCTCTGAAAACACAAAAGTGTTTATCAGTTTTTGTGGAAGAGTTAAGTTCGTTGTTCCTGTTTTATATTTATGAATTTTTTTATTGATAAGTAGTGTGTTTACTGCATGATTTATATATAAACACAAACTAGAAAAATACGATTATAATATTTATTAATGAAATAAATATACACTTGCATATTTATATTATTATATCTTCACCTGGTAATGCTGATGAGATATAGCAACTAGTTATTATGCAACTATGAAAGGAAGGGATTTCAGATGCCCCTATAAGTTTATCCATCACTTCTATCTGTACTCTGACAGCTTGCCTCATGAATAGGTATGATGAAACTTCTAGCTATACTATGATAGCTTTCCTTGTATCTGATATAGGTACTAGCAGTTTTCATTTCTGAATATGGGCTTGCCTCACTGTGTTAACTGTATAGTGCACAACCAGTGTATTGCTATCCAGATTTGTCAAATGTTGTCTGACCTTAACTCCAAATGAATTGACTGTTTATGGTCAGATCCTAATCCATGATGTGTATTGGACTATTTTTGCCATTGGACAAATGTTATATATTTGTGTGTATATATATATATTGGTCCATGGTGATAAATATTCAATGTGATCACGATAAGGTGGAATCTGGACTATTCCATTATTTGAAGACAAGGTGAGATATAACAATAAGTATACAGTTTGTAATAAATAATACATTTAAATATTAATTGCAAGAGTTACAAAGTACAAATATTGTCAAATTATTTCTAATTTAAACATTTGCTGCAATTTAGTTTATTTTTTCGTTAACCAATAAACGAAATATTCTTTTCAGATTTCATTTTAGCATAAGAGTAAAAATGTATAAACATTTATAGAAAAAATAATAATAATAAAACAAATTTATAAAATTCTATGAAAATAATGTTTTCAAAAAAGATTATAAAAAACAAGTTTCAAATAAGCCTGGATCAACACTACTCAATATAGGGAAGATATACATTGAACTACTTTTCAACATCAACACTTTTCTTATTATTTTTGTGCTTAATATCTTACAAATTATATCTAATGATATTCAGGTATTTTCAATTATTTATTATACCTACTGATAAAAGAGAAAAACTAAATTATTTTTCCACTGGTGCCAAGAAAAATGAATATTTGAGTTCAGGTTGTCGTTTTAGAGAAGTAATAGAAAGCACTAATGATGCAGAAAAAAATGGATGCTGGTCTTTAATCAAAAAAAAATTATACATTATTCTGCTTTCATTGATGTATTTGTACTTCTTATTTCTTTTTAAATACAGTTTGTGAATAAAAAATTTCAGATTAATATCAAAGGTATTGCTGTAGAACATTCCAAAAGCTTTGTAACAGGGTAAGAATATACAGAAGCAAAACTTTCCATTTAGTAGCACCACTCACTACAAGCCAGGGTAATCAATGGATTCAGGAAGATTTGTGCATAAAATCCTTATCTAGTACCTACTCATCCAATATCCCCAAACTAGTTTCTAGCTTGTGGCTTTCATTAATGAGGAGCCTTGGATCTGAGAGCACAGTACTTATATCTTAGGATCTAATTACTCTGACTTGCAGTGACTGGCACTACTGTATAGAGAGTTTGGCTCTGTGTAAACAGTGTGTGTAAGCATAAAGAATGGTAATCATGTGATGTTTAGGGTAAGGATATATGGAAGAAAAAATGTTTTTGAAGATTGGATTGATGCCAATAAGCTGCCGAAGATCTAAAGATGAGCCTGTATTCAAGTCTCACTGTAAAAGTTTGTGCAAAAAGATGAAAAATATTTTATTATTAATCTACAAATGAATCTTCATCATATCCAAAAATAACACTCAATGTGTGATGTTTCAATCAAATGGCAGATAAAGGATTTTAAATTTTTCACCCACAATTTTATACGCATCAAAAATTACTGGGATTTTTGTGTAATTTTCTGGACCTGTCAAAGGATACAATAACAAAATAACTGGAGATCTGAAAAAAGAATTATTGCATGTGAAGCTGACACAGAAAAAAAGAACAACTTATAAATACAAAACTCACCAATATACTTTATGAATAAATGGAGCCATTTAAGTCAATTCTGCCAACAAAAATTTAGAACCCATAAATGAACTTCAATTTTTTGTTTGTAACAATAGTCAACTGCATTGTCAAATTTATTTATTGTTCTTTGAATTTTTTTCATAATCCCATTGGTTGAAATATCAGGTGAAGCTGACTTAAACTTGCTTGATATTATCAATTCAACCAGAAAAATGTTGAGCCATTTGAGTATCATGTCAGCTAAAACTGAATTTAGCAGATCCTTAAACTTAGAAAAACATGAAAAAAATTTTCAGGGAAAGCAGCAAGGATAATATCTTTTTCCTAATAAAAGATAATATTTAACACAACATTACGCTGTTGCACATGCGCTTTGAAGATTTTAACTATAAATTAATGAATACTAACACTCAACCACATGATAAAGTCTTTGGAAAAGATAGAATGGCCATCTATCTTTTCGAACCCAAACGCTTTTGTATGGGTGAATCTTAAGTGTTTGAAAGTGAAAGTGTGAATATGTTAAATAATCACTTTAAATTACTATTACATGCTTGAATGAAAGACACTAATGAAATTTACTAGAATTTACGATACGTCATTCTTCTTATTTGATATTAAATGTATGTAAATAAATCATTTTTATATAGCGCGATGTTTGTAAACTGTAATATTTAACACAGCATTACGCTGTTGCACATGCGCTTTGAAGATTTTAACTATAAATTAATGAATACTAACACTCAACCACATGATAAAGTCTTTAGTCTTTAAATAAAGTGATTATTTAATATATCCACGCTTTCACTTTCAAACACTTAAGATTCGCCCATACAAAAGTGTTTGGGTTCGAAAAGATAGATGGCCATTCTATCTTTTCCAAAGACTTTATCATGTAGTTGAGTGTTAGTATTCATTAATTTATAGTTAAAATCTTCAAAGCACATGTGCAACAGCGTAATGCTGTGTTAAATATTACAGTTTACAAACATCGCGCTATATAAAAATGATTTATGTAATAAAAGATAATAATAAAATGATTTATTTATTAATGTATGTTTTATATTTTTCTCCACAATACTTTATACTGATATATATTTTTTTCTAAATAAAAATTAAATGCAATATTTTTACTAAATTATTTTAATAAACTAAAGATCAGCATTTCAAGCTAATGTACATGCGCTTTTTTATGAATGTTAATAATAAATGAATACTTTCATTTTCAACACAAGATAAAGTCTTTGCGAAAGAATAGAATGAATCCACCTATTCTTTCAACCCAAATGCTTAAGTACGGGCAAATCTTAAGCACTGGAAATGGAAGCGTGAAGATAAATCAATCACTTTAAATTACTCTTTACTATGTCTGAATGAATGACGCCTATGAAATTTTCTAGAATTTATGACACATCATTCTTAAATGAAACTAAACATATGTAAATGAGATATTTATTTATATAGCGTGATGTATATAAATTATAATAAACTAAAGATCAGCATTTCAAGCTTGTGTTGAAAGAATAGGTAGATTCATTCTATTCTTTTGCAAAGACTTTATCTTGGGTTGGAAATGAAAGTATTCATTTATTATTAACATTCATAAAAAAGCGCATGTACATTGGCTTGAAATGCTGATCTTTAGTTTATTACAATTTATATACATCACTCTATATAAATAAATATCTCATTTACATATGTTTAGTTTCATTTAAGAATGATATGTCATAAATTCTAGAAAATTTCATAGGCGTCATTCATTCAGACATGGTAAAGAGTAATTTAAAGTGGTGGGTTTATCTTCACGCTTTCATTTCCAGTGCTTAAGATTTGCCCATACTTAAGCATTTGGGTTGAAAGAATAGGTGGATTCATTCTATTCTTTCACAAAGACTTTATCTTGTGTTGGAAATGAAAGTACAGTATTCATTTATTATTAACATTCATAAAAAAGCACATGTACATTAGCTTGAAATGCTGATCTTTAGTTTATTACAATTTATATACATCGCGCGCTATATAAATAAATATCTCATTTATATAAATTATTTTAAACAAATAAATTTTGTAAATATTTATGTTTGAAATGTATTATTTAAGCAAATGATTTTGAAAATATTTACTTTTAAAAGGTAATATAAAACCTGATGCAATTTTATAATAAAATACCAGATGCTGTTTTGTTTTAATTGGTTAACTTTAACAATTTTTTTAAAGATTTAGTTTAATTAAACAAAAGATTTGAATATTATATAAATAAATTGTAGTAATGTACCCAGCTTTTTGTTGTTTTTGTAATAGTTTTTTTAATTGGTTGCTTTAACAATTTTTAGTTTAAATTACATTAGTATGTAATCACTATTTATTGTTAATAAAATTTTTATTGAAATGAATTACAAAGATTTTAATATTATATAAATAAATGTGAAAAATTCACAATTGAAAAAAAAAATATTTGGAATAATGTGGCCTGTTTGGTACACTTCAGAAATGTATCTGGCAAGATATTAATAAAGTTAAATTTAAATTTTTAAATATATCCATTATAGTTGAATTATACGTGAAATTACATTCTTTGCATAAATGTAAGAAAAAATACAGATTATTAAATACGAGGCAGAATTACTTCCTTTGCATAAACACTTGTAATATAAATTATGGTTTAGTTAAATATAGTTATGCCTTAGACCCACCCATTTTAATTTTGATTCTCTATTTCATAATTGATAAATATAATAATTATTTTCATATAATCTCTTAATAAGATTCACTAAAGCTTCATTTATTCCCAAATTTACTAAACTTACCCATAATCTATTTTTATTTATTCTATTATATACCTTCTCTATATCTATAAAGACCATTTATAACTGTCTATCTGTATTCCTACTCATATATATAAGTTGTGTGACTAGAAATAAACTTTCTCCTATACACCTATCCAATCAAAAGCCTCCTTGCATTTCTCCCATTATATTATTTTCTTCAATTTTTCCACCTTTCCAGCCATCATATATGCAAAAACTTTATATAACACTGACATTACCACTATTGGTTTATAATTATTTAACTTTCTGTGATTCTTACCCTTTTCTTTAAATAGTAGCCTTATTCTTGTATTTTTTCTATTATCTTGAAATCCTGTCTTCTGTGCCATCATATAAAAACATGATAATACATTTAATTTTGTCCTATTTCCTAAATTTATAACCATTTCTGCTGCCCATCCATCTAAATCACTTGCCTTTCCATTTTTCAATTTCTTCCCTGCTTCATTCAATTCATTTTCTGTAAACCTAATATTTTCATTACTATATTGTATTGTGTTTGTTATTACTCTATTCTCCACATCTAATGTCTTTTCTATATCCATTACATACTTGTTTAAGATTGTCTCTAATTCTTCTTTAGATCTACACTCTTTTTTCTCATCATCTAATAGTACTATTTCTCTCTCCCCTATATTCCTTCTTTTAGTAATATTTATTAAGGCTATAACCTTAAGATTATGCATCTGAAAAAATGACAGTAGGTATCTCTGTAAATCTTTAACACAAGATTTTCCATTTTTATTAATATCTTCCAATAACTTGCATGTGATTTGATGTGATGCACTGTGATTTCTCCTTATATGGAGTCAGGAATCTCTCAGCAACTATTTTCAAAACCCATTAGCCACTATACCTTTCCTTTCCATTCCCCACCTTAGGTTTTCCCATATCCTGTTCCATCCCATTTCCACATCATAATTTTTGTTAACTCCGTGGCCTTCATATCTAAATCCCCCTTATCTGTCTCCAAACCCAGCATAAAAACCAATAACCCACTTTTTGTATAATCACTTTGTTTATATTTAGCCTTCCATAACTTCATTATTTGTACCCTTTCATACAGTAGTGCCATTTAGTACAAACCATAGTAAGCAATTGATATAAAAAGGTTTGTGCATAAAATCCCTATCTAGTGACTACTTATCCAAAATTCTCAGATTAGTTTATACACAAAATTGCTTGCATCCATTGATTACTTTGGCTTGCACTAGGTGGCACTATTATATGGAGAGTTTTGCCTCTGTTATAATAGCTTGTGCAATCATAGAGAATGGTGATCATATGATTATATTTGTTAATAAATAATCAGTACATAGAAAGTAAAAAAAAAGAAATAATATCACTTCTCTTTAAATTGTTTTTTTTTTTAAGATTTTCCCACAAAATACAATGCTGTAGTTTTCCATAGAATAATTTTTGTTTGACATTTATTTCTCAGATTCATTTCAATGATTGTAGTAGGTCTTAATAACTGTAGATTTTTTTTAATAAATTGAAATAGTAGCATTAATTCTTGAGATTAAATGTCATAACCTTTCTAATTTTAAAATTACAGAGATATACTTAACGTTATTAAGCTGAAGATCTCTGTCCAAATCTAAATAAATATTTAATATGGATATATCATTAAATGCAATCAATCAAGTTTTTGTACTACGATTCAAAAGATGATAAAAAATGTTTTCATTTTCTCAAAGTAACATCTTTATGATATAAAAAATGCTATCCACTGATTTAAAAGAGTTGTGATATCATGCTTTCAGTTCATCAAAAAATATCTAAGGTTTTTATCCTCTGTCTATTTTTATCTCTTTTTTCTAACCATTAGTTGTTAGTGATGAAGTTTCACATTCATTTTATTGTTCTATAAATCAAAGAATATCATGGTTCTTTTGAAATACAATATTTTTATTCTTCATTTTAAATAGAAATAATTATAAAAAAATTGCGAATAATTAATATATAAAAAATATTTTATAATAAACACTATTATTTATTATTCACTAAAAAACCAAGTAATAACTGTTTTCTTCAACCACTATTGGGTTTTTTTTATATATTTAACTTGAAATAAAAGAGTGGGATGTCTAAATATTAATAAATTCAATCACTTGTTATAAAAATTAGTGTCTGAATTAATTAATTTCTGGGCATTCCATGCTTTTATTTTAAATCAAATATAAAATCCCAATTGTGGTTGAAAAAAACAATTATTATTTTTGTAGTGTACAATAAATAAAAGTATTCATTATAAAACATTTGGTGTGGGAGATGCTGATCTGAACCAATTGATGAGTGCTGGCTCAGCACAAAATATATGTATTGGAGATCATTTATCTTTTTCATATATATTTAGTCATGTGTATCACATAAAATAGATTGGATAGATATAGAGAGCTTGAAAGTCTGAGTTAAAGTCTCTTATATATATATATATATATATATATATATATATATATATATATATATATATCTATATATATATAACAGTCAAAATAATATAAAACATTTTTTATATTTATTGTAAAGTTTTTTAGTATCTTTTCAATATTATGTAGTTCTACTCCATATAGAATGCAAAGTTCTTGATACACATTGTATTCCACTTAATTTATTTTATTCTTTGTGTGTGTGTGTGTATGTGTGTGTGTGTACATCTATGTTTCCATAAACACACTAATAGTTACTGCTGAAACATAAAGCATACCTGCCAAATGGAATCATATACTAGATACCAATGGCCAAAGAAAAAGTAATCAATAAGAAATTAAATATATGAATTTCTGATATATAAAAATAAATTACTTGGCAAAGAACTAAAATCCATGGCAACAAGTATAATAAATAAAAACAAGAAAAGAGTTTATTTAGCAACTAATTCAATACAGAAGGATTAGCTTATCATATTTTGCATAACAAATAAAAACATGTTTCACTTATGGGAAGAAAAGTAATACACATAATATAGCAACACGTTTAATAAATAAAAAGGTGACACTAATGTATTTAATAACCAAATTAAAGTGAAACAAACACAAAATGTTTTAACAAGTGTAGCAATATAAGAAAAAATAATTGTCAGCATTAAGAATTTCAACCATAAGCAAGTATAATGCAGATATTGAGAACAAATGCAAATTTATAAGAAATTAAATTCCCAAAAGTCAATTTGTTTGCAGTTAAATAAAACTGCTTTAACTAAAACCAAATCCATACATTTTTTTTATATCATTAGTATGTGGCTCCATCTGCAAATAGACCCGATTCTGTAGCAGCACTCATTATTTGCTACCAAAGAATGAAACCTATTTCCAACAAGCATTTGTCTGAATGTATTATTATCTGAATGTTCTGTTTTGATGATGCCATTATAACTTAAGCAAATAGTTGAATCTGTTCCAAGTATTACTGATTCAATTCTGTGATGATCAATGTTATCACTAAATCTTATATTATTGTCTAGATGCCTAAATATTTTTAGGCATTCAACACATATATACACTGACACCCATAAACTAAGTTTAATAATTCATAAACGAACAAAAAAATGAACCATTCAATCAAACGAACAAAAAAATGAACCATTCAAAATATAATACTATTGAAATCAGTTAAATCAGTTTATGCATTATTAATATATATTATTAATGATTTAGGGATATTTAGTTTGTTTGTCAGAATAAATTAGATTTAATAAAATATTCCCTTTGTTTCTACTTTATATTTTGACAAGTAATCAAACCTCATTAATTATATTACCAAATTCACCACTTTCTTTATTTTTCTGTAATATCTTATATAAATATAATTTAGCCACTCTACTTTGAACACTTTTTTAGCAAAAAGTATTTCATTATACATATATGCAAACACAATCTTATGTTTCAATTGTTCTGCAGTCTTCTTCAGAGCCACAGTTGAAATGTAAGATTGTGCAAGCATATATGTAAAATAAAAGGTTTTTTTTTTTTGCTAAAAAGTATTCAAAGTAGAGTGGATAAATCTCATTAGTTATCTTAATCATAAATCCTGAGAGTATGCTATTAAAGTATTGAGACAGATTTTAAAGTTGAATAGGTTCTTTTTTGGTTTATGGTATGAGTCGATTTATTTAATTATAAAGTGTTATTTTAAAAGCTAACCCATTATCTATTAACTTTAGTAAAGTTGGGCATATAACTGAAAAAGCTTATTGTTCTCCATTTGTTTATTATGTAATCAAAATGATACTTTCTGAAATAATGATCTAGATATGTAGAATTTAGAGATCATTCTAATTAGGGAATTTTATACCCATGATTTAGAGAATTAACATTCTCTCTCTCATTCCAGTTATATACTGTTTTGGTTTGAAGTATTAGTTTTTTTATTCTCCTATTATTATAATTGACATTAGCAAACCTGAACCTTTCAATTTTATTCTACCATAACAATTTACCAACCAAATCTTTGAGATATAATAAAGATTATATCATTATCATCATTTCCATCTCAATTTAGCTTTCATTTGTGGTGCGTATTAGTTAATAAAGCTCTTTGCCTTTTATTTTAGTATTTCAATTTGGGGCAATTCACGGGACATATTGATTAAGTCGAACATTGCCTACTCTATATCATTACAATATATATATAATTAATTAAAATGAATACTATAAAATTCTGCAATGAATTTGCGCAAGATGATATTAGAAAAGATTATAAAGAAATTAAAAAATGAATTGTACAGGACATTTTAAAAATATAGTATAATTATGATTTATATATATAAGAACAATAGTCATAATGAACGATCTAAAGAGACGGCATAAGATTCTGTCTAGAATTTCACAATTAAGATCTACTTATTTAAACACTTGAACATATTTCAATTTATTTCTAAAAACTTTCCATTAATAAAGCTTTTATTTTAAAAAAAAAAAAAAAACGTCATTTAATGCAATAAAATTCAATTTGTTCTTTGTGCGCAGATTCCAATCACATTAGCTTTAATGAAACAAGTTCTTTATTATTTATTTATTTATAAATCAGCGGTTTGGGCGGACTTAAAATTATAGTATCTTAAATAGGTATTTATTTATTGTTTTCAACTCATTCCTTCACCAATGAAGTGTTTGCTTAAAACGTTGCCCGCCCCTAAACATAAAAGAAATTCTAACGAGCTTTTGACCCGCGGACATTCACAAAGGATACTAACGTCCGAAAATTATATCTTTAAAATAACCAATAAGAGTTTGAAATGACTAGAGTAACTCGGAATTACTATTGGTAAAGTTTAATTGTTCAGTGGAACCATAAAATGTATTTAAAAAAAAAAAACAGTGGACAGGTGCAAACGAGTAAGTAGGTAATAAAAAAACTGATGTGGCATCTTGGTATAAACATTTTCTCCCTTGGTAATCGTTCCACCTTTCCCCGCTGAAAAATAAAAAATGCGTATAACCTGTTTTTCGAACAGCCAAAAGGTTCGTAGATAATGGCGTTCGAACAATATGACGTCTAAAGGTTAAAGGTCCCCTGGATAGTTATTGTGATTCTTTGATAACACAACGTTAATCTACTTTAACGCAAGTATTTTAGATCATGTGACATCTTTTCTCTCATTACGGCTATTATTAACTACTAAAACCGTTTTTTTTTTTTTTAGTAAATTGTTAAGACGCATTTTAAAAATAAAATTTTCTTTCAATATTAGTTATTATTTAATTAAAAAGAAAATAATTATATTCTTCAATTAAATGAAAGATTTAGAATATACATACTATACCAAAAATAGCAATGCTAGGATAAACTGTTATATAAATAAACCTATTAAATATTTAAATATAGTGTACATACATAGTTGTTAATTAAATATTGCCGTTGAAGATTATATTGTAAATACTTTAAACAATTTTACATTATTTATGCAATAAATATTATCCCTGCATATTGATCCAATCTTTACGCATACTTGCAAATAATCGTTTAAATTCTCAGTTTAGTTTCTAATTGCACGAATTATCTTCATAAAAAGAAAAAAAACTAAATTTTTTAATTATTTCTAACTTGCTTGTATTAGTTTCCCTCTCGATTTCTCTTTCCAACTCCTTATTTTTGTAAATGCAATGTAAATTTTTTTGACGAACACTAACATAGATGCACGCAGATTTGAAATATGTTTATTATTTTGTTTAATGTATATTTCTATAGTATGCTTTTACTTGGATAAAACTAGTAACCTAGATGTTTTGAGTAAATGTTTAATAAAAGATTCATCAACGTTCATTTTCAATTAAAACCTGTCGATCAATAATTCCATATGTAAAAGTTACAAATTTTATGGATATAATTTTTTACCCCCCTCTTAAAGCAGTTTATTCTTATAAATCACACCCTGCTAAAATTATAATTTCATTAATGCTCTTTCTTATCGAGTTTGTTGGCTTTGAGTAAAAAAAAAGAGTGATTAAGAAGATAAGAGAGAAGAAGGAGATGGGTAGTATTTTTAATTGTCGAATTTCTAAAAATGTAGGGTCTCTTAAAATTTTTGGTATCAGTACAATTATAAACATAAAATTGTTTTTTATTCCTTTCTCTCTCTCTCTTTTTTTATTTATTTATATGAATTTCGCATCCGTAAATAAAAATCTTTTATCTTACATAATTATGTTGCTATTGTTGTTAAGTCTTAATATGACATGTTCTACTAATGTAAGGCAAAATTTTTAACAACCTTATTGTAAACACTTTTATTTGTGTTATTATTAGTTATTTGCCTACATTGGATGTCAAAGATAAAGAATGATATAGGTGATAATTAACCATATGTGTAGCGACAGCAAACACCTTTTCAAACTGCATAGAAGAAAGCTATATTCTTTATTGACAATTTTGTGAATGGACTAAAATTCATTTCTAACAGGCAAAAATTGGCATCAATTTGATGGCACCTAACATTATCTGACAGTTGCCATTTTATAACTTTCATTCTCTTAAAGGTCTATCTTCTAAATGTTGTCAATTTATTGAAAATTGCTGATAGTCCATTGTTCATGAATCTACAAGATGCTAACTTCTAAAATGATGACAAAGAAAAGAATTGGTACTTACTTCAAGATAAATGAATAACATGTATATGTCATAGGACTGTGAAAGAAGGAAGAAAAAAGACAAAAGAAGAAAAACCTATATATGAACAATTATGAATGTATAAAAAGTAGAGAAATATATCATTTGATGTGATTTGTGAGATTTAAAAATAACTAATAGTAATGAAATTCTGTTCAATTCATTTGGAAATGTAGATTCAGCTCATGTTTTTATTTTTTGTGTTTCTGTCTCTACACTTTTAATAAAATGTAAAGAATTTATATAATAATAGTGACATTTCTGTCGTCTAAAAAATCATTTTAATTTTATAGTTCTTAAAACACTTTAAAAGGTAGAATTATTTTTATTAATTAATTGTTTATTAAATTGATATATTTTAATATCTTTTATTTCAGTGATTTTTACAAATTTATAAATTTGACATTTTCTTTTTCCTCTATCAGGATTCTAATTTACATGTTGAATGTCATCTACTATATTTTTGCATAAATTATAGGAAGTCAAAAATTATCTGCATTTCATTATATTAAAACTTCTGTTGGCCACGCTATCTTATCAGCACTTTTACCATTGTTTCCCCAATCATTGCAGTGAAGGTTTGAATATGTTATATGAGTTCAAATGTGACTGTGATGTGAAAAACAATATTTGTCTCATCTATGATTTGCATGAAAGAAAAGTCACAGTGATTTATTTTTTGTGGCCTGAAGATGTATTTGAAGCCAATATTTATAAAACATTGAACACATATGCAGAAAGTATTTTGTTGTGAAGGTGTATGATGAATAGACAAGTTCAAGAAAGATCACACCAACATTAGCCATAATAAAAGAAAATGACATGTACCCATGTCCATGACTGATGATAACATTAAGCATATACATAAACTGATGCTGTTGAATAGATGAGTGACCATGGATTTTCTGGTAAACTTTTTTCAAATAAGCCATGGTTCTGTGTTTGTAATAAGTCATGACAGACTTATGTTAAGACTTCGACAAACACAATTTGGACTGATACTCTGAGAAAAATGAATGATTTTTAAAAAGAATCCTTATTAGTGATAAAACATGTACTTATCACTACAAGCCTCACAATAAACAGCAAAGTATGAAATGGAAACATCTTCACTTTCCAACCAAGAAAAAGTTCAAAAGTTAAACATCATATGGAAAATTATTGCTTACAGATTTAAGGAATTCACAAAAGGTAGTCAGGGAACATTATCAGAAAAAAGGGTCAACAATCAATCATGCTCATTGAAGAACTGAAGTCTAAAATTCAGCTAAAATTTGGAGGACTATTATCCAACAGGATTGACTTATTGCAACATGTCTGCACACTGCTGTCCACACTGGCAACAATCTTCAATAACTTTATTTCAAAGTATTAGAGCATTTTCATTAAAGTCTTGATCTTGTTGCATTAAATTGTGACCTGTTTAGTTCTCTGAAAATAGCCCCATAAACATGAAGATTAACATCTGAAGATGTGAGGATAACAGTGTATTCATTGCTAGAAATTTAGCCTAAAATATTTTTTAATGAGAGGAAATATAAAAGCTTTTTTTGACAGATAGACTACATGTACTGAAAAATAGGAAGATTATGTCAAAAAATAATATATTTGTCTTTTTTTCAAAGTTGATAAAAATAAATTTTATAGTCAGAATGTGAAAAAAAATTATTTTCACTTTTAGAAATGTGCAATAGTTTCTGCTCTTCATCGTGCATTCTTTTTTGGGAATGTAAATAAGCTGGCTTGTAGTTTTATAACATTTTGTGGCTTCTCAATTTAATTATTTACATAATCTTTTATGTAATGCTATTTTTCTGCACTTTTTTGTAAAGATAGTTATTTTAATATAATATTCTACTTTATTTTTGCTTTACATCTCTATTGATACTTTTCTTCACTATGTATGTTCCAACATATTTAATAAGACTAAATAATCTCAAAGGTAGTTTTACTACCTTCAATATGGAGTTCTGATTTGAGAATAAAACAACTATATTTTGCTAATATTATGACCGCCATCTAAATTTTATTCAATTTTGTCTTATCTACATTTTAATGTCAATAAAAAAAATGCAGATCATAAGAGTAAAGATTTTGTTAGAGTATATAAACTTAGGCCAATTATAGACCACTGCAATATAAATTTTAAAGCTGCATATCGAATGCATAGAGAGGTATCAGTTTATGAAGTTATTACCAAATTTACTGGCCATAATAGCATGAAGCAATATGAGCCCTTGAAACTGATAAAGTGAGGGTTCAAATGGTGGATGGGTTCAGATATCTATAATGGATATGTGTCCCATATGGAGTTGTATACAGGCAAAAGTGCAACTTCAGATGCTGGTCAAGGTCTGGTTACTCGAGCTCTGCTTTCAGTAGTTTTGCTATATCTATCAAAACAGCAACACATTATTTTTTGTGATAGATATTTTACAAGCATACAGTTAGCAAAAGAGCTGTCTGCAAACAAAATCTACTGTTGCAGCACATAAAATGCAAATAGAAGAGATATCCCAGACAGCATGAAAGAAATGAATAAAAGTTATAAAAAAAATGATGAGGAGAGACTCACATTTTGTAATAGATCAAGACAGTAGTCTTCAATTTTTAATTTGGATGGATAGGAAGCCAATTATAATGCTAAACAATGCTTATCCACCTTCTGTGGATGATACTGTCACAAGAAGACACAAAGATGAGACACTTCATTTATATCCATGCCCACCTGCAATAAAAATTTACAACTGCTACATGGGTGGAGTAGACTTGTCCAATCAGAGATGACTTCAGTATGGTTGGGAGAGAAAGTCTAATTGATGGGAAATGCATCTTTTTTGGCCCAGCTTCAATATAGATGTTATGAATGCATATATTCTGCATACAGAATATAGTGACTCTGAAACAGAATAAAGTTGAAACACTTGATTTTTTGGAGAACCTTATCAGATAGCATAATAGATGGGTTTTTCTCCAGAGCAAACAGCCATACAGTGTATCATGTTATACCACATCTGTCTCATCATGCCACTGGGAAACATAGCCTAATTGATCTTCATAAACACAACATATCTAAAAAAGGTGGTTGCGTTGTCTGCCTAAAAAAGAAGCAAAGGCATGAAAGTTTTTTTGGCTGCATGGAGTGTGGACCTATCGCACTCTGCCAAAGTTCTATAAAAAACTGTTTTGCAATTTATCACAGTGAGAGTGTGGTAGGTGATGCATCTAGAACCCTGCAACTGTCAACTTCTGAAGGAGTCTCAACTAGTGCTCAGTTAAGATCTCCCCATGTAGATAATCATCAGAAGCTCCAATTGGTATGTTGTATTTGCATTTGGTTGCAGTATTATTTTAATTATAAGCTATCATTTTGTAGTAATCATTTGATTTTATATTTTAAGAAAATTCTATTTAATAAGATGAAGTGTTTGCCATAATCTGACAGATATGATAAATATTAGAGCATTATTATTAATATACTACATAGCACTGACTCTAACCCTTTTTTTTTTGTTTAGCTGCACTGAGTATAGTATCTGATGTGAACCACTAACTCTACAATGAATTTATGATTTTATAATTATCTTATTTTGGTTTGCTTTTTATCCCACTAATTTTATATATAATTTTATCTTTGTTTGCTTTTTTAGTATGTATAACTTTAATTTTGTTTATTTTTTGTAATAATTTTGTTTGCTTTTTTTAATAATTTTATATATAATTTTAATTTTGTTTGCTTTTTTAAAATAATTTGATGTATTATTTCTTTCTTAGTTTATATATATAAGTTGTTTTTATTATTTTGTTTTATTATTTTATTTTGTATATAGTGATTATCATATCATTAATAAATAAAAAAAATTATTTACAATAAAAAAAATTTTTTTTTTTAATTTTTCCTCCTATTTTTCTCTAATTTTTTAATAAATAACAAATTTTATTGAAGTTCTTTACTATAATATTTAAATTATACTAATTATTGATCAATATTAAATATTTATCAGGGGTGTCATATTCGTTGCAAACCCCCTGTATGGAAAAACATTTTGAAGGGCTACTAGCAAAAATTGAAAGGTACTAATATCCTTATTCCTTGAAGTGTGAAGTGATGGATTGCCTTGGGTAAGTCATATTATACAAGATTTTATTGGAATTTTAAAGAGTAATGTAAATAACTTATTAACAAAAGTATAGTTTTAAATTTTAACCATGAAAATCTAGATTTTATGAAATAATATGAAAATAATTTTTAGAAATATTAATATTTATTTATTTATTTATTTTATTACTTTGAATATCAATGGCTATTTTTTTTAGCTTCATTACATTCTTTGATGTTCTCTGTTTCAAACAATATATATTATGTCATTTTTTGAATGATACACTGTGAATTATTATAAAATTTGTGGTTTAACATAATTTTTTAAAAATTCAATATGGCTGCTTCGCAGTTTAAAAGTTAATAACTATTCCTTATTGTAGGTGTTTTTCATTATAAATCATGGAACCTTTAATCAAATAAACTGATGATAATATGGCAATTGCTATCATTGAATCCTATAACAAGAATCTCCAAAAACATTTCTATTAATGGTCTGCTGATTAATAAGTGTGTGAACATTACTGAAGCATGCAAACACCGTTACTCCTAACATCCATCATGTATGCTTTTGTTGATTGGATGAAATTTCTAAATTTCTATTGTAAGAATAATATATGCATAGCCCCTGCAAATATTTTTGTTTTGTTTTTCCTTTCTTATAAAGCTGGACATATGAAACACCTCATACTTATACATTCTAATATGTTAAATAAATTTATTTAAAGCATTTAAATTTCTAAGTTAGCTAGATTATTAAATAAGTTTAAGGTTTGAAGTATTTGAAAATACAATTCTCTTATGACTAAATAAAAAAATTTATTTTTAATATTAATTATATAAAATAAATTATAGTATGTCAGGACTCATGAAGTAATTATTAATTAAATTATAATTGATAATTATTTCCACAGTGCAGTAATAGAAATATGTTTTAATTTTAATTTATTTGTATTTAACTGATTATATATAAATTCATATTTGTAAATATATTCAGAGTGAAGAAGTTTCCAATTGCTGTGTCTAAATAACATGCAATGTAATGTTTAATTGTTACGTTAATATGAATGGATATTACTTTTGCTTGTGATCTAAGTTGTTATATAGAAAGATAAACTAAACAATGCAAACTGTGGACAAAAATTAATTTATAGTAGCTGTTTGCAAGATCTAATTTTGAGTATTCATTTGCATTATCTAGGTTAACTTTCAATATAACAACTTAGGCCATAAGTAAGAGTCAAATTCATTCTTGTTAGCCTAGCAATTAAACATTATTGCCATGAGATATTGCACATTTTTGTACAACATTATGCTCTCTCTATATTTATATAATATTTAAAGAGACGCCATCAAATGGTAGGGTTCAGTATTCATATTATTACCATTTAATGTTATAAAAGTTATTGATATTAAAATTGATATATATAAACTTATCAGCAAAATCATTATTATTGACAATTGCAATGTTTTTTATATCTGACACAATATATATATATATATATATATATATATATATATATATATATATATATATATATATATATATATAGCATGATTCAGGTAAGCATATCTTGTAGTACTTTTAAAACAGAACAATGAGAAAAACAAAAATAGTTATACAAAAATATTCAAACATTTTTGTCAACTTTGCATAAATTCCGAAGCTGATGGTTATGAATTATACAGAAAATGGCTTATTTTGAAGAATGAAGATGTATGAATGTAAAAAGTTGTGTATTTTCTTTAATATAAAACTTAATTATTATTTTTTTATTTCTTTTATTTTTTCTAATTTTATAATATTTTTTACAATATTTGTTATCATTTATTATGCATTTTAAGCTTAGCAGTGATTGGAAGATTAAAGCTACAAAGAAGACAGACATTGTCTGGTTGAATCATTGTAGACTTTTTTGATGCAAAAGCCACATATGGATCTGAGAAGTGGTATCACAATCCTATAAGATCTGGCAATGACACTGTTTTATATGATTACAATGACATGGAATGAGTATTTTGATCAACTTTTGAATAATGGTACAGGTATTAAGGTGATGTTTGTTAGCAATATATTAATTTTATCTACACATTCAGATTTGGAAGAGGATATCCAGTTTAATGAAATCAAAACAGCTTTTTGTGAACTTAAAAATGGAAAAGTTGAAGGTCCTGATGATATATCTGGAGAAGTTTTAAAATATGGTGGTGATTTGTTAGCTCCAAAAATATTGTAATTTTTTAATGATATATGGGTACACAAGATTGTATCATCCCATCTTAAGTATTCTTTTATTTTGATTTTTAAAATAAAAGGAATAGATCACGGAATATCATTAATACCTATTGCAGCAAAGGTACCTTAAACAATTTTGTTGAATAAGTTTTTCCAGACATAGATGAATGATCAACAAAGATTCAGAGTAGTTTGAGAAAATCAGGAAGCACTATAGTCATACTTTTTGCCAAAAAAATTGCAATAACAGTGTCTTTAACAAAGGAGTCATCTATAAATTGCTTCTATTGATTTGGTCAAAGCATTTGGTTCAGTTAATAGAATGTCTGATATTGTTTGAAATTAGTTGGTTAATTTATTCATATTATACATCTTCTACATGTATTTAAATAAGCATTTATTTTTATAGCATTTGTATATAATTGTAATTACATTCATATCGGCCTTTCAAGCCAATTGTGCAAACGCTTCGCGAGTGTTAGATAATAAATGAATACCCTCTGACCTATAAAAATAAATGCTTATTTATATATATGATTAAGTTTCAGTTGGAATGATGTTTAGTAAATTCTAGAAAATTTCATTGGCGTCATTCATTCAGACATTGTATATAGTAATTTAAAGTGACCGTTCTATCGTCACGCCTTCTGTTCCAGTACTTCAGATTTGCTCATATATAAATATTTGAGTTGCAGGAATAAGAGGATTCTTTTTATTCCTGCATAAATTCTATATCTTGTATTGGTCAGAGGGTATTCATTTATTATTTAACACTCGCAAAGCTTGGCTTGAAAGGCCGATATGAATGTAATCTTCTACATGATGGAATGAGAAGTGTTATTATTACAAGGGGAAAATTTGAGGCATTTCAAATGAAAATTAGTGTTAAATAAGAATGCACCAACATTGTTTAGAATTTTTACAATAGACTTTTTTGGAATTATGTATAGGTGCTTTGATTAAACAGGGGATCAAATATTACATTGATTTGATGATGAAATTTTTAATTTGAACCCATTAAAAAGTGACAACGAGAGCATATACTTGGATTCTGAATTTATAGTATGGTAGATGGAGTGATGATTATTTAGGACAACTACAAAAGATGTTGCTCATGGAAATAGAGGAGTTGAATTACTCCATATGTGTTTGTTAAAAAAACAAACAGATATATTAATCTTCAACTGGTTTTAAGTTTGTATATAGGCTAAGGATAATCTCTAGTTTAACCAATATTAAGTGATAATCATAAAAGTATTTATCAGGGATTTATAATATGCTGATAATCAAGCTATTTTTTTTAATTCAAAGGATAATTTATAAAAAGTTTTTGATGTTTTAAATGCAACATATAAAGACTTATTCATTAATGTTTTAAAAAAAAAGCTTGTGTTCTTTATCAGTCAGTGACAGAAAAAAATTCTTAGCAATTTTTTAGCTTGAATGGTCATCAGTTTGAGAATGTAAGTCATTTTAGATATCTTAAAGATTTTAAAAGTAGAAAAGTGGGCTTAAATGCTGAGGTATATCACTGACTTGCTGTTTTTAGCAAGTTTACCACAGTGAAATAACCATTGCAATTAAGTTAACAGTATATAGAACTTATTTTTACCTGATTTATTGTATGGAAGTGAAACATGGACACCCTATTGCTGCAAAATCAAAGCATTTGAAAATTGTTATTTAAAGATGCTCCATAAAATATATTGGCAAGATTATAAAACCAACCAATATATTTTTCAAATTGCTGGATGTGATACAATAAGGTCTACTATTGTAAAATCACACCTTTGTTAGATTGAACATGTAAAATAAATGAATAATGCAAGATGTTTTAAAACAATGTTTAATTATGAACTTAAGCATAGTTGTCATGGAGAGGTAAATCTCGTTTACATTATAAGGATCATCTTAAAGACATTTTAAAGAAGTGCAAAGTCAATTGTTTCCATTGGAAAGATATGGCAGAAAATAGAATGCATTAGATTACAAGTAGACATGGTGCTAAAGTATTTAGCATTTTAGAAAGAAAAGTTTTTTTTTTTTAAGAAATTAAAAAACAACACCCTAAAATATTAAATAAGCAGGAAAATGAACCAGTATGTTTTATATGTGGACGTATTTGCGGCTCACAGTTTTTAGCATTTCAGAAAAAAAAAAGTTTTGGACTCAAAAAATTAAAGGACATTGTAAAATATCAAATAAGTAGGATAATGGATCAATATGTTCTATATATGGGCATATTGGTTTGTATAATCATTACAAAACTTATTTCTAGGAATAGTTTTTACAAAAGTTGCAATGACTATATTTATTTATTAGTAGGTTTATTATTATTATTTATAATTTTAACAAGTATGTGTTTACGAATGGAAATAAAAATCTATTCTTAAAATCTGCAAAAATCACATATCAAAAAAAAACAACAATAACAATCCAGAATTAATGATATTTTATTTGATTATGTTAAAAATAGTAAACAAAATTACTTTAAAAAGAAAATTACCATATTTAAAGAGCCAGAGATACAAATACTATTAAAACTTATTAGTTAAAAAGTGAGTAATGACTTCTAAAGCAAAAAAAATTAGAACAATTATTAATGTAACATTAGGCAATTTTTAAACTCAATATTATAAAAACAAGAACCAGAAACCAACCTGCTGTTAGATATTTAAATGCACTGCCCTCTGGTGATTATTGATAACTTAAAGTTTACTTTTGTATTTTGTGTGGACTAAAGAATTAAATGAATTTCAAACCTGGAGCCTCCACCCCCCACGGCTCACCCTGAGTGCGCTTATGTTTATTACCTATATCAATCTGCTATTGAAGGCTATAGAACAACAGCTTTCTAGCATATATATACTTAGATTGCTTAAAACGATCAATGTGATTGCATACATGGAAGATATCATTGTTTTTCTCCCATCATCAAATTTTCTCACTCATCTTAACTCCATAATGGTATTCCAGTACATTTGGTCTCTTGATAAATCCATTGAAATCTGCAACATGGACGATCTGTAATGGGAAAAAAATTACATCTAAGTTCAAAGCAGAGCCTCAGTAATTTCTAGGATTTGCACTTGCCAAAACCCATACCCAAATGTCAAAAGACATATATAATGAAATCCTATTATCAATGGAAAACTTAACCCAAAAATTATCCAAAGTTTATCTATCCCTACCTGGGAAAGTAGCCATGTTGAATAAGAAAATTATGGCCGAAATAAATTATTATGTGCCAATCATCAAACTTACCAAAACATTTATCAGAAAAGTAAACACTCTTGTAGTGTGATTATTTTGGAAAGGCAAAGTTGCTGCATTTAGCATTAAGCTCATGCAGCAGCATAAGAAATACAATGGTTTGTCCCGGCATTCTCTCCAGGCTATTGCAGTACAGAAAACTTTTAACTTTCTCAATAATAATAAAAACCTTTGGATACAAGCAGATTCTGGAGCCAATCATTCCTACTGATAGACCACTGCCTAGAACTAAGAACTTCATAGACTCAGCAATTGAGCTGATTAAAAAATACATGGTCATCACCCATGACACATTTGCTAATCAAATCAAAATATGGGAAGCCTACAGACTAATACATCTAGTCACATGTTCTAAGTTGGGGGTTCCCAAATACAAACTCATGACTCTCTTCAGCTTCTAGAGCATGGAGCCTAAATACCTGGATTTTGCATTCAAAATCAACATCAGTTCAGTGAGTACCAACTGGTTCCTTGCATATAAGAGAGACATCATTAAAATCGATCCTATTTGCCCTCTTTGTCAGAGGCATAAAGAAACCTTTGAACATCTGATATGCTCATGCCCTGGTCTCTGAATCACAAAAAGTACAATTGCCAAGAACTTCAATCTTGACTATTACTTAGTCATATTGCTCAATGACAGACCAGTAGGCTTGAGAGCAAGAAGTTTCTGAATCAAAACTCAAATGGTTATAGTGCTAAACATCACATGACCGCATATGTAACTATCATATAAACATTTTATTCATAAATCTTCTATCCATATTTTTAAATGTGAATTAAATAGTCAAATTATACAAAATGTTTTATTATGCTCAAGATACATCATCATCATCATCATTTTCAACTACTACCAATCCAGTGAAGCTCTCTCCAAGTCTAACCCATTTTTTGCAAGACCTAGTCTCCCTTCTTCACAAGAAACCATCAAATATCCTTATTTCATCCACTCATCTTACATATGGTCTTTTTCTAACTCTCTTAGGATTCAATTTAAACCTTCAACTGTCTATCTATTATCATCACTACTAGTAATATGTCTGACTTAGCTTCATTTCAGTATCTTAATTATTTCAGTGATACCTGTTTGTTTGGATCTTCTTTTGTTATTTCTTACATTTTCATATATCAAAGTCAAAAGCTAATCTAATCAATATAATAAAGTAAAAACAGCAATTCTCAATTAAATAACTAGTCAAGCATTGGTGGCTGAGTGGTTAGTACAGCTGCCTTACAAGCAGTTGTCCCAGGGTCTGACACAAAAAAAGTAATAATAACTAGTCAAAATGAAAAGTTTTTTTTTAAATACTTCAAATTGTTTCCTTAGTACTTGAGATAGCTATCTTGGCAGAAAAACCAATGATAATGATTTTTTTTTACTTTTAATTTTGACTAGTTACTTAATTGTGAATTAGTGTTCTTATTTTTTCTACATGCATCTTTAAATTTAGTAAAACAAGCTTAATCCTATACAGCATTTAATGTAAGGGGGAAAAATGGTGGAAAAGTGAGTTTTAGTAAATAATAAGATCTGATGAAGACTGCTAGGAACAGTCGAAACTGTAATATTATTAAATAATTTTGCTTTAAAGTGTAAAAAGAGTGGAATGTGGTTATTATATGTTATATAAGGGAAATTAATGGTTTACTAACAGACGTTTTAAATATAGAGAATTCCATTATTTTACTGCAAATAACCAAGAATACTATTTTGACTCAAGTTTCACAGCCCACATAGTCTTGATCTCAGTATTAAATTAGCAATAAATGAGTCAAAATTAACAGCATGTTGCTTATAATAAAAACGTTTCTTTTTCACATCCACTATAGTTTAATTGCATTAAACTAGCATTCATTTTGAAGAGAAAGCCCTGTCAAAAAGTTTTTAATAAAAAAATGTGCTGGAAAAAATAGACTTGAATAAGTCATATTTCAGTTGTGTTTTAGTTATAATTTTATTTAAAGTCAAATCTTATTTCCTAATGATAGATAAAATTTAACGGCACTACCTGTGAAATAAACACAATGCCAACCTTTTACCTATTTTCTATCAATATGTTAAATATATTGAAATTCAAGCTAGTTTAAACAAAAAGCACAAAACTAAATTAGCTCAGGTTTTAATTGCTAATAATTGAACATATTTCCATGTTGCATATATAAGTAGTAATTTTTCTATGTTTAAATTTTCAGCTAGCGTTATGCTATTGATTTATTTCTGATATAGTTGTGTTTGATAGTTTTCAAAGCATAAAGTGATTATTGATTAATCTTGTTTTGTACATGCCATGTAAAATATGTTCATTTATTCGTTACTAAGATGTGAGCTAAATTAGCTTTGCTTTTCCTGTTTAAACTAGTCTAAATTTTAATATATTTAACATCTTCACAGAGGTTACCTTTTTTAAAACAGGCAAAAAGTCTCCATACGATAGTGCCACTCAGTGCAAGACAGAGTAATCAATGAATGCCAGAAGACTTGTGCATAAAATCCCTATCTAATGTTTACTCATCCAATATCCCCAGACTAGTTTCTGGCTTATGGCCTTCATCAGTGAGGAGCCTTGGATCTGAGAGTGCTGCACAAGCCTTCTGGCATCCATTGATTACTCTGGCTTGCACTGAGTGGCACTACTGTATGAAGAGTTTTTCCTGTTTAATAATAATTATAAGCAAGCATAAGAAACAGTAATCATATAATGTTTATAGGTTATCTTTTACCTATACTACTTATTCAGACTTTATATTTCTTTCATAGGTTGTGATGCAATTTCATTCAAGATTAGGAAGTAGAGATTTTACAACACTTGATTTCTGATTTAGCATTACACAATTTATTTATTTCTTATATAATCATAGTAAAGTGTATTCAAGAATCTAATTATGCAATTTGTAGTACATTTTTTCTGCTATTAACATTTAATTGGATTCAAATCCAGGCCAAAATTAACTGAATTTTTTTTCAATAGTTTTTTTTCCAAGTAGATAGCCCATATCCAAGCCAGGTGATTATTAAATAATAGTTGATAAGTGTGGAAGAATAGAAAATGGCTCAAATCCTCATTAAGTATCAGTTGATAAACATAATAAATATTGTATTCTTATTTGCTGCTCATATATGAGAAGCTGTTTGAGAAGGTTTTGCATTGTAATAAGCTATTTAGTCTGTTTATTTTTAATATACAAAATTTTATGTCTGGAGCCTAAAACTGGATGAAATAATTAAGTGTATAAATACTTTTGAATAATTAACAATACAATTATTCTTATTAGGAAGCTTTTATTAATAAAAAACACATTGTATTATAATAGGAAAAATAACATAATAACTACTCTTTCTTATTGCATTGCCAAATGTATACCATATAATACTAAATTGTTCAAGCACTTTACTACTGTTACACAATGCTTTATTTATCACTCTTTCTTACAGTGTACAGTTTCGATTGCCCCAGCAATCTTCTTCAGAAATTTATATCTCCTAACCTCAAAAACAGGTAATCGAAACAATGTAATACTCATGTTGCTCTTTTGTTAATATTTTCATAAAAATTTATTTAAATGATAGTCTGTCGTATGAAAATTTTGGTGTATTTCATTTTAGAATACATTTTCTTTCAGAGATATGTTACAGCAGATTTTTATACTTAGAAAATTCACATTCTGATCATGTGAAGTGAGATATTAATAAAATCTACAATTAAAATTACTATATAAAATTGATTACAAGGAATATCAGCTAAATTGTTAATTTTTTTAAATAACAATTTTAAGTTTGCTGTCCATCAATTATTATACACATTACACTGGAATTTGACAGAAATGTAGAATGGCAGATTCTGGAATTTGAGATCTATGGGTCATACTCAATTTTGGCACTTTTAACACTTAAATTTCTTACACCCCCCCCCTAAGCAATGGAGTCATTTCATTGTTGCAATTATGCACACTTTAATTTGACATTATCTTTCCAACAATTAAGCAATTGTTTATAATTGCAAAACAGTTTTTTATTTTGCAAAATATAACGAGATTTTTATCATATACTTGCCAAAAGTATGTCATTTTATGTGTGAAATATTGCTAAATCATGTTCATGCTTTTGCATCTTATTAATAATAGTTTTCTAAAGAATCTTGTTAAAGCAATCCATATTCTTAAAATTTTCCCATGAAGTTGTTTATATATTTTTGTTTCTTGTTTAGAAACTAGTAAAGCCCTATAAGTCATTATTAGAAATGACTTCCTACCTTTTTATAGTTTTTAAATAAAATAAAAAATCAAACAACCTATTTATTTACATTTATTATATTAGTGTTATTTATTTTATTTACTTTCTGCTTAAAAAACTTTTGACAAACAAAAATTGTTTTAAATTACATTTTGAAATTTACTTTATTTTATTTAACTTTTTTTTTAATTACTAGCATGTAAGAAAGTACTAAAAATATGGGTTCAATGTTAGATAGAGTTCCCTAAAACATAGTACCAAAGTATGTACTGAAACAGAAAACTGCTATTTTAATCCTCAGTTTTTTTTATGTAGGTTTAAAAAAGAAATATATTTTTAAAGTATTTGTAATTATTTGCTGTACTATTACCACCATCTAGTTGAAATCATTGTGTTTTTAGAAAAATTCAAATTTTAAAACTTTTCTAGGTACATTCAACTCTTGATATTACCATAGGAGTTCGTATGGAACACAATGTTTTGAATACTGGTATTCTCCCCTCATTTTCAGGAGTTACTGACTTGACTTTGACATAAAGCACAATAATTAAACAGTTGATTTTTAGATTTGTGAATATTAAATTTAAGATGATGCTTAAACCCACTTAGCTATTTTGTCAAGGGTGACAGTCAAAAAAAATTTTATGATCTATCTGATGGTCCTCTTAATTTACCATTTTCTTTCTTTTTAAAGACAAGATTGATGAATCATGTCCAAATGTTGCCAATTATCATACTAAATTGGTTTATGAGGCTATTTGTCACTGCCATTGGAAAATACTGATTAAACATGTCTTTAAAAAACAAAAAGTCAAAAAATCAAAAGGACACAGGTAATTAATTATATGAAGTTTCTACTAACTATTGTCTTTGACAGAATAGTCTAAATTCAGTATCTATAAATCTAAATTCTCAGTTTAATTTTTCTGCCATAGCCCCTGAATAAGAAGAAAGAGTAATATCATCTTAGATGTGTTTTGTATTAACATGTGTTATTACTAACAGTTGAATGTAATTATTTAAGTATAAATAAAAGTTGATTTTTTTTAAAAAAAAAAAATTCAAGAATTATAACTAGATGATGGGAACAGCCCAATATATGTCCACAATATGCCATCATTATAAAATTTTAGACAAACACTTTTTAAAAATATATATTGTTGAATTTTATTTTAAAATAAATTGTTAGCTAATTCTACTATTGTAATTATAAAGTTAGACATTGCAATAATACATGTCATAGACTAATTTAATGTAATATATAGTATTTATAAGATAAAAAAATCATAATAAAAGTTCTGGATTCTTCTTGTCTTAAAGATTTAAAAAGAAATCTATTGTAAGAAAGTGTTTAAAAACTGAAGAAAGAGTAAACATAAATTTAAAGAGCTTCCATTAAATAAATAGAGTACTAATACCATTTAGTTTTGAATAATAAGGAAAGATTAGAATTAAAGCATTAAAATTATGTGAACATATTCTTTGGATTTTGTAATTTTTTTAAAATAAATTAATAAGAAATATTTCAATAGTAATCATCTAATTCAACATCTAATCTATCTAATTTGCAACCAATCTCCATGGGCTCCCTTGATATTAAAATCCTGAAAAGGGTTCTAAAAGATAAAATCAAACCATATCTCCTCCCTCTATTATCACCAATGCAATATGCAAAAAAAGGTCCTCAACAGGCCAAGCAGCCTTCATTTTCAAAACCTCTGTAAATTCAGTTAGAGAGCAGAAAAAATATGCTTCTATGGCTGGTCAAATTGAGATTGAGGCTGCTTTTGACTCAGTTCCTATTGAAATTTTAATTCAGACACTTGCAGACACCAAAATACATCACTCTCTCTCTTATACCTACTAACCAATTTATTCCTTAGTCATGAAATCCATATTACAATTAATGATAGAATATCACCATTATTTTCCCATCAATCCATACCTCAAAGATCTCCATGCAGTTCTTGATTATTTATGTTCTACATTAACTCTCTCATAAATAAAATATAACAAATATTACAAGGAATTCAAATCCCACACACTGGACTACATATACCATATATTGTATACATGGATGACCTTGCTGTTTTTCTTACATCCAAAAAACAACTACCTACTCTGTAAAAAATACTTAATGAATATACCTTCAAATATAAATCTCAAGATCAACATTAATAAAATATCAGCTTGATTTCTTTACACTGGCAAGATACATATGCAAGTTTATCATAGTAAACAAACTAATTTCCTTGGATTTCCTTTATGGAATGTAGCAAAAGATCCAGAAAAAACTAAAAGATGATGCTGAATGCATAACCACTTCTCTCTCCAAAACCCACCTCTCATTATATGCAAAATTATGCCTTTTCAATCATCTTGTAACTACAACAATAACCTATTACTCACCAATCACAAACTTCACTAAATCTTTTACTTTGTCCATTTACTCACTCTATAGCAACATATTAAGGTGCAGAAAAGTAGTCTCCATCTCTTAAAATGACAGTCTTCCACCAATCAGAAATGGATTAGGTCTTCACTCCATTCAAATTATTTATAAACAAAAAAGTATCAATCAACTGGGTGCACTGGTAAGAAGTTTTCCACCTCTTGAATGCATCATTCAAATAACACCCTTAGACTGACCACCACCTTCATATGGATATTTGTCTTTGCTTGTAAACCAACTCCAAAGCATTTATGATTGTCTTTTTTGAGTGTTGGTAGATACACCTATTGGAGCATTTATAATATGCTGTACCCATACATAACTACTGATCCTGTCACCAATGCTAAATATGAACAACAGTCATTTGATACAGTGATTCAAAAAATGGTCATTGGAACCCAAATTTTTTAATTTGCTCTTAAGGATAAATTTTTATGCTATATCTATCTCCTACTTCCTTAAATACCACAGGTTTTACACCAAAATTGATGTTTTTTATTCCTTATGCCACAGGGAAGAAAAAATGCAACAGCATCTATTTTGCACCTGCACAGTGCTGAAAAATACCCAAGAAATTATGATTAACACATATAGATAAAATAACATCACACTTGATAACCTAATAGAGACAGTAAAGGCTCAATACCAGCAGCCCATACAGCAACTTTTTGTTTATATAATTTGTGGTGCACCAAATATGCTTTCTGTTTTGGAAACAACACTTGAAGGCATCCAGCCACATTCTCTAATAGACTCGAACAACTGAAAAACAGAGATGGCAAAATTGCACATACAGATATATTTGTTATTACATGGTCCTTATTAAACACCCAAGACAGACTCAAAAACCAAATGACTTTTGCTGTAACAAGAACATTTATTTATTTTGTTACATATTTCTTTTTCAACAATTTTTTAAACACTACATCTCAGTATTGAATAATCCAAAGGATATATTTAATTCAATCAAAAATATTTTAAACTGATGAACTAAATCTTCAGACAATGAAAATGGAACCACAGGCAAATACACAGTTTACAAGTTTACATTTGTCAGATAACTGCCTAACAATTTACTTGAACTGTAACAATATCTATCTGTTTGTTCAAAAGCTATATAAGTTTTTAACCATGTATTTTTAACAATGTAATTTTTTATGAACAATAAAGTTTGATTTGAAATATAATCATCTAATGGATTTTCTCAAAATATGAAAATAAAGATTGATTATGATGAGTTAGAAGAAGTTAACAGCTACAAATATCTTGGTCAGATTATTAATACAGATGGAAACATAATGGATGAAAATAATCATAGTATTAAACTTGGTGTGAGTGCTTTTGGTAGAAGCTTGAAACGAAAGGTTTTTAATAAATGTGCTTTACCACTTCTTACTTATGGATCTGAGACTTGGACACTTAATAGAAGAGCAATACAGAAACTTCAGACCACTCAAAGAAGTACGGAGATATGCATGTTAGGAGTAACAAGAAGAGATTGAAAATGCAATATATGGGTAAGAGAACAAACAGATGTTATTGACTTCATTGAAAAAATTAAAAAACTGAAGTTGGGCTGGACATATTGCTAGAAGAGATAATGGATGGACAATTGAAATCTTTAACTGGATTCCAAGAGATTGTAAAAGACCCAGAAAGAGACCACATGTGAGATGAATGGTTGAAATACGAAAGTGTGCAGGGGTGATGTGGAAAAGAGAAGCTAAACAACAGAGATGGTTTGAACTTGGAAAGACCTTCATCCTGAAGTAGATTGATAATGGTTGATGATGAATTTAAGTTTGTTGCTTTAGGAAATATGTTTGAACACATTCTGTGACAAAGTCAAAATATGATGTATGAACCTTTAGTTTTCAAGTCCACTATTTCCACTTATGCATTAAGTCATGGAGAATGGTAATTTTATAAGTCTAGCATACATTGATATCTAGGCCTTGCACTATTGTACGGAGATTTTTCTACTATTAATAGTTATTAATTTAAACTGATTATTAAGCAAAAAATAAGAACATTTTCTTGATTTCACGACTTACAGTATATTGATAATTGCTATGTTTACATATTTAAATAAGATTCTTAATATTTTAAATATAATTTTTTTAGTAATTACTATTCAAAACACATTGGCCAGTATTAATAAAAAAAATAAAGTTTTTGATTTGAATGATTATTAGTTTAAAAATGTAACCCAATTTTAAATATCTTAGTTTTTTTTACATAGAATGATAAACTCAAAGATATTACCAATGTGCTGATATTGTTTTAATAAGTTAAAAGATATATTTTTCTTTAAGGTAATATTATTACTTCAAATAAATCGGTCACATTGTTCTTTACATATATTAGCCCATTACATGCAATTTCATACTTCACAATGTAAACCACACAAAGTTGAAATTTTATGGAAAAATATAATTTTTTTAAAATTCATTATCAGAAAACAAACTACTACTTTAACACAATGATCAAATTTGAATAATACCTAATTCAATTTGTAATGGTAAGAAAGATGGTAAAATGATTTTCACAATAATTCAGCTTGACTGTAAAAAATTATTTTAATTATTATCAGCACTGTAAACTTTATTAATTATATAATTGTTACTTGCATAGTATCCATTATTTTAAATACTATTACAAATATATTATAAGGAAACAACCAACCCTTCAGTCATGAGCTTTTATGAATTTATATGCATTCTCCAATGAGCATGTTTGAAAAGTATAAATGCATGCTTAAACTTAGAGATTATATACATAAGCCAACCTTTGTTCCCCATGATAAAATTAGTGCTTCAATCTATTGTGTGCCTGAGTTATAAATTAATTAAATTGTACAAACATGACCTGATTTCAGCATGGTGAGCAAAGGTTGGCTTATAGATAGATAAACTCTAAGTGTACACTTAATGTATTTCAAACTGAAGCTCATAGGTGAATGCATGTAAATTTGTAAAAACATATGATCGGAGGTATGTTCCTTCTTTATATTAAATACACAATCTTTGCTATATCAATAATAGACTATTTATTACAAAAATAGTACTTTAAATAATTTTTCTTTGTAAAAATATTTTCAAATCATTCAATTCTAAATACATTTAAGTATTTATTATGTTTTGGACTATTTCCATTCATCATCATCATCAACCATTATTAATCAACTGCAAGATCGTCTCTCCAAGTTCAATCCATCTTCTCCGATCTTTAGCTTCTCTTCTCCACATCATCTCTGCACACTATTTCATCCATCCATATTGAAACTTCCAATTACATTCAACTCTTAGTGATAACACACAGATTAGTATGTAACAGTGTTTTGGGTTGTAGTATTCTCTTCTTCAGGTGTTGCTGGTCTAACCAGTGATAACAGTACTAGCATGGGAATCAAACTCTGAATCCTTTAGATTTTTGAATTTTAAGGTAATGCAGTGTTCAGTTGGTTACAGCATTACATTAAAATTCATTATTTAAGAATCTACCAGCATTCAATGCCTGTCACTAGTCAGACCAGAAACACCCGAAGAAAGAATATTACTGAAAATGTTATGTTACATATTAACCTGTGTTCTATTATTAATAGCTGAATGTAATTGGAAAGTTTAATTTTTTTTTTAAAGACATTCAATATTTAGTTAGAAGATGGAAATAATCCAACACACAATACATATTAGAATGTCATCACCTTAAACCTTCATACAGACATTTGGGCTCGTTGCTTTTAAAAATTTATTTTTCTGACTTGGGCAAAATTTTGTGCAACTGACTTAATAACAGAGCAATTTTTTTCCAAACTTATTCAATGAAAGTGAGAACTAAATCTTTTATAAAACACTAGAAAAATGCAAAAATACTTTCTGGAAAAACAAAGGGAAGATCATTTTGTATGCTCTTTAACTTTCTGAATGTGATGGCATTTAATCTGTAAGGATATACCTTTTCCAGAGAGCATGTGAAATAGAGTATAAACTTCCTAGAAGAATTTTATGACAAAATCGAATTTTTTTTATAGAAATGCTTAACATTTATAGCATAAAAATTTATTTCAGACCCCCTGAAGTAATGCAGTATATTGATTGCTTTTATTGAATATGACTGAGAATAGAATTTACTACACAAAGGTTAAGACCACATGATCTAAAAACATAAATAAATGCAGAACCAGTATGTAATGTGAAATGTAAGTGTTTAATGGATTTTGTAATATCATTGCAAAATTATCCTTTTTTTCTCTTTTGTCTGTAACTCATAATTAGAGTTTGGATGGCTATGCTCACTTGTGAGGAAGGAATCTTCAAATTTATGATGAATGAGTAAGTGTTTTAAAATATTGGAATGAGTTTTAAGCATGTAAAGAACAGTTTTTAAAAACTGTTTTCAAAATATGTCTACCATTCTGAGTTTTCATAATTCTCTAAGTACAAGTGAAAAAAATTCATACTTCTGTAAAATGAAATAAAAATTTGATTTAAACATTTGAGTGATTTAGCAATAAAATGTACAAAAAAAGTTTAAGCACCAGAAATAAAAGAACTGGGCCATGATCCATAGATCATGAGTTCCTGATTCTGCCATTTCCGAAAGCTATACAGGGTTTATTAATGTATTTGAGCAATATAAATTATTGTATGTAAAGTCAGTTAAATTATAAAATTTATTGTAATTGTTCTAAAATGAAATCTGGTTGTTTAGAAATTTCCTAGATACAAAATCATTTTATTTATCTGTGGTAATAGAGTCTCTGAATTTTACATAGATGCAAAACCTCTCCATACAGTGCTAAAAAACTAGTTTGGGGATATTGAATAAGTAAACATTAGATAGGAATTTTATGCTCAAATCTTCCTACATCCACTAGTTACTCTGGCCTGCACTGAGTGGTGCTACTTTATGGACTTTTGCCTCTGTGTACAGCTTGTGTAAGCATAAAGAATGGTGTTCATGTGATGTTTAGTGGCTCTCTACATTTTCTGGTTTATTCATAATTCTAACATTCTACCCAATTAAGACATGAAACTAAATATAATTTCATTAAGCACATGGTCTAAAAACAATTAAAAATCTTACTGCCTTTTTTTTTCTAGACTTTTCCAAAATTCTTTATTCCCTGGCTCAACATACTAATATATATATATATATATAATTCTAAATCTGTACATAACTTGCTTATACAGAATGTTCCTTGTATATGTAAGTAGAGGAATTTTCAGTCTATTCATCCTCCACTCTATATGTGATGGTCCGATAATATGAGGAGATAGATTGATGTAATGTCTACAAGGGTATGACTACAATATCAAATCCAATAGTGATTTCGAGTGTTTCATCATCAGTTTTTTTAAATGAAATGAATGATTGAATAGTTGGAGGGGTGAGAATATTGAAGCTTGTCCATTAAAGTTTGAGAAATTGTGATCCTGATTTAAACCAAGCACTGACTGTATATATGTGTGGAAGATTATGACATGGCCCAACTGATGAGTGTTGGCTCTGCATGAAATACGTTTACTAGGGATCATGTTTAGCAGGTTGCTTGAGATGGGATGAAGGACTAATAAATGAAAAATCCTGAATTCAAATCCCTCATATATTTTATGGGCATGTTTTATAAATATATGTGTGTAGCATATAATTGAAACTTAATACACTTTCAACATTTTAAAATTCTACTCTCAGTTATCAAATTATAACATTTCAACTTTAAATAAAATGATTGGATATTTATATTACAAATATATCAAGGCCATAATTTCAATCTATTACATATATATCTTATATTTAATGTTTTCATAGTCATATAATGTAAATAAAAGTTAAAAATACTACTTAACTTCTTTAGCCCCAAAATTACTTTATTTACATATATATAATTGAATAATGTTTTGTCATTTGATAATTATGTGATATTAATAATAATAATTAAATGACTTTATTTCTTAGAAGTTCATAACAAGTTAGAGAGCTGGAAATAAGAGGTGTATATGATTTTAAGCCATAGCTTCTGTCTATCATTCAATCACTGTAACAAGCATATAGGATAAAATAATACTAAAAGGCTTTATTGTTCAGAAGGTTGATCATCCAGAAGTGATAAAACTGGACACAATCCATAAACTGCATGCACCAGAGTTGTTCTACTTGAATTACACCGTCATGTGAAATTCAATCATTAAAAGACATTAAATTTTAATGCACGAATCTTTAATTCTAGAATCATTACATTATCATTGTGCTAATTTTCCAGGGCTATCCAATGGTTGCATTTTAATAAATTCAACTTATAGATTTCTATTGCAACCTCAAATTTAATTTTCATTATTCCTTTAGGAATTAGATTATCATTATAAATACTTGTTTTGCATTGTCTTTTTCTAGTCCCATCTATGAGTTTAAACTGTCATAGACAAGGCATAATTAATAGAATTATTTTCTGAAGCACTTTTTCTGCACATTCTGTTAGCGCTGCTGTTACTTGTAGCTTTTCTTTACTCTCTTCCACCTATCTATAGTGCTTTTTTACAAGCATTTCATTCATTCAATGGTGGAAACTGAAACTAAAATTTATATTGATATATTATTTAAAAAAAACTAATCATGTCAATATCACACAAAAAATATAACACCAAGAGTCCAATACTGCTAGTGATTTTTTAGATTCTTTGTTCTTAGAATTTGAAGAACATCTGTGAAAATATTTGCATTTTTCTTAAGTTATTTTGAAAGAAAAAATGCACATGTTTCATAATTTATTACATATTTATAATTATTTTTGCAATATATTTTAAGAATATTTGTTTGTTTTAAGCCTAAAATATTCATGATTACAATTAGATTTTATTTGAAGTTTTATTTTTAAAAAGACAAGTGAAACCATAATTATAATAAAGTGATGATTATAATTTGCTAAAAAGGTAACTTTTATAAAGACGAGAGCAGATTTTTTTGTGTGTGTGAGATATAAAATTTAAACCAGGATTTTATTGCCTTACAATGTCAAAACAATAATTTGTTCAGATTTCAGAAATGGAATTCAACTAAAAAATAATCTGTTTAATTAATTTTTAAACTGGTCATATAATTTTAAAAAAAATTATTATATACAGATTTCAGTTGGTATTTATTTTCTATATTTATTACGAAATATGAATTTTTTCCTACAGTACAGGCTTTTTTCATACCTACACTCCTATATGTAATATATAGGGGGTTTGAATTCAGACTTTCACATGACCCTCAAACATCCATGCTATCTCTCATACCACTGATACACTTGATCACACATATGTCGAAAAGATAAATAATCACCAGTATGCCGATTTCGTGCTAAACCAGCACTCATCAGTTTTTTATTTGTAAATTTAAATTTGCAATAAATATATTAAAGATTATCAAAATATGATATAAATGCTTAATTGTAAAAAATAAAATGTTGCAAGTATAACTAAAATTGCCAATAGGGCTTTTAAAGAAGTGGGATGAATTAGTTAGTGAACTAATTAATCCTTGATGTTCAAATAAGGGATATATAATTCTGTTATATTGTCTATTTATACATATTAGTGATTTATTTTTTGATATAAGAATCTATATTGTATAAACACAGGTAAAATACCATTAATCCTAATATCTACTATTCAAAAACTTCTACTTTCCAAACAAAATTTCAAAGTAATCATTTACTTTGTATACACTTATAAACAATATTAAAGAGGCAAAAATATTTAATAAATATTATAAATTAATAAGCATAATTGCAGTGAGCTACTTGTTTTTCCCTATCTTAGTAGAAATTGGATTGATAATAAATAAGAAGTCAAAAGGACTGACTATTCTCAAAATCTTAAAAACTCACACACACACACACACAAAAACCTTTCTTAAATTATAAATTCAGGTTAATGTTTTATTTGCATATATATTGGGGATCATATATCATTTTTCACATGTAAATGGTCAAGTGTATTAGTTACTTGGGATGGAAGATGAATACAGACTGAAAAATCCTAAATTCAAATCCATCTACTTATATATATATAACATTCAGTATAAGCACATTACATATTGCCTTGGAAATAATTATATCTTAGTATAAGTCCAGTTCATCCCTCTCCTATTATATATATATGTAATAGTCCAGTAATATGAGGATAGATGTAATGTCCACATACATATGATTAAAATAAATTTAATAAGGACATTAAGCATTCCACCATTGGTTTTTCAATGAAATGGATTGTTGAATAGTTGGAAGGATGAGAAAATTGAAGCCTGTCCATAAATGTTCGAGGAATTGTTATCTTAATATAAGCTTAGCACTCATTGTGTATATGTGAGGGAAATAATGGTCTGGCCCAATTGATAAGTGTTGGTTCTGCATGAAACATGCATATTGAGTATCATATGTTTTTTGCATATATGTGGTCATGTGTATCAGTTGCTCAAGATGGTGGAGGACAAATTTAGACTAAAAAATCCTAAGTTCAAAGTCATTTACTTACACACATATAATTTAAACAAAATCATCCCACATTCACTACTAAAATAACTAGCCAAAGAAAATAAATTCTAAAACACAACCAAAGGTTTCACTGCTAGGAGCAGACTTCTTGAGTATAAAGAGCTAAAGGAAAAGCAACAAATTTATTCTGAATATTATCCATAATACCACTACATTTTTAAACAAGTAAATTGTTTCAGAATCATAATTTTTAGTAATTAAAGATTCTGTTTATTTCATTTCTTTCAAAGAAAGCAACCGTAGCCTCATAAAAATTAAGTGTGGTCTGTATCCCTTTCATATATATATATATAAAGCAGAACATATTTATTTCTAGCCCTGCTTTTACTTATCGTTATTTTTTCATTTAAGCTCAAACTACTCTGATCTATATATACCTTCTTACAAAAACAAGGGATAATATATGTTACTCCATCAATATTCTAAAAAATCTCCTTTGTATTATTTAATAAATTATCCAATGTATCCTATTCCAAGCTATTTTCTTATTTCCAAACAAATTACTATTTTTGCATATAATTCTATAAAAAAACAATTTAAAAGGCAAAGAAATAAAATCATATTTTTATTTATCCTTCACATTATTATTAAATAAAATAATTTTAACAAATTTATCAGAGTAACCAACACCCAAATAATCTTTATAAAATTGACATTTTTTAAATAAAGCTATCTCATTAGAATTATTTAATCTCTTATTTCTATAAAAATTCATTAAAACAGCTACTTTATGTGATACATAGTGGTCTTTATTATTAAAAATTTATAATTCTGAAGCAATTAACTTATTTAAAAGTTCTTTTAAGGGTGTATGAGATGGAAGTAAAATTGTAGATAACTTGTTTTCTTTTAGTCCTTTATACTTGAGATGTCTGCACATTGCAGTGAAACCATTGGTTGTTTTGGTTTAGTGGTGAATTTAGAATAATTTTGATTATTTTATTGACTAGTTTAACTTTAGACTTTTAATGTTTAAATATATAATTTATAAATTGGCAATATATTGAATTTAACATTTATTTTTTATAGTTTGGATTTTTTTTCAAAAAACCTATGATTTTGTGTGATATTTATTAAGAAAACATATTTACATCATTATATTAGACTTTTATATAATACTAATTCTTGAAAAGAAAAATTCACTCTGTAAATTTTACTTTGAAGCAGTAATCATTGATTTAATAAGTCACATATTCTTAAATTGAAATAATATAGATGAAGGTCAACCATCTTGAAATAAGACCCGATTAATTTAAATGTTATAAATTTCTTGTAGCTTGTTTATATACGATATAAATATGTGGCATTATTATCATAGGCCTTTATTAACTTTTACAAAATTTTCCACCATAGTGGTCCCTTTTATCTTTATAGAGTCGAATCTTGCGTTATGATTTGAAGGGGGCTCTCTTGCTAAAATTAAGCACTCAAGGTGCATGTACTGAGGTTTTAGCCTTATATAAGTATTACATGCTGACATTGCGCTTAATAAGAATTAATATTTACAACTTTAAATTGATTCAAAATATTTCTAAATTTAATATCTGAATATTGACTCATTGTAAATCGAAAAGATTTTGCGAATGTTAATGTTTAACAGAAATAGTGGACTTAATCAGCGAAGAATTTATTAGCTTCATGCTCCCAAATCAAAATGCTTTAGATTTACCTATATAATTAAGAAAATAGGTTGAGAGATAGGAGGGTCCCTCTTACCTTTATAAAGTCGAATCTTGCGTTATGATTTGGAGAGATCTTTCTTGCTAAAATTAAGCACTCAAGGTGCATATACTGAGGTTTTAGCCTTATATAAGTATTTTTTCATTTATATTATTTTAATATTTTACATGAAACTTCTTTTTAAAAGAAAGTAGAAAAAAAAAATTGTGTCAAGGCGACAAGATTTTTCTCATACATATGTAAATCATTATACCACAGATCTCATTCATCAAGATGTGTAACTATAAAAAATATTATATGTAAATTAACATTTTAAGGATGTCTGGTGCATGTTTTCAAAAAGTATATATTGTAGCACATTGACTTTTCATTTAAGATTTACGGACTTCTGATATTTTTTATACTTCCATGAAACTTTTATTCATTTAACAGTATAAAATAATTCTTTGGAATAATACACGCTAGCGGACATACCATAAGAATAATTTACAAGTCAGGTTTTTTTGAGTCATTTTAAAACACTTTGGCAAATAAAGCTCTTTCTCTCACATTTGTATGAATGCTAATTTAACAGACAAAAACACATATTAAATAGCAATTGCTTATTTATTAGGTTATCAAAATTATTAGGATTTATATTATGTTATTTTAAATTGTTAGCTGGTTTGAGATTTTATAAAGATTGTCATTAATATAAAATTTGATCTCTTACAGTATTAATGATTGATTTGCTATTCTTATAACAATGTGGAAATTGGGTAAAAGTGGATGACTTTTTTTGCCCTGATAAGTGAATTAGTATTGATATGAGGAGCGAGATTTGTAAATTATCTTTATAGTATGCACATTCAGAATTTATTACTTCATAAATCTTATTCTTGGTATACACACTTTAATAGCCACATTTTATTTTCAAGGCTATGAAAATTATTAGCACAATATATATACAATTATTATATTAACACAGTAAATCTGCTTTTAAACATGTAAATTAATATGTAAATGTGTGCACTCTTTATTCTTATTATATATAAATGTTTAAAAGCAGAAATATATTTTATCACTCTTCTAAAGCCATCCATAACATGTACACCAATTTTATAAAGTGTGAATAATCAATGGCAGTGCTAACCAAGTTCCCATTTTCTGTTTGTTGGTCTTCAAAAGTTAAATTATAACCAATCCTTAAAATATATGGTTACTAATCTAGTACCAGATTCATATCTCCTCCTATCCATTTCTGCATAACATTTATTTCATGGCATAATTTTTCACCCATTAACTTGAGCTGATAAAACTAGAATTTGGTTGGCATACCAGATACTTTCAGTAGGTGGTTATAAAAGTGATAAAGTAACTTATTGTTCTTAATGCAATACTTTTATTAATGATGTCTATAATTAGTATATAGTTGAAATGACAAAAATATATAATTGCTGTTGTAATGTTAGACATATGTAGATATATAAGCAAGTTAGCTTGAGTTCAAAACTTTAGGCTGTTTGAACCTTTCAAACTATAAGGTTAAATAGTATTGAAAAAGTAAAGGGGATTGTTGATGTGCATATTCCACTCAATGCTTTTAATTGATGGATGCCAATAATGAGAAATTAGTTTTGAATGTATTTCTTGACACCACTTGATCGCCATTGATTACTGCTATTAATGCAAATGTTAACTGTATGCCAGAAGAATCATTTTATGTTTTGTTTGGTATAATATATATATATGTGTGCATGCATAATGTTTTCAGATTTTTTCATGTATGTAGCTGCTTATTATTATTATATAGATATTTTGTCCAAATTTAATCTATTATCAAGAAGATAAAGTAAATAGCTCAATAAAAAGATGAATTTCATTAATAATAAAAAGAACAGACTGCAGATGGCAGTTCAATCAGTTAACAGTTAATCTTTTTGACTCCATATAAGGAGAAGTCACAGTGCATCATATCACATCATAATCTGCAGTCTGATATCTATTGTCAGAAATTCTAGCCACAAACATAAGAAAAACTGAAAACTTTTTACATCTTATGAAAACCATTGTTTTTAATATATATGTATTACAATTCAAATCAGCAAATTATGTAATATTATTTAGAATATTTTTTTGTTTAATTCTTTCTCTTGGAATATTAAATATGAATTTAGTTATTAACAATTTAAGTATTTTATTAATATTATGTACATAAAGTTTCAGGAACAGTGGGATCATTGAATCAAAAGACATCTAAACTAAAAGTATTTCTTATTGTATTAAAGCATGTCTAATGTATGCAAATATCGCAAAGCAAACTGTAAATGAAAATCAACATTGTTTTTCATGATTTTTTCTGATAATTATTTTATAACATTCTAGCAATTACAAGTGTTGCCAGAAACTAGCTTTAAAATCAGTTAATGAATCAAACAAACGGATGAACTTCAGAAATGTATTAAATTGTTAAATTAAGTAAACAGCAAAGAAAAAAAAACATCTAACATAAAATTTTGACAATTTTTAAAACAAACCAAAATTATATTCTCATGGTAGAACATTTATTACACATGTTGAAGTGATTCATATACATGCTGCATTTTCTGTTTTTTTATACATCTAAAAAAAAAATTTATAAACAAGTAGTCTGTATCAAGTTTTTCAGTGTTCACCATTGTGTTTATAAAATTAAGTTTCTCAACGTCCAATATGGTCAAAATGTTTCTGTACATGTCTCTGGCATCTTGAAAATTTGATAAGATTTTAACGTTAGATAGGTAGTCATGGTGATTTAAATAATCTAAAACATGTTGGAAAATAAAATTCATAAAAGTATGTGGTGTATATATATAAAATATATATTCACGCACACACATACATCTTTATATTTTAAAAAAAAAAAAAAACATCTTATGCTTAAACTAATTGCCAGAAACTACAATAATAAACTATGGTTCCACGAATTAAAACCAAAAAATCAAAATATTTAGATAGTGAGGAAAGAAACCAAATAAAATAAAAAGCAAAATGAAACATTTTTACAAATAGAGTAATATTTTCCTCCACTTTTTTTTTTTTTTGGTATAATTTTGAGCTTTCTAACAATATAACTTTTTTAAATTTTAATTTGTTTACACAAAAAAAAAAAACAAATGTGAAAATCCTTTTATTTTTATTTTTGCATTGCAAACCTGGTCCTTTTGTGACATAGAAATCAACATGTAAAGGGGTGAAGTTTATCTAAAAAAAACAAGAATAAAAAACTCTAACTAAAAAAAAAATAAAGTAAAAATAAATAAATAATTAAACAAACAGGAAGGGGGGGGCAGCATTAAATGCCGATCACGTGACTACACAATTTATTTATTTATTTATTTTTGTACAAAATGGTATAAAGGTTGCAGAACAGAGCAACTTTTATACCACGTATGTATATCTACAGTTGCTCTCGCTTGGCATATGTTCCTTTTATGTTCCAGAGTAAACATGTCAGCCAAGTTTTCTTTCTCTTTAAAAATCTTTTTTGTATTTTGTTTTTTTTTTTTTTCAAGTTTTTTTTATCACTTCTGGAAGCAATACACAATAGGTATATAATTATATGTACATTTATTTATATTTTTTAAAGTGAAGACAAGAAGTTGTGAACTGAACCAAAAAGTTAAGATTAGCCTGACAGACTTCCAATCTTGTCAGGAGAGGGTAACAGTTGCAAGGGTAATGACCTCTGGGTGAGATCGTGGGGGGTTACTACCCTGCATGAATGTCCATGACTTGTTGTCCATGCAAACTGTCCATGCCATGCATGGGCGGACTTTGACTGCTAGAAAGTGACATTCCATGGTGACCCATAGGAGCATGAGCCATCATCATAGCATGAGGATGACCTGGAATTAACATGGCTTGAGAATGGACCGGTGATCGCAATTGAGGCATCTGGGAGTAAGTACTGGCAGGAGGCATACCCATGGATCCATCACTACCTCCCATACCCTGCATACCTGCTGAAACAGTAAAAAAAAAAATGATGTAGTGAAAAACAAAATTCAATAAATCTTATAAAGTTAAAATTCTAACTGTACTTCATGTATATACAAAAAAAACATGATTTATATCATGCAACATTTTAAATTCAATTATGAAATGCTATTTAATTATTCAGAGAATAGCTTACATATGAAAAAATGAATTAGATAAAGAATATAACAGCTTCCATAGACATAATCTCTCAAAAGTAATTTTGTGATATAATAAATAAAAATACACCCTTTGATCAGGAATCATTCTTTTTAAAAAAAAAAAAAAAAAAAAAAACTTTTGCACCTAGCTTTACAATTTTCATAAACAATCATAACCCATAGTTCTTTTTATATATATTATAACCTAGTAAAAATTTAAAATTTATTTTTATATTTTATAAATATATTTATAAATTTTAATCATTACTATCATTAATTATTTTCATATATAAGATATAAAATGCCTATATATTTGTCCGTAACTATATATTTGTCCGTAATGCTATCATATGATTTTAAATTAAATGTTTCTTTCTTAGAGAGTGTATTTTTCAAGGAAAAAAATAATTATTTGTTTTACCATTAATAAATCATAATTTTTTTTTAATGAAGCATTTTATGCAAAGAAAATAATTCCTTCTTTATATTTAAGAAATTTAATTTGATTATGAGCATTTTATTCAAAACAAATAATTTCACAAAGCAAAAAAAAAAAAAGCAAAATGACGGTCTTTCCATACGCCAAATACATTTGCCAGCAAGTAATCCCACAAAGCAAAAAAAATTAATTTATATTAAATCTTAAAAAAAAATTGTTAAAGCAACCAATTAAAAAAAAAAACTATTATAAAAACAAATGGCTTTTCCATAAGCTGGGCACATTTCTGGTTCTCATATAAAGCAGATCCTACATATCAATCCCATAATCCTCCCAAAAATTTTCTGACTGCTGCTGCAAATTTCAAATACAATTATTTTTCCCTTTAAAGTCTTCATTTTTTTCTTATATTTTTCTTACCATATACAGATCCTTAAAACAGGCAAAACTCATTATATGTATTGCCACTCACTGCAACATATTCTTTATAATTTCTCTGCCTCTAAATAAATGTCCAATACCCCAATTTCTTTTTTGCCTATTTTTTTCAATAATCACTTCAACATTTCTTTCTCAAATTCACAAATTATAAGTCTCCAGTCTTTTCATATGGTTTTGCCGATGATCAAAGTCTCTGCTTCATATAAAACTATGCTCCAAATATAAATATGTAATAATTCCTTTTTTTAATGTCAACTTGAGCAGACCGCAAAATAATTTTTATCTTTATTAAAAGCTCATTTAACAGTCTAAAATTAAAATAGTGCTTAGATGACTGCCTTTAAAATCCATAGACAATTTTAATGTAACAATATAATAACAACACAAAATGATTTTTATTTATTTTGCACTTATTTTTATTTATTTACAATTATTTATTTCAGATTAGGCTTTTTCTTATACAAAATAAACACCCCCTAAAAGCTATGTATAAATTTAATAAGAAATATCAATTCATACATATACCTATATAAACATTATATACATATTACATGTAAAGTTTATTATATCATATCAATTCCCAACTTCTTTATACACATAGCAATACTAATTTTTTACACCAAAACTTTACTCTTACAGTAAATAATAATAAAATGATAGGTTAAATAGTAGAGTTTAAAGATTAAAGTTTTAAAATTATAATAAATAGTTTTAGAATAATTTAATAATAAAATAATATAAATAAATAAAAAGTAAGAGTAGAATAATAAAATGGAAAATGATTATTTGTAATGGTCAGGTTAAGATGTATGTTTTTAGTTATGTATATAAATATAATGTATTAATTGTATGATTACATATTTGGATATTGTAGCTCTGATGATGACTGCAGGATAGCTGAAACTGTAAGAATAAAGTTTTAGTGTAAAAAATTAGAATTTTTAAGTGTATAAGAAGTTTGGAAATGGTATGATAGGTAAATATAGAAATTAATACATAAGGAAAGGAAGAAGAAGAAGAAGAAAATTGTATATGTAAAGTTTACTATTAGATTTCTGTATAATGTGTTCTTAATAGGCAGATGATATTTTTTTTAGTTCCAAAATTATTTTCATTATTTTGAAAGAGATGTTTAATAGCAAATATAAAATATATTTTATTATCATATTTTTAAAAGAATTTAAAGTTTCAAGGTACAAAATCAAACAAAAATGTTTACATTATTCTAGTAATGTAGAAAGGTAAGCTTTAAAATAAATTTATAACCTTTAAAGCCCTGTGCATTTTGGACGTAATTGGTAGAGTAATATTCTGCTCTCAGTTCTGCCATTCAAATTTCTTATGAATTCCTGAACAATAAAGTCATAGTTAGTTTCTTTTTATTGCATTTTAATATTTTTTTATTATTTTAGTTGTTAAAAATTATTTTTAATAATAATTATGGTTAAAAAAAGTTTTATTTTTCACATACTCCATTCAAACTGAAGGCCTGCCTCATTTACCAAAAATTAAATTATATAAAGTGAACCTGATTTGATTAAATTTAATCTACTAAAACATTTTTAATGCAGTAGGATGATGATGATAATTGGTCTTAGTCATGCCAGCAAGCAAGACAAAATTTCAAAGTTGTATGTCAAAAAGGTCTCATGAACTACTTCATAATACAATGAAAAAATCATAACATTATGCTTTCATACAATTGCCAGGAATCAATATATTTATTGCCACCATTACTGCCTATATTTAAAATATATATCTTTCAAACAAATCAAGACTTATCTATATCTTTGTCACAATTTGTCATCCTTGTAAAAAAAATGACAAGCCAAAACATTGTGCTAGATTATGTGAGTGTGGCCATTTAGGATTTTTTTTTTTTTAAATTTAAAGCACTTTATATACCAGTAACATATAAAAAATGCACTTAAAATTTTTCAAGTTTGATTATCTAAGTATATGTGTACAGATATGTATGCATTTCGAGAATATCACAACTTTTTCAGATTATTTATATGCTTTTATGAGAAGTTCTATTCCATAGATATTCTCCTACAAGTGTAAAGAATCAAGACATTAGATGATACTGCTATAATATTTATATTCCCAGATCAGTTTTTAACTCTTGCTTTCATGAGAGGATTTGGAATTATCTTGAACAGTGAAAAGAAGTTAAAAGCTGATTACTAGATGTCTTAGTTCCAAAACTTTGAATCTTAAGTCTTCACCAATTACATCAAAATCCAAAAAATTTGTATTGCATACGATGTGGTTATTATTGATTATTCAGGATTATAATAAATGGGTCAAGAGATAAGTGAAGGAAAATGTTTACGTTTTTAAAAAAGGCAAATGTTTTGTTTGGGAGTTCATAAAAAGTTTGAGTGTCAGACCTGCGAGCACTAGAATTGATCCTGGATCCTCTCATATTTCAAGTTGAATGCTCTACCAGCTGTGCCAAACCATGCATGATTTGAAAGGATTAATAATAAGTGATTGGTTTATTGCTAAGAAATTCCATAAAAAGTTCAAATATCACAAGTTATATTTAGAGTCATGATCCAAGGACCTTGAATTGCATTGATCACCATTCTGTTAATGCATTTAAAACATGCAGGATTGAAAGTGTTAATTAAACTATATGTTTGTGTAAATATTAAGTACATAGTTTAATTAAAATAAAACTATACATATTATAGTATATGAAAATGAGCATACAAGTGGGGGGGGGGAGGTATTATTTCACATTCTTTAAATGTTTGAGTTTGGTGGGCCATAAGGTATAAAGTCCATTGCTTGAAAAAGGTTGTCCATACCTGTGCTAGATGAAGAAATTAACCCTCAATCGTTTTAATAGGGCAAATTTTATTTAAGATGGCAAAAAAGTTTAAAGATAACCTTGTCCCTAAAACTTATTCCTGAACTTTTATGACTATTAATTGTTGTAAGAACATTTTCTACTAATAAAATATATATATGGTTACAGTAAAAAAAAAATCACTTTTTTAAATGTTCTTATTTGAGCCATACATCATCATCATCATCATCATCATCATAATAATAATAATAATAATAATAATAATAATAATTTAGAGGCTTAATGCTTGGAAATTCATACGAAGTTTGCTCACCAGAAGTGGTAAATCTGGACGAATCATCTATGGATCTTCAGATAAGACTCCACCACTGTACTAAATCAGGAAAAGTATAGCCTAGTTACATGCTTATCAAATTATCTTCAGAAACTATTTTAGTGTCAGAAAGCAGCAATAAACAAGAGTGGGAAGGGTAGTAAATTTTATTATTGTCAAATGAAGTAACAAAAAAAAAAAGCCCTGTGTGGTTTAGCACAATGATAGGTTGTCAAATTCTGGAATATGGATGATTCTGGTGCTGGCAAAAAACTCTTGACCAATAAAGTCATTTACTGAACCACTGAAACAATGATTACTTTTTCAAAATGCTAGTAATTGGCTATGAATATTGAAACCGCAGGAGCCATAATTTATTACTTACATATCAACAATTGCAATATTATATTATTTATTTAAAAAAAAAAAAAGATCATGTTTAATCATTGAGATTACTAAAGTGTAATCATTCTGTGTATTTAAATGGACATTTTAAGGTCATATACATGAGATGCCAGAATGACTTAAGGTCAACATGGCTATGACAACAATATTGGCATCAACAAGGGTTTTAGCATTCCAGTATCAGATTTTTAATGATATGCATGGATGAAGAGTTGAAGGCTGGAAAAGATTGAAAACTGTCCATTAAGGTTTAAAAATTTGCTATCTTAATATAGACTGAGCCTTGATTATATAAATGTGTGAGAGGTAATGATCTGGACCAATTGGTGAGTGCTGATTCAGTACAAAATATGTATATTAGATATCATTTATTTTTTTCACATGTATCTGGTCATGTGTATCGGTTATATGGAATGGAGTGGATAGCTAAAGAAAGCTTGAAAGTCTGAGTTCAAATTCCCTTTAATTTAAAGTATAATTCATAGAAAAACTTCAGTCCTAAAGAACACTAATTAAAAATTGGTGTTAGTCATATAAATTGTGTTTTATTTCAGATAAAATATATATATATATAAAAAATTATTGAAAATTCAAGATAATAATAATTAAACTGCTCTCTTCCTTGCAGTCTAAAGATATTATAATAAAAATGTATTACAAATGGGATGAAGAAATGAACATGATAGATTATGGATGGGAAATTTAGATTCAATATCTCTGAAAGACATAGGGAGAGGCGAGAGGGGGGGGTATTAAAATATTCAATTTCAGTTTAGCTATTCACTATCTATAATATAGTAATTTTTAATAGTTATATATATATATGTTTCAATTATTTTAAAATTATATCTTTGTAGCATTAATTTTATGAAAAATAGACGAACTGCCTGTCACAACTTATTAAGCAAATGATTATTTCTGTTTGTCAATCAGTTTCAATTTCTCGACAATTATTAAATAAAAATAATAATAGCTCTATTTTACTAATTTGAAACGAAACATTAAACAGATACCTCGTACAGAACTTGATATAAATATAATTTAAAATAAAAACGTCAGAGATGATTTTTTAGCTCAAAAGGTGACAATTTGCTAATTTTTTTTCGGACCAAAAAACATGAATGAGGCCAAAAATCTAATTCTGCAGCATTTTTTAAAAAGATATATCCAAAGTCTCGATCAATCAACGGAGCACACTTTTTAAATAAATACTGACTAACTATAAAAATTAATAAATAAATAATCCATTCATTTATTGTTGGGAATTTATAAGTTGTTTGAATACTAGAAATGAGAGCTGGAGTTTAGATCCATTAATCTCGAGAATGAGAGTCTATAACTTTATCATTGCATTAAATCATATAGGACATTGACTATTAACCGAGACAATAAATGATATTAAAAGAAAACAATAAGCAATTTATCTTGAGTAAAGCTTGATTTTTATTATTATTATTAATTTAGGACAGGGGGAAGGAATTATTTAGTACGTTTCACCATAAACTAAATATAGTATGAAAAGGTTTGTGCATACTGATTAGTGAATTTATTTACTATGCTAATTTATTGACATAAAATTTGAATCCAGGCTGGAAATGAACCATTTTTCAGCCCACGTGCTGACTTAGGATTTTTCTTTCAGGCAACTATGCTATAGTAATTGATAGAAACTCATATTGTTTAATATCTTGCTATTATTAAGTAGAGTATAGAAATTCCAATGTACTGACGGTAAAAACAACGGAATACGATTATAATACACTGGAGCCTTCACCATTGGTGGGAGGCGTCATATTTCCTAAAATTACTGATCCTACAGTTTATTTTAAATATAATATATCTATAATGGAACTGTCTTTACAATCAGTGATTGTTATGTCATTTACATATAAAACAGAAAATCTATTTTTGAACGAACGATTCTAAAATAAAGACTGTAAGGGGAAATTGTACTATAAAAATATAAATTTCAAAAGCTTCTTTGTAAAAGCTTTTAAAAATGAACTTAAGAAACCTTAATTAATCAGGGTAATTGCTCTATAAAGTTTAATTTGATAAAAATTTCAGCTATTTATTAATATGAGTAGCTCTTGTTAAATAAAACTATTCAAGTGTTCATTTTTTTTTCCAGCATGCAAGCCGAAGCTTCTTTTTCTTTGGGAAGAAATAAATTCTCATGAGGGAGAAATCCCTAGAGTTTTTTATTATAAGGATGAGATGAGCCATTATATCTAGAAGTCAGCTGCACTTGGAATATTTTTTTAAAAAAAAAGATTATTTTAAAAACGTATAAAGTGAATGCAAACGCACATATATTGGCATGGAAATAAAAATATTTGTAGAAATACAAACACACACTTAGGCAAAAATTAATTCATTTCAAATTTGTGCAGATGAACCATAATTTAGAATCAGTTGTGAATCAAAACAGCCATAAATAATTGGTTATGAAACCTGAACCAATGCGACCAGAAATATATCACTTATATACCAACAACTTTAAATAATTGGTTATTGTAGATCCCCCTTCGCAGTGCATACAACAATAATTTTTCAATAATTTTATAAATACTCGGCAATTAAAATGTTAAAGCAATTATTTTGTTCAAATAAACATTTTTAACACATAAATGCTATTATAAAGGTTAAAAATAAAAAATGAAGATAACTTTTAAACATTTGATAAAAAAAATGATATACACGTCTTATTTTAAACTGTTTTTAATAAATAAAAACGTTATAGTATTACAAATGCTAGCAATAATAAATAACGTTCATCTTTTTTTTTTTTAAAAAAAAAAACATTTGCCAGACGTTTAACAAATAAAAGTTATCAATATCACTTAATTACATTCTAAAATGAATTTATTTAATTTTTTTCTAAAGAGCTTTCATTGATGAATATAAATAAACCCAACTCTTAATTTTACTACGGTGTAGTTTGATGCCCTGGTAATGGCAGACTGGAGCTAAAGGTCTACGGATCGCAGCTTAGCTTTGTCACTTCCGGTTTTCTTTTCGAACTTCTTACATACTCCCATGTAGAAAACCATTCGATTATTTTGTATTAACATTGCAAAATACTAACACATAGTTCATTTTTTATTTTTAAAATATTCATAATTTGTTGGTTACATATTTAAAATTTCAACTACACCGTTAAATTTCATTTTAATTTAAGGAATAAATATGTAATACAATTAATTAAACATTTCTCCCTCTCTATTTTTAAATTTATTAATTCTATTTTCAGATTAACTGTAAATTTTGAACAATTAAAAAAAAATATTGAGAAGTTATTATTCAAAATCTTTTATTTCTTCTCAGTACGCTCCAAGACATTTTTTATTATGATAATATTATCATCATATTACAAAACTTCATTCTTGTTAAACACAATAGAATATATAATAAAAACGTGTACACTTATTACCAAAATTATTTGAATCACACAGACGGTAATCCTACATTATTTCTTGCTGTTTGAGAATGCCCTGTTTTGACTACCTGTCTATACATATAGCAATTGCCAATTATCTAAATAATATTGAAAAATTATTTTTAAACAATAACAAAACCTTTGATAATGGTGGAATGGTCTTTATTTCTTATGAGTTCATAAATTCGAACACTGGAAGTGATTACTTCAGAGTCTAACATTGTACAACCACAGTCAACAATGTAGGGCAATGTCTTCAATAGAAAATGATTATGACTAAGTAATACATATATAATTTGATAATTACTAAAGATGTTTTTAAGAAACAATATCTATTTTCTTAAACCTTTGACATTGACTACAGGTATTGCAAAGCAACAAAAGATAAAATATATTATTCTAAATATTTCTCAATTAGTTTTTGCAGCCATTTCCTTGACACATTCTATTAATTCATATAAAGTAGATATGATTTATTTATTTTTATTCTCAAGTTGCAACCATATTTTTACAGTCATTATCAAGGCTTTATTTACACTCTTCTACATTTAAAGTTAAAATGTGTGAATATATAGGTAAAATCTTGTTAACAACCATGAAAACATGGTAGAAATGAAATAAAAACACCTTAGTAAACAAGATATGGAAAAAAATAATAATGATGATATAATTATATGAGTTTGTAATGATTTAGTAATAAGAATAAATGGACTTTTAGTTTTATTGTGTTAAATCCTACCTCTCAGTAACTTCATTAAGAGAATATCAGTAAATAAACTAGAAATAGTAGATTTTCTATGTACATATCAATAGAAAAACAGTGGTTCTAACTTGATCAAAATTTATTCACCAAATATGCATGTGTACATTAACCCTTTTATGCAGTCATATATTATAATTGTCACTTTAAATTCAATTTGTTTGTCCCACTATTTGAGTATATGCATAAGACCATTGAAGGGAGGGGACCTATATTCCAGCATTCTTTTAAGATTCAAGACTTCAGTTTAATTTAATTGAAATGTTGCAATTCAGTCTCTTCTTTTGCCACAATTTGGTATATATAGATACTGCTTTAAAAATTAACATTTATATAAAGATACTTATATATAAATATTTAATTAAAAGTAAGCAAATATATGTGGTGTTATGGAGTTACTTTCAAATTAATTACTTTGAAAAAGCTTTATAAATATTTCTCACACTTTTCTTTTTGTTTTGGTACACATTATACAAATATATGAAAGAAAGAAAAATACATTTTTAAAAATAAATAAGAGTATTCTATTCGATCTAAATATCTGCATATAAATGTACAAAAAAAAAAAGAGGGCGCTGTTCTCATATAAGGCTGAACAGGATCTTTAGCTACAAAAGAATATACATATAAATGGAAAAATATGGGTGATTTATTTTGTAAATTATGTAAGGAAGGAATGGAAAATATTAGGCATTTGTTAATTGAATGTAAATGCTTGAAAACAGAAAGGGTCCATATAATGAAGTTATGGAAGAATAAATATGAAAAAAGTGATTATACAGAAAGTGAATTATTGGTTTTTATGCTGGGTTTGGGAAAAGATAAGGGGATTTAGATATAAAGGTTATAGAGTTGACAAAGATTATGTTGTGGAAATGGGATAGAGCAGATTATGGAAAAATTTAGACTGGGGAATGTAAAATAAAGTGGCTAACAGGTTTATCTGGGCATAATTGCCGAGATATTCTTGACTTCATTTAAGGAGAAGCCATAATACATCACATCACACCACATCATATCATATGAAAAAATTAAAATGGTATCCATATATAAGGAATATAAGTACTAAGAACAGCATATTATTGAGAAAGTTGTCTGAGCAAAAAAATTTATTGAAAAACATGTTAATTAAAAAAATACTTTGTTTATAGATTTAAATTTTTAGCATATGAAGTCACTAATGGCCTGTGCTGAATAAGTTTTAAAAAAGTTATGAAAATGGCTGAGAAAAAAAGACTCGTACATTGCTATTTTTGAACACGACAGGAGCTTGTCAAAAAATAAATATTCATATTTTATCATTGTTTTATTTTTTAAACTAATTCATAAGTACTTGTTGACTTTAATTGAATATAAAAATCAATGTTAACAAAAAAACTTTCCAATAATAAGTCAACCATAATCATATTAATAAATATGGTAAGCATACAATTACTTATCTAAGTATACGTATTGTTATCCTAAGTAGTTTAGTATAGAGAGGTGACTCTGGATCATCATGGCCCCAGCTCTAAAACTTCTGCAGTTTGAACTTCTTATGAAGCAATAAACCAATTATTATTACTCATCACATTCTTTGCTTCATACAGATAATTTTAGAAGTTTTATATATTTCTAAGCATCATATTAAAAAACAACAACAACAAAACTATGAATTTATGTCAGAAATATTCATGGCAGAATTGAAATCTTGACTGAATATCTCTGGTTGGAATTTCTACATTTTCCTTTATAATGGTTGTGAATATTTAATTAATTACCTTTAAAAATATATATAAACAACACAATAATAGCCAGTAAATAACACATAATAGAGTTGGCACAATAATTTTCAAGGTATTAATCAAGTGAATGTTTATATGATTAGACTACATCGATAATAAGAGTGTAATATCTTTTCTGCTTTAAGAAAAAAGCCATGCTTATACCCCATCTTTTAAAAAAATTCGTAAAAGTTTATGAATGAATTTTCTGCATACTAATTTGAATTTAATTTTGAATAAACACTACTTTTAAATTAGGAAATGGTTTGGTGTGTTGTTCGCAGGACAGGATACATCGAATTTGCATTTCAAAAGATGATTAATCTCATTTTAATTTTCAAAAAAATATAATAGTGTCATGTGAAAGATTTATTCTATTTTATATTTGGATTTACAAATAGATGGGGAAAAATATTGAATAAAAACAAACAAACTGGAAATTTAAAAATGTGAAAGTATATTTCATCATGCATGCATGAAATGAAACAGCATTACCATGAAAGAATTCTGTTACCCATTCCTACATCTTTAGGACTCATTCAGTCACATGGTAACTCTCTCATTACTATATTGTCTTTTTTCATAATTGCATTCCACTTTTTTATGTTTCAACTGATTAAGCTATAAATCGTGTTTTCTGATATCAATGGAAAGACTTGAAACCAAATATAGTAGATATGGATGTACTGCAAACATATTTAGCTATTTATAGGATAGTTGATAATGGAATGGATTGGCATTTTGAATATTAAAATACTTTACATTGACTTTGTTTTTAAAAATTATTTTTAAATAATTTTGGAAAGATTAGAAATTTGAATTATTTATTTTATAAATAGTATTTTTAGATAAATAGATTTTAAATATAACTTTTTAATAACATGATTATAGATGGAATTTATACAGAAGTACTGAAAACCTCAAATGAGCTATATGTAAACTAAATGTCAGCAAACGAAAATGTACAATGAGCTTTCCTATCCTTTAGCTTTGATCATATATAAGCATAGCATACCATTTGCTCCACATGCAGATACACCAGCAAATGATATGCTTACATAAGATCAAAGCTAAAATGTAGGTGGGCTCATTCAACATTTACACTTGCCAACAGTTAGTTTACATAGAACTTGCTGGGAGTTCTCAGTACTTCCATATTAATTTCATAAATAAACTTTGCAAAACTGAAGTTGTAATAACTTAATTGATAAAAATGAGTGAGTTATGCAAAATATCAGAAACCATAAATATTATATCAACATTTAATTCTCTCCTGACAATTTAAAAAAACGTTTTTTAAAGCATCTCAGATTATTTTCCTCCATAAATGATACCTGCTCTTGGATGATGAACAATTAATTATACTTATTTTTATAAAGAGTTAAATATAATATATGTTTACTTGTAAGATAGTAATGAAAAAGATACTCCACCCCCATAATCATGTTAAAATATAACTTGACATCTGGTAAATAAATTGTGAGTGGAGAGTATGCAGAGTGTACTAGCAAGCATTGAATCTATATAAAGTTTACAAAGGATGCTCATAAAGAATGACATTACACAATTCATTGGCTACAAATAAAGGATGATTGCACAGATTCAAAAATTAATATAAGCTTAAATAAATAATGTACTTTTGAATATAAGACTTGGAATATCATTTACCACTATTAACTTTGCACTTAGAGACTATTTTTTCTTTTTTTAATTTAGTGCAAATTCTATTGCAAAGATCATAATTTATTAATTTTAATGACCTTACTTGTACAAATAGTGGTAGAAATATTTACTAAGGCAACAAACCTTTAAGCATGTGCACTCGAAAATGCGAAAGTAGGGACCTCTATAGGTCTTAACCACAAGCTTACACGTTCTCGAGACATTTTCAGAAACCTACCTCATGTTAAAATTACACTACAGAAATATTATTCATTAAGTAGGTAATCTCTAGTCTAATGAATGAATAATAAAAATTATTATCATAAAGACTGCTTTGTATGGTTTAGTCCAGTGGTAGAATCTCAGACTGGGGAGCATAAGATCTTCAGAATTATTCTGGCACTTCAGCATTCAAACCTATGAACTCTCAAACTTCTTATAAATTCTCTAGCAATAAAGCCAATTAATCATATACCTATGGCAGAGAATAAGAAACATGGTAAAATATTCCAATTTAATTCCTTTACTAATAAATTAAAAGAAGCAAATGATTATTATAAAATCCACATTATTTTTACTTCCATTAAGAACCTAAATAAGATGTTTTATGATATTCAATAAAATTTAAGAAACATTAACTTTTATAAAAGGGTATAATGTAATTACTATATATATATATATATTATTAGTTCTTCACCCTTTACTCCAATCCTAAAAATTTGAAATTATTAAATAGGTTGTTTCCAATGTTCATCAACTTTGATACCCAAGAAGGATAAAAAAAAATATATATCTGACAAATGATTTTTGAATATCTAAGACTAATAGGTATACAGTTTAAATCTGAAGTTGTTTGCCGTTGTGTTTCACGATGAATAAAATACTTGGATATTTACTTATTTATTTTAAATACAGGTATATTGTATATACCTGGAGTCTAGTATATAGGGGATTTGAACACAAACTTTCAAGATCTCTTCAGCCATCCACTCTATCCTGTACAACTAATATACATGACTACACACATATGAAATGGATAAATGATCTCAAATATTCGTATCTCGTGCTAAACCAGAACTCATCAGTTTGTTCAAATCATCATCTCCCGTATATATATATATAATCAGTGTTCAGTTTCTATTACGATTGCATGAGATAGATTGGATGGCTAAAGGGAGCTATAAAAGTCTGTCTTCAAATTCCCTATATTATATTACTTCTTTGTTTAATTTAATTATAAACTTGATTTAAATGTATATGTCATTATATAAATATATAGTGAATATATATATATATATCATTATATAAATATATATTGAATATCCATATATACGATTTTACAGTTAAATATATATATATCAGTATATTAGTTAAGAAATCAATACTGAAATATAAAAACATATTTTAGAACTATAATATATATTTTTAAATCTTTTTTTTAAAACTAGAGTGTAAGTAAGCAAATAGAAAAGAAACGAGCGAATATCCATAAATACGATTTTACTGTAAATAAAGTTATTTTACAATTAAATATATATATATATATCAGTATATTAGTTAAGAAATCAATACTGAAATGTAAAAACATATTTTAGTACTATAATATATATTTTTAAATCTTTTTTTTTTAACCAGTTTAAGTAAACAAATAGAAAAGAAACGAAGAAATTAGCGCCAGTTAAACAAATTAAACAGTAATCATATATTAAATCCTAGCTTAATACTAAGCAATTTCAAATAATACTTTTTATGCATTTTGTAAGGAAGATTATTTTACAAAACTCCTTTTAAAATCACATTTGTTTTTGACCTAGATCTATTCAGTCTATTGGTTTTAAATCTTCATTTATGTTGACCTATTGTTCAGTTGTATATGTGTGGGGCCTCCTTTTCTAGCAACTCAGCCACTAATGAAGGCGAATAGCTACAAAACACCCATGTTGTTCAACTGAGCTTTGCTTCAAAACTAGGCTATACTAAAAGAAAATTGGACAATGCCAAATCAAAATATAATTCAAGGAAGGAGGGGAACCTAGGTGAAATGGGGTTTGCTGGGTACAAAAGCGTTTGGGCAACAATTGCCACTTACACACACTAAGCCTGTCAAATTGGCAATAGTATGAATGCAATTTGGGAGGAGCAAATAGAATACCACCAAAGCTCCCACATCTCCCACATGGCACTTCAAAAAAAATTGGGGACTGGCATACAGTATCTACACAATGGCTTTGGTGCCACTTCACCCTTCTCCCCTTTTTTTCTCTCTCTCTCTTATTTCTGGAAACCAACATGCAACATTTGTCCCAAGTTTTTCATTCCATATTCTCACCCATAATTCTTTGCAAATTACTTGGCCAATATAAATTGTTAGTGACAGGTAGGCTTTCACTATCGGAAATATTAAATGCGATGCATTATTTTCTTTTTGTCATAAAGATCTTTTGCTCATTTATATACAATTATGGATAGATATTTTATGAGAAAACTGTTGGGTGTATATAAAAATATTCTCACATACACACACATACATATATAGAGATCACACAAATAAAAACAAAAATAGGTACCCATTTTTAGAATAAAATTAAATAAAAAACATTTCATATAAAAGTGTTAAATTTATGAATAAAAAAAAAAAAAGCTAGAAAATACGAAAATAAATAAGGGATATTTTTCCATATATATTATACATATGCAATATTAAATTCTTTATTCAATGGCAGGCTTGTTTTCTTTCTGTTTATATTTCGTTTGATTTCTAAATAAGCCTGTCGGCGATTAGAAAAAGCCACCATTTATTAAAAATAATATACCTGAGGATTTCATTTTGAAAAGCTGCTTTCTCTAATAGTTACCAAGAGTACGATTATCCCACCTAATTAAAACCGCATACTGTTTACCTAATCTACTGATTAATTTAATCAACCTTCTTATTATAGGATGTGAAAATATAATGTATAGGAGAACTTCAGAAAAAAAAAAAAAGTATTATTTATTTGGAGATCCTATAATATGAATATCAAAAAAATTATTTTGATATCAAAAATGTCATCTTCTAAAAGATTTCCCCCACAAAAATGCAAAAATGGCCACCAACTAATATGCAAAGAAAATCTATGCAGAAAACGCACTCATAATACCAGTACAGTTATTTATTATACTGATATTAATTCAAACGTTTATTATTAAAGCCATGATCATCAATGAAAGTACTAGAAACATTTTTAGAGATGTTCATTTGAAGGCTTGTGATGATAGCTTTTACTTGTAGTTATATGTTAGATGTTTGTATTATTTAGTTAGAATGTTTGTTTGTTTTTAAGAAAATCCACTTTTTCAAAAACATTAAATTGTTAATAATAAGACCCAGGTTGATCAACTGATAATGTTCATCTTTTTCTTCAGATGCTATTGATCTAATTAATAAAGTGATACTCTATCCAAGTAAGTTATTATCCAACTAAGTTATTCTGTCAAAAACAAAAGTCAGTATAAATTCTATATAGTTGTCTATGACAAAACAGTCTGTCATATCTGACCTTGCCTTCAGAAGTGGACTATTCTAGATTCCTTACCTGATTGGCTAACATCCCATTGCTATCCAATGGGGGATGAATCCTTTATTAGGGTTCGTGCTCTGACAATAAATAGTCAGCCTCTTTGGAGGCAAGACAGAGAGCGTTAACTTCTGTCAACCTGAATGACTGAACATGCTCTTCAGTGAAACCTCTGATACATTTATGCAGTGAGGCAAGTCGACCTAGGACTGGAAACTACTATGACTGCAGTCAACTTGAGGCAAGCTGTCCAGTACAGCTGGAAGAGTCTTACTTGAACTTGCGAGGCAGGCTAATAATATAGCTGGAAGTGAGTTCCGTCACTCAGTATGACTATCTCATCATTAATTGTATAAACTATATTTATATTACTGATTAACTAACATGTGTGTATTTTGTAACTAATAAATTACACATATTAAATGTTGAAGCCAAACACAACACAGTCTTTAAGATTTTTTCATTTTTTCTTGTTTAAGAGAAAAGTTTGTGAGTCCTATCCACACATTAGATTACCATATTATATTGACTTAAAAAGATTATTTGGCCATTGTCATATAAATAGCTTCTTTAAATTATCTCCTTACCACCCCCCTCTGTTTAGCAATCTTGTATTTTTCCAATTAAACATAAATCCCTTGAAATGTGCACAGTTTGCTACTTTAAAAATGCTTGAGAAAATCAGCAAGTGACAAATTTCTCCAGTGTCAAACAGAGGTTTTACATTGATGACTGAAATCAATGGTCATTAAAGAATAACTAATACACATTTACATCATATCATATCCAGATGACAACCACTTGTTTAGATGTCAATGCTAAACTACAAGATGACTTTCAATGCAGTATCCTAGCTTCTATGATACTTGTGTGTAATTCAAGAAAGCATCAGATGTAAATATCAGAATCCAACAGATATAAAACCAAAAAAAATATATCCCATTAACATATCAGTGCTGAAAATGTCATATGTGGAAATACTTGCATAGAAAAATGATGGATAGATCATTCATAAACTATAAGGAAGATTAATAAGGCCTGCTGGACCAACCAATTAAAAAGCCACTGAGAAAATATTGCCTCATACTTGGAATAGCTTGTTAGAAATAACTATGTTTAGTCTATTCATATACATGCCCCAAATTAGGTACAAAGATTTATGATGAGTATCAATGCTTATTAAAAAAAATCTCAATTACCTCCACCTAAAAGTATCCATTTACTGAACAATACTCAGTAGTTAAGTTAGGCATGATTAGCTATTGGAGCATGAGTTAGAGAAATCCCTCAGCTATCTAAATAAAATTTCAATATCCACCTGAGTTTACTTCTTATGTCATAGGTACTATTGATAGATTATTCAACCATTATATCAAGTGATGTTTGTAATGAATTTGTTGCACTGGTTCAATGTATCAATCAAAATACATGAAACTCAACGTAACCTATATTATGAAAAAAATGCAGTTTCTTATTCTGACTAATGCAACTAATAAATGAAATAAAAACATCAATGACAATCAATCATATATATATATATATATCAAAATGTCATATCAAACAAGTAAAGAATTAAAAGCAAAAAAAGGGAAATGAAATTTGTAAAACAAAAAAAAACAAAACACATACTTTAAATTGTAATTCCAAAATTACATAAAACTATATAATCAAAATACATTAAAAATATTCTAAAATATAATTTTATACTGAGGAATTGGAATTTAATAATAATGATACTTATAGCAATAGGTGAAAAGTGTAATTATAAAAATATTTACAATTTGTCCATCTTACTTCAAACATTTTTTGGCCAAAAAAAGTTATTATATATACTCCATACACAATCTGACATTTTGACCATTTTGCAATCTTTTTCGGAGCCACTCTCATCTCAATTTCTTATTATTATTTTTTTTTTTTTAAGAAAATAGGAGTGGCTCTAAGAAAGAGAAATTGAGATAAGAGTAGCTCTGAGGAAAACTGCAGGACATTTGAAACATCACATTGTGTATGTATATATACAATAAACATTTTTTCTAAAAAGGGTTTAAAGTAAGGTGTAGATATGTTATATTTATATAAAATATTACAGCAACATAAAGTGGCAGATTTAGTGACATTTAAAAAGGGTATATTACTTAAAATATATTATTATAAACAGAATGTTTAGAAAATATAATTTATTTAGTGGTAATAGTTATAAAATACACTGTAGATAAATAAATAAAATCAAAATTTAAAAGGCTTATATATGAAGATTTTTGCAATAAACTAGAACTCAAGTTATACAAATTATGCAACAAATATAATCTAGAAACTATAATACATGCAGTCTTAAGAAATATATAGTTGAATGATGTATTTAAATAGTATTTCTATTACAGGAGATTGATATAAATAGAATAGAAAATCAAATGATAAGCTGAAATGGACTTTTAAAGATATTACATATGGAGATGAATCCATATAAAATCCATATTAATCAAAACCTAATATGTCCATTAATCTATTTAAAAGTTCAACTGTAAATAATTTTCTTTTCTGAGGTAATGTAATACATGACTATTAACAAAAAGAACCACAGAAAAGTAGTTTTTAAATATTCAACTTTATTATTGCCTAGCATGCTTTCAATATAACATGTAAATCATATTCATGGCTTATTCTGTAGATGATTTCATTAACAGTTGTGAATTTTACACACATACACACACACACACATATATATATATATATATTACTACATAATACATTGTACTTATATATTAGACTATTTCCATCAGCTGTCTTTAGGAAAAAATAAAAATAAACTTTATTTAAATTTTCCAATTACGTTTAACTATTGGTAATGGCCACACAATATTTTGCGTGGTATTAATCTCATGTCTTCTTCAGAAATTGCTGATCTGAACAAGGACAATACTGTTTGCTAAAGGCTTCTAAGCATTGAATGTAATTGGAAAATTTAAATAAAGCTTAACATTTTTTTTCTAAAGACATTCAGTATTTAATGTTAGATGATAGAAATAGTCCATCATATAAGTATAAATTTAGGAACTGTTTGTATTTTTATATTGGACTATTTCCATCATCTAATATGTGTGTTGAATGTCTTTAGAAAAATTTAATTTTAGTTAAATATTCCAAATGCATTCAACTGTTAGTAATATCACAGCAAATAGGTTAGTATATGCACCAACTGTTAGTAATATCACAGCAAACAAATGTTGATAATATCACAGCAAACAGGTTAGTATATGCACTAACTGTTAGTAATATCACAGCAAACAGGTTAGTATACTAACCTGTTTGCTGTGATATTATTAACATTTGTTTGCTGTTATATTACTAACAGTTAGTGCATATACTAACCTGTTTGCTGTGATATTATTAACATTTGTTTGCTGTGATATTACTAACAGATGGTGCATATACTAACCTGTTTGCTGTGATATTACTAACAGTTGAATGCATTTGGAATATTTAACTAAAGTTAAACTTTTCTAAAGACATTCAACACACATATTAGATGATGGAAATAGTCCAATATAAAAATACAGCTAGAACACCATCATCACAAACCTTCAGAAAAACATTAGGAACTGTTTGTTGCTAGTAGTGATCCCATTATGCTAATTTATGTAAAGACATTATTAAAAATACTAAAATTAAATATTGTATAATATATTCAGAAATTTCACTTTTTATAATATCATATATTAATAAGGCTCTAAGTCTCACAGTTTCACTGTTACAATCATTAAACATACAAAAGAGATGTCACTTTTGTCTGTAGTCTAAACTGTTATACAAAAAGTGAATTTATATGATAAACAAATATTGAAATTCAGTTCAGTGTGGGCGTACTGAACTTCCACTACAAAGTAACTCAATTATATATTTACTATGGACTACAAAGTAATTATTCTAAAGTACACAAACTTCAGATGTTTTTTATTAATACGTATACAATATAATAACACTGTAAATAATTTTGATAAGTTTATCATTGAAATATAATAAATTAAAGACAATACTAGTACTGTATATTTGAATAAGCATTGAAATATTAAATATAACCTTAATGAATTGTTGATGCTATCATTGTTGAATGCAATCATTACATTTTGAAAATAACAATTAAATGCAATTATTATGATTTTAATATAATGGTTGTCTTTCATGAGGGTGTTCAACATTGAATATGCATTAAGTGGTATTCCAGGTTTTATTTAAATTTACTGTGATAGTATTGACTTTAATTTAATATGAAGACATTATAAGGCATAAGGGTAAGACTTTAAATCTTTTCTGCAATAATTATTATAGTAAAATACTCTGCATGGTTTGGCATAGTTGGTAATGTGTCTGCCTTGGATTAGGAGGTTCCAGTTCAACTCTGGTGGTTGCAGTTTGAGTGTTCAAACATCTTATGAACTCCCAAGCATTAAGCTATTAGTACTTGTTTTTAAAATAATAAAATTAGATCAGAAGAGATATCTTTATCAATAGATGTTCAGTTTGTAGCTGTTGAATAAATTCTAACAAGAAAAGTATTATTATAAAAGTAGGAATTCGAACATTGTTGATGTCAAAAATTCATGATTTTTTGATACATATGTAATAATGCTCACTGTCTCCATTTATGTGATGTGATGTACTATGACTTCTCCTTAAACTGAGTCAGGAATCTTTCAGCAACTATGCCCAAAGAAACCTGTTAGCCACTTTACCTTCCCTTTCCATTCCCCACCCTAAGCTTTCCCATAATCTGCTCCATCCCATTTCCACAACATAATCTTTGTCAACTCTATGGCCTTTATATCTAAATCCCCCTTATCTTTTCTCGAATCCAGCATAAAAACCAATAACCCACATTCTGTATAATCACTTTGTTCATATTTATTCTTCCATAACTTCATTATTTGTACACTTTCTGCTTTCAAGCATTTACATTCAATCAATGGATACCTAATATTTTCTATGCCTTCCTTACACAATTTGCAGACTAAGTGATAAACATACATTCAACCCACTGTGTTTGAAGAGAATAAGATGTGCGTTAAAATGAAGGATTTTGATTACAAAAATATAGTCAGGTGCAAAAAATAAAGGGAAAAAAAATCATTAAATGATTTGAAATTAAAATTATTATAATTACACTAAAATCAGTAAACAACAGATTATGAATAATTCCAAAAAGTTTTGGAAATTTGCAGAAGAAAAAGATATAATATAATTCGAATAATAAACAGCATGAAGTGAAGCTCAACGCATATTTCAATACACACTTTAACCATTTGAAAAAAAAGAAATAGGCAACAATTTTCTAAAGGTGATAGTCAATCAATACAAAAATTAAAGAGTAAAATAAAATTAAATTTACATAAAATACAGGCATTTATTTTTAAAAAAGAATATGTAGCAGATCAATTAAAAAGAATCATTTATGCCTTTTTGGATAAACGTGTATCCAGAAGCACTGGAAGACTCCATAACTGTTTTTCTCTTTAAAACAAGACCAGTAAAAGATCTTTATAATTACATTACTAAGATTGGTTAAAAACTTTGATAATTGTATATATATATTGTAACCTAGTGTTATTGACACTTGGTTTACTTGGCATTGTTTCTGCAGGAAAACAATGCTATTCTTTAAAGAAATAAAAAGATAAAATAATAATAGCAATAATTGATTAATAAAGTATGCTATTCACTCACTTTGGCATGTTTTGGGTGAATAACTAATAGATTTAATAACTCAATGTCATTTTGAAAGAGAGAACATGAATAATTTAATATTTAGATATTAATAATTAGAGCAAATTAATATGGTATAAAAGCTAAACAGTAATTGATTTTGGATGGGTAGAGAGGGGAGTAGATGAGTGTCTTATCATAAAGCACAATAACTTCTGGTAATTTCCTTTTGTAAAAAAATATATATATATAATGTTTAAAGAATTATACATCACTGATTGTTAATTTAATGTATTTATTATTATTTTTTATATTGACAAATTATTTTGTAATCCAGGTAAATAATACTAAAACTATATGATTGTAATAGGTTTTTCCTTTCTTTTGTTTATGTTATAATCAAATGATTATTTTTCTGGAAGAGGTCGCTAAAGTAAAAAAAAAAACAACAACAAAACGAAACAACCAATTTCATAATCAAGATCTTTTTTTTTTGAAAAATATAGTCTGCTTTTAGTTTTCAAGGAAGGAACAGTGCTGAAATTTGGTAACTCAATTTTTTCATTTTATTTTGCAGAAATAAATGTAATCAAAGTAAAATTTTAATAATATAATGTGTGGCTAAATTTTTTTGATAAGATATCCTGATTTTCTTTGCCATCTACCTATTTAAAGACCTTTTATACTTAAAAATTTATTGTCTCGCGCTAAAGTTCAAAAATGACAGATGTAACTAAAAGAGTCACGAAAAGTGTTATTATGTCTAAATTAAGGAAGATAAATGATTTCCAAGAAAGAAATAATTATTTATTAACTTTATGTCATTTATTGATATTTTCTTGGTATAGAAAGAAAAAAAAAAATAATTGAAAGAAATATTTTGAAACCAAGGAAAATCAACTAGAAACATTTTCGCGCTCTTTCTCAATATTGTCTGCCTTTACAAGTAATGTAGTTACATACGTTAAAATATGTTTTATTCACCAAGAATTGTCTGGAAATAATAATAATGATAAATAAGATTAAATTATGCACCTGTATATTTTTTTTTTAAAAATATAAAAAAGAATATAAACTTTCTCAGAGTAAATATAGGAAAAGTTATATAGGGGCATTCTTACAGAGAAGTTACCGTTAAAAAAATTTATAATTCCTAAAGTATGAACAAAACCAAATATCTTAGTGACTTAATGATAAAAATAAAGGATATATTATATTACACATCAGTTGGAGTTATTCAAACTTCCTATACATGTAAATCAGCTGCAGTTATTATCAGAATAATCTCGGAAAAATTGCGCATTTTCGTCCATAAGTAAGCTAGCTAATAAGTATACGTATCATCAATAAAAAAAAATATTGTGTATGTTTATCGTCTATAGTCAAATATTTGTCTATGTTAGAAGTCTATTTTTTTCTTGGATCCCAAAATTGTAGTAGTTTAATTCAAGTAAGAATTAATCTTCAATTCTGCTATATGTTTCTTTACCTAATTTATTAAACGCACAAAATAAGAGAAAACTTTTATTTAAGAGAAATAATACCATGCGTTTATTGTTTTTAAACTTGCTTCGTGAAATACAACTGGATAAAGCTCTTCACCTGGACCAATTGCTCAACAGAAAAATCTTTTCTAATGAGAGAGTATGCACTTGTTAATTAATGATTGTTTAAAACTAAGTTATAAATGATATGTATTTTTTTTTTATATCACATAGATTAAAGTCTGTATGGTCAAGTGATATTTAATAGCCTTGTAATGACAAAGGTATGTTTTAATATAATTATTATAGGTTAAGTTGATATTTAACACGGAAAAAAAAAAAATCTATAAAATATGTTTTAATTATTACATACAATTGTAGGTAGAAATTTTGTATGTTAGATACGTAAAAGAAAAATATTTAGATATTTAAGGGGTAAAATAAATATTGAAAATTATCAGAAGTAACTAAAAAAAAAAATGCTATAACAAAATATTTCTTGTTAAAGTTTTGAAACGAATTTATACTGTATTAATTGAGGAAGTTATTCCTAATTATTCTTAAATAACACATCCACTTTATTTAGTTTAAGATAGTATGCTACCAACTATTTTGAATGTTCCTTTATTAAAATTAAAATTATTATACTTTTATTCTATGATGTCCATTGATTTCAGATGTTGATTAAAGTATACCCGGTAACATAAGTTTATTATAATCAGTGTATTTACTTATCCTGCCCAGATATAGCATTGGTATATGCTTAATATTCGCATAGGTAATAATTATAATGTATTTATTTTGTGGGATGAAAAATGATCTCCCCAAAAGCTTTGTTTTCCATGAGAGGAAGATTTTAAATATATTGTTCGGGTATGTTTATAGCCCAAGTGATCGATTCTCATAGATAGGACGATCAAGAATTTATCTAGCATTTAGTATGCTTCATTCGTTTAAATCCCAGGAGAGGATTGTATTTGGTGTGTGTTCGTTGTATGCCCAAGTAAGAGGCAAGAAACCACCAAAATATTTTAATGTAGTAGATTACTTTACAGACCTTCGTGGTTATTCCATACTCCTCATGTGAAAATAAAGATAGCTCCACCATGGAAGGTGTTGATTATTGTGCTTAATTTTGAAAGTTCGGGCAAGATAAAGGTTATATTGGAGGTGTTACTTCCTCAAGATCCACTTTAGTATAAATAGTGCATTAGTAACTAAGATCAATATCTGTATTGTGCTGCTAAATATTGCTAGTATTTGACAAGTAAATCAATGGAGAAAGTAATTAAAATTGCGTGGTTGTAAAATTCTTATTTACTGAGGGAATATTCAAATGCAATATTTAATTCTGGTTAGTAATTAAATAATACTCATATTTCAAAAGTATACGTATGAATAAAATTTGTATCATAACTTAAGTTAGCATTAAGTTAAATGTAAGATGGTAAGTGTAACTTCTGATAACTGGCCTATAATTAGAATAGGTTATCCCATTAAAGACCATAAATAAAGTAAATGTATTAGAAATAAATTTAATATTTTGCGTATTGCATATGATGGGATTAATCATTTTAAAAAAAAAAAACAAAAAAAAAAATAGTTAGTCAATAATTTTGAGTAAAAGCTTCTACAAGGTTATCAAAATTTAATAAACAATGTATTGGTAATGAAATGTATTTTTAGTTAATCAATCCATATGATTGCATACAGGAGAAGTAGTAACCTCTAGTCCATAACCAAAAGAGTATACAGATTAATGTCAGTTATATTTTATATTTTTGTATTACTATGGGATTATTGAATAAATGTTCATATATTTTTTTTTGTGATAATAATAAATTATAGTCTTGTTAAAATTTGTTGTAGATTCTTTTTTTTTTTTTGTTTTTATATGCTAAATATAAGTGTTTGCACAATATTTGCAAAACCTTTTCTTGAGTCCGAAATCATTCCAAATTCTTAAAAACTTAATATACCAGATAAATAAAGTTAAGCAGATCGGAATATGTCATTATATTTTAGTTTAATGATAATTATTTATGGAGTTGAAAACTTAAGACTAAACATTCACCTTTGTATAAAAAAAAAAAAAAAATGAATTTATTCCCAAACCATTAACTTTGGTTGCACATTATTCCATTCCCATTTAGTTAAATTGTCTAAGTAATAAATCTTAGTTATATTATTGTGTTGTCATGGATGATGGAAGGACACAAAAAGCACCCTTGTCTTTTTATTATTCTGACTGAGATTCTAAAAAAAAAAAAAAGGCTGTGTTATTCAAAATTATACGTCATTATTGAATAGAATTATCATCTCTTTAAATAATATAGCAGTGGATATGAGAGATGAAGACACATTGAATTTAAGTAAAATAAATGTTTCCTGTAGCCGACCAGAATCATATGCGACAACACAATACTGCCGAGCATTTCCTTACATGAAACAAAGAACCCTGAGATTAATATTATTATAATTATTCTTTAAATTAATAAGTGATCAATTATTGTTGTTATTACAATCGTGGCATGGCTTAAGAGAATTGAATGTACAATTGTATTATATGAAAAGTATTTTAGATCATATTGGAAAATTAATGGATATGTTGTTTTATTTTGGTTGCCTTAAAAACAACAACCAGAAAAATTAGTAACAACAAGGGCAAATAATCTAAACAAATAAAAAATACTGGGTTAGAATATATATGCAGATTACAAAACCATACAACAAGGATTTATAATTAGCAGGTGAGTAATTATAAATTAAATATCTATATATAAAAATATAGCAAACACTCTGAATAATAGATTAAGATTTAATGGCATATATTTTGATTTATCATTGGCTTTTAATATGGTCAGTTATATGATCGAAAAAAATGAAACCAGTTTTCAGAAGCAAAGAATATAATCAAATAATTTACCATATTATATATATAGAAAAAAAAAATATTAACTCTGATGGCTCTTACAGATAAAACACATTAACATAAAAGTTATATAGGAGGTACTCTAGTGCTTGTATAGTTGATATATTTATATATAGGAAATAATTAATAATATAGCGATTTATATTTACATGTAAAATCGTGGAAGAAACTACTGATCATGCACGTGCTAGAAAATTGGCATGCATTTTCCTGATAATAATTGTTTTAAAGCCAAAGATGGGTCCATCTGTGATTAGAAGTCATTCTTTTAAATAAAACCAACAATTATTGACCGAGCTAAACTAATGCTTGGATTTATTATGAGCCTGATTTTTAAATCTGCATATTATTTGTATGAGTTCAGTTCATATTATTAATTATCACACACAGACACACTAATAAGATTCAGTGCTGAAAATAGTTAAAAATGAGTAACTTTCTCTTCCCTGTGATATATAAATTGAAGTTGTACAAGCAATGTACAAAATTAAAAACCAGACTCTTAGTAAGTTCAAGCTTTAATTTAGGTATAGTCAATAACTATTGGTTTACTTAAAAGAATAAGCTCTAGCTATAAGTGAATCCTGTATGATTTTAAAACAATTATTGATGGGAGAATTCCAATTAATTTTTTCCATAATTTTACTTATATATATATAACTTACAGAATTATATAAATCATTCTAATGTTCTCTTATATATACAAAAATATTTAGACTTATTAATAACAGAGATGACAGAACGGTAGTATGGAAAGTACTTTGATTATCAGTAAATATAATGTTAATGGAGCTTCTACCGATCAGAAAAATCTATGGATAGTAATAGCATGTTTTTATTGAAGAAACTAATTAGACACACAAAAAAAATCAGTAATAACTCAAATTACATCATTTAGAGCAGTGGATCTCAACCTTCCTAATGCCGTGAACCTTATAGTTCCTTATGTTGTGATGACCCCCAACCTGTAATTTTGCTATTGTTATGAATCAAAAATATGTTTTCCAATAGTTAGGCAAACTCTGGGAAAGGGTTGTTTGACCCTCAAAGGGGTCATGTCCTACAGGTTGAGAACTACTGGTTTAGAGCATTAATAAATTCCATATTATATTTTACATCTGAATTGTGGACTAGGTATGACTGAGTTAATATTATAGAAGAGATGATTCTCAACTAAAAGTTTTGATAATAAGACTGTTTTGTATATTATATAATCTAATAGAATAAAAGTAAAAGCTTAGAGTTGGGAAAGGGATTTTAATAAAAGCCACTACTGAATTAAGATATATCAAGATGATTCCATTATCTAGAGCACATCTCTATGTACTTAAATATGCTGCATTATATCAAGTTTGACAAATTTTCATTAAATAGTGATATGAATGCTTTGTCAAAAATAAATAAATTATAAATCAATATATAAAATTTTGGTAAACTTATTATTCTTTTTTTTAAAAAAATGTCTATGTGAATAAATAAATTAATAAAATCAAAAAAGGCAATACAAAAACAAATACTGTATTGTTTAATACAAAAGGCTTCTTTCAACAATATTTTATTACTCTCCTCAATGCAATACACATATTATTGATACTGTTAGCAGATTACTATACATAATAACAAGAAGATTTTTTAAATACAACACCTTCCCCATTTTTCTTTAAAAAATCTGGATGTTAGTGGTCTAAAAACATTCTTAATAATGCAGATGTTATCTTGAGGCGAACAATAAAATACTGCTGGTAAAAGCTTTCTGCTTGTATAAAAAAATAAATATTTGCTGTTATATAACCTTTTCTGATTTTACTTATTTACCAGCAAAGTAATATAATGGATTATATTTATTTCCAGTTTAGGACAATATATATAGATATTTGCAATGATTTTTTTTTTAAAATGATGGGCTGAATTATTTATGGCCCCTTAATGTTATTTTTCTTTTTTTCTTAACATTACAATTTATTAATGTCATCATTTTAATAATCATGTCATTAATCATTACTTTGCCCTTTAATATTTACATATAGCAAATAAATTTTTATTATTATTCATCTTATCTGAAAGTGGTTAAACAGGTTCAAATATATTAATGGCCATTTGAGAATTTAAAATTTTGCATGAAACAATTCACACTTAAAAGCACAACACCATTTCTGAAAAGAAACATTTTGCTTCTTATTTAGCATTCCAAATTTATTCCCACTTAGTTCAAATCACAAGGCCTTTTCATCATTAAAATAATTAAATGGCTGGTACTAACATATTAGTTTGGCAGTGATAAAAGTCAGTTGCCTAAACAAATGTGTATATAAAGACTGAATTAAATACATCTACAATCTTCTAAAAAGAAAATAAATTAATTTTCTAAGTGAATATTAGATAATATTCTGATGAGGTGAAAGTTATTAGCCAAAATTGTGGTTTTGCTGCTAATTTTATGGCGATAATATCACACTTTATGTCCACAGTTTGGATAAACAATGGTGGTGTTTCATTCAGGATTGTCAAAACAAAATAGTCAGTCATTCAGTCCAATGCAGTGATGTTAAGAAACAACATTTTGTAAATGGACAGAAAACCCCAGCTATATATATATGTAAATTATTATTTTTTTGGTTTAGTTACACTTGTAATAAATTTAGATTGTTAAAAGTTTAATTGTTGCACGAATATTTCAAATAAATATTGCTGGACTAATGTGTATGTGAAATCTCACCACAGGATTAATACTGAAATACCAAATGGTTTGTTGCTTAGATGTTCTCAAGAAGTTTGAATATCACAAATGGTAGCAGGAGTTGTGGTTCTTAAATTTACAGTTCCAAAGCTCACAACTCATCGCTGAACTAAATTATCCAAACAGAGATTTTGATTTAGCTTTTATAAACATTTCAAAATTTTTTCACTAATATTACAGCAAAAGAAAAAAAGATTATTCTTTATGGATCATTAAAATTTTATCAATTTATTTATTTATATATTTCTAAGATTTGGATAATTTTTTTAAGAGCAATGACTTAGAGCTTAATTTTCTTGTTTTAATTTTCTTTTTTTTCCAAAACAGAAAAGTTAAAAATATGGTTTAAATTTGTCATTTTTAATTTGCTTACTTATTTTGTTAAAATTGTAATAATAAAGTATATATTATTTTAAAAAATATATTTTTGATTGTCATTTACATCTACTACAATTTAATTTTCAAAAAATCTAAATTAAAATTTAAATGAATTTTTGATTTCTTTTAATTGCTATTTTCGTTTGTTTTTCACTTTCATTTGTATTTATATATCAATCTTGTCAGATAAAAATTATTTTGCTATTTGTAATAATCTATTAGTCATTCACTTCTACAACAATTGTAATTTTTTTTCTTCTAATTTTAATATTTTTTTATACTATCTCATTTATTTCTAATTTTAATATTTTTTTATACTATCTCATTTATTTTGAAGCACAAATTCTCTACCAATCTATTCTATTTATATTTCACAATATTTTTAAAACTCATATATATTATAATCTGATCTATCTTTTTGTATAGTTTTCTTCAATTTTTTGTCACCATCTTAAAGTTGTCTCATTCTCAAGCTTTTCTTTTTGTCTTTTCTGTCACATTACTATTAGCATGATTTTTTCCATTTATTTAATGTTTTTTCAATAGTTAGTTCTTGTTAGTCATCTTTCAAATTATTCTTTTATGGGGGTTTTCATCTTTATGATACCACATGACTTGGCATTCCACTCACACTAAGGATGAAAAGAAAGAGACCAAAGATTTTTCTATCATAACCCTACTAATTTAGCTTTTTAATCTGCTAATATATTTTCAACATGACTCAAAGCTTCTGCTTTTACAATTATTTAACTCTTCAGGTTTGCAAACTAGATGTAATCATCATTTATCTTTTTCCTCTTCCTGAAAATATATTCTTATCTCTGCAACACAGAATACTGTAATAACACTATCTGTCAATTATTCAGCAACTACTAATAAAGCAATCCTTTAAGTTATACAGAGTATATTTGTTGCAATAAATGTAAATTTAACATTGATCAGAGTAAGCTTATTTGTCAAAAATACAATAATCATTTCTTTTTATAAAAGCAGTCACTTTTTGGCCTTATTTTTTTTTTCAATCTCTCTAAAAGAAAAAGATAGTATTTTTGTGATTTCTTCTAAACAAAAGACTGGTCTTACCAGTCTTTTGTTCCTTTTTAAATTCTGATAAATATTGTGACATTTATGTCCTATTATGCTCATGTTCATATCCAAAACAGTTTTAAAGTGCTTTTTTATTTAATGGGTCCATCACAGGATTGTAAAGTTTCTGAACCAGATGATAAAGATAGTCTTGGAAACCAGTCTCCCAATTCACTCTATTGTTCACTCATTTCCTTGAGTCTTCTTTCAAGTAGAAATGACTTGTAGCTGCTAGAAAACCATATTAAGTTTATTCAGAGAATGAGTAAAACTCAATATTTATTATTACCCTACTATCTTACATTTTCCTTTTTCAAGGTTGTAGGAAAAGCAAACAATTCTAATTTATTTTATTTGAAACATAGAGCCTATTTGGATCACATCAATGAAAAAATATGGAGAGACAGATTTCCCCTGATTTTATCATAAGTGACTTTTTTTCCATATTATTTACTATTAGAATTCTTTTATGTAAAAAAAGAATGTCTAATTTTTGAAAATTATGTTATTCAAATTAAAGTGGTGGATCAAATGGTATAAGATGTAGCAGCCATGAGAGGTCCCAAGCTTCAGAGACAAACTTCCGGCTAAATCATTCAAAACTACTTTTTACTTTTGTTGACAATAAATAATGTTATCTATTTTGTAAATATTTATTAAGTGCACAGGAAGTATATGTAAATACTTTTAACAACAGGTTTTAACATATATTATATGTGCTTTCTTATTTTGCCAATAGGGGACCTCTCAAACCTCAACACAAGATAGCGACTTTTTATAAAGACAAGAGCGGGGGTCTTATCTTTAATCTAAATTTCCACTTATATAGGCCAATCTTATTTCTTAAATTCCCAAACAATTTTTGTACCTCATCAAGAAAAAAATTTGCTGATGAGATAATAACATTTATTTTCTCTTTTCTTTACTTATTTCTACTTCATATTTTAATACGATCTACACAAACAGAAGACATGGTATTTGTATCAGCATTTTCTTAATTTATATATGGTTACTTATTTGACTGCTCATTTATAATTACTCATATCTCTAATAAATTATTGTTGTTAAATATTCTACTGCTTGGCTTGAACATAAAAGTTGCACACAATCAAGAATGATCAATTTGGCCTTCTATTCATATTGGGTATTAAACTTAAGAAAAAATTAAGTTAATTAATGTGTGTATTCTATATTTCTGAAATTCTCTGTTGGTAAGTAAATTATAAAGATTTTAAAATAATTTTTACTTTAATTTGCAGATAAGTGAAGTTTCATTTTAGTTACAATTATGAAAATTATTATTTTTGTGGAAAAATATTTTAACTCTTTTTATATATTAAACTTTCAAATATTGAATTAATTATTTATATTTTTAACATTCATGACTGAAAGGAAATAAATAATATTGATATAAGAAAGATTTAAAATAATAATTTTATTTTAGCTGAAATAAAATATCAATCCAGAACATAAAAGAAAAAAAACTTTAAAAAACCAAACACAATATTATTTTTTAAATATATATATATATATATATTGTATAGGTTATATTGCTGTAAATAAAGATAAACTATCCTCATCTTCATCATGCAAATCTGGTCAATGAAAAACCAGAAACAGGTCCAGATAATTTATTACACTGAGGTTTTATATAAACGGAATATTGATCCTATCCCATAATGTTAACTGAAGCAATGATTGGTAATATACTTAAAAAACAAAATATCAGAAAGATAGAATTTTCAAAGTCATTATTTAAAGACATCAAATTTAATATAGATTTGTTTTTTGATTACATTTATTATATAAAAAATAGAATTTTAAAAGAAATAAATTGTCTTGTATTTTTAAAAATGAGTAAATGTACATATTGCTGATCTTCCAAAATGTTTTCCACATTAAAATTTAAATTACTTAGTACTTTTCAAAATTGAATAAGTTTTACAATTTTAGTTGACCATGAATTTTCATAAAACTAAATATATTATAAATAGTCTATTGTTTATATAGCACAGACTACATATGTAATATTGTAAAGAAAGAACAAAACCTCCAACCATCAGTGCATGAATCATAAATTGTTAATTGAATTGTACAAACTTATTCATTCTGTAGCAGAAGAGATAAAATCTCATTTTTAACCACCTCCGATTAGAAATAAACTCCAGTCATGCACTTTTAAAAATTTACAGGCATTTACTTGTGCGTATCAGTTTGAAAAGCACTCAGAGCTTATCTATATATAAGCCAATCTGTGTTCACTGTGTTGAAATTAGGGCTTTAATCCTTTGTATACCTGGATTATAAATTGTTAATTAAACTATATAAACTTATTCATTCTGTAATTCAGGCACCCAATAGATTAAAGCCTAATTTCAACACAATGTGCAAAGGTTGGTAAATATATAACCAAGCTCTAAGTATAACCATAAACTTAAGCTTTTCAAACTGATGCTCATGAGCAAGAGCATGTAAATTTATAAAATCACATGCCTGGAGGGTTGTTCCTTCTTTATAATATTAAATATATTATCTGCATTTTATATAAAATAGTTTCAACTTCAAACATAAAAGATATAAATTTACTGAAGCTGAGAAAGCATGAAAAGATTTCTTGGCTGTTGAAAAAATAATTATTATAAAAACAGAAAAATATACAGATTATGTTAAATATTAAAAATATTGGTAAATGAAACTACTTGATTATACTTGGATTATGATATGTTTAGAAATTGTGCATGAGGAAATATCAATTGTCATATAATAGTTTCTATGAGTTCACTCATACATATTATTAACAAACAAGCAGTAGAAGAAATTATAACTGCAAATTGTTATAAGTATTATACTTGTCTCTACATGCTAGTTGTAAGATATAATTTCTGGGATTCATATCAGTAGAACACACTTCATGATACAAAGACAACAGTTGTGATGTTAAACTATATGGAAATACTGTAAATATATCGGGAAAGTATTCAGGATTACAATTATTAAAAAGTACCGTCTACTTTTTTGCATTAATCAGCAACTTCACAGCAAAAAGTTGCAATGTTGTAAGTTACTTTTGAATATCTGTGCAAAACTTATTTACTTTTTTTTCTGTATCCATTAATTATGAGAAACTTTTGCACAGAGAGCTGAAAAATGAAAAAAATTATTGCTGGAAAAATGATTGAATTAATAAAAAGTTATCCAATACTAGATGGCTGATGATGAAAGCTGATGTGACCCTAAGCTTTGAAAATTGGTCACAATCATAGAAAAAAAACTTCTTATCCAATATCCACATTTCGAATATGGGATGAACAGTGGAAGCTTCATCTTTAGCCCCTCTCCCCCAATTCCCCCTAAAAACTATGATACATTTCTGATGAAAATAATTTGGTACACCATTTTACAAAAAGTGAATGCAACCAGTAAAGCATACATATGGTAACCACCCATAACTAAATACATGCTGAAGAAATAAAATATGAGGACAATAAAATATTTTTTGATTTAAGTTTGATTAAATAAAAAAAAAAAGTGAAAAATTAAAAAAAAAATTATAAAAATGATACAAATTTAATAATGAATTTAAATATTTCCTCCTCTTAAAACATGTAATAATTAAATGATTTCATTGCTTGGGAGTTCATAAGGAGTTTTGAGTACTGGCCCACGATGAATTATAATTGAACACCCCAGGGGCAACATTCTATCACTACAGTCAACCAATCCAGGGCAATTCCTCCTCTTTATATACCAAGATAAAAACAAATTTCAATATTTTCCATAAAAATAAGCTAGATACTAAATAAAATACCACATATTGACCAATGTTGAAATTACTTAATTTTTATTTTGCTCTTTTTATTTCAAACGTATGTATAAAATAAAAACCTTTCTCACCACTGAAAAGACTGAAAAACTATCTTCGAAATGCAAGATTTGAGGAAACAAAAAATATTAAATAATGCAGATACTTCAAACATAATTGACTAATCTTCTGGATAAAAGTCAAGAAAAAAGATTTATTTACTCCAAATAAAATATTTTTTTTAATATTTTATTTCGATATAAAAACCATATAATGTTTTGATTAAAAATATTTGTCTAAATATTATAAAAAAATAAATAAGAATACATATTTTTTTTCTTTTTTTTTTAAAAAAAAAAGCCTTAAATGATTTTTTAAATAACATATACATTTATAAACGATTTTTAAAGACCTTGTAAATTTCATCACTAATCATCTTCCCAGCTGAATTAATCCACTTCTAATGGGTGGAGTTTTATTCAACCCATTATTTCTCTTAATTCTTTTTCTTCTTCTTATAACTGAGTTATTACTAGTCCAATCCAATGCTTAATTTTATTGATAACATCACTCTTAATTTTTAATTGGTTATCATTTCTACATTCTTTCTTTAATTAGTTTCATTAAAAAAAACATTCAATTTAATATTTATTAAATGTTGATTTTTAAACAAGTGTCAAAATGTAGTAAAACTCAATCCTATCTTATCTAAAAATATATTGTCCTACCTTTTCAAATCTATTTTGACTATTTTTTCTACATCATTTAATTATTTATAGTGGGATGTTACTTTGCAATTTGATCTCTTTTCTAGAGCTAAAAATTGCACCCTCCCCTAAACTGCTCTTATTTTAAAACTAGCATAGGTAAATAATGGCCCAAAGTCATATTTAGCTCATTATCATTTCCTGTATGACTTTTTTAATGATTTATCTTTTATTCCTTTAAAAAAAATTTTTTGGGGTATCCTCAGTTTGTTGTTTTATGCCATTTTTACAGACATCATTATTACTGTTCTCAGTAGTTATTGTTCTTCTTGTTACATTACTTAGGCATTTCTTAAAATATTTTGACTCAATCATGTCTTAACAAATAATAATATTGAATAAAAATAAAAAAGGAGGAAGAAAACTTCTTTAAAATATTTTACTTTACTCTTCAATTATTTTATCATAAGTTTACATTCTATTATTAAAATTCATAAAATTATTATTTTATAGCATACTTAGGCAGTAAAAAATAATAAAAATTCAATAATATTTGTAAAGCCCTAAGCCGTGCTGTTTCTCATAAGAATATTGTTAATATTATGATTTCTTAGTTGCATTATTATTGCTTATTTAAAATACAGGTAAAATGCGGTTACTATGGCTTGTTTTGAGGTGTGGGTGTATGTGAAATTTTTGTATTTCAAGAATGCATTTTTCTACCATTTGTTATAAACTCAAACCATGCTGATAATTTAATTAATCATTAATTGCAATATTTGAATATATACTTTTGTATATGATATCAATTTCTTAATAAACAAAACACACATTTAAAAATAGGAAAAATGCCTATATTTATATCAGCTATTATAGATTGTTTCTATAACAGTAATTAAAACAATAAATCTAAATGACATTTCTAATTTTGTTGGCTAAAATGGATTTTTGAATTTAAAGTATTATATTGACGGTAATCCACCTATATTATGGTATTTTTCAATATATATATATTAATATTGATCGATTCATTATTAGCTCTTTCCCCCACCCTATCAAATCTTAAGTTATTTGATAAACATTCTATAACTTTAACTCTAATAGGCAAATAAAAAATGCTAAATTGGATATTTTAACCGAATAAAATACAACACATCACATGACCAACATTTCTCCTGCTTACACAATCTGTAAAAACTGTAGCAACTCTCTTCCAACAACATTAGATCCAAAGATCTAGCTAGATGCAATGCTCTCAGATCCAAGACTCTTTATTGTTGGAGGCCACAATCTAGAAATTGTTCTGCAAATATTTGATGAGTAGGCATTAGATAGGTATTTTGATGCATAAATCTTCTGGCATCCACTGATTACCATAGCTTGCACTGGGTGGCACTACTGTTTGGAGAAAAATCTCTACTTGAATGCAAATGTTTGTGCATTTGACAAGTTTTCTTTTTATTAATTACTAATAAAATTATTTTTTTTAATTTTATAATAAATACTATGAATATCTATTTTTTAGTGTATAAATATTTAATAATTTACAGCAAAGTGAAATTTTACCAAACACAGACTAGCAATATCCAACTGTGGAACGAAGAGTGTTTAAAAAACTAATAATCAGTGGTGGTTTGTCTGTTGGTGTGATTTTATGTTTAACTTCGAAGATATGGAAATAGTCTTATGCATGAAGTAATTAAATAGAAGGTTTTCTGAGTTTGAAACGTTTTTATTGCATCTAATCCCAATCTATGTTGGACTGGGAAATTTTGAATTCGTTTGAAATTGTATTTATCTACCAAAAAGGATTTCAAAAAATGGTTTTAATGATGATAGTCATTTCTTTTATAAAACTAATTATTTTTAAGTCATTATATATATATATATATATATATATATATATGACTTAAAAATAATTAGTTTTATAAAAAACTAATATTCATTTAGACTAATTTCATTTATTTCTAAATTTGATAAAATCCAAAAGAAACTCCCAAATATGAATTAGGATGAAATAAGTACTTGTCCCTACTCATTCAGTGAAGTATTAAATAGCACACTTATATAATGTGGACCCAGTATGCAGTAATAATTTGGGAAATGATTATTGAGCCAGTATGGGTCAGGAAGGAGTGAAAATTACACAACATCGAACAAGTTCTTACAAAAGCAGTAAAAACAAACCAGCTCAATAATGATAGAAAGAAACCAGAGAGATAGTACAAAAAATTATTTTCTATAGATAAACCATGTTTGAATAAGAAAAAAGATCTGAAAAACAGAAAATTTCTTAATAATACACTTTGACAAAGAAAAAAAACACTAGCTGAAAAAAATAACTGCCCTGAAATTTTTAAAAAGAATAAAGAAGTGCTTTTTTAATGTCTATGCACTTACTTTATGTATTTAGAACAGTTGTGAGAATAAAGCTGCACTAAGACAGTATGACCTGAGAAACATAAACATATTTTTTTACAGCAATTTGCCAAAAAAAGGATCTCATGATGCAACATTTCGAATATCCTCAATACAATCATAGAAAACAAAAAGAAATACGCATTAAAAGACCACTGATGGACCTAGAAATGACTTATAGCAAAGACAGTAGCAGAAAAATTTAAATGGTAAAAACCACTGGAAGTCCATCAAGACTGCTCAAGTTGATCCTATTCTTTCAATTAAATATCAAATATAATCCAATATAATGGCAATTTATTTAACAGTATAAGTTTAAGTGTGAAATTAAATATGACACCATTGCAACATCCTTTTTGAAACTTCCACTATTCTCCTGTGCTATTATATATTCAAAAATTTTAACCTGGACTAATCTGAAGTCAAAACAAAACTATCTCAAAACATAATTGGAATGCTTTTTATTTTTTGTTGAAGTTGCTGTGTTAAAATCACTGAAACATGTTTGGAATAAAGGATGTAATTTGGAAACTGTAATGCTTAACCAAAAACAACTGCACTTTACATGTAAATCAAAAACAGACTAAACTAGTATTTATCCATGCCAAACACCTTATAATAAATAAATAAATATGAACCTGGAAAAAGAATATCTAACAAAATGATAATCCCATTCACAGATCAGAGACTTGAATATACTCAAGCCACAATAAAACTATTATCATCTGCATTATCTTTCAAAAATGTGCTGTAAAGTGGTATTCAAACAAGGTATAGTAATATTCTGCAGCAGGTGACTAAAGTGATTGGGAAAGAACATCAAATGAATTATTCAACATTACTTATGAATGCTATTAGCAGAGAAAATAGTTATTTAGATGTAAACTAAGAAAGGCTACAATCACTGTTACATTGCAAAGCAGCAGAGATTTTTTTAATGGCCTACTAAATGAAGAAGGGAGACCTGTTAAAATAATCAAATGATATTGTTCATAGTTCCTAAGAAATTTAAGCACCAGAATTGGGGCAATAATTTATGGATCAGAAGCTTTGAACTACCAATCTATCATTGCCCAAATAACATAGCAGCTTCACAGTCTGCCATTTTACAAAATCACAAGTTGGAAAAACTGATGAAGATCATAAAACAACTGACTCTGAAATTTTTTGTAAAAGTAGTGGAAGATAAATGCTGCTAAAAAAGATGTTAACCCACAAAACATGGTAAGTTATCACTTGTAATACAAATGAGATACAGACCATGTCTATACAAATAATATTTTATCATTTAAATCTCTTTTTACATATATTGCTCTCATTCCAATATCAGCCTTTCAAGCTAATTGAGCACGCGCCTTTGAGAGTGTTAAATAAATGAATACTCTCTTCTTCAATCCGAGATATAGCATTTATGCAGGAATAAAAAGAATCCCTCTTATTCCTATGACTCAAATTCTTTTATATGAGAAAATCTGAAGAACTTCTAAAGAGAGTGAGTATATTCTCACTTTAAATTACTATTTACGATGCTATTTGGCTGAAAGGCATTATTTGAAAGGCTGATATTGGAATGAAATATAATTGCAAGCACGGCGCTAGATAAAATATTTGCTTATATATTGCTCTGTAATAGTGAAGTATAAATACTATTTCTGTACCTTTTTTTCTTTTTTGATGGAAGTTTTAAGTCTATCGACTATCAAAAATGCTTTATAACTTATTATATTCCGATAAAAGTAAATGATCACATGACAAACAGAATGTTAATGATAAGCAGAAGGTTTCTACAAAGTAAGGAATTTCTTTAATAGCAATTTAGTAAATAGATGATCAGGTCCTGGAATGTAATGTTCCTGGATCAAATTTCAGTTCTGGTACTTCCAACACTATGATGACATCATCCCTACAAGGTAGATTACATAAGTTCTAAGATACATTAGATAGCTTGCTATATACTCATCAAATTACTGAAATTTCACAGGCAAGTAAATTATATTTGATCTAATATTATAATAATTTGGTTACTTCAAATCATGTGCAAAAACCATTTCATTTAGGAATGGATAATTATGAATGTGAACATATTTTATATTCATCCCTGTATATGTTTGCATTACACTGATATTTGGCTAAACCAATATGTCACTGTTCTGAAAGTGGAGTCCTTTCAAATCTTTACAACATATCACTATTGGCAACAACAAATAAAGATGAAGATAAATTGAAAATATATTTTACATCTTTTTTTTTCCAGTGTCAAGACATCAGATGGGAAGCGAACCCGAAACAACTGCTTGTAAGGCAGCTGTGCTAACCACTCGGCCACCAACGCTTGACATATTTTTTTTACATCTTTTACCCATAAAAATCTTTGTTTTCTAATGAAAGTTAATTTAATGACTAAATATGAGAGCACTATTTTTTTTTTAATTTCTAGCCAATAATATTTGAATGCTTATAGGCAATTAAAGATAAAACATCTGTGAATAGAAGAAGAGAACTTCTTCTCATTACCACAATCAATATCTCTCTAACAAAAATGTAACAAAAAGAACAGATCCCATCAGGTTAAACAAATATTAGGCAATAAGTGTAAATAGTCTCCTTTCTGCTAATTCTTTTCTCTTCTACAAGTGACATTTTACATTTATAAATCCATTATGTGCTCTCTGTCATAGAGATGAAAAAATATTGGAACATTTCTTCTAGAATGTTTCTTCATTTCTCCTTGCTGTACTCTTCTCATTAACATTACTCGTTCAAATTCACAAACAATCCACAACCTTATTTATAACATGCAGAGAAGTCTTTTTCCCAATATATCTTCACTCTTTTCACATTCTGGTTTATAAGATGTTACCTAAGCTTTAACTCCACATTAGAAGAAACTAGACCGATGTACAAGCTGAGATTCTTGCAGCTACTTGGAGTCTGATCTCATTCACAACAGCATAGTAACTTGGATACTTACAAATATACACCCTGTATGTTGATAGTGTTCAAATATGATTAACATTTGGTATATAATACCATCTATTTTGCTACTTTCCCAAGTTTCTTTTTTACCCTTTTTTTAAAAAATACAATATATGTAAATAATCTTTAATATCAATGTAACTTTAACATATATTTCATAAAATGTAAACAATAAAAAGTTCTGAACAAGATTGCTGGGGCAATCAAAACTATAAAAGAGGGTGGTAAATAAAGCATTGTGTAACAGTAGTAAAGTACATAGATGATTTAGTATTATATGGTAAACCAAATAAAGTTAATTTAAAACCAGTCTCCTTTCTTTTGTTTTATATTTTAGCTAAAACTAGCTGAATAATTATTTACCAATTGAATGTTGGATATGACTACTTTTGTCATCTATAAATCTTGAAAAATCTTCCAAATTTCATTAAATCCATTAATTACTACTATTCTATGAGAATTTTTAAATTCATTGGATATTGACATGTAAACATTGATTTGAAAAAAAATAATAATAATTTTCAAACATGTTAAAATTTATCTACATATATCATGTTGTGGTTTTATTATTATTATCATTATTATTAAAAACGATTCTGAAAAATCAAAACATTTACAGAAACATAATAATTTCCAAGCTTTAATAGAAAAAAAAAAAAAATTAAAAAAATGGATGGTGTAATATTTCGTATAAGTTTACAAATATGTACACAAATCCCACAAACAAGATTCTGGCGATCATTTACGTTTTACGGTTTATTTTTTTAGTAAAAAAAATATAAGATGAACAACATTCTAATAAATAAATAATTAGCATATATTTTTATAAGTAAAATTAAAGAGAAAAAAATCTATCAGTAGATAAGATTTAAAAAAATATTATCAAAAACTTTTATTTTTGAATATGTAATCAAACAATATTTTATTCTAAATACGCCCACATATATATAAATCGATAGAAAATATGTGTTTTAAATATATTTACAAAACAGACAAAGATTATGCCATTTATATATTTTCAAGAGTTTGAATGAATAAAATAGATAATTTAATAACTGTGGAAAATGAGTTATTATATTTCATATTTCTATTAAAACTTATATAATTAATTACCGTGAATATAAATCAAAATTCTATTAAGTTATATAAAAATATGTTTATATGCTTTAATTAAAAAAAAAAAAACAACGTAAACAGTTTATTTAATTTGTTAAATATAAATTCATTTTTAATTATACTGTTAAAATATCAGTATCCTAAATATGTAAAATTCTAATTAATGACACGTGATATAGCAAAAAAATGATTATATTATTTTCACCATTTAGTTTTAAATATTTGTTTTAAATTTAAAAATCGACAACAAAAGATCTAAAATTAATAAAATACATTTAGATAAAAAAAAAACAACCATTAAATATTAAATCTTAGTGAGAAACTGAAATTAATAGCAATAATAACAGAATTGTATATAAGTAGAACTATATACACGATTGTTCATTATATATCACAGTAACCAATCAGCAATGTTTTATATTATGCTTTAGAAGCATTTATGAATATATATTATATGCAGTTAATAAAATTCTATTCACAATCATTTTTTTGAATTAAATATAATTTTCTATATAATAAAAACTTAAAAAGTGACATCAATTTCTCAAGGATATGATTAAAGGAAAGATTTACTGCAGATTTTACATTTATATCACCAAATAAACACATGGATTCTTTATTGTTTTCCTGAAGGTTTGTGAAGATGATGTTCTAGTTGTATTTTTATATTGGACTATTTCCATCATCTAATAGGACTATTGAATGTTTTTTAGAAAAATTTAACTTTATTTAAATATTCCAAATACATTCAACTGTTAGTAATAGCACATCAAACAAGTTAGTACATGCACAACATTTTGAGAGGTATATACTAACTGTTTGGCATGCTATTACTAACAGTTGAATGTATTTGGAATATTTAAATAAAAGTTAATTTTTTCTAAAGACATTCAATACTCATATTAGATGATTTTAATGAAAAATAATTACATAATATAAAAATACTACAAATGTGTTAAGAAAAAAAAATAAAGCTAAAGGTAAAAAATAAATATTTTTTTAAAAAAAAAAAAAGGAATATAATTTAATTTTAAAAATATTCTTGTTTTAAATATGTGTTTGAGATTTAGAAGAGGATTTAAACCAATGATTCTTCAATGCATTTCTAAAAACGTTTTGGAAATTAAAATATATCTTATCACACACTCCAGCATTTTTCAGACATTGTAAAAATCACAATATTTTATTTACATCACAAAATAAATTGTAAAACAACATATATATATATACTTTTTATGAATGTATTATTATTAATAAAAATAATATAGATTTTTGTAGATTAAAAAAAATACCAGGAAGAAATGTGAATATTAAAAAAAAAAAACCATTTTAAACATTACATGATTGGAGGGGGAGGGAGGGATCAAATGAAAATAAATAAATCTTTCTTAGCAAATTATTATAGCAGAAAATATTTATTTTTTTATACTGTATATAATATATAACAAAGACAGCTACAAAAAAAAAATGGCTTCATGTTAATATTTTTTTTTACTAATTTAATCATTATTATAATAATGAATATCATTAATAATTTTATTTTTAATTATTAAAAAAAATATGCGGGTAAATATAAACACTTATTAACAAAGGTACTTCTACAATTTAGACAAAATTAGAAGGGTCTTTCAAATTTTATCAATTACAATAGAGTTCATTATTTTAGGATGAGTTATAATTTACTTGAATAAATATTCTGTTATTTATATAGCAGATTCTTAAAGTGAATGATCAGAGAAATTGTTTCTTCTTTATAAATTTACTTGAATATATTTTTTTATATTTAATTTTATATGCACACACTTTTAGAAAATGACAATAAACACAGGACAGTAAATAAATGGATACCTATATTTAAAACAAAATTTAAACAACAACTCACATTTGTATAAATATCTGTAAATTGATAAGCGTAATTAATGTGATCACTGTGTTTCTATTTTGTCTTTCTTAATTTGACAAGTTTTAAACTTAATTCATGATTATTTTCTAAAAAATAGCAACTGACAATTATAATCGCTAAATAATTTTTAGATATTTATTACATTTGATTTTACATCATCATCATAATTATTATGTAATAATGGTGATCAGACATGTTTAACATACAAAAATTATTAAAACTGATACTCAGTAGATATTAAAATTACAAGGTACAATATTATTATTTAATAAATAATTTGAAACACATTTTCCAAGCAGCTCTGCAAGTATGTCACATATCAACATGACTGCCAGATGAAAAGTGTTTTCTAAACTTCAGTTTTCCATCAACCCTATTTTATGCATTGAATGTTCTTAATCTAACATTTGAAATTATATGCTTTAGTTAATGTTTCTAGATGGAAACTATAATAAAAATTTATTGATGGTTATGCATTATAAAGCAGATTTTGGATTGAATTGTTAAATACTTATTCTCATTTATTTTTTATAAATATGTGTTTATATATAGCTTTTTAAAAGTATATTTTATTTTTCATAAGTATATTATGTTTTTATAAGTGTCACAAATTTACAAGATGGTTAACATGAAATATTTAATATTGATAGCATTAAAAAATATTTTGCATTGGTTCATTTTCTCGTAGTTCTAAAGACATTTTCTATATGTCTAAAGATATTTTAAATGCAATTATGCTAAAAATTACTATTTTTTTAGCATATGCATTAATAAAAAAAATGAACCGAAGATCACACATTTGAAAAATAAATTTGACACAGAAGAAACCCAATATGCCAAAGCAAAGGGTGTGAAGAAAATCTTTTGTTTACTATGCAGATCATACATTGATATAAAAATAAATGCATATTCAGTATATATTAAAATGATTAGTTTATTAATATTTATATTCAATTTATTTAGTAAAATATGGTTGCTTTAAAACCACAATGATATTTATAATGATGGAGAAAATGGTATCTTGGATAATCTCAAGGACATGGGGATCAAGATCTGAGTTATCTAGTGACAAATTGATAATTTTAAAAAATATATTACTATATTTTTAAAAAAGTAAAAAGAAAAGAAATTAAGTATTTACTTATTCCTGACATTTTAAATTTTCAGTGAAATATATAAAAACAAATAAGTTACAATAAAATGTAAAAAAAAAAGCTCAAAGAAAATTAACTTTCATGCTACTATATAGTGAAAGAGATGTGTATTGTTTATTGAAAGCATGCATTCTCAATACCAATAATAAAATATTTATAGAATGGAAATGCATATGGCCTCCATATGTTAATGATGTCAGAAAAGTGCAATACAGATTTATGCCCATGATACTAAGATACATTTTCCTATACTCATAAAATCTATAAAATACTCCATTCTATTTTTATTTTTAATAAAAAAATATTATTTTAAAAAAAATGCAGTTGTAATAATAGGTAATAAATTCAACATTAAAAATACCAATTGTATTTAAAATTAGGCTTTTAAAAAAAGAAAAAAATATTTAGTAAGGATTTTTATTTTTTATTCAATCATTCATGATTCATTATGTATGAGATTGATATGTATTTAAAGTTAGCCAGTGAAAATGCTGTTCAGTATGTTAATATCAAATCAGAATTATATCTAAATTATTAATATTAAAAACATTCATAATTAACATAAAACCACTGTCATAAGAGGTTTTGACAGATACTTATTACTACACATTTTCTCAATTTATATGACAATGAACAGGCAATAATTGAAAGATGGCTTTAAAAAACTTCATATTTCTGTGTTACAAACAAATAATTCAAATGCTTTTTTTTTGCCCATAATTCATATACAAATCTACATGAAGTTTGAAGTAATACAAGTGAGTTTTAGTCCCCCACTCTGCCCTATTTTAAGCCCACAGGGCATTTCTGAGTTGAATGAATTAAAAAGTTTCACTAAGCTTAAATAAATTTATTTACAGTTTATTTTTAAATAACAAATAAATATAATTTAACTTTATATAAAATCAAAATAAACTACTCTCCAAAAAGATATGAATAAGTAAACAAAAATAAAGCAATCTCCTTTGAGCTACTTACTTCTGTTATAGTTTACATATATATATATAGCAAAATGGAAGGAGCATAAAAAATAAAATATATAATTAAAAATGACTCAAAAATTGTAAATAATCATATAAACATCATAAGATAACAGTCTCAAGAGAGAGATAACTACCCTAGATCTGTCTTTTATAAATATTAGGAATTTCATAGAATACATTTAGTTATTCATATATAAACTGATACTTCGAAACATTTTTTAAATGTATAATAAATTTCCTGCCCAGAGGCAGGTTTTAATTTTTTTAAAAGCTTTGAAATGTTAAGAATCAGTTATAATTTAAAAAAGCTTTTAAAGAATTATTTAAAAAAACTCACAGTATGGTAACTGGTATTCATGACCATATGTGTCTGATGTAAAGCCTTGATCGCCCTGTGCCCTCAGATGCATTTGTTGTTGGCCCTCCATCATGTAACCCATTCCTGAAGTATCAGGACTGTACGCTCCACTGGGACCTGAAGAATAAATTGATTATTAATATATTTTATTAATTATATTAAAAAAAAAATATTTTTTTTTAAAAATTTGAAATGTAAAAAAAAATAATAACAAAATATTCCACTTCCAGAGCTTAGAAGATATTCTGAATTTATTATAATTTTTTCTACTGTAAAAATTTAAACTTAATTTGCATTAAAAAAGTTATTATAAATGTAAAAGAAAAGTGAAAAGAAAGAAACAGATAAATCTTACAAAAAAAAAAAAAAAAGTTCACATATTTTAAAAAAGAAAGAAATGATATAAAAAAATTATTACAAATATTAAAAAAAAACTATCCACAAAGATGGATTTATATTCTGAATTCTTTTAAAATAGATAAATTAGTCAACACAATGTTTAAAAGGAATAAAAAAAAAAAACACATATATTTAAAAAGAAAAACTTTTTAATTAGGAGTAATTCGAAATAATAATATTAACAATATCAATAATAAAAAGGAATATTAAGAATTTATTTTAAAATATTAATGTGCAAAAAAATATTTCTAAATAAAGAATATTCCGTTTATTATTAATAAAGGTTAATATTACTAAAGTCGTAGAAATTTTAATATAAGTATTAATATTAATTTATTGAGTGCGTATATATTATTATAAATTGAAAAAAAAAATGGATTAAAATTTTTATTATGAAATTTTAATTTCAGAATATCTTTTGGGCCTTTATTTATTATGTCTTATATCAAAAGAAAACTATTGACTGCAAATTCTCAAAATTATAGAAACTCAAATGAGAGAAAATAACAGGGGCTGAATTTAAATTTTACATATGATCTTTTTAAGAACGCTTATTTGTTGAGTTTCACTTTATAAACACAGGACATTTTTTTTAAGAGGTAAAGAGAATTTGCAATCAGTGAGTTACCTGGAGAAGGCCCTGGCGAATGGCTGGAAGAAGACTTGCGTCTACGTGATTTAAAAACAGTCACAACTGGAGACTTGCCTGCTCGATTTGATTGGTCGATCATAGGCTGAACAATTCTGCGCCTTGCATTGATAAACCTAAAATATAATTTTTATTACAGTAATCTTTTTTTGTAATACATTTTTTAAAAATTAAACATAAATAAATATATCTAAAATGAAGGTTATTTGAACTTTAAAATAAGGGCCTTAATTTAATATTTTTATTACGTTATCTATATATACAAATTAAATTATAAAATTAAATTGACAAAACATTGTATGTGTTTTACTTATGAAAAATCTAATTTATTATGTTTAAATGTACGTATATGTAAAAATTCCCTCTTTAATTAAAATCAAAACTCTAATTTTGAAATATTAAGAGAAACAGTTTATTACGCGAAGAAAATTACTTAATAGCTTGATCAGATTGTATTATTTACAAAAACTGAATCTGCTTACTGCGGTTTCATTAATAAAACTGCAACACGTTCTAATTCAAAGTGACATCAGGTGTAACAAAAATCCATAATTTTAAATAGGATAACGTTGGGCTCTTCATAACAAAGAGACATCACAAGGATGAAATTATAAGCAAATAAGAAAGCTTTAGTAAGGGTGTTTAAGATTTTAAGTTAATTGCGAACAACTAATTATCTTAAACAATCAAAGAATATATACGTTGAGACTATTATTGTATTATTAGTTTCATAGGAAGTTCTAATCCAGTATCAATTTTTTTTATTATAATCCAGGTTTATTATTATAAGCCAGGTAATAATTTTATGTCTACTAAATTAGGAAGGGGTGGAAGGTAGCAATAAATGACTCCTATAAGACGAAGTTCAAGGATTTTCATAAATAACATTTGCTTAGTCTTGGGAATAACATTTGGATTAATTTATCAGCAATTTAGCAGAAATAATTGTTATATTACAGTCCAATGGATCATAATATAAAACTTCACCATTAATTAATGAAACCATTAAATGGATACAAACTAATGTTTCAAAGCTAAGTTATTTTTTAAGATATAAAATAAAATGGTGGGTGGGTGGGGGGTAAAGTATGATTTAATTCAGTAAATGCTATACTATACGATTTTTTTTACATATTTTTCTTTATATATTTGAGATAAATATTTATATCCCATCTTTCTTGATATATACTTAATGGAAAAAAATTAGATGAAATATTTTAATCTCTGTCTATATATACACGCATATTAAGAGAACTTAGATAATCAAATTTCTTTATTTGTATACATAAAAAAGAAATATAGATATCTATCGCATTAATATTGTTTTTTAACTTCTTAAAAAAAGAAAAATCATAGACATGTATTTTATTAGCTATAATTTGTATGAAAAGTATTCAGCATGTCTAACAGAGGGCACTATAATACAGTTAGTATTTTCATCAAATAAAAATGAGGATGAAATATTATACTAAATATACGTTAAATGTATGGGGGGAAAATCCATTCATATAAAATCCTATTCACAATATAGAATAAATAATATCTGATCATGTATTTACAACCACACCTTCCTACAAACTACACATATGTATATGTGTAAACAAAACTTAAAATTTAACTTACAAACTGACTAAAAATTAACTACTGTATCAGTGAAAAATAATTTTCCTTATTAATTTAACTACTACTATGTAAATAACCAAGCAACATGGCTTGATAAAATAAGCAAAAAAAAAAACAATCGTTACGTAGAGAAATATGGCTAACAATAATAAAAATCTATATAGACATAATTTGTACTGAAGAAAAAAAAACTGGATATTTATAAAATAGAGAGTAGCAAGTAAATATAAAAACTGGATGAGATTTATAGACTGTTTATAACTAGAATGAGCGATAGTTTAATTTAAAACAAACTCCAGTTTCATACCAAGCAGAAGTTTAGGAGTGTGTAATTGAGAGTTCCTTATGACATACTCATTCAACCTAAAATGCAAACGCAAACAATCTGATAAAACATATTCTCACACATATTAAATAAAAATTAGGCTAGTATAGGAAAAGACATTTTGTCTCAGAATCTACAAATCATGAAAACTATTGCTCTTATTGACCAACCAAATGTGTTCGCATTAGTGAAGAAACAGGGGATTCTAAGCTAACTAGTGTGTTGCAGAAGTTAAACAGTTTGAAGCTTTGGCTGTCAAGGAAGCGGGAGATGATTAATTAGCTGATATTCAATCCAGGCGCCAATGTCTACTTAGTCCCGTCTCCCAGGCCTGTTCCTCCAACAGCTAATGAGCATTTACTACTGGCCCTCTCTGACCCTCAAGTTACCAGTCAGTCACAGCTTAAGTTGGCAATGCTTTTTTCTCCTCTTTTACACGGAGTAATGTATATACTTGAATAAGAAAAGATAATCAGTAATGAATGTGTATAATGACCTACAAAATTTATAGGAACATAATTCTTAACCAGGTTTGAATGCATGTCCTTACCACCCCAACTGTAGTCCATCAACTAAATTATGGCTTCATTATCATTATGGGCCATTATGGGCTTCTATCCAGACAGATGCTGTTTCTAGCCAGCTTTCATTACTTAATAGCCAATCAAGGGGGAAGGAGTGCGTCATCTGCGTTTTTCTCACTTTCTCAGTCTAGCATTGGGGGGGGGGGATGATGCGTTCAATTCTGAACAATAATATTGGCTCATATTATAGAACTCATCTGAACTATCACCCCTATTTAACATTAATTTTGGAACAGGTCCAAAAAAAAATCCTTTTATTTTATTGAAATGCTATCTTGAAGACCTCATAGGGACAAGCAGTTTAAAAAAAAAAAGAACAAACATTTTCGAGCTTAACAGACTTAAAAACATACACACACAAAGAGGATTCAGGAAAGAATAACATATATATAAAATACAATTACAGATATATTTTTAAACAATATAATATTTAATAACATCATATAACCTCATTATATATAGACGGAATGAAGCTTTTTAAAAGTAAATCAGACTTCTTTAATACAGATATGTGTCTTTATTTCGTTAATTGCATCCAGGAGAGAGGGGAGGGGGTTAAATGTACTAAAACCAAATATATTTCTATTACTTGAGCAAAGATCAAGTAAATAAATGCTTACTACAAAGACGCCATATTTATTTTAGTAACCTGAATTTTCATGAAAAATATATTTTCTAGAAAATTTCTTTTTTATTTTCTTCATATAATTAATTAAAAAAAGATTTAAATTATGCGTGCATCTCTTTGAAGAACATGAGGGAATGTAGATGATTTTATTAATAATTTAAATATTTATATCATTAGTTTCTGACGCTTAAATATATTAGACTCAAATTCGGAAAATAAGCTCTTAATAGATTTCTTTCGAAAGCTGTAAAGTGAAAGAAATTATAGATATTAATTATCTTAATAAGTATCAACAAACAAAACAAAGCCATAATCATGCACACTCAACTAACTTCCACTCCTCCTCAAACACATATCGAAGGTCAAGGTCAAACACATATACAGTAAATATATTTATATAGGTAACGAGCATTACAGGCTATCATTAATAATAATACAAAAACAAATCCTTAAAAGTATTTCGTTATTTAAATTACCAACTAAAACTACAGTGAAAAAAAACAACAAACAATAATAATAGGTGCATCTAACAGATATATACATACTATTTCTGACAATTATTATTTTTTATTACATAACTATTGCCAGAAGTCTAGCTGAAGTAAATAAAATTACTTCCCATTATCATTTATATAAAGTCAAACCACTCGCACATTTTGTGAATATTCTCACCTAAAATACGGGCTTTCTGAATTAATATTTTTTTTATATAAATGGGTCTATAATTAAATAATAAATTTTCTACTAGTATTATTGCTTTAAAATATGTTGTGCTCTCTCTATATAATTTCTTTAAATGAATGCATTTGATCGTGTAAGATCTTATTATTTTGCCAGAGAATAAAAACGTAATAATTGAATAATAATAATCTATAATTCAAATTGAAAAATAATATCAACATCGAAATCTCCTCACCCCTATTATAACTAATGATTGGTAACTTGCCCTGCACAATTTGATGCAATGGCAAAGGCAGATCATTGAAGCTCAAGTCCATGGATCATAATCCACTACTGCCACTTCTGGTGCTAAAATTTCTTAACAAATTCCCACACAATAAATCACATGAATATTTATTGAAAAGTTAAAGGAGAGAAAATACCAATATTTGCGATATAGACCTTATTGCATATTCAACTCATGCCAGTTCGTGGTCAAATGAAATTACTTTCCCATTATAGTGAACTATTAGTAATATATAATTGAGGATGATGATAATTTATGTATTTATCCTGTTATAGTCCCTACTATTAATTGACATGTTATTATCAAACGTTTTCTAGGGATATAGTTTAATACAAGTATATATACCATTAATTAATCTGAAACCCCCTGGTTTCAAAATTTTTTAGGATTCGTGAATTTTTTTTTCAATTTTAATAATAACTCATATATCAAAGCAAGATTTTTGTGGAGCAGTAATTGAAAATTTAAAAAAAAATTGACTGGATAGTAATCATTTTTAGATGAATGGTGTTCACATTAAAATTAGTCTCCCAGTAGTAAAATGTATATATACTGCACTATTTAAAACTTTAGAATTAACATAACATTCCATTAACAGACTGAATTTGATTCACCAAATCCCCCCTCCCCTCACAATCTGAATGATATAAATAAATAAAAAATTGAATGGACAGCTGCTTGAGATGGTCATGAGACACTGAAACATTGGAAATGACAGATTTGAGTTTTGATCTCAGGACCTTTAGCTCAGACTAGCACTCTCCTAACAGACTAAAAAAGGTATTTTTACTAGAATATTGCTGAAATATGTAAATGGACAATAAGTTTCACATATGTGCACACACACACAAATCTACACATTTTAGATACAAAATACAGTGTGATATCTCATCTAAATATGAAGAAATATTAGAATTTTCAAATTAAAAATTAATTACAAAATTTTCAAATTAAATATTTGTAAATACATTGTTCAATATTATTCTCCTTCACATAAAAGGTGGAAGATAGTTTGCCTTTTTTTCTCAATTAATTTCTTATCAAATATTTTTATTTATCAAGCTTATTGAAAACACTTGTTTCACAAACGTTGTGTTCACTAATATTTATTTTCAGGGTTGTTTTATATTTCAACATTTAATTATAATATTTAAGAGGTCTAGTGGGCCAAGATCACCAAATCTCCTCAAATATAATATTTTAAAGGTTGGATTATTCACATCATCTAGAATTAATTGCTAAATGCCTTGAGAAAAAATAAAATTTTATTTAAACTTTTCAAAAACATTCACTGTTATAATAGCACATAGATTAGTATATAACACAACATTGCAAGAGGTATTCTTCTCTTTTCTTTTGATGTTGCTAACCTTGATTAGCATATTCATGAAAATTAAATTTAAAGGGCAGCTCTAGCTAGCTAGGCTATTCTGTCAAAAGCAGAGGTCGGTAGATATTTTATACACATACTTTCATAGATAAGTAGTATATAAAATATCAACTGAATCCTGTTTTTGAAGGAACATCACCTTAAATTCAATATCATAAATTTAAAGGTCCCTTACCATGATAGTACTGTCACTGGTCAGACTAGCAACATCTGAAAAAGAGGGGACAATAATACCACTCAAAATGTGAGTTATATAATAATCTACTTGCCATTGATTAACAACTGAATGCATATGAAAAATTAAAATAAAATTTGAATTTTTCTTAAAACATTTAACAATTAATATTAGACATGGAAATAGTCTAACATATAATTATAACTGAAATAAGATCATCATAAGCTTTTCAGAACTACCTCCTTAAATGTCTTTGTCATCCTTCACTATTATTTATCCACTCTATTTTAGTACAATTTAATCTACCCAAGGGTTTGATAATATGGGCCAATTCATAAAGTTAATTAGCAGAAATGCATTTTGGAGATCATAAAACTTTTTCTGACATCATGAGTTACTGGTTTAATGTGGAGTAACATTATGCACTAAATATAAAAATACTTAATAATAGGCTGGTATGAAAAAAATAAGTTAAAAATAGATACATTACTTTTTTAACTGTTTTTAAAGATTAGATCTGGACTAATATTAATATGACAGTTTATAGTTTAATAAATACTTTTCAATAACACTGACATAATTATAAAAAATGGTATAAAATTGGCCAAAATATTGTAAATCTGGAACTTAAATCATAATTTTTAAAAAATATATTAATAAATTAGAAATCAAAATTTAATTCTTTGGAAAAGAGATTAAATATTAATAGATTTACATTAAATTTATTACATTTATCTTTCATCAATATCTTTAAAATTATCTTTTTCTAATATTTTCACCAATTATATTTTAATATTATCTGGTTCATTTTTACTTGACATCAATTAACATGATATCTTGAAAATAGTAATTAAATCCTAAATCTTTTTATTGCAAACATTTTACTTGTGAGGAAGACATAAATAAGATTTGATACTTCTATTAATTATTATTTTAGAAAGAAAAAAAAGAAAAGAATTGTAAGCAATTTTCAAATCAAAGTAAAATTATATTTTTAAAAAAAAACCTATGTAGTCGCTTAATAGTTAACATTTTATTGTCAATAATTAGTTATCTGATGATGATAGACTTTATTACCTTCTTTGATATTACTTCAACCTGATGCAACCATCATATACCACTTAATAACCTGTGTTCACATGATATATTCCTTTTTTAAAAAAAAATATTTGTAATAATAATCAATATATATATATATATATATATTAACAAATCCCTTGATTGTTAAGCTTATCTAGTGTATAATAAAACAAAAGCATTTGAATTCTAGTGCCACCTACAGTAATCTTGTATAATAAAAGAAAAGCATTTCCATTCTAGCACCACCTACAGTAAGCTTGAATTAAATTCCCATTTCCAGATGATTTTCTGACTTTTTCCATGAGGCTTACAATTCAATGCTGGATATTATGCAGTTATATATCTAGCAGTATCTCTTAACTCCATGTTACCATTTAAGCTAATAACCTGAAATCTCAATCATTCAAAGATTTTGAAATCATGCCAAACAGCTTAATTAGTTATGCAAATCTGATCTTAGATCAGTAACTATATATTTTAAAAACTTCATTTTTTAACTGTAGTTAATTTTTTTGAGGATTAAGAATCTTAATAATAACATCCGATTTAACAATACACAATATGTAATAAAATGAAGAGAATTCGCTACTTCAATGCCATCTATAATAATGCAGTATAACTGTATTTCTTCCAGTTTTGAATACCAGGCCTTATTGATAGACAAAAATCAGAAACTGGATTGGGAATGGGAATTTAAATGTCCTACTATCTGGTAATTACTGATTATTTAAGTTGACTATAGATAACAAGTGAGTAAATATGTCTTTATTCTATCATTTATTATATATATGTTAACAATAATTAACATTTTTATGTACTTAAAAAATTGTGTAGAATAACTGCATGAAATAAGTGGATTGCTATGCATATATCATGAAATTTTTAATCTTAGTTGATCTTCGATACTGTTTCATGCATGAAAATGCTTATATATGTATCATTTCTTTTGTAAATCTTTATTTATTTATTAGAAAATAATAGGAATACTTTTGCACTTGCTATTATATTTATACTTTTTGGATGAATAAAAAAATCATGAATTATTCCAGTGTATAGTTACACTGCCGTTAATCTAGACATTAATTAGAAAATTCCTATTATTCAATAAAATTTCAAAGCATTATATATATATAATGCTATGGATTCAGGTCACAATATTGATTTTTCTAAGACCAGTATCCTATCCAGATGTGAAAACCTACACCAATGTAAGATCAGAGAAGCTATCAAGATACTAAAAAGACCAAATTGTATCAACAAATGTGATGACATGTGCAAACTTCCTCCTATTTGGAATTTTTTTTTTAAAAGCAAATTTACCTGAATTTTTATTTATTTATTATTATTTTTCAATTTTATACTCCTATTTTTCAATTGTAGAATTTCCAATGCCTCTACAATTATTTTTATTAACAAAAGCATCTCTACAATTATATAATTTTCATTTCCCATTTCAGGGCTTGTGTGATCAAGTCAAAACATTAAAATTTTTAAACTAAAATCTTACATACATGAACCTGCTAAACATATTTTTTATACCTGCAAGCTGTGAAAACATTCATATGATATACATATAAGTATATTCTGTGTTTTAAATGTATACTATTATTCAGAGAATTAAATTATACAGTTTGCAATTGCAAACCGTAAATAGTAAAATTAATATTTGTTTAAACTTTATGCAGAGTAAATTTATTAATAAAACTCCAAAATTCTACAAATCCCCCCAAAAAAAGCTGGAACCAGGGATTTCCTATTAAAGGTAAACATTCTATACCAATGAAAATTTTATGAATCAACAGAATACCATTTATATGATCATCATATGTAGATATTGATTTAATCACACATTATAATAACAATTAATACAATTATAAGTTATCCTATTTTACATTCCTGTTAGTGATGGCTATGTTATTTTTAAAAATTCATGTTTTAATCTGCAAAGAATTGATTTGATAATTAATTTTTTAGTGTGCTTTATCAGTCAATGATGACTTAGATGATTATTAAGTTGAGAATATAAAAATCTTATATTATGTAAAAATACAGCTTAGATGCAATATAGACTTCAATCTATAACTGCTATATTCCTCCATAGTAATATAACTTAATTCTTATCTACATCTTCCATACAGTTTGAAATATACAAACTATTTACAGGAAGATAATCTAAATATAATAAATATATATATATATATATATACAGTAAAGGTAATAATATGAGAGACATGCAATTAGTATTTTCTATATAATTCTATAATTAAAAATCACTTCTTTTCTTGTCAAAAACTTTATTTGATGTATATATATATATCCACTTATTTCCAACGTTTCGACTATCTTTACTCTATAGTCATTTTCAAGGATCTAGAAAAAACATTACATTATAAACAAACTTCACATAATAAAAACAAAAATAATCAAAAACAATATAAAGCATATAAACCCCATAAAATTTAAAAATAAATAAAATACATTAAAATCAATTAAATTAAAAACACAAAACATACACCACACTTACTTGACTCCCTTCTCAAAAAACTTTCCCTTTTTACATTTTTTATCCAAAAAACCAATTGTTACAATAACAATTTTCTATAGTATAGATTTCATTATGTTTAGAAATTTACCTTCTTTATCTTTACATAAAATGTCTACCTTTAAACTTATTGTTAATAGAATCATATAACTTGCTCTTCTTTGCAAAATAGTGTTCTGAATACAAAATTTTAGTAGTTGATATTTCTAATTTCTCATAATACCTCATGTTTCTTATTAATTCTTTAAATTTAATTTTAGTCATACAATTTGATAGGCATATCACTCATGTGAAATATATAATAATATTAGATCTTTTAATTGCTTTGATATATATTTAATAAAATTATTATTATTATTATTATTATTATTATTATTATTATTATTATTATTATTATTATTATTATTATTATTATTATTATTATTATTATTTAAAAAAATATAGCTTATATATAAAGCATTTACAACTGATTATTTAAAACTGATTAAAATTAAAATTTTAGTCATATTTAATCTCATATAAATATATAAAAAAAATCTGATTAAACTGAAGTAAAAAATTGAGATCATTTTGGAATATGTAAAAAAAGATTGTTTTGTATAAGTAATTCATTTTAATAGTCTATTTATATTAATGAATATATATATCACAGCTTTGAAGAAGACTTTTGAAAAGTCAAAATTGTCAGCTATTTTGCAAGAGCACATGCATAAAGTATATGAAAGAAATGTTTTTATTTCTAATTTTTTTATACCAAAGTCATTTAAAAACTACAATTTTCTGAAAATATGATGCTTATACTATAAGGTAAACTGGTATATTTTTAATCTTGTTAGTTGTGATAATATTGAATCTATTATTGTAAGAGCATATCTTTGTTATATAAGACATGCAAAGCAGATAAACAGTAATAGACTTGTTGAAAAGTATTATTTTATGAACTAAAGGAGGGTTTTGTTTGAAAAGCAGGTCCTGTTTACATTATAACAATTATACTAAAGATTATGGAGAGATGAAACATTAATTGCTTTATTTTGGAAATTAAATCTAATAAATGAAATACAATAAAGAAGTATAATTATCTATTGTAGAGTCTTTCACAAAATATATTTTAATTCTTTATCAGTTTAAACATTAAAAAAAAAATGATAAAAGAATTTTGAAAAAGATAAGTCAGATAGTTGAAACTATCAGTTATTTCAGAAGTTTAAATATAAGATATTGCATTTGGATTGTGCTAAACACATAAATCATTGCGTTGGTATTAAATGTTTATATTAGTTTTTTTTTTAAAAAAAAACAACAACTTTGCAGTAAAAGTTATAAAACAGTATCATAAATAGTAATATAATATGTCAAACAGAAATTACAGGGTCAGTTTGTGGACTATTGGTGTTTTGTAGATTATTTAGTATAACTGCCACATAATTTTGCTTTGTTTACTTTTTTTTATTTTTCTAAAGTTTGAAGCCACATTTATTTATATAATGATAATGATTACTATTTCATCACTATTTATTATATTAATATCTATTTATCCAGAAGGAGAAAATAACTTCTAATTTTCACAAAAAGTTAACTGTCACAATATTTCTTTTATTTATATAAAATATTTTCCTGTGATAAATTAAAAACAAACTAAACTAAAAATACTTTTCCAATCATTTATAAATGAAATAAAATACACTGTATGGTTTAGTATAATAGCAGACCTTGAACTCAAGGTCCATGGATTACAACCATAACTTTGGCATTTTAGAAGTCGAACTTATGAACTTTTAAGCAATAGACCATTTAGTACATACAGCAGCAAACTCTTGAGCTCATGGTCGATGGATTTGACCATAATTCTGACATTCCAGTGATTGAGCTTATGAACTTTCAAATAACTATTCAAATTTTTTTTTAAATTTTAATACATTTTGCAATATTTATCAACATTTTCTTTTTTTATTATTAATCAAATATGATATTTTGCTTAAATTTGTCATCATAATGTAGAGATGGCATATCTGTGTGCCATGTCTATAATCTGAAATTCTAATCCAGTCTGAATAAAATTATTTACAAATAGATTGCTTTCAGATATCTGTTTCACATACATAACCCAGCTAACCAGTCAAATATTGGTCAGTAAATGGGTAATTAGCTACTCTTAGCTAGATGTTAAAACCAAGAAGGAGAACTACCCACTGGAAACTTTCAAATGCTTACCCATCTGAAAATTGCTAAACTAAATGAGTAATTTGTACTCCGCTGTTCTACCATACAAAATCGTTGGACAAGTCTTTATTTTGAATGGGTTATCTATCAGCAGACAGTTGGGTACTTTTTTAATTACAATTAACTTTTAATGAAAACAGCCTAATTATAAGTCTAAATTTACCAATACTAAGACTTGTCATATATATTTAGTAATGCATATATTACCATGCTTGATTAGTGTAATGGAGCAGAAAGCCCTCTAGTCAATCACAGTTTTGGCATTTGAACTTATAAATTTCCAATCAATAAAGCCATCTGATTATTTTTCATTAGTATATATACTTATATTATTTTTTGAAATCTCACAAGAATGATTACAGAAATATGCAAAAACTGTTATTTCTAGTTATCAATCAAAAAGTAATTATCATATTTATTTCCACTGATATTACAACAAACAAAAATCTTCAAAGTGCTTTTTTTTATAACTATCCATAGTCTTTTACCTTCAGTCATACTGTCTAAAATAAAGCAACCATATTTATTGTCTTTAGTGTATCTTTAATGCAAAATGTAAACATAATTTCCCTTTTCCATATTCTATTCCTTTAATCATCATAACTATCCTCCTCCTAAAGATCATATCAACATCTTCTCTTATCTCTTTCATTTACTCTTAACAATTCACTCCCATATATTTTTTATAATTTTTTTATCTTGAAATGCATCATTGATAAATACAATTTCTTTTAAAAAGTTTACTATAAAATCAATAATTATTCTAAAAATAGTCAACAAATAAAAAATAAGTGTAAGAAAAAAGAAAAAAGTTACATACTTTAATTTAAAATCTCTAAAAAAAATTAACTTTTTTGCTGTTATCAAAACGCTTTTTATTCACTTATTTGAAAGTATCAGATCTATAATATATATTTGTGTTATTTTTTGAAATTGGATTTTATAGTTCTGAAGAAGGCTACTTGATAGTCAAAACTGCCAGATAATTGAATTGAAAATAAAGCATTGTAAAAGGGGAGGGGGGAACAAGAAAAAGTACTGAGTATTTTATAAAGATATTCTTTTTAGCTGATCTTCTTTTACTAAGATTATATAATCATTCATATTTTTATCATAGATCTATAGTACTAACCTATTCAATAATATTATTAAAGACAAATTAATACTTTTTTTTCATTAGATTTTATCTTCATAAGTGTATAAAATTCCAAATAATTTTCTAAAAGAAAAAAGATTTGAAAGAACATTTGTAATAAAATTTTTCATTATGATGAATAGTGTCTGCCAATTATTTAATGTAATGAAATTTATATATCTTTATGCAGCTTAGAAATACTACTTAAGTTGTCAATAAAAAACTTTCAGTAGATTAAATGTGTTGCTATATGAAGATCAATTCTGATGTACAAGGAATGAAAAGATATAACTAGGATTGTAAAACTATTTATGAAAAATATTTGAAAATTAGTTTTATTTCATAGGAAGCATTTGAAAATAAAAACTAAATTATTTAATTGGAGATTCAAAGCATCTTTGTTGTAATGTGAAAGGAAATAAGATTAGAAAAGTCAGATTGAACTTTATTACTTAGTGTCTAAAATATATATTTTATGATGCAAAACTCTCTACACGTATTGCCACTCAATGCAAGCCACAGTAATCAATGGATGCCAGAAGGCTTGTACATAAAATTCCCATCTAGTGCCTACTCATCCATTATTCCAAGACTAGTTTCTGGCTTGTGGACTTCATCAGTGAGGAGCCTTGGATCTGAGAGCACTAGATCTAGGTGCAGTGCTCTCAGATCCAAGGCTCCAAGTGCTCTCAGATCCAAGGCTCCTCACTGATGAAGGCCACAAACCAGAAACTAGTCTGGGGATATTGGATGAGTAGGCACTAGATGAAGATTTTATGAACAAGTCTTCTGGCATCCATTGATTACTCTCACTTGCATTGAGTGGCAATATGTATAGAGAGTTTTGCCTGTTTTAATAACAGTTACAAGCAAGCATAGGAAATGGTGATCATGTGATGTTAATTATCAATCTTACTAAGTTTTACTGACTTTAATAAAAAGCCATTATAATATTTTTATATCCAAGATGTGGTCAGCTTCTTGCATTCCCATTCTTCTAAAATAATGATTATCAACTGTTAAAAACATGTTTTGCAGAAAAAATAAACGGCATAAAGAAATGAGTAATTTCAAAAACCATGAACTTTAAAGATCCAAATTGCATCCCTTATAGAACCCCATACCCTAGCTGGATGACTATTTGACTTATCAATAGTTCTAACCATCATCAAATATTTATGAGAAAACTATTTTATAAAGTTATCTGAAACTGAAATATAAAATGGACTGATCTCAAATTATGATGTATTTACAATTGATGTCCAAAATTACATCATTAAATCACAAATAATTTTAATATGTAACAACTTTATGACACCATGCTCCCCAGATAAATCTCTTAATTATAATTTTTTTTTTTTAGTTTTACAAATTATCATATCATTTTTAATCACATATATTTACTTTAAATTTTAATTACAGATGAATATATCTATTATTATTAAACATAACTACATGCAATATATATTCTTATGACATTCATTTCATTTCATATACTTCAATCATTTAAAAGCTCTGTGTAGTTTAGCGTAGTGTTTAGAGTAATATACTCTGGAATTGTGGGTCCTAGCATCAATTCTACTTACATGCATTATGTGTGTAACCTTCTTGTGAACTCTTAAGTAATAAAACCATTTGATTATAAATTACATTATCAATTAAATAAAGATATTTTTATTCTTGTGATTAAAAAATATGTAGTAAAATGAAATTTATAAATTATAACAACATTTTGAAGAAAAGGATCAGGTTAGTAATATCAAAGAACAACTTATGAAGTGAAAGAAAAATAATATTTGTTAAAAAAGTATTAAATGTTTTTAAAATACTCTTTTCATAAATATGAAATATATAAACAACATTTCACACAAGTTTTTTTTTTTAAAGCAAATTATGATCTTAAAATATGTACTATACAGGAATTTTTTAAAGAAATGTATAAAGATAAATCACATTCAAGATTTCTATGAATCTAGGCAACTATTTTTTTGTTTTGTTTTATTAAAAATATTTTATTTAAATTATTAACAATTTATTAATAAGTGAAAATTAATAGATTCTTAATAAAAATAATTCAAACATTTGTTTTATATTTTATTCAAAAATAATAAAATTTCTAAAGACTATTACAAGATTATTAGTATTCCCAAATCCCTGGTTCCAGAGGTTTTTTTTTTTTAAGTTCTGAATTTATTAGGACTTCAACAATACTCCCCCCACACACACACACACACTTCTATAATTATAAACTAAAACCTTGCTAAAAATTAAAATAATCTTTAATTTTACTATCTAGAATTTATATTACATTGAAATACTTTATAGAAATTGTACAAATTAATTTTATTAATAACAATATAACTCTTTAAAATATAGGATAGGCATGTATTTACATTAGTGCAAAATTTCCATATAGCATTTATTAAAACAAATCAAAACAATACTTTATAATTTTGCCTGAATGACATACAGAAGTTTTTGAATTAATGGATTTTAGATTAATGGTAATTGACACAGGGGTTCTCTCCATTAATTGCATTCATTGTTTTTAGAACTCTTAGACTTTGCATTGCTTAATTTCTACTATTTCTGAACTCTTAAATCTCTTCTCAATTGATATTATTTTCAAGCGTTTTCCAGATATTCATATGTTGAAGATGAGAGATATTAATTATTTTCATGGTAAAAAAACAACAACACTTTTACAAAAATTAAATCGGTAAAATATACCCATGCTTTTAGAATGGGGTATAGTTTTAATGAAGTTCCAAAATTTTATCTTTACTGTCTATCGGGTTATAAAAAAGCTACTTTATTTTCTAAATAAATAAAATTATACTACTTTTTTAAAAAAAGTTTAATAAACACTTTCTCTACTTAATGAATAATATTTCTGTAATGTAATTTTCACTATACCACTCTCACACAAGTTAAGGACTGATTTCTATCTGCTTTTAACAACTAAACCAGTACCTACCTTCTGTGTGTTGTAGTGAAAATTACATTACAGAAATACCATTCAGTAAATGGATAATCTCTAATTTAATGAATGACTAATAAAAATTATTAATATCTTTCAATATCACTTTGGTCTTATAATAAAATTGTTATCGTTACAAATTAACAACTTTATCATTCGATATAACAAGTAATAATTTTTAGATAATGTAATTGGTAAAGCAAGTTTGACAATAGCTCCTTAAACATAAAATTAGTAAATTTTACTTGTTTGATATATAATTTTAAAGATTAAATATATGTACTTTTTTATTCATGCTTATTTTTATTATGTGCAGAATCTTTTTGACTTTTTTATGCACATATGCATAAATAATTACATTAAGTTAAATTTTGAAAAAATAGAATAATGGACTAATATGTGGTTGCATTTGTAGTTCACAGATTCATTTATAGACGCATAAAACATTTCTAATGTATTATTTTTGTCTTTTCATCATTTTCTCTTGGAATTGAAATGAAACAGGCAAAACTCTCTATATGTATTGCCACTCAGTGCAAGACAGAGTGTAATATGTATAGAGAATTTTGCCTGTTTTAATAACAGTTAAGAGTAATCGTAAGAAATGGTAGTCATGTGATGTTTATTGGAATTGAAATGACCATACTTATTCACCAATGATGGCTGTTGATAAATTTAAACTTATAGTCACTTTTATGAGCATCATCAGGGAAGATATATGTATTTCTGGTTTCTGTGGAAAAGATTGCTTATTCAAGAATGTAAATTTAAGTTAACAATATAATAAAATTCAATAAAAAGTTCATTGTCTAAGTGGGTGAATTCTTAAGAAATGTTTATAGTATTTATTTATATTACTTTTTTTAAAAATGTTCATCAGCATTATTTAGGAATTTTTTGTTGAGATTTTTCAAAATTTCCCAAAATTTGTAAATTTTTCAATATATCTAATAATGTTTGCAATTTTTAGCCCCCCCCCCCTTTATAATTGTAAATTTAAGCAATTTAGATAGTTATAAAGTTCATTAGAAATTTCAAATCTATAAAATAGTTTTTGCCATTTGTTGTTTGAAGTCTAGTCCAATTGTAAGAGTGGTACTCTAAAGAGCTAAAGGCTACTGAATTGATCTTGAGCAGTGAAAAAAAGTTTCATCAATTGTATTAACATTGCGTTCATCTGACTTTTTAAGGTTCAAACATCATTTGACCAGACTTCCATACTTTCAAATGTATTTCTTTTCCTATATTCTAGAACCAGTTACTAAAAGCTTGACTAACTAATGGACAACATGTGTTACAATGCTTCAGCAATTACATCTCCACACTTATTTTTGAATTTTGGCTTCATTAGTGAGGACTAAGATCCAACACAGTTTGGAGATGGAGATATTATAGTAGTATAACATCTGCTTCCATTGAATACTCAAACTTACAATAAATAGTTATAGCGTGTGATTACTGTTGTTATTCTGGTGGGCAAACTTTTTTAATCTTGTGAAGTTTTTATGTATGCCATTATTTATCTACACGGTCACTATTCTCTTCTATACCAATGATTCCAATCTAATTTTTTTATTGCGTATAACATTCCATTTTATTTTTCTTTAAGTGGGATCCACTTTAATATATAGAATTCTCTCATAATATGTCAAACCATACACATTGTCCTTTAGTATATTATCTACCATATCTCTTCATTCATGACTCTATGTTAAATGCTCTATGTTAATTTGCCTTATTTCTCTTAAGATATATCATATTACTCAAGCACTTATGGCAAATGCTAAGAGTGCATGTTTTAAAACGAGGTGGATACTAATATCAGAAGTGGCTTTGGCAGAAATGTGAAATAAAGTACATAGCACAGTGATTCTTGAGTGAATATTAAAATTCCATTTACATTAGGAGATGATTGTCAGATGTCCATCCTTTGGATAATCTAATTTTTTAAAACTTTAATGAGATAAATTTCCAATTCTTAAAATAAAATTATTCTGCTCTTCAACAAATCAACATATGTCCCAATAAAACAGGCAAAACTCTCCATACAGTAGTAGTATCTGTTTTAATAAGGGTTAGGAATGTTAAAATGATCTATCTTTAAATTCTATGACTTAAAATTTTTTTATTGTCTCCTCATATACACTTTAATGCAATCTTTTTTTATATATAATTCCTTCCCTTTTTTTTGCTTACAGTTTTGACTATCCTGCAGTCTTTATCAGAGCTACAACATTTAAACATATAATCATATAACCAAAGTGTATATGAAGAGATGATAAAAATTTTTTAACATATATGAATATATGAAGAGAAATGCAAAAAAAGTAAAGGAGAAAATATAAGAATAATTCTATGACTTTTTAAAAAATAGAAACAAATGTTCAAAAATCTAAAGATTTGGTTTAATTTAAAAATATACTAGTCTTTCTATTACACAGAAAGGAGACATGTAGAAGAATCAATTAGTTAAAAGTTAAAAAAAAAATACTTAGTTAAAGGGATCAAGAATTTGTTTTATATAAATATAAATTCAAACTTAATAGCAAAAAAAAAGATTAAAAAATAATAATGAATTCATATTATATCATTGCTTTATAAATTGTTTCCAATGACTTTGGATTCAAGTTCATTCAGTAATTGTTTAATAACAACATTCAGTTTATATATTCTCTTTTCATAAATATAAAGAATATATATAAATACAAAATAAACTTGCTTCAAACATTTTTATCCTCTCTGATCTTCTAATTAAGAATTACTAAAGAAAACTTCACTTGTAATTTATGCTATTATTAAATTGATTCTAACATAATCTAATATTCACCAATTGTACACTTGAACATTTTGCTAGGTTTTACTATAAATTAATAAAGAAATAGATGTAATGTTGTGAACATGCTCTCATTCTGAAATGCTTTAGATTGGCCTATATAATTGCATTTATGTACAAATACCTTGGTCAGATAATTACTACAGATAGAAACATAAAGAATGAAATTAATCATAGAATTAAACTTGGTTGGAGTGCTTTTGGTAGAAATAACAATACTAAAAGGAAATATGCCTATGTGTTTGAAAAGGAAGGTTTTAATAAATGTATTTTACCAGTCCTTGGACACTTAATAGAAGAGCAATACAGAGACTTCAGACCACTCAAAAAATTATGGAGAGATGCATGTTAGTAGTAACAAGAAAAGATCGAAAATGCAATATATGAGTAGGAGAACAAACAGGAGTTATTGACATTATTGAAAAAAATTAAAAGATTGAAGTGGAGTTGGGCTGGACATACTGCTAGAAGAGATGATAATAGATGGACAATTGAAATCTTAAACTGGATTCTAAGAGATTGTAAAAGACCCAGAAAAAGACCACATGTGAGATGGATGGATAAAATAAGATGTGTGCAGGGATAATGTGGACAAGAGAGGCTAGAGATCAGAGAAGATAGATTGAACTTGGAGAGACCTTCATCCTGAAGTGGATTGATAATTATGCATAATCATTCTTATTTTTTTAAGTCTTTATCTTGCATTTGAGTTTGAAAGTATTTTGCATACTCATTATAACATCAATGAGTTAGTAACAGGATTAAATAATGCATATTGAAAGCTGATTACTTTCTGATTAAGTGTTATTAAAAAAATGTTAAAAACTAGATCAACAAAATGCGAACTTTTTTTTGACAGTTTATGTTTTCCTAGCTTGGTTTCACATGGCTGAGTGTCCTGTGCACTTCAGTCAAATAATGATATACTTTAGAGCAATTTTTTTTTCATATGTCATAGCATCGGCCAGGACGCGAACCCACAACCATCTGCAACCAACTACTTGCTTGCAAGGCGGCTGCGATGACCTCTCGGCTAACAAGCAAGTTTACATCAAAGCTCGCTTGAACATTATGTGACTTCCCAAGCAGCTAATAATTTAATATTTTTTTCCCTGTGCAGTTTTTGGTGTTATGGTAAAGTGATATGGTCATAAACTACGTCATCGAATTGTATCTCGACTCTCTTACACTAAGCTATTGCAAATCACATGACTTCTCAATTGATGACCTATTAGATTATTATTACTTAATGCAGCATTTTGGTGAGATATATCGATTGTGAAAAAGTGTATCTAAAAACAAAGCTGCTCAAACCTATGTTTCAAATTAAAATCATTAACTTATCACTACAGGTGAGTAAACCAGAAGGCTGTAACAATATATATACATGTCTTTATATTTACTTTTCATGTATTATATCATTATCATCATCATAAATAAAATGGTTTATTGTTTGAGAGCTCATAAAAATTCAAGCACTTACGGAATGGAGTCTATCACTCAAGCACTGCATTCAGAAGAAAAATAATCAAATTACTTTACTATGCACAAGTTTATAAAGCCAAAAGTGGCAGGGGTGATCTGTAATCCATCGCCCTAGGGAGTATCGTTCAGCCTGCCACTGCACCAAATTATTCCAAAATAATATTTATTTACCAGAGTTTAAGGATGAAAATAAACAAGGTCAAAAACAACAACAACATAACAGATGCTATTATTGTAACAACTTCATCCTTTGAAATAATAAAATTCGTGAAAATTTAAGAAACGGAGAAGAAACACATGGAACTATTCCGCCTTATTTAAAAACATTGTATGTTTTTTGTAAATTAGTTTTACAGCAGGAAATCAAATAAACATATATATGAAATGACCAAACAGAGGCAGCAAAAAAAAAAAAAAGAATCTTTAAGGATAGTTATCGTAAAGGAAATAACAAATATATTACGTATTCTATTATACAGTTTAGCAAGTTAAAAAAAATACAGTATACATTTCAGAACGAAAGTTGTATAACTAGTTTATTATATACTATAGAATTATTAACTCCTTTTAAAAAAGCTAGTTTAATGAAGTATACTGTATTTATTTTAACTATTTTAATTTGAAGTCATTTCAAATGGATTTTTTTTTCTAGCTATTACATTATTAAAATCTCTACCACAATAGTATATAAATTAGGTTTATTGCAATTGGTTTAAGAAGAGATTTTTTTTTTTAATAAGTTGAAATTGTTGGGTGTCACTATAACAAAAGATAAAAAAGAAAGATTGCGAAGAAGTTTTTCAAACCGTCTATTTATTTATTTATTTTTTTAAAAATTCCTTCTGCAAATATAAAAAAATCCACGATAATGACGAGCGTGTTAAATATCACGAAAATCATGATTACGGATTTAGAAATCTTACTTTTTAAAAAAGGAAAAATACTATTATTTCCAAACAGTTTAAATTCTCCGATTTAAAGCACTAAGTCTAAATTTCATTAACATTATTATGTTTCAAATGAATTTATTATATCATAAAAGTTACTCAAGATGTTTTTGAATCACATACATTGGATAATATAAGAGGATGGAAAAAAGATAAACATAATCAAAATAAATAAATATAAAACGGTTAAGTACAATAACAAACAAACTAATTTATCAAATGCTAAATTACAAACATGCAATAAATGAATTTTAACAACGGAGTAATAATTTATGTTGAAAAAAATTAGACCTTCTGACCGTGTTTGCGACAGCAAAATGTCGTAGTTGTGATTTTTTAATGCCATCTCAAACATCCTGCCCCCGAAGAAAGATATGGCAGAATGCAGTCACAAACACGGGCTGCAGCTCTAATATGTAAGTACTTAATATATCTGTAATGTAATTTTCATTACACCACCCTTACGCAGGGTAGAGACTGGTTTCTATTCACTTTTAGCACCTTGTGGAAGAATATAATCAAAGACATGAAAAAGATATATACCCCAAGATGCACATTTCATGCTGAACCATCACTGATCAGTTAGTCCAGACCACATATCTATCATTATTTATCTTGGGGATTATAGATCTTTTTCATCTATCTTTGATCACATGGTAATGATTATATCCTTCATAAGGTGTTAAAAACAGATAGAAAACAGTTCCTATCTTGAGTGACAGTGCTATAGTGAAAGTTGCACTCTCTAGTCTGATGAATGACTAATAAAAATTATTAGTAATTTATGTTATCTGTAATCTTTTACCACACTTCTACCATTGCATATTTGTTATATGTTAAAGTCTCAAACACAACCACATTAAGGACCAAGTGGTAAAGTAAATATTTTGGAATTTAATACCATTCATGTATTTAGTTCCAACATATTCTAATAGGTATTTGATGCCTTCTGATATTATTATTATATATAAATGCGCACCAAAATGGATAAAGGAAAAAATATATCTGTCCAAATTTTAGAATATATATCTAAAAAAAAAGATTGTGAAAGTTGTCAAATAATATAGGTTTCATTGCACAAATACAGTCACAACTAAATCAATCAAAGAAACAGTGAGACTGGGTTCCTATTTTTTTTATGATAAAGCCAGCAGTGAGATTGTACATTCAAACATTGTATTTTATATCTATAGAAATGTAAAGTGGGCAGTCACTCTAGGTTTAATTTAATGAGAAAGTTCGAAAAATTTGGACTCAAACCAGAAGCTAGACATTCAAATAGGCTGCTTATTATTATACTTAGCATAGATTTACTTTTATCAATTCAAGAGAGAAGCTTTTAATAATGAATTAACTTTCCAATAGATGTGCCAATTGGTGGATGGTTAAAAAGTAAATTTGGCAATGAATAGTAATGAATAAGAAGAGATTTCCAGAATCCAGTCATTTCTCATATTAGGATATTAAGTAGCAAGTTTCATTAAAAACAATGAATTTTAAATCTCACATAAAAATGAAAACATTTTCTATACACCACAGTATCTGCACATCTAATTATGCACACACACACAAGATTACTCAAGACACCAACATTTATTTATAATAAAAAAATAGTATATTTATTTGTATATTTAGAAAAATCAATCTCCAAAAGTATTCACCATTTGAATCAATATATTTGTCTAAATATTTATTCTATAGTTTAAAATATTTTTTAAGTCATCATTGTTGACGCCTATTAATATTTGTGCCATATTTTTGTGTAACCTCTTCAACATCAGGAAAATGTTTCCTTTGATGTTTCTTTTTAACTAAAGATATAAAAAAAAAGGTCACACAGGGTGAGAATGGGTGAACATAAAAAGTTTTGGTTAAAAATTGTTTAACACTTAGCAGTATGTGGGCAAGTGCATTGTCATGATGGAAGAACCAGATATCTGTTTGTCATAAATCATGATGCACCCTTTTCAAAACTTCACATATGAATCTTGATTGAGTGACCTTAGAATGCAAATTTTGAATATATAATCCATCTTAAATCAAAGAAATAAATGAAAATTATTTTCACATTTTATTTCACTTGTCACATTGTTTTGGTATGAGGGTGTGGGAGTTATTATTGTCTGGATTGCTGTGTTTCTTGATCATAATCACAGCTTCTTATTATATCTTTAAAGCACAACCTACAACTAAGTGGTTATCTCCCTGATTATAAACTTGTGTTTTACTTATAGTAGCTTCCTTATTCATATAAATAAGCCCTTACAAAATAGGCAAAAACAATTCATTGAAAAACAAAGCAGTGGAGTCAAAGACAGCCTTTTCTTACAATATGAGTTGGCATAGAATTCCACAAACATTCATAGTGGCAGAAGCCTGTATTACAAGCACCTCACCCCTCACCATAAGTCAATTCAGTTTCTTTTGGGTATTATATACAGTGCCACTACCATATCTATTCCATAGCTTTTACAGAAGTTCTGAATATAGTGACTCAATCTTTGTTTACAATGTTTTATACTGTACTAGAGATGTACATCAGTTTTTAACATACACACATCTAGGATAAAATTAAATTTCTGTATGTAAACAAATTAGGGTAGTAAAAAAATAATTCAGAAAGCAACTACATATGCATTTCTTTTTCCTTTCTCATTATTTCATTAATGGTCAATATCTAAACAATAGTTGACTTCAGAATACTTTTTTTTTTCAATTTGAAATTACATAAACAATTATCATTTTCAAGAAGCATTTCATAAATCCTCTTATGTTTAATAGAATTGCTATAATCACTAACTTTGTGCTTTGAAATCATTCTAAATGAAATTTTGAAGAAGAAAAAAAAAAACACATGTATTACTTTAGACTGCCAAAACATAAATGACAATTCCATGAGAAAGTGAGATTTAGGCAGAAAACTGCAATAAAAAATGGTTGCCATATCAAAAAAATTACGTTTCTAATTAATTTACTAATTTTAATGTTTTAAATTTTTTGCTTAATATTATTTATTTTATAAAATATAAGTGAAGCAGTAGATATGACAGATCCAATGTCTTGATAAATACATCTGGTTTTGTATAGTGATGAGAATAATAAACTTAAGAGCTCAAAGTTCATAGAATGAATGTCAGTTGAAGAAAGTCAAAAGAATATCAGTTATGCCAAGTGAATGAAACAATCACATTTTTCTTGACACATTAATGGCAGATGTCATTTCACCTCTCAAGTAACTGATCTTAAAATTATTATCCATTGCACAATCATTTATTAAGTTTTATATTGCTAATTATACCAAACATTTTATTCTACATTTTATAGAATATTTTTATAGGATAAAAAAATGTCTCTAAAAAATAAATAGTGAATTATTGAAGATTGTTTGGCTGTTTTCGCAAGTTTTATACCAATGAACTAAGCAAAATATAATGCAAATTTAAAAACTACTAACTTGCTGATTACAAATGTCATAAAAAGTATAAACAGCCAAGCATTGGTGGCCTAGCGGTTAGTGTAGCTGCCTTCCAAGCAGCTGGCCCAGGTTCGCTTACCGGTCAATGCTTTGACATATAAAAAAGTATATAAACATGTAATCAAAGTGCACTGCAGTATCTAACTATTTAATTATCATTATCTTTTAGAAAATCAGCATCATTTTCAACCATTAATAATCTATTATAGATTAAAAGTCTTCATATTCAATCCAGTTTTTCTTATCTATAGCTTCTCTTTTTCAAATGTATTAACAAACTTTGTTAACTCATTCATCCATCTCACACACTTGGGCACCAGTTTCAGACTTCAACTAGCCATCTATTACCATCACTTCTGGAAATGTATTCAGCCTAACTGCATTTTGTTTCTTAGTTCTTTCAATGTTTTTTTTTTCATCTACATGTTTTGCTTTTACATATCTTACTATTTGCACCTTTCTTAAACACTTTACCAATACTTTTATTTATATCAAACTAACAGTTTTGACTGTCCTGCAGCCATCATCAGATCTCTTGTTAAACACTTTATCAATACTTTTATTTATATCAAACTAACAGTTTCGACTGTCCTGCAGTCATCATCAGAGCTCTTGTTAAAAAATATTGATAAAGTGTTTAAGAAAGATGTAAAAGGTATGATATGTTAAAGTAGAAATCAATGCATAGGAAAAGGAGTAGAAAATTATATTTTGCTTTTGATCTCTTTTTATTATTCCCAATATATATTCCTCCATAAATTTCCATCTTGGTCTTCTATTAAGTTTCAAGGTCTTATTACCCATAAATATGAACTTTCAAAACACTTACATTAAATTTTTTTCTTTTCAAACACATGGGTATATTTTCTTTTAATACCATGTTATTTATGCATACAGCATTCTATCCAAGTTTAATCTTATGATTAATTTCATGAACTCTGTTTTCATCTGTATTAATAATATGACAAGGGTATTTGTAGTTGTTACCTTTCTTTATTCCACGACTATCAATCTTTATTTTTCTCTAATGAGAAAATTCATTGAGCCTTTTTTCTCTTAATTTTTTATTTTGATCATTTTTGCAATATTTCCAGAAGCTCTGAAACATTAATTGCAAAAACAACCACAAGTCTAAATAATTAAATAGCTTCCTAGATATATAATCGTACATTCATAAAGCAACATTAAAAATTTAAAAAAAGTCACTAGACCAACTACACAGTTTTATACTAAATTTGTCGATATAATGTTTTTATTAATATTAAAAATAATATTTATGTTAAAATCCCATATTAAAATTTTTAAAACTTGTTTTGAAAATTGTTTCTAATTATGGTCAATTTCTTATCCCTGACCCGATATTAGTATATATATATTTTTTATTATTTTGCTATTTTTAATACTTACTATATTCACTTAATTTATGATTAGAATATAAAGTTGTTCAAAATAAATACTTTCTCAAAAATAACGTACGATTTTTTTTTTTTTTTACATGTTGTATTTACATTAATTTTTATAACAGAAATAGATTGTTATGTTCCACATCAATAACAATTACGTCAGTTAAAAGATATTAAACTAGATTCACAATATATAATAAATGGGTTAACGTATCTTGAATTAGATGCAAATAAATTTTATCAGATATCAGCCCCAGCCATTGCCCATAATGTATTTTTTTTTACTATGGGCTGCTATATATAAAAACAGTTTTAAAAAATCGCCAGCACTATAAGTGCATTTCAATATTAACTTCTTTTGTTAGCCGCCTTAATGCATACCAACAATTTATACAAATAAAACACCTACACTTCTCATAGTAATACTATAATAGTAACTGTCTTCAAGACAATAAACAAAAATTTAGTGCTCCTATTACTATAAATTAGCAGTATTAACATATCATGCAGGGGTATATTATTATGACCACTGGACGTGTACCAAAATAACTGGTGATGGAAAAATTCCCAGAAATGCATGTTTTCTTCAATATTCTTTGTCAATTTTTTTGTGCAGTATTAAAACCATAATAAAAAAAGGTATTAAGTATGATATTGGAGCCATCATTTCTTTAAATTTACTTAAACTGATTTCCAAGTAGATTTTCTTATATTTAAAACATAAATAAATTATAAGATTAGTTTGTATTTTCATACTTTTATTTGCAAAATTAAAGGGTTATAGTTGAAATAAAAGCTTTAAGTATTACTAAAGATTGTAGTATGGAAGAAAATCTTTTAAAAATGAATTATTCAATGCATGAGTCACTCTTGACACTAACATCTAAATTTGAGATGAATAATGACAAATCACAATAATAGTTTGTGACTTTTAACTATTGTCACATTTTGAATTACAAGTATCATACTTATTCTACTCACACCTTTGACACCAAGCACTCCAGATAAATACAGTAATGATTACCACTAATCATTTACTAAACTAGAGATTATCTCTAGCCCAGATATAAACTAACTTCCTGAAAGCTTGATAGATAATAACATAATCATCTTCAGATAAGTGATAAAATGGCAACTGAATTTAGATATCCTTTTCATCAAAAAAGCCTCATCAAGTTTAACAATTGTTACATAGTTATATAATGTCAATCTCACACATTATCAAAAAAAATTAAAAAAAACATTAGAAAATATTGTTTTTCTACCAACACTTTTTTATTTTAAATGTTGCTGAACTTAAAAGTATTTGTAGAAAGAGAAAAATATTTGTTTAAACTTTAAAAATAGCTTCTTTAATTTGTTTCTGATGCTTTTCTGTATGATTTTACAGATATTACAAATTTACTAATGACTAGTATATAAAAGACAATAATTTATAAATGTATTATACTGACACAAATTATATATCTAAAACCTGGGAGATACACAGTTGATGTTGAATAATTTATTTCAAAAATCCACATTATGCAACAAAAACATTAAATGTTCTATTACTGAAATAAAACCTGTGTTAATACATCTTAGATTAAGAAGTAATCAATGATTTGACTTCAAAGTACCAGAAGTTGACGTCAGATCCATTTAACCTTTAACCTTTAGTCTATCACTACAATACAATAAAGACTGATCTTATGTTTAATCTACTTGTTTTTATTGTTCTCATATTATTACAAATGCTATCTCATAAATAGATAAAAATTTCTGGCCATAATAATTCAGTTCTTGTCAAGCACTGTTAGCCGAGAGGTCAGCGCAGCAAACAAGCAATTGGTTGCAGATGGTTGCTGTGGGTTCTCCTCCCGGCTGATGCTATGACATATGAAAATAATAATAATAATAATTCAGTCCTTATATAATAAATTTCTATCTCAGTTGTAGTTTATAATAAAAACCTATTTTATCTCTAGCTACTTCATTATTCTTTTTTGAAATAATGTAATAGAAGATTTACTATTTCTATTATCTAAATTCCTTCCTTTGTGTGTGGCTGCTCAGGATGATAAGTTTTTACAACATTATTGGTGTTATTAATTGTTAAATTGATAGATTTTACTGACAGATTTTAATATTAAATTTTTTTCATAAGCCGAGCCAATAGAAAAAATATATAATGTTTAATATATTTTAATCTTATATTATTTTCTCTAAAAAATAACTACCAATTTTACTTTTAAAACAGGCAAAACTCTCTGTACAGCAGTGCCACTCAGTGCAAGCCAGAGTAATCAATGAATGCAAGAAGGTTTGTGCATAAAATCCTTATCTAGTGCCTATTTATACAATATCCCCAGACTAGTTTCTAGGTTGTAGCTTTCATCAGTGAGGAGCCTTGAATCTGAGAGCACAGCACCTAGATCTTAGGATCTAATACAATCCTCCAGCATCTACCTTTTATCTCTACTTAACTATAAAACTATGAGTCTGAAATTCAAAACAATAATAGTTTCAAATCAAGCTCACTAGCTTATATAGTCATATAGGTCCAAACTCAGTTCAATACCCATACATTTTGTTATCTTTGGTCCTTCAATAATCATAGCCACAACTATCCTATTAGACCTACATGACTATATAAAATAGTGAGCTTGGGTTGAAAATATTATTGTGTTTTCAATTTCAGACTGTTTTGTAGTTAAGTAGAGATAAAAGATGGATGCTGGCAGATTGCATTAGATCCTAAGATCTAGGTGCAGTATTTTCAGATCCAAAACCCCTCACTGATGAAATCCACAAGCTAGAAGTAGTCTGGGGATATTGGATGCATAGGCACTAGATAGGAATTTTATGCACAAACCTTCTTGCATCCATTGATTACTCTGGCTTGCAATGAGTGGCACTACTGTATGAAAAGTTTTGCCTGTGTAAACAGCTTCAGTCAAACATAAGAAATGGTGATCATGTTATGTTTAGTGGATTAATTTTATTTTTTGTATGAACTCTTTATAATGCTTTATTAAATTAAATTATCTTATAATTTCAATAGACTACAGGTTTTTTTTTTAAGTTTTGTTTTTTAAAGAAAATTTTCCTGTCTTCATCAATGCATATTAAATTCAATTATTTTATAGTTTCAATTGTCTAATAGTCTTTTTCAAATAATTTTTTCCTTTCTTTTTCTGAAAAAGAAATTTTTCTGAAGAAGATTGTTAGATAGCCGAAACTGTAAAATAATTAAATTTAGCATTGTGAAGTGTGCTTAGAAAAGAACTGATTTTTAGAGATCTATGATTATTAAAAAAAGGATTTATAAATTTCTTAATCTAATATGAGCACAATAATGTGGCAGGAAAAAAATAATAAAGAAATCAAATAAAAGTAGTGTTCATAATATTAATCAGTGTCTTGATTGTGTTGAAATCAGATTTAAAATGTATGACTATTAACTGTGTAATATATAACTAATCTGTTTTACAATATGATTATATGTAATATATAGAGGTTTGAATTCAGACTGATCAAGTGTATCAGCAGTATGAGATAGCATGGATGGTTGACTGTCATGTGAAAGTCTGAATTCAAACCTCCTATATATTACATATTTAAGTGTAGGTATGAAAAAGCCTGTACTATAGAAAAAATTCATATTTCAATATGATTATATGTAATTCGCTTATACTTTTTGCCTTTTCTTATAGAATTGTCATTTGGAATAATCGTTTTGGAAGCTAAAGAATAAGAAAAGCTTAAACTGTAATGTTTATACACTTAGTATAGTATGCTAAGCATGCTTTCAATATCTCCAAAATAATATTATAACATAGAAAGAGATATTGAAAGCATCCTTAGCATTCTATATTAAGCTTATAAACATTCCTGTTTAAGTTTTACTTCCAAAGTGATTATTCCAAATATGTTAAAACAGGCAAAACTCACTAGCCACACACAGCAAGCTAGAGTAATCAATGGATGCCAGAAGGCTTGTGCATAAAATCCCCACCTAGTGCCTACTCATCCAATATCCCCAGACTAGTTTCTGGCTTGTGGCATTCATCAGTGCTGTGTGTGGCAATACGTATAGTGAGTTTTGCCTGTTTTAACAACAGTTACACACAAGCATAAGAGGTGGTGATCATGTGATGTTTATTGGTTTATTCCAAATATGATTATTTATATTATCTTTATAAGCCAAAAATTGCTAAATATATAGAATTATCTAAAATCTTTTATATTCTTCATATGATTTAAGCATTTATTTAAAAAAGTTATGAAATTAAACACTGATTTAAATTTAGATGTCTATAAATTGAAAAAGAAAACTTTCAAGAATGTATTCTACCAGTGCATGTATATACAAAGATTCAAGGCTATACAGAAACATATAAAATGATGCATGCTAAAATTAGCAAGTGATACCAAATGTCAAAGGAAGAATATGAGTGCGTAACAAATTGACAATGAACATATAAACTAATTGTGATCATTTTCTTTCTTTAAGAATTTGCTATTACTATTTGAAAACATTATTTGAAATTTAAATGAGTGATGATCTAGATCAAGGGAAGATAAGCTTAAAAAAAGTTGTTGAGCTAAAAGCTGAAGGTCTACTCTTGATGAAATTACAATGTGTTTTATAATTCCAAGATTGCTTTCAGGACCAATGATAGAAATATCAAAATATATAACTACTGACATTTCAGTAAAGTAACATTTATTTTTGTAAGCAGCTGTTATTTTGTCACAATTTCATTAATTATAAATTTTATTATTTCACACAGACATACCAATAACTATCATGAATGAATTATACGTCTTTTGCCTATAAAAAAATCTTCATTTTGGCATATATTAAACCAATGCACAATGCTAACTGGCATTTATCTATTGCAAATAAATATCACATCAACATAATATATACAATTACCAATAAGTGCCATATAATCTTGCAGAGCCTAAATTATTCTAAAAAAATATTAATGTTTCTTTTAGGTTATGTAAACTTTATAAACAGACTGCAATTCACAGAGGGAAATTTTCAAAAAACTTATTAACTAAAGCGTTAAATGCATTTTTTTAGAACAGAAAACTATCTTCAAAGTTAAAACAATGTGTCAGATTTGCTAAATATAGTTAATAGTCTAACAAACTATTTTTTAACATTTTTTTTTGAAGATCTTCTGCATTTAAAAATGCTTTTAAGGATTTAAGGAATATGCATTTTGAAATCGTCATTCCATTCAAAAACACTATATTAACATATAAAATAATTACAATATAATTATAAAATATAACTTATATATTTAATATAAGTAAGATTCACAAATAGATAAGGTCTTCAATCAAAGAATTACATGAATAATTAAAGGACCAACTTGTGACATATTTGAATGTAATTATGGTTCACACTTTGAGTAATTATTTCATTTTTTTTGTCCTTTACTCTTAATATCTATTTTCTTTTGCGTTTTTTTAAATGTTTTCTTTAGCCTAAAACTTCTGTTCATTTGGTCAAATCTTACAACTAATTTTTAATATAATTCTACTGAACAGATTTTCTTCAAATTTTATATACATTTGGTTCCAATGGCAATGCAATATTTCAGGTCATACAGATTAACAGGGTTGGTGGATACATTTCCAATTGCATTCAAATCAGTTTGGTAAATTATGAGACATATACAATAGATAGCATGATATTTTTTAAGCAAACACTTTCATTTAATTTGAAAAAGAAATTTTAAGGCATTGATAGTTAATTAAAATAAAAATGCAAATGGAAGTGAAGGGTGGAAAATTAATTTTTCTTAGGACTATTTATAAACCAAAGATCAGCATTTCAGGCTAATGTACATGCACTTTTTTATGAATGTTAATAATAAATTCTTTCATTTCCAACACAAGATAAAGTCTTTGTGAAAGAATAGAATGAATCACTTATTCTTTCAACCCAAATGCTTAAGTATGGGCAAATCTTAAGTACTGGAAATGAAAGCATGAAGATAAACCAGACATGATAAAGAGTAATTTAAAGTGATTGGTTTATCTTCATGCTTTCATTTCCAGTGCTTAATATTTGCCCATACTTAAGCATATGGGTTGAAAGAATAGGTGATTCATTCTATTCTTTCACAAAGACTTTATCTTGTGTTGGAAATGAAAGTATTCATTTATTATTAACATTCATAAAAAAGTGCATGTACATTAGCTTGAAATGCTGATCTTTAATTTATTAGGACTATTTATGTAAAACTTTTTTTACATCATTGCATTAATAAAAACAAAAAAAAATTATAAAATGATTTTTTTAATACTTATATTTTAAACTCTCTGATACTGGTTGTGGACATTTTTTACATTGTCATGTTATTTGACTCTTTTTTTACATAGTTGAATGTTTTACACTAAATTATTTCAAAAAATTGAACTGATGTAGAGTTAGACTAAACCTCTTGCAAAATACCAAACATTAAAAAATAATATATATAAAAAATATTTTTTCAAAAAAATGCTTTGATGCTTAAAAAAAGCAAATATATTTTTTCTTGGACTGCAATTTTGGCAGAGGACATCCATAAAACAATACAATTTGAGATGCTTGAATTAATTAATTTATGAATGCCCCACACTTTTATTTACTTAAAGTTACCTAAAATGACCAAAAGTTGTGATCCCAAAAAAATATTATCTTTTTAGCGCATTAGTTCTCACATTAAATAAAAACATTTTAAAAAAAAATATTTATATGTATTATTTTTTTGTTAGGATGAGTATATTAATTTATAAGTGCTTTTAATGATATTATTAGCAAACAACTGCAACAAGCAGTATTCAGTGAGAATAACTATAGACAAAAATAAATACCTTTGTCTTGATTAACTATAATAATGTAAAAATATTTGGTACTGATTTAGTATGCACTCACCACCATTTTGAATTCTAAGAACCACCCAAAATCCCTGACAACACATCCAAGAGATAAATGGTATCCATTACCAACATGTGGTCATGATATTACCATTTCATTTGGAAATCGTAATTTTTATATTGTTTGAGCAAGCAATATTTGTAAACTGCTGAATAATTAAATATTGATATCACATGTTTGCATAAGACATAGAAGAATCCACACCTTTATTTAACAATTGCCAGCCTCAAACTGCTGCTTAATAGTAAAAAAAATGCTGTTTGCACTGACTAATAACTATCAATATGTTATCAATAAGCAATAAATAATCATAGGAGAAACTTCATTTCCCTGAGAATTAAAAATGAACGATGAAATTTCAGTACTTACAAATACTACACATATGATGCTATTTTCATTATTTAAAAAAAAAAAACAGCTAATCTAAGCACCAGTCTATTTACATTATTAGTTTATTAAATAAACTTCATTTCAAATCATTTGTAGACCTGGAGTAACGTTTATTTACTATCAACCATTTACAGGATATATGCTCAAAATATATACAGTGAGTAATATGTGATTAAACAGACTAATAAAATCTTAATTAGGTATTTATTTTGTCCCGATATGCGGATGTGAATCCTGAATATAAAAATGAAATTGATTTCAAAAAAGAGCATATTATTAAAAAGAACTACAAAAATGTCAGGTATTGGGATATTATTGTTATAAAAAAAAAAGAAACAGGAAGATATATAAGAAATATAATAATAACAACAAAAATATAATCTCGCTACCAAAAGATAAAATACAAAGACTCAAAATGGATGACTCGATCTGCAGGTGGGCTAATTATGTGTGCGTTTATGCCGATATACATATGTATTTTTTTTAATAGGTGCTTGATAAAAAGTAAATAAATCTAAATTATTATTTTTAATTCGTGTGATTTTTATTAAATATATTTAAACATTTAATTTATTGTTAACACAGAACCATACTAATATAAATACAATTTCTAAGTCAAAAGTAAAATTTTGTTGTTGTTGTGGGTATAATTTGTTCCCTCCTCTTTTCTTTTTTGAAAGTCAATCCTGCCAGTAAAATCTCCTCCACCTAAAGTTATTAATTCAATTGGATAAATGATATATGGATGATGGCAGGAAATAGGAAAAAGTTCTGTAGCCTTAGGGTTAGCCACAATTTATAAATAGTGAAAAACATTTTTACATAAATTCAATATAATAAATTCAGATGTAATACGTTTTGGTCTAGAAAAATTGCATAAAAAAAGATAATTTAATTAAATAAAGAAAATTTTTAATTTTATTCAAATATATATAATTTTTTAAGACATTATTTCTTATGAAGCAATACTGAACAATCCACGCAGAATTGTTTTATAAACAACATACAATCTGCGCTTAAGTAAAATATATCCATATATGCACGCACATACACGTCAGAACTGAAATGTTAACAACATCTAGTATCCCAATTATCCAGACCTATGAGCAGTAAACCATGGACCCAAAGCTTTGCCTCTGGCTACACACTCCAGCTTTTCCTAATAATTACTTGGTAAAAGAACAAGTTATTCGAGTTATTGCTATCTTCAATAGAACCTGTAACAAACATGGGGTCTACTTATCCTTTGTCTGATTGGTTCTCTTGGATCAAGCAAAATGAGCTCTCTAGCAGAATCATGCAAAAGTAGAATAAAGAGATAAGAAAACTATCGAAGACTTTAGTTACAGATCATATTTCATTCTTACATATCTGCCAATTTCTTATATTTAAAAATAAAATTAAGCTTAAAATGTAAAATATTCTGCACACATTGAATGTCTTAATTTTTTAATAGATTAATAAAAAAAAAAAGTATAATAGAATAAAATAACGAAAAAGGGAGAAAAGTAAAATTTAGTTTATAAATTAATACAATACTAGTAGAAGAAAATAATTACAAAATTTTTACCCTAGGATAAAACTCTTAAAACTATACGAGAAGCAGGCCTAGAAACTAGGATGGGGTGTAAGAACCCTGTAAACAGATGGTCGAAATGGAGACGGTATAGAGAAAACCCTTAATACTGGAGATGTCTATGAGACAGTGAGGGCCAAGGCTTTATGGGTCAATGACAGCATATCTGAAATCCAATCTGTTATTCCAAGATGTCATTAAATCGTCATCAGAAGTATACTGGGCTTGCCTGCAGCTAACGGAAATTCCTGCTGAGGTTCCTCTTGTCTTATTTTTTGGCAGACGAATCTCAAACTAAGCAAGCGTGAGAGAGATTATAAGAAGCAAGCTTGCAGGCTCATAGCCTGAACATTAGATATACCTCATCAACCTCCAGTGTAATTATGAGCTCTGAGGGGCAGCGCAACAAAGCTATTACTACTGACAAGTGACAAATGACTCTGGTGCAGTCCCAAAGCTGCAGAATCGTATTACAAGCCGATTAGAAAAACATTAAACTTGAAATAAGGCACCTGAGAGAAAAAATGTACAGCACAAACAGAAAGCCTTCACTTTAGACTATAGACTGTTTTAAAACTTCATTTTACATCACTAACTTTTTTTTACACACCTAATAATAAATTTACTAATCCTAGAACAATAGCATATGTTTATTCGATTTAGTTTAAAATATATTAGCAAATTGTATAAATGTATTCAAATCATTACGATTTTTTAATATGGAGAGGAAGAGCGAAAGCGGAGCGAGCGAGAAAGAGAAATATAATGCTAACGTTTTAAATAGCGATTACAAACTGTATAGCCAGAAATAAAATTAAATGTTGATTAGAATAGATAGCCACTGGCAACATAAACACTAATTCAGAGGAATAGAAAAGCTGACCAGAAAGAACCAACTTTGCCTGGGGTAAATAGCCTACCTAGTTTCCAGGTGAAGAGTCAAACTTTGACTGTGGCGGGGGGGGGGGTGTACGTATTGTAATATAGATAAAAACTGTCATTACTGGAATATAAAAGTAAAAAAGTAATCTTTTTTTTTTTTTCAAATATCAATCCTACCACTTAATTATTTAATAAATTTGGCAAAAAACAATATATATTGAATCATGCTTTTTTTTTTTTACGGTTGTCGTAAACTTACTGATTTTTAATACCATTGAATAATCATTCTCAAATTATTTTTGCATATTAAAAACAAGAAGTGTAATCAAACTAATTAACGCAACCAACCATAAATGGCATTAGGAGGCATCTAGGAAGAAGTTAGCAAAAATGCATGGAATGTGGATCTTTAATGCCCATCAGAGGTTCAGAATTCTAGACAGAATGACTACATTTATACCCTATTACATTTGAAAATCACCTTTGTGTAATGACATCAAGGGCTAGCAAGGTAGAGAGGCTTTTAAAACTACTGATGGACCTAATATAACTGGTAATATTACTTTAAATGATTTCCACAGAGTCCAAACTTGATTAACCAACTGTGTCAACAATAGTATCGAGTCAAATACAGAAAAAAAAAAGATTCAAATTACGAGGACAATCAGTATAAATTGAAACATATTTAACTTTCCATCACTTTGCGTTAAAGTCAGATATCGTGACATCTGAAAATCTTTTATCATTTTGCTGCAAATTTTCCTTATCAGTTAAGTTCTAGAAATGTTCCGTATATAATAGATAAAATAAATAAATAAAGCGTTTATAGTAATATATGACTCCAATATTACATTTTATTTCTGAAATATTTGTAGTGTGTGTGTATGTGGGGACTTTTTGTTAAAGTATATAGGTAAAAAAACAAAACGGCTGCAGGCAAAGAGCCCTCTAATAACCTTTCATAGAAAAACAGCGAAGAGAAGTCAATACTCATCGGGCATTCCAATTTGCCAGGTGATGAAGGTTTGCGCGGTTTCCCCTTTTTGTTTTATATTTACTAAGAAAAGTTAGATATTCATTTACCGACAAATGTTAAATGGTTGGATTGAGTTAACTAAATTAAAAAAAAAAAATTCCAGGTCTAATGAAAAATGTCCACGTTTACTTGGCTCGGATTTGAACCTAGAGCTTTTGTGTGAAGAGCGGATGCTCGGCCAATCGAATCATGCTATCTCTAAAGTAGATACTATATACTATAATGTATAATATATAAATTGTAATAGAAACATTTATATTAAGAAAGCAGATTTATAACTCACTATCAAAAAAATTTGAACTCCTGTTTAACACTAATATATATATAATAATAATCTAGAGTGAAATAAAGCAGATTAAATTTACATCATTTATTTTTAAAAAATATCCACAAAAAATCTCCTCCCTCCTTTCTTTTAAAGCATTATTAACACCTCTTAATAGAGGTTCCACCTTCTTTTGAATGGTTCTGATAAATTATCCTGTCAATTGTTTTTAAGACTCACAATTAATAAAATTACCACAAGAAGCATTGAAGAGAGAAAAATCAGATTTTATGGAAAGATTAGCAAATCACAACAGGGATGATGAAGATGATAAAAAAAAAAACTTTCTAAAAAAAAAAAATTCTGCCATCAGTAATTAAAAGAATACTTACTTAACAATTTAACGTATACGAATGAAGTTTTAGAAACTGCGTGTGTGTGTGTGTGTATTTATATGTTTCGCAGACTCGATCTTTTGCATATACAGTATATATATTACGGTTAAGCTAAAATCAACTTGATTATTAAATGATAGCATTTGCGTTCTGCAACAATTAAATGAGAAACTTTGGAATGAAGTTTTACTTAATTGATATTTCAGCTATGAGACTCTACTATGATACTGGATAATAAAAACCCAAACTTTATATCTAGATATTACAGTAAATTTAGAACTAATGAATAGGTAGATTATAGCCATAATAAGGTCAATTAAAATTTGAAAATTAAATCATTTACCCATGTGGCTACACTCTGCTTATGGTTTATTAAATAAATTCATTAATCCCCAAATAAAACATTAATACTAATGCAAAGGAAATATAATAAAGCTAATGATGGGCTCTGTATATCTAAAAGCATGATAACTCTCTCCAATTAATAGTGAAAGTTATATTTTACCGTCAATATATTAAGACTTATCAGGCTGATTTAAATTAAAATAGCTATTCATTTACTAACTAATGTTAAAGCTGATGGAATAGTTATGGGAAAGGGGGATATTCTAAATCAACTTAAAACACTTAAAAATTTCAAGGATTTTCTATCCTGCATCAAATCCCAAAATCATATTAATATACCCTTACATTCATATGACTGCATTTATAACAATAATACAACGTGTAATGATAATAAATGTATAAAATAGTTATATAACTTGAAATAGAAATAAATAAATAAAAAAAATGTCATGGAAACATCATATAAACATTCTAAATAAATAATTAACTTTATTTCTCAGGGATTCATAAGAAAAGTCACCAAATCTGAGCACTGTCTCTGACCTTTAAGTTCCTAGGTCTGCTAATTTTTCGAATCATGTAAAGTATATTAACATTCTAATTAATATATTTAAATATTTTATATCAATGCTTTACAAAATAAATGTCACATTTTCTTTTAAGTGTTTTGTTTATTATATATGAATCTTTGCAAGAATTTTTATTAAGATATGGAATAACAGTTCATGGCCACCGGAGCTATTGCATGGTTAAAGTAGTAAACGAACATGCTAAAAAATGACTGTTAATTTAATAGATGAAAATTTATATATAAAAAAAAATTGTAGAGGTCCCTACTGTCGTATCTAGGCTCATAGTCTTAAGGTTATAGCCTTAATATAACCAAGTTTCTTATTTAATATTTATTGGTGGAAAAAATATTTTAAATTTAATTTAAAATGATAAAATTTAGTATAGTACATGATGTTGTCTGTGACAGTTTTTCATTATTAACTTTTTTCTGTGAAATGTTATTATCATTTCAATTTTTAAAAATTTGAAAAGTGCGCATGTGAAACGCAGATTCTAGCAGATAAAGGCAGCAGTAAGTAAATAACATTAGCATCTATATTCAACTATTTTTAATTGTAGATTTACAAATAATTAAATTTCTTTACTCTTCTTTAAAAAATATATTTATTTAATATTTATGTGAGAGTAAATATTGTTAGCACCCACATACAAATTTTAAAGTTAAATAATCCAGTATTTTTCATTATTGAGGGCTTACACAAAGTTAAGTATTTTTTTCATTTTAAAAAAAATATTATTTTACATTTATGGGGGGGGGGCATTGAATTAATTAACAGTACAAATTTCAAATTCTCTTCATGGCCTATATTTTGTAAATTAGAAAATGATAGTAACTTGTACAAATTTTCAGTTATAAATATCTTCATATTTATTTCAAAGCATTCAATTAGACATTTCAGAGCACGTGTCTAAAGGTTGATGAGAAAAATTTATAAAATAGAATATAAACTTGATGAAATTTTTAAATATACTATATATAATCATATATAGTTATAAATCTAATAAATCGGAAATAAAATGAAAAATCATTACGTTTCTAAATTATTTAACAATTTATCTATTTAATTAAAAAGCTTATAATATTATAATGAAATAAAAAAATAAATTAAAAGGTTATTTTAAAAAAAAGGAAAAATAGTAATTTAAAATACTGTATATCCATCGCTAATGTATAATTTGATGGAATCAAGATTTTATTAATATATTACTGTTAAAGATAATAGAAAATTTCTTCAAGAAACTGATTGGAATAAAGTTAAAAACATTAATGGCATTAATCCTATGTATGTGTAGTTGAAGAGATTTTTAAAGACATACAAAAAGTCCTAATAAATCATTATGATTTAAAAAAATAAGTGGAATGTAAATTGGATAAAGAAAAAAATATTAAAATTAATACAAACAAAAAACACATGGAAAAAATGTGATTCATTTTTTAAATATAAGGCACTAAGAAATAAAATTAACTCTATTATAACAGAAAAACGATTGTTTTTATAAAAAAGAAATTTAAAGAAAATAAAAACAATGGGAAAAACATGAAAAAAAAATACTACTAACAAAATTTAATATAAATGATAGTATTCTTATAGTAAATACATTTAATTATATATTTTTAGAAAGAATTAATAAAAAAAAAATGTAATAATGTTACTAAAATTAAAAAAAACATATATAATAGGCAACCTCATTTAATATTTATGTCAAATTTAAATGAAGGAGAACTATATGAAACAATTAAAGAATGTAAATAAAATAACAATGGCAGATATTATAATATTGATATACTATCAGATATTATAATTTACATGGACAATAAAATAATTGTAATGAATTTCCTACAGATTTTGAGTCTGGAAATATAAATAATTTTTAATGATAGATCTATATAATATTCTTATTTGAATTGCTAAAATAGTAAATATTTATACTTAAAAGTTAGCAAATTTTTTAAAAATAAAAATAACTTTTTTAATAGAGACTAAAATGGATTCATAGAAGAAAGAAACACCAATGTGTTATTGAAGTTTTTCAGATAAAATTAATAGTGTATTAAATGATAATGTATATATTTTTTGGATTATTATATGACATTTGATGTAAATGAACATAAATAATTGATTCACAGTTTAAACAATTGTGGAATTAGAAAGAAATTGCTTAGATTATTCAAGCATTATTTAAATAAGATATGTTGTATCAAATGTATTGAATAATATGCAAATATATATATATATGTAATAATGCTCAATGCTAACTTGTAAGTAATCATTAAAAACCAGTCAACATTTAGACAATCCCAATATCAATAACAATCTAGGATCTCAAACTGTTGTCAAGGTAACTTCCTTTTAACAATAAATGTGACTGGTTTTTAATGATATATATATATATGGAGTTCTTCAAGGTTCTGTGCTTAGTATATTATTATTTCTTATATTTATAAATGACTTGAGAAATATTAATGTTGAAGCATCAAATGCAGATGATACTGTTGTCATGAGTATAAATAACAATATTAATATTGCAATTAGAAAGTACTAAGAGAGCTTGAACAAAATTGTCTTTTGGTGCCATGATAAAGAAATTTATATAAATGGAAATAAAATAAATTGTATGTTGATATATTCTCCTCATAGGAAATATAAAAATATTGATATAAACTTACATTCATGTGATGGTATATATAATAATAATATGTATTGATAATAGATGAAAAAATGTCTTGGAAATATCACATTAACATTCTAATAAATAAATTTAGATTTTGTAGCAATGTTTTACAAAATCGAAGATATTTCTTTTTTAAATATCCTTATTGTTATACACCAGTCTCTGTTGAAATCATCATTGAGATATGGAATAACACTTAATATTCTTGCCAGCTTTTCTAATATTACAAAAAGAAATAATTAGTTCAATAGAAGAAAATTATATATATATAAAATTGGCTATAAACCTTTGAATATATAATTCTAGAATTTTTTTTTTTTTGATAATACTTTCAACAAAGCTCATATAAAACAATGTGAAATGAATTTAAGAAAAACAAATTAATACATGGTTGAAAAATATTGTAATAAATACGAAACTAGGATAAGCAATCACTAGGTTTCTAAATTATTAAATAATTTACCTACTGAATTATAAAACGTACATTATAGAGAAATAAAAAAATCTAATTAAAAACTAAAATAAAAAACAACAGAATAGCTTAGTAGATAGCAATATATATATATTATATGATGAAATTAATATTTTATTCTGTATAATTAATATATTATTAAAAAGAAATTGCTTAATTATTATTCTATTTAAAACCAAAAAAATTGTAACTATATAAATTATTTATGACAATTTCGTTTACATAAAAGTACAATTAGAGTTTAGTAGGAGAAAAATGACATTTTGGATATTTAATTTGTATAAATAAAAAAATAAGCTGTTATGTTATCTTTAAAATAATACATATATAATTATTTAAATTGTTTAATATTTTAATTGGAGAAGTGCAGATAGTTGAAAAGTGAAATAAATTGAGATATTGCAGAACCTCACTGCACTCATTAAAATACGTATATGACAGCCAATCAGAATGTCATGATAGCCATCTAAACAACAATCAAATCAAAACACACAACAAAGATTTTATGAGAAAAGGGCAGCCACCCTTATCTCAACTTTTCTTTCTATATATCTAAGCCAGTCGTAAGTATTTAGATTTGAAAGTTTGAAGCTTTAAATATCTTCACAAATAACTCACTGAGTTTAAATCATAAACATACAATGCAAAATCCTATGAGTTACTACGTAGCAGTTTTTAGAATACATAACAAGCAGTAAAGTATGTAAATAATATTTTAATTTGTGAAGCGCAGATAGTTGAAAATTGAAATAAATTGTTTATAAAAACTGTCCCTATATAAAGCAAAACTAGGAATTAGTAGGAGACAAATTATTTTTTGCTTAAGCTTACAAGGGAGGACCCCAAAATAACTGGAATCATTATCTGGTTTGCATGCCTGTTATAGTACATACTTCTGCTATTGCATAAATCTTGCAAGTACCCTTTTGCATAAATCTGCCAAATGACATCACTGTGTGAAATCATGGCGCCATGTAACACATTGTTTTGTAAAGTCCATTTTGCACTTTTGTCAATTTTTTTATAATGGCTGAAAAGTTTGACAATATAAAATTCTACTTTTTTTACAAAAAACATCAAGAAAAAAAGTTGTAATGTTTAAAACATATTACAAGAATATCAAGCGTTGGTTGTCGAGAGGTCAGTAACAGCTGCTTTACAAGCAGATGTCCCAGGTTAGCAGGTTCACTTCCCGGCTGATGCTATAACACATGAGAAAAAAAAAGTTTAGCTCATAAAAACACAAGTAATTGAAATGATAAATTTACCACACCCTTAAAAAGCATCACAAGTTAAGTCCAAAGTCAAACAACAGTGATTTTTTTAATGCAAATGGCATTTTTCTCTCTGATTTAGCTTGTAATGGACAGGCATTTTATCTCCAAGTTATGAAACATTTATGTGATGTGGTAAAATGTAAACATCCTGTTTTGTGATGTGATGTATTTGGCTTCTCCTTAAACGAAGTCAAGAATATCTCAGCAACTATGCCCAGATAAACCTGTTAGCCAAGAAAAGAGTGCAAGCTCCACTCCCACAAAGTATCATCTCTCAATGCCTTGAATATGAAACACTTTTTAATTAAATTCAGCATAATCCAGCTTATCTATCAGCTGTAGTCGATCAATCTTGCTTCTTGCAATGCTTTAAAATCTCTTGAATGAAAATCTTAATTTTTTTTTTTCAGACTTAAGGTGGTGGAAAAACAATGGAGATTTTAATGGGCATCACTTTGCAAGTATTTCTGGACCATTATGAAAAATGAAAAACATTTAGACTGAGTATTGCATCAAATGGATAGTCATTTGAAAGTGATTAAATTTACAATACTTAACTCTTTTAAGGAGTTTTATGAGCAGACTCACTTGAATTCTGTCATTTTTAACGCTATGGTAAATATTTTACCGTCATTTGAAAGGTTATGTGATGTAATGTGATGTGATAAAATGTTCCATAAGATGCTGCCCTCTCTTGAATTATTTTACAAGTAAAAAATCAAAACTGACATTGAAGGTCTAACAAAGGGAGGAGGCAGTCCGTTCTAAGCATTGATTGGCTCTCAACTATTGAGGACAAAAAAATCCGCTTGTCAATAACTTCCACCGTTATGATTTCTTTTCTTTCATTTCGAAAATGATAAACGAATGTTTTAGACCATTTTAAAAGTATTTTTTGACATATTATAAATTATTTTGATAAAATATGCTGAAAATAAAATTATTATAGAAAAATAGTTAAGATTTTAGTAAAATTATTTACTTATCCGCAACATAAAACTGAGAAAGAAATCACTGATGTCAGCAAGAATTTTTAGTTGGTTACTAACATTTGTTTTAGATTTGCCACTATTGAATATTTTTATAATTATAAATAAAAATTTATTTTTGAAAAAACTTTTGTTCACTTTCATAACCTGACAAATTATTAATATACTTTTTACAAATGAAACTAAAGTGAATATAATATTAAAAGATGAATATATTTTTATGGTTTAGTTTGTGAATTGACCAATTAAATTTTAGAGTTTTACCTCACTCGACCAGTAAAATTAATTGTCCATTGAAAGATTAAAAATAAATAAATACCCAAATGTAAAAAAAAATAATCAAATTTTGAATTATATAGCAGAAGGGGATATACTCTTTTCTCAAATAAACAAGTAAACTAAAATTTTACTAATTACTAAATTTATTACTGATATACTTTACTTATAATGATTAACAATTAGAGGATAATTGATGGCAATAAGATTTTTTTTAAAGGACACAAGATAAATATACTTGCCAATATATATTTCAACTATCATTATTTATTCTTACATTTAAGACAAGTACTAATGGCAGTATAGTAATAATTTTTATTGGTCACTTATTAGACTAGAGATTATCCACTAAATGAATATCTCTGTAGTGTAATTTTTACTATACCATTCTCATACAAAGTAGGGATAAGTATCTGTCTATCTATATATAATAAACAATGATAAAGATATGTGTAGTAGATTGTGATCTGAGCCAAATGATGAGTGTTGGTTCAGCACAAAATGTGCATTTTGGGGATCATATTTATTTTTCACATGTTTTTGGTCATATGTTTATGCTTACACCCTTCCATAAGGTATTAAAAACTAGATAGAAAACAGTCCCTACCTTATGTGAGAATGGTGCAGTGAAAATTATACTACAGAAATATTAGGTACTAATGGTTACTTAATAAAGTTATGATTTGTTTGGATTGTATGGGGTTCATTTCGATCATTTATTTGAGAGCAACATTTGAACGAATTATAACAGTTCAATTTTCCAACTTGAAATTTTTCCTTTTTTAAATTTTTATGAAATACTCTTTTATTTAACTTACTCTGCCTTTTTGACTATCTGAATAAAAAATCTTATAACTCAATTTTTACCCATTTCTCAATTTCCAATCTAGTCAAAATTTGCAAACATTATGTAATATTGATGACAATACATATATATTTTAGTTTGCAAGCAAATTTAGTCTATACATTACAGTTTTTAACTTTATATGGGATTTAGTAGTCTTTACACTACTGCCACCTAGCAGTAATAAAGTTTCTTCATTCCTAATTTTTGGAAGTATATAAAACTAAAAAGTAGAATATATATATATATATTTTAAAGTATAATTTTAAAAAAAAGTTTTTTCCAGCTTTTGTGAATACAAACATGAGACAACATGTTTAAAAGTAAACTTGCAAGCAATGCATATTTTACAGTATCAATGTCATTCTATTCATAGAATAAAACTGATAATGATGATTTTGTAAAGTGAGTGTTAGTTGGAAGTTTATTTCTAAACATGATCGATCCATGCTTTTATTTGTGAAAGCTACTGAAGAGAATTTATTTTTATACTTTTTCTTGTATTCATGTGAATAAAAATGTTGAATAATTTTTTTATACATTTTTTTTATTTCAATTGAAATTGGTATAGGAACCTTGTGCTCGGTAGGAAGCCATTCTTATCAGTGCCCTATGCATTGTAGTGCAGTGATAGAGTAACAGGTTCAAGAATTAAAAATTTCTTGATCAAAGCTCAATTTTGCAACTCTAATGTCACATGACCTCTTGGGTAACGAACTGTTCAATTATTATTACTCTTATCATGTAATCAATTAGTTATCTTGTTTTTATATATTTTTTTTCTCATGTGTCATAGCATCAGCCGGGAAGCGAACCCATTATCCCGGGACAACTGCTTGTAAAGCAGCTGTCGCTGACCTCTCGACCACCAAATTTGACTAGGAATCTAATTTTATTTATGATTTAATAAAAAATTTAATTTCTAAATTTTTGTATGCACTGTTTTTTTTTATATCTTTTTTTCGGGTTTTTTTTTTTATTATAAAAGTTTTTTTTTTTTTATAAAAAAAAAATCAACAAAGATAACTTTCTTTTGGTTTAACAACGAGGTGTTATAAAAAAAAATCCCAAACAGAATTATTAAGTATGTGTATGTATGTGTGATTGCAGTCTATTTAAAAGCCCTTTAGCACGGATGACAATTGTATATAAGTCATGTTTATTTTGAAAGTGAAATTACTTAGCAATTATTTTGCAGTTGAAATGACTTGAAATCAACATTAAATAAGCTAAATGACGATATCCTAAAGGTGTTATTGTTGAATCTGAAAAAAAAAAAAGAGAGAGAAAGAAATCAGGATATTTACTAATTAAACTTTTATTGTGCCACAAACACTTTGTGAATGAAAATGTATTAGATTTAATTGCTCCAACTGATATTAGTGAAAGATTAACTACTAAATTTATAAAGAAAAAGATGTAAAAATAAAAAAATAAAAATCGAATAGTTAGTGCCTAGAGAGATTTATGCGACGTTTAAGCACTAGAAATAAAATAATTAAGTTTCAGTCATGGAACCGTCAACTTCGGATTCCATCACTCTATCATTACACTAAAACATTTATATTTGCAAACTGAATTTCACGAAATAAGAAATTTTCTCAATTTTAAGCATAAAGGTGAAATGAGAATACTTTGGAAATAAATTGTAAAAAAAAAAAAAAACTTTGTGAATAAGAGTATTTATATTAAATATGATTATTTATTTCGAAGCTAAAGAGAGAGAATAAGAAAGGAAATAATGGAAAGACCTGATAAATACTATAAGAAGGAATGGTTCGTCAAAAATAAAAGTTACAGACAGAAAACTATGGAAAAAAAAAACCTTGTGAGGCTTATGGTTAAGAACATTTTCAGGAGTGAGGAATTCTACGTTATTTGGAATTAATGGTCAGAGAAAGATGGAGCATACATTTACAGATTACGTGACATGTACACAATCAACATGATAGATGTGGATATCTATCAACCCATAGACACTTGCCTGACATATATGATAAGTTTTAATTTTACCTCAAAAAAAGTATATATTTTAATGATATAAGTATTTTATTATTTTATAATGTAGCTCTAAATTTGAATGTTATAAACTATGTTAAGGGAGCAATGGCAAAATGTAGCACACTGCATTGTCACATGTCAAATGCTCTTTCATTTGATGGTAGCACTTTGTTGTTAGTTATCTCAACTAAGGTAAAAAAAATATGCAGAACATTGCAAAAGTAAGTAAGAAAATTTCAATTGTTTTAAACCACTAAACATCACATAATCACCATTTCTTATGCTTGCTCAAGCTGTTAAAACAGGCAAAACTCTCCATACAGTAGTGACACTTAGTGCAAGTCAGAGTAATCAATGGATGCAAGGAGGTTTGTGCATAAAATCCCTATCTAGTGCTTATTCATCCAATATCCTAGACAAATTCTAGCTAATGGCTTTCATCAGTGAGGAGTCTTGGATCTGAGAGCAATACACTTAGATGGTTGCATAAGATCCTAAGATCTAGGCTGGAGGGTTGCATTAGATCCTAAGATCTAGTTGCAATGCTCTCAGATCTAAGGCACCTCATTGATGAAAGCCACAAGCTAGAAACTAGTCTGGGGATATTGAATGAGTAGGTACTAGTTAGGAATTTTATGCACAATCCTTCTTGCATCCATTGATTACTCTGGCTTGAACTGAGTGGCACTACTGTGTGGAGAGTTTTGCCTGTTTTAAATTTCAAGTGACTATCAATTTTTTTTGTGGTAAAGTTCTAAGGTACTTCTATTACTTTTGACCAAATAACAGATCAATTTATCTATACAAAATAATATATAATAAAATAACTTGCACGCTATTCATATAAATTACTAATATATTACACTGAAATTCTTTAAGTTTAACTGTCCATCATTCAAATAAAAAAGAAGATTCTTAATCTCAATTAGCTGAAACAAATATTGTCTTAAAACATCATGGATCAGGTGAGAAGAAATGTTGTAATGAGATTTGAGAGCTATACTAAAAAGAGCTAAAGCTCTTAGAAGAATCAACCAAGTAAACACCTCAAAGGAGAGTGACCAGAATGAGGTGAAAATCACTATATTGGGAATTACTATGCTATCTACACACCCCTCAACTAGTGGGAAAAATAATTAGTGTTACAAAATCAAAAGGATTGAATAAAGGTCTTTATACTAAGGATGATCATTGATTTGGAAGCAGCGAAAAAAAGGAGAGGATGACCAAGGAAATAATGGAAAGAAGACCTGATAAATAGTGGGAGAAAGAATGGTCTGACAGAGATAAAAGTTACAGATAAAAAGACTTTGAAAAGAAAAAACTTTGAGAAGTTTTTCTGTAAAAACATTTTCAACAGTGAGGAATTCTGAAGAAGATATTTGGAATTATTGGTCAGAGAAAGATTAAACATAAATATGCAGATATATGTGTTATGTACACAATATATATGATTATATTTAAAAATCATTTATTATTGATCCAAAACTTATATACCATATTAACCAACATAAAAAAGTGGCCATTAGTAAAATTTCCACAATCTATAATTATTTGTTTTTAGCATACCACGATGATAAAATCATACACAGATATAAAAACTATATTAATAGCATATAACCTTTTAAAAAACTTTTTTACAATAGCGATCAGTCTAATAATTATTATTCATGAATTTATTGCTTTAAATATTCTCCTGTTTGTTTGTTTTTTAAATTCCTATATCTTTTTTAATCATTTTTCCATAATGTTTTCAATTCATTTCTTATTACCTACAATATTTTATCTTTTTATTTTCTTTCTAATTTCATTGTTTTAATTACTATTCTAAAATTCCAAGTATTTTTTTTTTTACAATATAAAATTTTCCCCAGCAATTTTCAAAACATAGATGTTATTTATTTTTAAATTTCATAAATAAATAATTCTCAAATTATAAATAATCTTAATTACATATACATATTTATATAAATGACTCAAATGTTTTAAAAGTTTATCATTGCACCTTTCATCTTGAACCCTACATAAATTCAGACCATATTCTATCCTTATAATTACACCTTGTGAATAGTCGTTACTTATCATGAGTTAGAGCCATCCAACAGATGGAACTCTATGTTCATATTAATGGGTTGAAATTTTTCCATTAGGTCACTTTCTTGCAAGGAAGGAATTGGTTTGCATTTATTTTTGGTATTTTGTAAAAAGATGCATACTCATTATGTTATTTTATACAAATGAGAGCCTCATGAATAACTGGTATACATTTTCAATTTTTTAAACAAGAATTTTTCTTTCAAATATCCAGACCATAACTAACTTGATCACCATCTAATATAAGTCAATAAATAGATCTCTACATATTCATAGGAAGAAGATCAAGATGGAAAATTGTTCAAAACCTTCACTGGACAGTGGAGACCAATGGTGTCTTTTTCATGGTTCTTTTAAAAAAACTTTTAAAAAAAAGTTGTTGGAAAAACCTTTTGCCATAATGGCTACTCAAAAGATTATGTTGCCTATCTTTACTTACTTAGCTATTTGAAATAAATTCCACTTACTTGCATATTTTTTACTTTTAAATTACATTTAAGTATTATTATTTCTATTATAAAAAATAAATAACTAAATCATATCACATATTATAACTATCACATTTGCCAGGTCTTTGCCCTCATTATATTTTTCAAGCAATTTACTGTAATGAAGTCTATTATTTATATAGTGTAGACTATGTATGTAATATTATAAGGAAGGAACAATGACCAAGGATTTGTTTCTCCTGTATAATTTTTAAACCACTAAATATCACACGATCACTATTTCTTGTGCTAGCACATAACTGTTATTAAAATAGGCAAAACTCTCCATACAGTAGTGTCATGGCCAACCAGAGTAATCAATGGATTCCAGAAGGCTTGTGCATAAAATCCCCATCTAATGCCTACTCATCCAATATCCCCAGACTAGTTTCTGGCTTGTGGCCTTCATCAGCGAGGAGTTAAGTAATAATAAAAGGTGGCTTCTGGAGGGTTGCATTAGATCCTAAGATCTAGGTGCAGTACTCCCAGATCCAAAGCTCCTCACTGATGAAGACCACAAGCCAGAAACTAGTCTGGGGATACTGGATGAATAGGCACTAAATGGGGATTTTATGCACAAGCCTTCTGGCATCCATTGATTACTCTGGTTGGCACTGAGTGGCACTACTGTATGGAGAGTTTTGCCTGTATAATTTTTCAAACAATTGTAACTATTCCTATCTTAAGATCAACTATTAATTTCTTTTCATTATAATTTCCTTTCTTTCATCTTTTGCAATTCCTTTCTACATACCTTTGTAAAACTTTCTGAGTGTCATCATCACTATCATCAATTAGAACAACTACTGATCAACTTCAGAATGAAGATTTCTCCAAGTTTAATCAAGTGTCTCCAAGCTCTAGTCTCTCTTCTTTTATTTCATTCATCTATCTCACATGTGATCAGTTTCTAAGTCTTTTACAATCTTTACATATCCAATTTAAAATTTCAATCTGCCATCTATTATCATGCCTTCTAACAGTATGTCCAGTCCAGTTACATTTCAGCTTCTAAATTCTTTCAGTGATGTCAATACATCTTTAAATATATGTGAATTTAGGATACCAAAATAATTCAACAATACCGAATAACATACAGAAATATAAATACTTCATCAATGTTTTAAAGCTAAATACATGATGTTGTCTTTTGTAAATTTTTCTTTAAAAATAATTTTAAAATAGCGAATATTAAGGCAGATAACAAATTATTACTAAAAAAAAGAATCCATCAAAATAATATCTTTATAGAAATGTCTAGAGCAAAAATTTGATTTATTTCATATGAACTACAATCATTAAATATCTAGATAACATATTTTCTCCTGATAGTTATAGATAACAATTCTTTAATTAAGCCTTTTTTAAATACAACAGGCTTATTGTCAATGATTCATTACATATACATAAAATTTAAATAGAAGTAACAATAGCTTCAAAAGGTAGGTATAAATAAAAGTCATATATTAGAAAGTGATAAGGAATAAAAGGAATTATCTATTCTTTAAGCAGAAATAAAAAGTAGAAATTATATTTTAGTATTATATAAATCATTTACCCTCTAAATGTTCAATCTAATTTCAAAATGATTTATGCTATAGAGTTGATCCATGATCCTATTATATTTTGTTTTGTTGTTAAATATTGATAAGATTAGAATACCTATTGTTCATTGAACTGCCAAGTGTATAGAATATTTCAACATGCCACACTTTTATGGGTATAATATGCATATATAAATTAAAATTATATTATAAACAAAATTTACTATAATTGATTAAGATATTTACTAGTACAGTTTCAAACTATAATTCTAAACAGATGGTCAACGACCACTATACATACACTACTGCCATATTAAAACAACGTTGCTTTGTTAAATATGAGGAAACTTTCAATCCAAGTCACAAAATAGAGACTTTGAAAAAATAAAAATGGCTGTCTTATCTTTGTACCTAAATGCAATTACATAACCCAATCATAAGTATCTTGAATTGAGAGTTTGAATAATTTATATTATTCACTTTACTTCTATTTTATTTATTATGAATATTAACTTTCACAAAATTTTAACATTTACTATATGTTAATATTAAGAATTCTTAGAATTAATATAATTGACTAAGATTACAGTTTAAAACTACACTAGTAAATATCTTAGTCAATTACATTAATTCTAACATCTCTTAATAATATTAACATGCAGTAAATATTAAAATTTCACGAGTGTTAATACACATAAAAATCAAAATGGAAATAAAGTGACTAATATAACTACTCACACTCTCAATCCAAGATACTTATGATTGACCTATATAATTCCATTTAGGTACAAAGATAAGACAGCCACTCTTATCTTTTCAAAGTCTCTATCATGTGGCTTGGATTGAGAGTTTCCTTATATTCAACAAAACAACACTGATTTAATATGACAGTACAGCACATGTGCAGCAGCTGATTACCATCTGTTTAGAATAATTGTAAACAAAATTAGTAAAATAATAATAATAATACACTTATTCATAATAAATTGAGAATATACGTATATATATATATTATATAATATTAATATCATCTATGTTCTTTATTACTTTTTAATGCCACAATTTTATTTAACCTTATTATTGTTATTTTTTAAAAAAAGGAATAACTGTGCTTTGAAAAAGATTACTGGGGCGATTGAAACTGTCAATAGTGAGTTGTAAAAAAGCATTGTAAAAAGTAATAAAGAACATAGATGATATTAATATTATATGGATTTGACAATCTAATAAGAAAGATAAGGTTAAAATGAGAATGTGTTTTTATTCAAGAAATCACTGAAACAAAATTATAAGAAAATGAAATCAGTATATTTTTATAATGAAGTAAATATTGTTATCCTTTTTGTTCAGACAATTTACCTCAGTGAAATAAATAGTAAAATGTCTGATTTCCATCACTAGTAAATATGTTCTAGGTGATTTTTATTTCTCAATAACATTTTTCTTGTATAAAAACATAATAGTGGTCTTGCTATGAAGAAATTAAGACATCTGTTTGCCATTTTTAAAATTGGTATCAACTTTTATTAGGTTTTAAAATTTTGCAAAACTTTTTTCATTATGTTCAGAAAATATTTTATGATGGAAAATCATTATCATCATCATCAACCATTATCAATCCACTGCATGATGAAGGTCTCTCCAAGTTCAATCCATCTTTTCCGATCTTCTTCATATCACCCCTGCACACTTTCTTATTTCATCCATCCATCTCACATGCGGTCTCTTTCTGGGTCTTTTACAATCTCTTGGAATCCAGTTTAAAATTTTAATTGTCCATATATTATCATCTCTTCTAGCAATATGTCCAGCCCAACTCCACTTCAGTCTTTTAATTTTTTCAATGAGATCAGTAACACCTGTTTGTTTTCTTATCCATACATTGCGTATTCGATCTCTTCTTGTTACTCCCAACATGCATCTCTCCATACTTTTTTGAGTAGTGTGAAGTCTCTGTATTGCTCTTCTATTAAGTGTCCAAGTCTCAGATCCATAAGTAAGAACTGGCAAAAACACATTTAGTTTGCTATTAACTGAAAGGAGACCCTTTGATTCCTTTTGGAGGCCTTAAAGGAACCGAGTTGGGCAAATTCCTAATATCCACTCCATATGTTCTTGTCATTGCAGCTGTTATTATTATGTGATTATTCATATAGTATACGAACATGGATATGCTGCTCACCAACATGCATTAGCCAGCATGGTGAGTTTATTGGCTTTTTACCTCCGAGTTTATGGAAAATACTATACCTTAAATTCAGAAAGGATAATAAATGAAGAATAACATGTACTGTTTGTGCTTTCGACATAAAGCCAAAAATTTTTTATTAATAAACATAATTGTATATAACTGCTGGAATACTGTAAAATTTCTTTAAATTTTTTTTTTTTTCAAATGTGATTTCATTTTACACTCAGAGAGAAAAAGACTGCTTGAATATGTAACATTTGCAAACTTTAATGGTTTTTTTTTTTTAATTTACATTTTTGTTTGTTTGTTTACATTTTTTTGGATAGTGTATTACTGAAGTTAGTAGTTAGATATGGAATAGTTTTATATAGGGTATATGAGTACAGACTTTCACACCCACCACTCTCCACACTATCTCATAACACTGATACACCCTGAACACATATGTTGAAAAGATAAATAATCGCCAATATACATATTTCATGCTAAACCAGCAATCATCAGTTGGTCCAGATTACCATCTTTACACATAATGCTATAAGTGCTCATATATATATATATATTAAGATAGCCAAACCTCATACTTTAATGGACAGGCTTCAATCTACTCCACACTCCAACTCTTCAACCGTCCATCCAATTGAAAATCTGATGATGCAATGCTCAAAGGCCACCCTGAGGCGAGTTTCAACATATGTGTTCGGGTGTATCAGTGCTATAAGATAGTGTGGAGAGTGATGGGTGGTGTGAAAGTCTGTGCTCATATACCCTATATATTAGACATATAGACACAGGTATATAATAAGCCTGTGTGTTTTAGTTATACGGAATAGTTTGCAACTCCATTGTATTTAAATCACGCTAATAAATAATTTTCATCTTTTATTTCCAACAACATCAGTAAATGAAAAGTTATAACCACCACAAGCATAAAGGCTAGATAGTTCATCCTATTCTTTATTGATTACTGATGTATGAATGTTATTTATATATAACTTCTTGGAATGTTACTATTTCTATTTAAATTTTATATACATGCGTGTTTGATATTCACATATATAATTGTACTTTTAGTTGCTTGGGAAGTTATAAAATGTTCAAGCATCCAAAATACAGGTTGAGTATGACAATCCTATTTAATTAATTAAACCTTATTTTTATAAACTTATTGCAACGCTTTTTAAAATAAAGTTGTCAAGCGTTGGTGGCCTAGTGGTTAGCATAGCTGCCTTCCAAGCAGCTGGCCAGGGTTCGCTTCCCGGCCAACGCACTTGACACATGAAAAAATAAAATAAAATTGAAGTCAAAATAATAATAAATATAAATTGTAATATAGTAACCAATCGAGTGATTACATTTTCAGAATTAATGTCTGCTATGAAATAAAGAATACATACATTATCGATTAAACCAGTTTTTGATGTTATGCATCTTTGTCAAATTCTGACAAAAACATTGAATCACTGGAAGTTTAGACTATAATGTTTTTCTGAAGGTTTGTGATGATGGTGTTCTAGCTGTATTTTTATATTGGAAATAGTCCAATATAAAAATACATTTAGACTATAATGTTTGAATTAAACTTTGAAAATGCAATTAGATAACTAACTAATTGTTACAACTAAAAAGTAAAGGTTCTCAGAACGAATCCTAGCTGAGAGAAGTTGTGATTTGTTTGTCATTTTGTATTCTAATATACCATTTGACCTTCCTAGCAACTGGTTTGAAAATGCAATTAGATAACTAAGTAATTATTAAAACTAATATTGAGTGCAATCGTGGACTCAAAAAGTAAACGTTCTCAGAATTATTCCTAGCTGAGAGAAGTTGTGGATTTGTTTGCCATTATGCATTCTAATATACCATTTGACACCCCTAGCAACTGGCCACATGATTAATTGTTAAATCAAACACATATATTTACTTTTTGTACATAAAATACATACTGCTATCTTTAAAAAAATATATTGCAATACAATAGTATATAACAACAGTTATACACAAGCATAAGAAGTGGTGGTCATGTGATATATATAAAGTACTAACTAGTTTGATATTCAGTAAGCGAAGTCTATACTAGAAGTGTTATCCATGTACTTACATTAATATGAATTACTTTCGATTAAAATTCAGATAATAATTACAACTAAAATCATTTTTTAAATGCTGTTTTTAATAAATAAACTTGAAAAGATGTCAACTCCAAATGTCGGACCGTAATACATTTTAATATCATTGCATAGTACATAAAAAATAAAATAAATAATCCAATGATTTATTGCTCGGGGAGTTCGGGCACCGGAAGTAACAAAGCTGAAGCTGCGATTCGTGAATATTGAGTTGCCCGCCACTCTAACATTGCTCTAAACCGCACAGGGTATTGTTTTAATGAATATTATTGTACTGCTAATTATACACTTTTCAAAAATAATAAAAATCTAAAATATCCAATTCAATAGTTCAATAGGTATTAACCAGCTTATAAGGTTAGAAAAACAAAAAATTTCAATTTAAATAAACTGAAAGGAATTCATGGGAAATTTTATAATTAATTAATTAATCTTTTTTTAACGAAGTCTAGTTTATTCCCTTTACCCTTTTAAACACCATTTAAATACAAATGATCATTTTCTAATTAGAAACTAATGTTTTAAAACCAAGAGATTTCGCAAAACAATTAGGTTATAAAATTATATAAATATCAATTATTTATTATTCGCTAATGATCAATTGTAGGATTGCCGTTTTAATATAAGCTAAATGTTATTACAAAGCTATAAAAATTAAGGCGAAGCGGCAACAATAATTATCTTGTAACGAATATCGCTTAGATAATTGAGATTTTGTTTATTTCTCATTTTAACTAGTTCAAATATTATTATTTCATGGTTTTTTTTTTTTCACAGGCAGGAAGGTTTAAAATTATATCAGAATATAAATGATAACAGTTGAAAAATTAGCCTGCAGTGAAACCTGGCAATGTTGTTCCCCAAGGATTCCTATGTTGCTAGATACATTTGATGACAAATTCTATCAGCCTGTTATCTACTGACCAGCTTCTAATAAATTAGCTCCATTACACATTTGAGAATCTGACCGAGTTTTTTGCTACCTTTCTAGTTTAATATATATATTTAGATTTATTTTTTTTCTCATGATTAAATCAAATTACAATTTAATGCAAATTTGATTATATATTTAGAGACTTAAAATTATTTATTTGGCTTCCGATAAAGATTTTTTCCCGTTCTGTAAACAAATATATACAAAGCATATAGATACAAATTATAATTATACAGTCTGTATATACACGGACAGTGTGTATATATGTATATTAAAACAGGCAAAACTCTCTATACGTATTGCCACTCAGTGCAAGCCACAGTAATCAATGGATGCCAGCAGGCTTGTGCATAAAATCTCCATCTAGTGCCAACTCATCCAATATCCCCAGACTAGTTTCTGGCTTGTGGCCTTCGTCCGTGAGAAGCATTGGATCTGGGAGAACTGCACCTGATGGGGATTCTATGCACAAGCCTTCTGGTATCCACTGATTAATCTGGCTTGCACTGAGTGGCAATACGTATAGAGAGTTTTGCCTGTTTTAAAAACAGTTATGGCAAGCATAGGAAATGGTGATCATGTGTTACATATACATTAGTGTGGTTGCATGCTACACAAGTTATAATATACATGCCACATATTGTAATTTATCATACATGCACATCAATGGCATATACAGATAAGCCATTATAATATGATTTACAAGTATCAATTTTTCTGCACTCGTACTTTTGACATCAAGAATTAGAGATAAATACATTAATAATTATTATTAATTTATTAAAGTAGAGATATTTTCATTTCAGTATACTAAAACAAAATTTTTATTAAGAAGGATAGCAATCAGTGTTATACTATGACCGATAATGATTACGTTTTTATCTCTAGAGATTATGATATGATGTAAAATGGCTTCTCAAAGTTTCTGTGCATAGCTCATACACCCAAAAATATTGTTAGCCACATTAACACTCTCATTCTTTGGCAGCTTTATATATCGTTCTTTCAGCACTTATGCATTTCTGTGTCTCCCATCCATGAAAGCTGTTGCGGTACTCCAACTATCCTATTCTCATATTTCATATTTTTATCATAAAGAAATCTCTATCTTTTTTACGTAATTCACCTTTATATTTATTTGATTTTTCCTATTATTTTTATTAAAACTTCCATGTTGTACTTCAAAAATAAATGTTCAATACTCTACATCAAATCATATTTATAGTCCAAATTTCTATCCAATTCTTACTTCCTTTCCTAATATCCAAAATTTTTGTCTTTGCACAAAAATAATAAATTACTTATATTATTGCCATATATTCTTTTATTTCTATATATTTTTTTAGTAGTAGAGCATCCAAATTGGGATCAGGAAATACCATGATTGATATGGACACTCAAACTTCTTAAGAACCACTAAGCATTAAATCCATATGCCTTTTTAAAATTTAAATATTTCTTTTTTATTTAAACTTACTTCTCTTATACTATTTGATATCCGTTCTCACCCCTATACTTATGCATCTGAAATATATTCAGTATTCATTAAACAAAAAATAATAATAATTGAATGGCTTTGTTGCTGAGGAGTTCCTCAGAAATTCAAGCATCCAAAATGTGGAGAACTGGAGCCAATCTGAAGAGCTTATCCTTCAGAGTCTGATACTCACAAAAAATAAAAATTTCTGTCCATTAACTTTGCCACTGAAATATCACATGATCACCATTTCTTATGCTTACACAAGCTCTTGCCATACAATAGCGCCACCTGTCGTAATACATTTTTACACTCTACACCAACATCTACGATTAATATATTATTACTCTAGCTGAAATAATATCTGGATATCCATTTTCCAATGGATGCTAGAAGGTTTGTGTATCAAAATCTCTATCTAGTGTCTAAGGATATACTGACTAGGCATTAGATAGGAATTTTGATGTATAAACCTTAATAGCATCCATTGATTACTATGGCTTGCACTGAGCTGCACTACTGTATGGAGAGAGTTGTTACTGTTTATTAAATTTGCTTATTTTAATACAGTTTTAATCCACGGTGTTTATTAATCTCTCCATACAATCTAATTAAATATTATTTTTACTAATCTATTTTTATTACAGCCATGCAAACATTTTTCTTGTACTTTTAATTTCTCTCATCAAATAAAAAAATCTCCATTCCTCCTCGATTAGCCTCATTCACTGACCACAATTCACTAATGGATGCATATCCACCTACTTAATTTTAAATTCTATTTAAAAGTTTTTGCTTTTTTTTTTACATCTAAAACAAAAGAACTCTATTGGCCTACATGGTTTTGTACAGGCTACATAACAAACATAGATATGGGCACTTAAAAAATAAAAAAAAACATTTTTGTAGTTAAAAGCAGAAGTTCAGTTTTTTGAAGAACTATTTATCACTTATGACTCAATCTTAATAAAGGGGTCAGTATTTCTGAGAATATAACATGTAATATTGCATTGTTAAAACAGGCAAAACTCTCTATACATATTGCCACTCAGTACAAGCCAGAGTAATCAATGGATGCCAGAAGGCTTGTGCATAAAATCCCCAGACTAGTTTCTGGTTTGTGGCCTTCATCAGTGAGGAGACTTGGATCTGAGATCACTGCACCTAGATTTTAGAATCTAATGCAACCCTCCAGCAGCCACCTTTTATCACTACTTAATTACAAAACTATGAGTCTTAAACTGAAACATACTATTTTCAATTCAAGCTCATTAGCTTATATATTCATATAGTGATCTCAGATCCAAGGCTCCTCACTGATAAAGGTCACAAGCCAGAAACTAGTCTGGTGATATTGGATAGATGGGGATTTTATGCACAAGCCTTTTGGCATCCATTGAATACTCTGGCTTGCACTGAGTGGCAATATGCATAGAGAGTTTTGCCTGTTTTAACAACAGTTATAAGCAAGCATAAGAAATGGTGACATGCAATGTAATATTGCATTGTGCTGTAAAACAATTGTTAAATGTATTTTATTTGTGCAATAGCAAATTTTTCATACCATAGTGCCACTCAGTGCAAGCCAAACTAAGCAATGGATGTTGCAAGATTTGTGCATAATATTCTAGGTGCAGTATTCTCAGATCTAAGCTATAGGCTAAAAACTATGAGTAGGCACTAAATAATGATTTTATGTACAAATATTTTAGCATCCATTGATTGCTGTAGCTTGCAATGGGTGGCACTACTGTATGGACAGTTTGATACTGTATTAACAGCTTGTCTAAGCATAGGAAATAATAATCGTGATATTTATTGATGCTTATATTTTTGCGTTACTACGTCTTACTCGTGTATTTTAATCATCACTTATATTCCTTAGTAGCAATAGATTTACTCCAATATTATGCTTTTAAATAGATAATTATAACTCTAGATCATCTTGCCAATTCCCAATATATTGCTTCTATGGTTCTCATTGAATCTTCTTTAATAGCCATATTTAAAATTTCTGAATTAGTTTTTCTCTGTCTTCCAGTTGGGAAACTGAACATTAAATTTTTGCCTCACAAGTAAATTGTTGATCATCACAGAAATTTTACAGACAAATAAATTTTCAGAATGCCAACTGAAAAATTTGTGATATTTAAAAATCAATTAGACATAATACTCTAGGGATATATATATATACACACACACACACAGTGTGCCTCAGGAAAAATATGACCAATTCTATTTCTGAGCTGCTTGCAGTACCAGATGTAAATCAACATATGGGTTTACATAGTACATGGTTCAGACATTTACCATGAAAATTGTATGTGTCTGGATCATGAATTACAATGATTATAATGTTACATACCATCATAAATCATCTTCATGTTTCTCCTGTAAACAAGAAATCTTGCAAACTACTTCAAAAAGTTTTTTCAATTCATGGGTCCTTTGTCCTATACAACCATTTAAAATATTTCAGTAGCAATTTTGCTGAATTTAAAACAAAAATTAATATTAGGATGTCATTTTATCATGAATTAAGATGTGAAAGACATTGCCACATTTCATGTTGTGGCTCATGATTTAGACATGCTAGCACCATAAAATTTTGGGACAAATGGCTAAATTACATTGACATATACCATGATAAGTCAGAGATACTACTTCAGACACATTGGAGAGAGAACCAGTTACTTTATCATAGGAATATTTTGTATACATTAGAAATAAATCACAATTATATGAATAAAAAAGCAAATGGTTAGTTACTTGATGACAACAGAGTACTGGAAGTGATACTGTCAAGCATTGATCCAGGAATCTTTACATTTTTGAATCAAGAACTGATTCTTGGATTGAAGATCCATTTGATTTCATTCATTGCATAAATATTGTACAAACCTTCCATGTAGATGAACAATCAAATTATTCAAAATAAAAATAAATTATATGATCAATTACTCCTGAGGCACCAAAGTGAAAGATTGGCAGCAGCAACCTCTGAATCTTCAGACTGTACTTTTATGACTAAGCTAACTATTACAAGGCATGATAAAAGAATAATGTAGAAGCATGAAGAATTAAGCAGGAAACTAACCAATAATTTTGCAATAATTTTTTTTTTCTGATTTGCATAAAAAGTATATAAGTACAGAATGTATGCATACAGAACATATATTAAAATTAATATATAGTGTTTAATATTTATTCAAGATTCTGACAGCATAGAGGAACATTAAACAGAAATGATATTTGTAATAGATAGAGAAAGCGTAAGCATCATATTTTTGAAATATTCTTCATTATGAAAAAAATATCAATCCTGTGAAGATTTAAAAAGCCATTGTCAAATTTAGATTTGAAATTTGAATTTTTGTGCAATTTGCAATCTAAGAATTTATTAATTGAGATTAATTTTGGACTGCCCTGCTTGGCTTAGTGCAGTGATAAGAGTGTCGGATTCTGAAATATAAGATCTTTGAATTGATACAACTTCTAACACTTCCAACATATGAACTCCTGAACAATAATAAAAACACCTTTACATAACCAAAGTTTAATAAGACAATTCTTACATCTCATTATTTTGCAAACATTAAGCTCACACATAGCCAAAGTTAATGCTTATTTTTAGAGAGACATTCTTCTTATTTGCTATCATAATCAAATCAATTAAATATTGTGAAATAATATGTTTAGCTACATTATATTATTTTGCTTACTTATTGTATTGGAACTTATATTTTTAAATACAACGTGCATTAAATGGGGAATTTTACAATCAGTATTTTGGGAGCCCATGAGAAGTTAAATTTTATAGAAATAATTCATCTCTATCAAAGTGCTATAAAACGGCACTTACATATAATCACTTCACTCTCTTATCCGAAGTTTGCGAGACATTTTTTTAATAATAATAATCCATTATCAGGGCATCATGTTTTAAACAATATGGCTGTTTATTTTTTTTATGATGACTATCATATTAAATAATTCATTAATTTTTTTTTTTAAGATGATTATAAAAACACAAGAAATTACACAAGAAACCAAATGATTGTAATTAAAATAAAATTTAATATAACTATAATAACAAAATAAAAAACATGACAAAAGAATACTCACTTTGAGCATATTTTTAAATTACACAATTGTTGTGTTGCTATTTGCACATAAAGTTTAATAACATGCCCATTAGTACACACTTTTAATGTGGGTCATATCCTGTAGTTTTGAAAATACTCCACTGTCTGAAGCCCAAGGTACCCCCAGTATGTGGGCTACCATTATCACTTCCAGTGCTCCAACTTGTTATGGACTCTCAAACTGTAAATCATTTGATTACCCTTTTTATATTCTTTATATATCAATGGTCTACAATTACAAAGCCAAACTGAATACAGTGTAGTCGCTACTACTTTCAAATAATTAATTTCTTTCTTTAATTTTATTGTAATTATTTTATTCCAGTTATAATCATATGCTTGGTGGATTCTATATATATGATATTTAAACACATTGTGTAAAATATTTACAGTTCATAGATTATTCTCAGGCCTATATTTTTATTTTCTTTTTTTAATTAAAATATCGATGCTATGTAGATATTTATATTAGTGTAAAACAGTCTTTCAAGTGATTTTGAAATGAAAGCCTAATAAGAATTCATAACTAATGCCATTGCAAAAGAGGCATCAATATCTATTAGGTTAGTCATAAACTAGAGAATGGTTGGGGGAGAGGGGAAATTCACAGTTTTCCTTTTAGGTATATATAATTAAAGACCGATCTCATTTATGACTAATGATTAGATGAATGGCTATGAGCACTACATGCAAAATTATTATAAGCTTGCTTAAAACCCTTAGATTTGAACACCAGGTAATGATTGTTCCAAGCAGCTATGGTGCCTATAACATTTATACGCGTTTTATATTAGTGTTTGCACTGACTGCTTTGATACTGCATTGGCGGGCCTAAAACACCAAATTCATGGATGATAGCCCAGTTCTCTCACTTTGGGCACTTGAACTTATGAAATCGCGAGCTATTCGATTATTTGTATATATATATATATCAAATAGAGCTATTTGAACAGGATTTTTCCTGAGTTTTCAAATCCATATATGAAACATTTATGCAAATGACATACTGCCTTATATATATATATATATAAGTGTTTTGGTTATTAATTATTTTCCAATATCATCATTGCATATATTCCTGCTTTTACAAAGCCAGTTATTCCTTTTTATGACAATTAATAAACACTGTCAAAAATATAAATTATTTAACCCCGCCCCCTATTATTATTATAATCAATATATATTTAATTTGATATTTTTTTTCCCTGTATAAAATAGAACTTGGATTTTAAAATTCCTCAATAGTAAGAGACTCAAGGCAGTGACCTATTAAAAATCTTTTTGTACGTATGTGTGTTTGTTCTCTAAGTAGGCTAAGTTTACTTCCCTTCCAGCTATTACTCCCATCTTCACTCATCCCTCAAGTGGAAATGGAATATCTATAGCAAAGATTATAGCAATTTTTACTGGACCATATCCATAAAATCGAATTAATATTCAAACATATTAAGACTATTAAAAAATTGACACGAGAAACATTTTGAAAATTTTAACTTTATAGGAGACATAATCGTGTAAAAATAAGATATATTGTAAATACTGCAATACATTAAATTGTACAAACAAACAAACTAGAAGTAATTTAGATAACAGCTATATTTCAAAACCTACTAACTATAAAAAGAAATAAAGAAATACAAAATCCAAAATTTGTTGCATATGTGTGTGTATGTGTACGTGCTGCATTGCATGCACGTGCATTTACATAAATTTACTTCATCATCGTTATTTTTAATCATTAGTGCAGGATAAAGGTTTCTCCAATTTGCTTATGTATTAAAAATCAAGAATTAAAAAAAGGAGTTTTGCATTGGTGGTCGAGAGGTCAGCGCGACTGCTTTGCACTTGCAGGCAGTTGCCCGGGTTGCGGGTTCGCGTCCCGGCCGATGCTATGACACTTTTTTTTTTTTAAAAAAAAAGGAAACTATTAAATAGATATGTACAAAATACAATATCTTTGTACGCATGTACTGTGCATACGTGACATTTCTATATATAAATGAATAACTACTGTACTAATAGATTAAAACGTTGACAATAGTCTTTTATAGATTAAAATACAAAATTAATGTCTTAATAATACAGTAATGATTGATATTAAATAAACTATACAAGAGTTAAACCAAATATGACTTGACCTGCAGAATGTCATATCAAGCAGGTTTTATTCTTATCAGCTAACTACCTATCAAGCAGACTTAGTAACTGATGGATGTCAAATATATTCCTATTTATGGCATGTTTTTACTGTTTGAAGATAATAATAGTACAATCATAGTTAATATTCATAACATTGAGCAAACAACTTAGATAATAATACCTTATTTGTAAGTATTAGCCACCAGCTCATCTGATGCTAACACACGTGGCCTAGCACTCTTAAGTGATACAAATCTAAGTTAGTGGGTTCTAGTATCTTTTCTATTATATATGTGTGCATAGATTTTTTCCACATTTGAAAAAAGGTTTTTTTTCTTTCTATTGATTAAATAAAACCCTTGATTCCTCACATGGGCCTTAAATGATCTGAGTACAGCAAACTTTCTTACATACTTTATATTATCTTATTGTTACAATTATCATTGTTATGTAAAAATTCATATTATAATGAAAGTCATACAATTAGTAGAATGGATTTACTGGCTTCACTTATAAAATTAGAAAGATAATATGGTCTTTCTTTTTCTCTGAGAAGCTTAATAGTTCCTGATTGAAATATGAGTTGAATTTTCATGTAAAGCAGTGTGATATGCATTTAAGTGTGCATGGGTGTGTGCATGCTGCAGTAAGTTTATTTTTGATGTCATATATGGCTGTCAGCATATATGAACTTTGTTATGCTCAAAAATAGAACAATATAACTGATTATATAATGCACAAATCAATACTAATAGCAGACAACAAAGAAAGTTATGATTCTCTTTTCATTGATTTATTTATTTTTATATAGCGTGATTTCATTTATTATTAAGATTCATAAAGCGCGTGTGCATTAGCTTGAAAAGCTAATCATTAGTTTTTCACTGATTGTAAAATCATAATTTAAGGTTATGTAGTAAAAAGCAAGGGGAAGCCAAAAATTTTCAGGTTTCAAAGACTCCATTTAATAAAACATGAATGATTATATATTAAATTGAGCATTATACAGCATAAATTAATGCAGTTATAAGGTCATGGACACTACAGTTCAAAGTTCAAGAATCATTGTTATTGTCAGTTTCAATGCTCGTCTTTCTTATGAAATCATGAGCAGTAAAACAATTGAATTAATTATTTTACTGAAATTAGCAGAAGTAATAAAGAAACAATTGATATAATAAAAGGAAATATTCTATAATCCATTAGTTTATTTTCTTTAAGCAATTGTAATTGATGTTTAAATACATCGAGATGCAGAGTAAGAAAAGTTTATTAGTGAAATAGTCTTAATATAATATGCCTAGTATGCTTTCAATATCTTTGTCATGATATAATTATAGCAATTATAATATCATGACCAAGATGTTAAAAGCATGCTAATTATATTATATTAAGACTGTTTCACTATCAAGCTTTTGTGATGTCCTAGTACTTAAATGTAAAAGGATATATTTTACATAACAATACAAAAATAAAAAATATAGATGAATTGGGAATCATAATAAAGAAAGAATAATAGAATGATATTTTAAAGACTGTTACTATAGCTGCAATATTAGTTACTTAACTGAAAGAAGGCAAAAAGATATGAATATTTTTTTAAAATAAATATCCAACATAAAAATTATTTATCCACAATGTTGTTATAGATATATACTTAATATAATAATCAATCCAAATAAAATTGAAAGAGACAACTAATTATATTTACAATTATTTAATTATCAACATGGCTTTCATCTCTTATTGATACCATTTCAAGACATAGTTTATAAATTATATGATTGACCACTTACATTTACTTCACCTATTGGACATTATTTTACCTCCAACAATATAATTAACATTATAGATATAAACATATTATAATAATTAAAAAAAAAAGCAAGTCATATATAACGTGACATTACTTTTATAAGCTTGTAATTACAAAAATGCAATCCAGAGAGCGTACCAATAGCTCAAACAAGCTCTTAATTAATAAGTGTGGTATGAGAAAATATTTAAAATCTCTATCCAGAACACTCTCTCCAGACCAACTGTTTTCAAGCTTATGGCTCATGTCAGTGGAGAGCTAGAATGTTCGGACACTAGACCTAAAATATCAATTCAAAAAACCAGCACTTATTTCATACGTATATTTAAGTAGAAACTCTGAAATTTTCGGACATGAAAATGTCTTTATATGTTTATATAAACATATAAATAAATGACATAAAATAAAGACATAAAAATACATAAAAAGTTTTTAAAACTATATAAATTTTTACATACCTATATAAATAAATATTCTACCCCCCCTCCCCTTTTATAATAATGGGCATTATTAAATAATTGGAAGATTTAAAAATTATGGTAGAATTGTGAATGAGTTTATAAAAAGGGGGGGGGGGAGAGTAGAATATTTATTTATATATGTATATAAAAATATATGTATAGGTATTTATATAGTTTTAAAAAAATTATATATTTTGTTTATGTCATTTATTTATATGTTTATATGTATAATGTTAATCATATTGTTGAAGGTAAAATAATGTCCAATAGGTGGAGTAAATGTAATTGATAGGTCATGTAATGTATAAAACTATATATCTTGAAAAGGTCTCATTAAGAGATGAAAGCTGGGTTAATAATTAAATAATTGAACACATAATTAGTTGTTTGTTTCAATTTTACTTAAACATTATTATACTATTACAGATCTAAGTCTTAAATTTACTAAAATTATTATGGCTAAAGTGGATCATTAGCTGATATCATTATGTGTAATACTTCAATAAAATCCTATGAAAGATGCAGTTCCTGAATATTATAATCAATTAATTCTTCACACAAAATGGTCATAATATGCTGAAAAATTACCATTTAATCTGTTTTCATTTTTTGAATTATCTACATTTAATGATTTTCACGTTAGTACAAACTTGTACATATCATTCCTATTTAAATTAAATTCTGTTTCAGTCTTTACATGATTATTTGCAAAATTTTAATTATGACCATCATTATTTTGAAAAATGTTTTTAATACTGAAATTTAAAATATATTTTATTTTTATAATTGTATCATGTTATTAAAGGTATTTAAACTTATATGATAGGAAAGAAGGAGAAAAATTTACAGTATTCTAGCCAACATATTTTATTTCTGTAGAGAATGTGTTTCTTTTAATATTTTTTATATTAATAAAAAATAGTTTATTTTGCTTTGATTTAGTTAGATGGTGGTCATGATGAGGTTAATTTGAAATCTTTGATTCAAGACTTTTACAGATTTGTAAATTTTTCAGATTTCCAGAATAGATCAAATTTTACTAAAATAAAAAAAAAAGAGACAGTTTATAGCAATCAGACATACTAATTTATAAATATTTTACTGGATATTTTTCATTCTTTAATTTTGTCTGCAAATGTGTATACAAATTAATTTATTTAATATAAAAGATAAATTATACCTTCATAATTTTATTTGGATAAGTTTTTTAAATGTTAAAATTTGGATTAATAGTATTTTATCTGTCGGAATTTTAAATAAGTAAATATTATTCCCTTTACATTAATAGTATTTTTACCTGTAGCAATTATAAATCAACAAATGTTATTCCTTTTACAATCCTTACAATCTTTTATATTAGAATATTTTTGATTGTGATTTGATATACAGATATCATTAATATTTTCAATTATTATCAATCCATTTCAAAAGAAAATCTCTTCCAAGTATAATACATTTCTTTGAATTCTAGTTTTTCTTTTCCACATGATTCCAATAAATTTCTTTCATCTTATTATCCATCTCATGAATGGTCTCTTTCTAGGTCTTCTACAATATCTTAAAATCTGGCTTAAATCTTGAGTTTCACATTTATTGTCATCTCTTCTCGATTCATACCCAGTATTAAACTTTATTAATGGAATGTTTTAACACTAATTTCTTTTAATGATTTCTTACATTATATCATTGTAATTTCATCCAATGTTTATGATAGAATGCATATTATGCAAATTTAATAGTTAATAAAATTAATTATGAATTAAATTGCAAAAAGTCTCTAAGTGATAATCTATTAAGATGTAAAATTTTATATAATTTATTATATATATCTTTTTAAAAAAAAATTAGAAAATATATAAATTTATTACACATCTTTTTATATTTCTAATCCCACGTCTATATTTTGATACAATTTTTGATATATATTTTTTATTTTATTATATGAAACTTATGTCCATTTATAAAATTTTACGATTTCTATTATAGTACATCTTTCTTTCTTGGGTGTGTGTGTACTGAATACACACTACAGCTGTATTATTTCCCTTAATTATTTTTCATTTTTTTCCATCTGACCTCCCCCCCCCCCTCTTTAATTTATTAAAAACTTTTTTCTCTCCATTGATATGCTTACGATGCATTTATTTACTTTTATAAATGCTCTTTATAAATATATTTAAAACTTATTCCTTCATTAATTGGTTAAAAGCAATTTTCATTGTCTCAGTAATGCACTTATTTATTTTTTATTTTTTAAATAAAAAGTGGCAAAAAGTGTATTTAATAAATCTGATGCCATACTTTTTATATCATTCATATATATATAAACATATGGCCAATTGCTTGAGGGTTCATAAAAAGTTTGAGCACCAAATGTGCTAAAATTGATCCTGGGATCTTCCAGCACTAAGTCAGACACTTACAGTATTCAAATATCATCACCAGAAAACACAGCCTTAGCACCAGTATTTCTTGCAATTTTCCCATTGCTCTACTTTTTGACTATATTCTATAGGATGTTCTTCTTTTGCTTGTATATTTGAGTTTTAGTTTCAAATCATCATTCATTTGTCATGCTGCTGCATGGAAACAATGGCAATTCTTTTTTTTATACTATTCTTCAACAAAATTTCCTTTATTTGCATAATTCTTTGTATTCATCTGACTCTCAATAACTTCAAATATCAGCACCTTCTCAATGAATGTTTACCATTGTCCATTATTCACAGCCATATAATATATCAATAAATATGCATATGTCCACAGTAAATATAATCTGGTTTACAATAGGAATTCTTGCTTTCCCAGTTCATGCACATAGCTTATACACGTTATTATTAATTTTATTGTCATCATTTATAATTAAAACATATATATATATTGTTTTTCTTCATCAATTTTTAATCTCCTTTTCATTTGCTGCAAATTATAAATTGGCCTATAGACTATATATAACAATCGTGCATGCGTATATAAGAATTCACAACATTGCATATATTATAATATCAATCCCAATACTTAAATATTTTTTTTTTTGTATATGCAGCATTAATCATTAGCAGACACTTGTAAATGAATATGGTTGGGGACCCCATCCCCTCCATCTCTCAGAAGGCAAAAAGAAGTTAAAGATGAATTTTTCCAAGGACTATCCGTATAAATCAATCGGTGAAACATAAATACATTCACACACACTGCATTTTGCCTCTTTGTCTAACATCTTGGGATGTTTAGCATTTTGGGCAATATACTTTTCTTTTTGAATGTCTACATCATATTACCCAGTTGTAACTTTTCAAAACATTTTAATTTAGTCATATCTTATGAGGGAAAATAAAATAAAAACGTCTCACTCTTTTAGAAAGACTGTGAGATCATATGTGGACTACTATAACGAAATCGTCAATAAATTAGTTATTTTTATTAATATCCACTTTATATTATCATTCCAAAGAAATTTGCTCTTAATGGGGAAAATATTATAATATGCAGAAAGCTGAAGAGCATAGCAGTGGGCCATAAAAACCCTGTCACCGTACTCTCAAAAATTCACTTTAATTTAAAATTATCTAGCATATTTATGTTATGTAATAATGTGTTCATTTCTTATTTCCTCTCAACAATTTGGCAGACAACAACCCTACATATAAACAACTTTTCATAAAAACATATTTTCACAAAAATGGTATGTTTATTTAATAACCAATTAAATCAAAATAAAATTTATTATCTCTAAGTTATAATAAAAAACAAATTCATGCATTTTAAGTCCCTAGCGCAGACTATAATATACAAATATATTCGCTTTTTTAAATTTTTATTTCTCAGATAATGAATACTATACATAGTTGCTAAACAAAACGAGTGCGTGCTTTCACGATATTGACTTAACGACAGGATTATAAATAAACGGGAAATAAAATAATTAACAACATTTGTTACAAAATCAAAATAAAGCAACATTGCGAAATAATTTCTCGATAAAACTTTTTTTTTCCAATTTACTAAAAGAAAAGTAACAACATATGCGAAAAAGACTTAGTTTCTTTAAACAGCGATACCTTTCAAAATAAAACATTAACTTTAGTTAGATCTTTATTTTACATTTTTATTTAAAATTGTTCCTTAGAAAAAATTAAAAAACAAAAATCGACAACAACCTTACTTACGTAAGCCATTCATTACGAACAAAAACATTAGTTTACTTTTCCATAGATTAATATGAGATTTCGAAAACTAAAAACAAAATCAAATTTTTTGAAAGAAAGTAGATGGATGGAGTAGGGGGCACTCCAAAAAATACAAAAATTATACATCTAAATATGTACATTTCATATTTGATTGTTATTAACACCTTCTTTGGCTATAAAAAAAAGAAAAGCTTTTAATGTTTCAGTTATAAGAGCATATTTGCAAGTACTGTATCCACATAAAGTTTGTTTGTTTGGTGGATGTTTGTGAAAAGAATTCTTAATGCCCCCCCTCCCTAATTATAATCACCTTAAAAGCTAAGAAAGGCAACGAGTTCAATTGACACTTATTTCCATCTATATCAAGTATGAAACATTTACACACACACACGTACATTATTTAATCAATAATTCCTTTATTAAATTTTCACTTCTCTTTTGCCGTTTTTTTTTTTTTAATGTTTTGTAGGAATGAGTACTTCTCTTTTACTTTCTGAAATAATTCACAAACTTACCTTAAATAATTTAGAGCATAATGCCGAACTTGAAACTGAAGTTTTAGAATCAATGGTCAGTTCGGTAATATAATTTGAAAAAAAAAAAAACAGGCCAGGTGAATGGAACGGTTAAATACGCAATCCACCATAAATGCAGTTTAATGCATTTGTAGAATGGTGAACTCAGAACTGAAGATTTCAGTCTGGTAGTTTTTTTTTTTAAAAAAAGAAAAGAAAAGAAATGTGATTGGATTAACTGAGCGAAGCTGTTAAATACCGAATCTGTCCTTATGATTTTTTTACTATACAATTACTTTTACTATTCCCAAACTGAAAATAAACACTAAAATGGATAAGGTATGGATGTAAAGCATGGACTTTAAGCTTAATGAAATATTATTGAAGAATGTTTGGAATACCTTGAATGGATTTTGGTAAAGTTTAGATGCATAAAAACAACTGTTAGAGTTAGCAAAGTGATAAAAGATACTCTACTTTGGATATGGCATGACATAGATATCATACTGGCAAAGGATGTCACAATTGGAATTATGAATGGTAAAAAAAAAAAAAGGACTAAGACTGCCATAGATAAGTAACATCACAGAATGAGCAAAAATAAGCTGTTAACAATATTGGAAGCATGCATAAAAGAGGAGGGAAGAATGACTTGGAAGTAGATTATCCATAATATCACCCATTGTCAAAATGTAGATGATGCAGATGATTAATAGTTAGAATTATTATAAAGCAATTTTTAAATCAAAATCAAAATACTTCTTTACATTAAACAAAATTACAAAAATAATCTTCATCTTTTTGTGTGGTTTTTGTTTTTTGTTTATGGTATTTACTTTCAACAATCTTATTTTTATAATTTTTAATTATATATCTACATATCTGCATAAAGACCTCTCATTTTCTAATGCTTATTATAATTTACTTCAATGCCTAGGATCTGGGATTTTTTTCCCATATGTCAAAGCATCGGCCGGGAAGCGAACCCATGACAACTGTCTGCAAGCAACTGCTTGCTTGCAAGGCAGCTGCGCTGATCTCTCGGCTACCAATGCTTGACAAGGATCTGGGATTTAAAGGAAAAAACTTGACATTTGTTCAAGTTACAAATGTAAGTTTGAACTTATTCTTTCAAACAGGCAGCCCAAAAACAGCCTAGCTAGACAAGTTCAAAAATAAACATCAAGTAGATCTTAGCAGGAAGGTAAAAGAAAGTCAGAACACATTACACCTTCACTACCAGCAATTACCTAACTTGGTGAAACATGTTTTCTTTATTGTTTTTCTTTATAAGACTATTGGAAAGACATTTGCTATATAGTGGGCATTTAAGGTATGTTTACAATTGCAAATATTTTTAATTATTATTATCATCATTTTTGACGATTATCAATTGACTGCAAGATGAAGATCTCTCCAAGTTTAATTCATCTTCGCCCATCTCTAGTCTCTATTCTCCACACCACTCCAGTACCCTTTCTTACTTCATATATCCAGCTCACATGTGGTTTCCTTTTAGTCTTTTACAATCTCTTAGAATCCAGTTTAAGATTTCAACTGTTCATCTATTATCATCTCTTCCATCATTATACCAGTCGAAATCCACTTGTCTTTTAATTCTTTTAATGATGTCAGTAACACCTGTTTGTTCTCTTGCCCATGTATTTCAATCTTTTCTTGTTACTACTAACATGCACCTCTCCATACTTCATTGAGTGATCTACAATATTTGTATTGCTCTTCTGTTAAATGTCCAAGTCTGACATCCATAAGTCAAAATTAATAAAACACATTTATTATAAACCTTCCTTTTCAAACAGATAGACATATTTTCTTTTAATATTAAGTTATTTCTATCAAAAGCACTCCAATCAAGTTTAATTCTATGATTAATTTCATTCATTATGTTTCCATCTGTAGTTATAATCTGACCAAGGTATTTGTAGTTGTTAACTTCTTGTAATTCATTATTATCAATTTTTATTTTCTTTTTTTGAGAAAATTCATTGAACATCACATTAGACTTTTTAACACTTATTTTTAACCTTACATTTTTACTTTCACCTGATAACTCTTCCAGCATCTCCTGAAGATCTAAAGCATTATTTACAACAACAAGTGCATAATCTACAAAAGCTAAATGACTTAAATAATCTCCATTTATTTTTATTATCCTAGCTTCCGATTTTAATCCACAAAATATTTCTTGCACAACTGCTATAAAAAGATTGGAGATATGGAGTCACCCTGGTGTCACCCCATCTTTTCAGTATTGTTATGAAATCTAATTGTTGTTGTTGCATTTTTGTAAATATTATTCAGAATATGACAATATCCTGAGTCTATATTTTGATGGTCCAATGTTTTAATTATTAAAGAAATACTTAATAGAATGAAATGACTTTTCATAATCTACAAAGCCAAAGCATAATGATAACACTTATTCTTTGGTCCTTTCTATAATTTTTTTCAACACTTGGTGATGATCTACTGTAATAAAACCACATTTAAATCCATCTTGTTTATTCGGTTATAAAAATGGTGAAATGCAAAAATGTATATATAAATTAAAAAATACTAAAACAGGGTTTAAATATAAAATTTGGTAAGATTTATTGTACCAAGTATACTTTCAATGTGTTCATATCATATTTATGGTTAATTTTCTGAGAACATTAATTTTTTGCTGATTTGAATGCTATTTGATTTTTTGTTCATCATGTATTCATTTTGTGTAATGAACCATCCCTCTTTTATTTTACGTTTGTAATTGTTTCTTTTCCTGCACATACTTTTAACAATACTGATCACAACTATGGCCATATTCTCTTTCATGATTATGAAAGACTAATGAATTAGCAGCTTTGAACTTTACCTTCAATTTGTAATACATAATGAATGTTGGGTCATTTTAGTTCTAAGATTTTCTCCGGTATCACCGTAATATATATATATGATCAGTCCAATGTTGGAATTTCTTTCTTTGTGTTGTTCATAAGCTTGTTTAAATTTATGGGGAGTTTTATATATATATAATAAAAATACATATATTTAAATGTACCAAATAGGGTAAATATACTATGAAATATTAACAACCAATTGCACGCTTGATGCAATGCAGCCAATTAATAGCAATCAACTATTAATAGTTGGTTGAAGTCAATAAACATCACATGATCACATGGCAATATGTATAGAGAGTTTTGCCTGTTGTAATAATAGTTGGTTGACATGAGCCTGATGCATTTTAGCAAAAGAGTGTTCTACTGTTTTGTAATATATTTATATGTGATTTTTTATTTACAAATTATATAAAGAGTTTCATTTATTTTTTAATGATATTTATATATATACTTATTAAACTCATTAATTAATTTCAATAACTATCATAATAAAATAGATAATAGGAAAAAATGACTTATTTTCACTTTTAGAACAGTTAAATAAAAGATATGTTCACACAATTTTTTTCAGATCACGTTAAAAAAAAATCAAAGATTTTCACTTTAATTTTTTCATACTTGTGTAAGCTCATTTATTGTACACAGGTTTGTGTAAATACTGCTTGCACAGCAGTCTAAAAAATTTAGGTTTACACAGATGTAATGCATTGCTATAACTTCACGATAATATAAATGTATTTTTAAATAAGTAAATAGAATAATTTGTCACAACTTGTTTTTCCCTATGTCCAAGTTTGTCCATTCAGTAATTGCAACCGATCTCCAACTTACAAAATTGTGTGCAACTCACCTTATATGTAAGGTGAAAACAACAAGATCATGTGGCCATCAAGCAAATGTTGAGCTATAATTTGTTCTTCAGTCTGTTGTTCTGCTACTACAATTAAACCACACAGAAGCACAAACTTTTATTCCTCTACATCTCCTTTTAGTGATAAGACAAATGATTTGAAACATTATATTTCTATTACCAAAATATTACCTTTAATCTGAACACCACTAATTCAAAAACTTCTATTATCCAGATAAAATTATAAAATACTGCTCAAACATACTATTTTAATTATTAATAGTTACACAGGAATCATCCCTGACACGTGCAGTATGAATTTACAAAGCTTGAGGAATACTCTCACTTTATGAACTCAAAATAGGGTCATTGAAAAGATAACAATGAATCCACCATATATTTTTTATCTAAACGCATATTTATAAATGTATGTCAATGTTAAGCATTTAAAAATGAGAGTATGGAGATTTAAATCAATCACATTTAATTCCATTCACTATATATTAATAAATGACATTTGTGAAATTTTTAAAATTTATTACACAGATGTCATCATCATCATCATGTATAATCACTCCACTGCAGGATGAAGATCTCTCCATGTTCAATCCATCTTTTTCAATCTTTAACTTCTTTTCTCCGCATCATTCCTGCACACTTTCTTACTTCATCTATCCTTCTCACATGTGGTCTCTTTCTAGATCATTTACAATCTCTTGAAATCCAGTTTAAGATTTCAATTATTCATCTATTACCATCTCTTCTGATGTAGTTGTTTTTGCAAATAATGCTTTACAGCTGCAGGAAATGTTGCAGTAGTTATCAAGATAAAAATAGGAAAGTAGGACTAAAGATAAATGTTAAAAAGCTAAAGTAATGTTTAATGGATTTTCTCAAAATATGAAAATAAAGATTGATTATGAGAGTTAGAAAAAGTTAACAGCTACAAACACCTTGGTCAGATGGAAATATAATGGATAAAATTAATCATAGAATTAAACTTGGTTGGAGTGCTTTTGGTAGAAGTAACTTGATACTAAAATGAAATATGCCTATGTGTTTGAAAAGGAAGGTTTTTAATAAATGTGTTTTACCAGTTCATATTTATGGATCTGAGACTTGGACAGTCAATAGAAGAGCAATACTGAGACTTCAGACTACTCAAAGAAGTATGGAGAGATGCATGTTGGGAGTAACAAGAAGAGATCGAAAAAATATATGCATACATGTAATATTAAATAATTAGTTATGTATATGTATAATACTACATTTTATATGTGCAGCAAATTATAAAAAATTTGCAAATTTAATTTATTATTATATACTGAATGGAATTAAAAATGGGTGATTAAGATCTTCATGCTCTCATTTCTAAATGCTTGAGATGGCCTATATATATGCATTTAAGTAAAAAAGATAAGATGGATTCATTTTTATCCTTTCAAAGCCTTTGTCTTTTGTCTAGAAAGTGAGAATATTCATCAAGCTTTGTAAATTTATACAGCACATGTGTTGGGGGTGTTTTCCTTATAACTATTAAAAATCATCAAGTTACATAAATAAACAATTAGTTACAAATATTGTTTAATTATTGCAATATAAAAATTTTGTGCTAAAAGTATTTCAATGTATATAAACTATGTATATAAACTATAAATAAAAAAAAATATTAATAATTTTTATTAGTCATTCATTAGACTAAAGATTATCCACTTAATAAATATTTCTGTAATGTAATTTTTGTTACACCACTCTCACGCACATATTTTTATCACTGTTCGATATATATATATATAGCCAATTATTACAGATTAATTGATAAATGACTAACATGTCATCCACACATCACTTAATGAACATGAAAAATCTACTGGACACAGATTTGAACCCACCAACTCTAGAATAGTGTGTAAAGAGAGAAATGATCATAGGCGCAAAATAAAGGAGTCATATTTCATAAATAATGACACCCAATCAATTAATAGAAAAGACACCTGTTTCACCATTTCAAAAAGATGGACAAACTAATTCAAACAATATTTTTTTAAATAAAATACTGAAACATCTAACTAATTAACATAAATTTGAATACTCCCCCTTATCACTATCAACCGCACACAGCTATGAGTATGAAGCCATGGAGCTTTGAAAGCGCTAAGCTTTAAATAAATTATTAATAAATATAGCTTCTTTAACGAGCGTTTAAAGCGCATAATTATTAATATTAATGAATAATATTTTTTATTAATCATTCATTAGACTAGAGATTATTCACTTAATCAATTGTATGTGTAATTTTTAAGGTCTTGTGGATGTAATAATAAACATGTAACCAAAGACATGTGAAAAAATACCTTTGGTCATATATTTATGTAATTTTCATTACACCACTCTCACCCAAGATAGGGACTGGTTTCTATCCACTTTTAAACCTTACGGAGGGGTAGGGTCATAAACATATGACCACATAATGACCAATAAAATTAGTTGTTTTTTTTTTTGATTTTTAATAGAGTTTGGTTGTATATTTATTGCTGAAATAAAAATAAAAATAAAAAATCCTTAAAAATTCCTGAAATCAAAGATTTTGGATTAAAGAATTACCTATAGAATTAAAAAGATATATATTTATCCCAAAAACAAATGTAAACACACGAAATATTAATTCCAAAAATACAGAGATAAGTAATATTTAATAAATAGTATAATCTCAAAAGTAAATAAACTACGATTTATTTCCATACTCTTGGAATTAATATTCCCTCTGTTTACTATAGAACTTAAATTATCCTATGTTAGGCAATTAACAATTTTGTAATTAATAAAAAAATATTCTGCTGTTAATAAGTGGGGGAAAAAAATATTTTTTAACTTTGTGGTTAAGACCTGTAATGTATTTATCTAGAATGGATAGTGTTAAAATTGTGGGTGGAGTAACTTTCACATTTGTAATTCGAAATTGCAACAATTTATTTTTGATCTAACTTTACTCTGAATTTAAAAAAAAAAAAACAAATTTCATGCTAATGGAAGCAAGGAATTATATATTTTCTTCTCCTTTTTAATCCTATTAAGTTAAAGTATTATTCAATTTTGAAGGGTTGGATATATTTTAAACATGCTGCATAAACTTTCTCCAACTTTTTATTAGGTAGCTGTTATTAAATAAATATGAATTTAAAGCACCAAAATATTACATGATCATCATTTCCTATGCTTACACAAACTGTTAATAACATTAGCAAACTCTCCATACAGTAGTGCCACATAGCGCAAGCATTGTTAATCAATGGATGCAAGAAGGTTTGTGCATAAAATCCATATCTAGTGTCTATTCACCCAATATCTCCAGATTAGTTTCTAGCTTGTGGCTTTCATCAGTTGGTGCAGATCCAAATCTCATCACTAATGAAAGCCACAAGCTAGAAACTAATCTGGAGATATTGGATGAGTAGGCACTAATAGGGATATTATCCACAAACGTTATTGCATTCATTGATTATTAAAGCTTGCACTGGGTGGCACTACTGTATGGAGAGTTTGCTAAGTACAATTTTTAGCATATTTTGTTACATATGAATTATATATGAGATTACTAATCATTGGACTTATTAAATTACAAAAGTATGAACTTTATGAATATCCGGTTTATAAAAATCAAAAAAATATATCTAAACAATTTTATATATACAGATTTTTCATTGCCTGTATTTTATCAGATTAGTTTGCATTTTTAGATTTACTTAATAACAATCAAAACAATAAGATAACAAAACTATGAAGATAAAACAGAATTTTGACAAATCAAATCAAAATTATTTTGTTTAGACAGCACTATACCAAGCAATAAATAAAATTATTAAAATATATACAATTATTTTAATTAAAGTATTGGAGCTGTTTGAAATACAGTTAAAATTAAGATTCTTAAATTGTATTTAATAAAAGTAATTTAAAACTCTTATACATTATAATGACCCAGAAATCTTTTGTGTAATTTGATACATGATTTTTGTATATGAAACAAATATTTTAATTAACTAAAGAGAAATATTATATGGGGTGAGTGAAAAATAATTTTATATGATGCAACTTTTAAACTGTACAAAATGTTAATAATATATATTTGTAATCTGAGAATATTTCAAATTATTGTATTAACTCAATTTTTATATTAATTAACTAAATTATATAATTTGTAAAAAAATGAAGATGTTTTTAATAAAAAAAAAAGATATATTTGGAATTTTATAATTGTAAATTAAAATGTAAAAAGAAGATTTTTTAAAAATCATGCTTTTATGTAAAAAGCTGACTAAAAAGTACAAAATATCAAAGTAATTCCCACTTAATTAATTTACCATTCTTGGAAAATATTAGAAATCTTAAGAATCTAGATTTTTTATAAAACAATTGGAAATTGCAGGAATATTGTCATTTCATAAAAGCATTTGAGGCTCTGTTCATTTTTATGATTTATTTGAGCCTCAAATGCTTTTATGAAATGATAATATTCTTGAAATTTCCAATTGTTTTATAAAAAGCCTAGATTCTTAAGATATCTGATATTTTCTAACATTGGTAAACTGAGAGGGAATTACTTTGTTATTTTGTACTTTTTGCATGGTTATTTACATAAAAACTATTTAAAAAAACATCTTTTTTTTACATCTTATTTTTTTACTTTTTAATTATATTTACATTTTATTTTAAAAATGGTTAAAACTACAAAAAAATGTGACAAAAAATATAATTTAATAAAAAGATGTGAAAATAAAATTTTTTAACTAGATTATGTTTTAATGATGACCACTAGAGGAAGTTGTTATAAAATAATTTGTCATGTGATAATTAGAAGAAGACATCTTGATAAGATTCCTGTAAGGAAAGAAAACTAATTTGAAACTATAAAATTTTATTTTCTCTTAAATAGTTTATTATCAATTTTTATTTCAAATTGATCAATATTTTATATTTTATAAATATAGAAATATATATCACTTCTTTTTTTTTTTATCATTTTAAACATTATACTATATTTAAATTAGATTACAAATATAGCAATCCCATGTGCCTGTGCTATCCATATCCACAGGTTCAATAATTCCTAATTCATAAAAAATATTAAAAAAGAAGAAATAAAAAATAATAATTTTCTATATTTTAATTCATAGTGCATATACAGTGTATATATATTTATATAGTTCTTATACATATTTTCAACATGAACCAAATGTTATAAATACTAGGAAACTATGATAATCTTATTAAAAAATATTCTAGAATTATCACTTTATAAAATAAAATTTGGAGGGGGGGTTTCAAAATATTATTACCAATTTGAAAAATAATTATTTTTTTGTCTCCGATACTTTTCATGTATACTACACAAATATTTCTGTCCCCCGTCCATACCTCCATGTATGATATATTCAATTAGTCCTACAAGTATTTATTACACTGTGTTCTGAGTAAAATAGTTATTCATTATTTCTTTGGATGGTCTTGGCTTATTTAAAGACAGACAGATTGTAGGACAATTTACTCAAATTTTCTCTATTTAATAGGATGTAATCTTGCAAGTGATTAAATATATACATATTTGAAAGAATATAAAAAATATTTATCTCACACTCTGTGATTTAAAAACTTGAGTTGTGGTAAAAATAAATAAATTGTGATAGGAATTTGTCAATTTTAGTTAAAATATCTATAATAAAATTTAACACTCACCAGTTATTTACTTGTAAAATTGTCAAACCCGTGTCTTGCGCTAACTGTTTCTTCTGATCTTCAGAGGGATAAGGGTGCTGCAATATATATATATATATTATTGGAAATTAATTTAGAAATTTTCAAATGTCTGATGGTATTTATAATTAATAGCATTTAATAAATTTGTAACAAAATATAAGGATTACAAGACAAGCTGTTTCAAAAATAGGCTTAAAAGTAAATCTAAAAAATAGAAGATTAATAGAAGTATTTTGACGCAAGCTCTATAAGTAAATAAAATAAAATGATAGCAAAATAATAATAATCAATTGGTCTTATTGTCCAGGAGTTTATAAAAAATTTGAGTACCAGGAGTTTCAGAACTGTGTCATGATCCATAGATCTTCAGTTTCAGAATCCAACATTCTATCAAATCATACAGGGAAGTTATGTTTTTTAACTCAACTAAAAATAAAAATCGTTTGGAAAATAAAAATAATTTGCAGTATGTTTGCTGACATAAAACTGCTTTTAGAAAATGTATCTTTTTATGTCGAAAAACTTCTTGCATTGGTGGTTGAGAGGTCAGCGCAACTGCCTTGCACTTGCAGGCAGTTGCCCAGGTTGCGGGTTCACTTCCCGGCCGATGCTATGACATTTAAAAAAACTTCTAAGTTCTAGTCTTCAAAACGTGAATTTAGAAAGTGAAATTCAAGAAACCAGTAATAAAATAAATAACTATCATTAAATAATTTAATTGATTTGAAAAATTAATAAATGGATTCCAGCACAACTGGGAGTTTATAAACTCAAGTTGGACTTATTGCAAATTAAGAAAATAACAATGATCTTAAGAAATTCTGGGTCTTCAGGAAATAACAAGCAATATATAAAAAACTAAAAAAGTTATTAAAAAAACCAGCTTGTAACAGAATCACCTGAAAGACTAATAGGTAACTCAAAATATTGTACTCATATAATTTACGCTTTGCTTTCTTTTGATTTTTCTCAAATGTTTAATGTAAGATCTAAGATGCACATGAATACTGAAAGTTCAAAGTGACATCTTTATTTGCTTCACCACTATCTATTCTCATGTGTAAATTTTTTATATGATGGTCTGGTCCATTGATATTCATGATAACACTTCAATGGAGTTTTGAAATTTGTTTTAAATTTCAATACCATTTTTGCTTCTGTTCATTCACTGTTTTTTCTTTTTTTTTTCCTATTGACTAATTTTCATTACCTTACATTTATCTTTAAGATGTTTTACCATTGGACCCATAGTTTGGGGGGACCATTATCTACTAAGTCTATACATACTTTGGATGGTTTGGTGTAGCAGTGGAATGGCAGATTCTAGAGCTCAAAATCATTGTATCATGGTCAGGTCTGTTTTTCCTGGTTCTTGATTTTTTAAAGAATACCAATGAAATAAATTCATTCAATTACTTATTTTATCATTTTTGAAAATAATAAAATAATTAGTTACTCAGGAGGTTATGTGATACCAGAAGTGACAAACTGAACTTTGATCCAGAAACCATTAGTTTTTGAACCCATTAATTCACTACCACCACTCAATCACACAAGTCTAAATGATGATGAATAGATAGTTTTATTATTATAGTTTCAACATGAAGATTTAGAGAGTTAGTATCATGATACAGTCAACAATTTCTTGTAAGACATATTTATGCTAATAAAGGTTAAAAACAGATTTACTTTAAGTCCCTTGAACTGAAAATACTTTTGAAAATGATACCTATAATTTCTTTCTGAAAATAGACTGTAAAAGAGAAAAAAAACACTTTTATAATAAGAGAACAATCATTAAACTTGAAGAACATGATTACTTCATTTTCCTTTTTTCTATTTTCATCTCAGGTCAGCTGATACAGAATCAACAGAAGTATACTCTCACAATATATTCTGCATTTTTTTTTCAGTGGAAATATAGCCGCATACAATAATGCTTTTAATGTTCACACACTAAGTCAAATGATATTAACAAAAACTCACATTATTCTCTCTAAGACCCCATTTTCAAAAAACATCCTATCTTTGAATGCCTTTCTTTTGAAACTATTTGCTGCTTGTCACGTGAATATGAACAGTCAAGACTGATACAATAATGGCAATGCATCCATTTATATTCTTTAGCTTTTATTAATTGAGATTTTCTTCTTTCCTAAATAATAGTACAAGTGATAATTGGATAAAGGTTTTTTTTCATGCACACATCAATATCATTATAAAAAAAAAACAGCATGTTGCTTGCTTTCTGATTAAAGAACCTATCTTAGTTCAGAAATTTTTTAAAAAGATGGGTTTAAATCCTCACCAGTTTGGATTATGCTTAAAAACCCATTTGTAATCCAAACATCACTTTCTTTGTAAAAATATCTTTTCCATTATTGTTTCACTCCCTTTCTAATTTGCACCTAGACATAATTTTAAATGTAAACTTATTTTTATATTAAGAATGTAAAGAAAGAAATTTATATAATAAAAACTAGAGACCAATTATATTATTTAAACAATACTTCCAGCATGATAAATTAAAAGATCAATTTTTAATTATTAATTTTATTAAGATTGTTCTCATTAGTGCCAATAGGTTGATGCTAACTTTTTGCAATAACATGAAAGACATTATGCTTATTCTAAAATTTTCAACACTGTATAGAATATTAGTTTATATTTGCTTTCTCGTGTGCAGTTTGAAATGAGGTTCATTAAAGAACAACTATCATCCACTATCATTAACATCCCTTTACATCTGTGATTCTTAGGATAAGCATTGATAACTGTATATAGCCACTAAACATTACTTAATCACCATTCTTTTTGTTTAGTGTATGGAGAGTTTTGCCTTCATGTAACTGTATATATACATTATAATTCAAGACTTCAATCCCACAGCAACTAATTAACAGATTTTTTTTTTTGCTGAAAAATTAATAAATTTTAAGCCTAGTTGGTTAAAGCATCCCTTAAATTCGGTATTTATTAATCCAAAAATAACCAGGATACTTCTTGTGCTAAAGTATCAATTGAAAGGCCAGCAATACTTGAAGAAGAAAAGAGATTAATATCACTCATAATGTTCTAATTTATGGTAATCTATAGGCATGTTATTATTAATACGAAAGTTACAAAAAAACTGAATATTTTTAAAAACATTTAATAATTAGAATAAACTACATAAAATAGCCCAACTTTTAATTACAAGTAAAATGTCATCATAATAAACATTCAGACAATTAAAACAAGATTAAAATAAAAAAGGCAATAAACAAATAGAACCATTTCATAGTGATTTTGTATTACGATATTTATTAGCTATTTCTCTTTTTAAAGTTATTTTTAAAAACTAAACTAATTTTATTATTGATTCACTATAATAAAATTTAAAAAAAAACCATAAAAGTTTGCATACCAAAATATAAGCTATGGTATAATTCATTTTGTTTATTTTTTAACAAATGTGAATATTTCTTATAAGCTTTTATAGGCATATCAATTATTAGGCAAAATATTTATATATTTAACAACCCTGTATATATTGTAATTATGTTTTGTGCTATTTATTAAAGATTTTTACTTAAAACAATAACTATTAATGCAAAAAAGGTTCCTTTTTTTAAAAAAAGAATAAAAAATTGATTGTAACATGCATGAACCAATAATAGTAAACATAAGATTTTAGATTTATGTATGTAGTATAGGACTTTCATTTTTCTTTCTTTAAATAGATTAACTGTTAACAAAACATCATAATTGTCAAGCATTGGTGGTTGAGAGGTCAGTGACAGCTGCTTTACAAGCAGTTACCCAGTGTTAGCGGGTTCACTTCCCAGCTGATGCTATAACACATGAGAAAAAAAACACATCATAATCAAACTTATAATGATTCCAGTCAGGTGATAGATTCATTAATGACTTTATTATGTTCTGCAGTTATATCACTGTAGCCATGAATTCAACACTCATTAATTATGTGTTTCATAGTTTGTATATGTCCTTATATACAAATAACTGTGGCTGTCAAATTCAATTTATGAAGATGATGATGAAGAGTCTATGAGCTATTCTGAATACGTTGGTGGAAGTTCCAATAATATCTAGGAAGATCAAATCCAACTAGATTTGTGGCTGAATCAGAAAGAAAAAAAGGTTGTTTAGAACCTCATAAAAAGTCCATCTTTTACATTATGATGTTTTGATTGGCTAAACTTCCAGAAAGGGGATTTTGAACTGAGTCTTAGATCATGAAATTATACCTTGAGTTATTGGCAAGACTGATCTTACTTAATAGTTTTTTATACATTTTTTGTGAGGCAATTTCCTTTCTGATAATTGGCAGAGAAATATTTGAAAGAATTGTTAAAGCCACTGCAAAGAAATAAACTTGAATGTGTCAGAAACATTTCTCATAATAATATTATTTACTTAGTGCCTAGAAGATTTGTGGATGACATTTCTGAGTTTAAAAAGTCAAATATTTGAAAAAAAGGTCTTATTATTGAAATAAAAAAAACATAAATGGGAAAAAACAAAAAAGCCAATGTCAAAATTGGTTTTAATAATGTAAAGACATTTTTAAAGTTATGCTAGTATAATATATAATTTTTTTCTTAATAAACTATTTCTGATCAAAAAAAAAAAAAGGCTTCTATTTGGAAAATTTCACACTGAAAAATATGAAGCCATATCTTTTACTAAATTAGGAATATATTACAAAAATTAGAGAGAAAAAGAAATGAACATTTGAAAATAAAACATTATAAAAATGGTTACAAATGAGATGCCAATTCTATTTTAAAATTAATCAATTGAATTATAAAAGTCAATAGATATTTTAGGACTTAAATGTATTACAATTAATATACAGAACAGACTAATACAGAAAATTAAAATATTAAATTAATAATCATGATTTATTTCTCAGGGGTTTATATGAAGTCCATGCATTGGATGTGACAAAAATGAGCCACAATCCATAGACATCGAGCTCTAGAGAGTCACCTCTTGAACACTACATTAAACCAAGCAGGTTAATACTAATAATGAAATGGGTAGTTATTTTAAAAGTCATATAATGTTTAAGCAACATAAGTGACAACAGAAACCTTTCGTGCTTCAATTGCATTCAATCATACTGGGAATAGCTGAATAGTTACTTGGGAGGTTGTGTGATGTTCAAGCATCAGAAATGACAATTTGAGCTTTGATACAAGAACCTTTGGCTCTCTAGTCCATCACAATATTATTGCACTCAATCACACAGAGAATAATTAAATGGTTAGTTACTTAGGTGGTCACATGATGTTCTAACAACAAAGGCAATAGGTTGAGCTTTGAACTGAAAACTTTCAGGTCTCTTGTTCACTATTCTACCATTGAATTTAAACACAGAGGGAATAATTGAATTATTAGTTATTTGGGAGAGAGAGAGATCATGTTATGTTCAAGTATCAGAGGTGACTAATTGACCTTTTGATACACCATGACATTAGAAATTCCTTTTTTTTTTTTTTCATATGTCATAGCATCGGCCGGGACGCGAACCCACAACCGTCTGCAACCAACTACTTGCTTGCATGGCGGCTGCGATACCTCTCGGCTAACAACGCAAGACAATTCCTTTTTTTTTAAACACCAAAATATCAAATTTACATCTTTTAATAAAATCCCAAATTAGGATATTTTTTTTTTGCAGGTTATAGTTGTTGTTTTTTTTTTAAATAAATAAATCATTTTTTTCTTTATATTCTTTTTATTTCTTTACTCTTCTCTTACTTTCTTATATATATGCAATTTAGTTTTCTTTTTTTTCCCCCATATGTCATAGCATCGGCCGGGAGGCGAACCCACAACTGTCTGCAACCAACTCCTTGCTTGCAAGCAGCTGCGATGACCTCTCGGCTAACTACGCTTGACAATTTAGTTTTCTTTTACCCTATTATATATATAAAAAAACACCAAATATATTTTTCAATGAATGTTGTGAAATGGAAAAAAAAAAACCCATGGCTCTTTTTATCTTTTATTTCTCATTTCTACTTTCTTTTCCCAAATTTTGTCTCACAATTGAGTGATAATTATTTTCTTCTCTCTTTTGCATTTTAACAGTCTAATTTACGAATTAAGGCGTTGGGGGAGGGGGGTGACTTGTTGAAAACAGATTTAGATATTTTAAAAACTTGTTAACAGATAAGGAATACTCATTAAAAAAAGAGACCAGAGTAGTATTTAAAAATAAATATTTATTACGATTATGTTTTAAAATTATTATTAATAATAAAGTTTTTAATAAACGTCAGTATAAACTGACTAAACCTTATTTAGATTTTTGTTTTTGGCTTTAAGGTAAAAGATTACAGGGGTTATGACATACACAAGATCTAAATTCAAGCCATAATGACAATTTGGAATTCCTTTTCTTTTTGTCCCAGAAAGCTTACAAATATTCAGACATCAATCTATAGCCAATCTATCTGCTATCCAATTACTAGTCAGTTTGGGATAGTAAAGATCTCTGTTTTATTTTAATTAGATGACTTCAAGATTGTTGATTACAAAACAAATCACCACTATAATATGATGTAATCTTTGTACATCGTATCACATCCATAGATGTTACGCTCATGGTTTAACTTTTATAAAAATAAAAGTTAAAATCAGCTATTCATAACTTGTATTGTTTTTAAATATAAATTTATAATAGTTCCCTGACTCAAACTAGTACCTTAAAGTATTTAAAAACTATGACCATATAAAGGACATTAGTAAATTTAAACCTTAATTATTTGTAAATTAAAGTGTACATTATTTATACATAGTCACAAAAATACAGAAATTAATCCATTTTAAAAGAAAGCTATTCATAAAAATAACAAAAACACTTATTACTTTATTAAGATGTAACGATTTTTAAAATGAATAATGCCCATAAGATCTCAAAATTTATTATGCAGGATTTTGGATAAATATAGGTCAGCTATTTCTCATGCTGTAATAGATTTCTGATTAACCTAGTGACACATTTTAATCGTCTTAAAACATACGCACACACTTCAATGCCATTTGAAGCTTTTTCAGAAAAGTACAAAGATTTAAAAATGCAGATTTTTACCTATTTTCACAAGTCTGTTGATTTTCCAAGTTAGTCACTTTTTCAAGCCACAAGTAGAAATGAAAGAGAATTAACTGAATTGAGTTCCATTCACTCGTTTTTCTAACATTCTCTAATCAAAATTTAGCCAAGTATGACAATATTTTATTATCGACATACGAGTTTGGCAATTTTTTTTTCCCTAGATTTCTCAACAGTTCCAGACTTCTATTTGCAAAATTTATTTTATAATTTGCTAATCATCAATAAAGCTTTTTATGTCTTCTCATATATTTTTCTCTTTCATCTCTTAATTAATATATTTTCATTATAAGGTATTTAAAAAGTATAGAATAAATGTTTGATTTTTTTACCCCAAACTTTTTATTTTTTGCAAACCAACATTGGCATTCTTTCTAATCTCACTCATAAACATTTTAAATTATAAAACTGTAGACTGTGAAATTAAAATAAAAAAGACTCAAAATATAATACAAAATAATATCGCATGACCTTGGCTTACAATGGTATTCATGAACAATTTACTCCACTTCAGCTCTGCCATCTATACTGAGCTTGAATAATCAATGAATGCTAGATATAGGGTGCCTTACATCTCTATCCAGTGCTGCTTTATCCATATCCTCAGATTAGTTTCTGGTTTAAAGCTTTCATGAATGAGGAGTTTGCCGAACTTTAATAAGCATTACATCTAGGATCTATTGATTATTCAAACTTACAATATGTGACAGAAGTGTAGCAAAATATTTAACTCTTTAATAAATAAAATACATGACCATTTCTTTTTAAAATATTATGATGATTATATTTTGGATCTGTAAGTTTTCCTCTTAGCTTCTGAAATTTATAACTTGACATATAATTAAATATGGTGATGTTAAAACAAATGTCATATAATTAAAATACAATATTTTTTTTATTTTTTTTTAAACACAAAATGGATAGAATAAACTTTTTTAAGAGTCTATTAAACAATAGAAGGCAATATCAATGGTATGATAACCAAATCTTATCACCTTGTCTTAATACACACCAATATTTTTTCTCTGTGGAGAACCATGCATCTAAAATGAATGGATTTTTATAGTAAACAAAAATATTTATCATTCTAAGATTTATTTTAATATTTACTAAATAATGACTAGCATTTCTCTTTAATTTCTTGAACAAGGATCCAAATTTAAGTCAGAACATATTTTTTGCATTTTTGATGATAGATCTGAGACTTGGACACTTTACATAGACTTCAGACCACTCAAAGAAGTTTGAAGATATGCATGTTAAAAGTAACAAAAAGAGATCAAAAATGAAATACATGGGTAAGAGAACAAATTTGGTATTTCTGACATTGCTGAAAAAATTTAAAAAATGTGTTTGGGTTGCTAGAAGAGATGATAATAAATGATCAGATGAGATCATAAACTGGATTCCAAGAGAATCCAAAAGATCTGAAAAGAGACAACATGTGAGATGGATTAAATAAGGAAGTTGGCAGGTGTGGTGCAGAGGAGAGGCTTGAGATTGAAGAAGCTGGAATAAACATGGAAATACCTTCATCCTGCAGTGGATTGATAATGTTTGAAAATAATGATGATATACTAGTGATTAACTTTGCAGACAGCTCAGTGATAAATTGGCAAACTCGTGAGCTAAAGGTTTCTGAATTGAAACTCAATCTATCATTTTTAATGTTTAAATATGACATCATCTATTAAATGACTTAAGATTTAATTACTTTTATTCATAAAAAAAGTTGAGAAATATTATCTAATTTGAAAAGCAAATTAATAAAAAGGCACTTTCACTTCAATAAAAAACATTGAGTCTCATATTATACTCTGATTCAATATAGTGAAGAATATTTTGAGAAATGAACACTGAAAGTTGCTTGCTACAATTTCTTCCAAGGCGTAAGCTTGTGGTTAAGACCTGTAGAGGTCCTTACCTTCGCATTTTTCAGACGCATATTCCTGAGGTTACAGCTTTAGTAAATATTGCTTATGCAAGTAATGAGATTTCAGTTATAAAAAAATATTTAAATCCAATTGGTTCTGGAATTACCTAATTTTGTACAAAATTAATATTTTTATTAAACATATATAAGAAGTGATTCTAATTATATAATTACACGTGTAATAATATTTAATATATACATCTTTCACATAATTTCTTTATAAATCTTGTTTTAATTTATGAATGGTTTTCTTTTTTATATTCATATATATACGCTGTATTATATCTCTCTACCAACATTTATATATAGTATATTATTTTACTTCTCAACCTGCTCTTTAACCATCTCTTATGAACGATTTCAAGATGAATTTTATTAGTTATCTTTCCACTACCAAATAGTAATAGGAAAGTAATGAAAAGCATTTGAGAATGTAAAGATAAAAAGAGGTAAGAGATAAAATAGTATAATGCATATATGGATAATAATAAAAAAGAAAGAAATTGGTCAGAAAATAAAACAAGACTTATAATAAAAAGTTATATTGAGAATTTATATATTGTAATTAATGGATCATCTTAGGGAAAAAAAGTGAGATGCGTATAAAAGTATTGACTTATTAAATTATACTATACTTAACTGCAACACATATATTTTAAGACAGCAACACAAAATATTAACAGAAAAAGGGCTATATGGGATTTATTTGTGGTTTTCAGATTGATTTGTAGAGCCATTCGATTTTTTTTCTTTCTTTCTTTCCTTGAAGTTGGAACGGTCACATTCGTTTATGAATGGCTGCTATATATATGTATGTTTTCTTTTTTATAAATACAATTTTTTAACAAAAAAAAAAAAATCTATATGACTTTTTTATTTTTGAAGTTCATTTTGGTTAAATATTGATTTTGCTCTTCGGTGGCATTCAAAAATAATTAAACTCAATCGGGACCGTGATTACAAAAAAAAAAAAAAAATAGAAAAAAATATTCACCACTCTTTTTATATAATAATAATAATATTATTATTATAATATGTAATGTATTACGTTTGTTTTATTTTTTTAAAAATATTTTAACCCTGCTTTGAAATTTACTTCAAACAGATTCCGCTAAGATATAGTTAATAATGCCAGAATTCAGGACTTCAAACTAACAAAGAGTAAAATAAATAAGTAAATAAAACTTACAAATTTAAATGTGTAAATACATCCAATATTTGATAATGTTATACCCAAATCTATCTTTATTTTTCAAGTGAATTGTTTATTTATACCATATCAATTCTTTTTATTTTTTGATAATCAGAAAAGTTTGCGGAATCTTTTTTTTCAAGTCATAATAAAAATGGCAGGCTATTGAGAGGGGAAAGGGAAGATTCTCCAGAGTAAAAGGATCTGTAGATAATAAAAAAATTAAGAGTGCTAATGTCCTTTGCTCCAGGTCTGCACACAATTCACCAATTGCAAAACTATATTATATTATATTTTTTTTATTTTAATAGCCAGCGCACCAACAATCGTCTAACCAATTGGCTTTTTAACCTCTAGCGAACAATAATTAGATATCTATTTACTGACCACTATTAGAATGACTAGCTGCATTGCCTAAAGGCTTTCTAGCTTAAAAAAATTTCAAGTCAGTTTGTTATTTGCAAAAGTATTCATGATTCACCTGACCCAAATTCGAACCATAGATCATAAGTATGGTAGGCATTGTCACTAGTCACTACTATACAATGTTATTTTAGAAATTTGATAACAAATAAAAAAAGAGAATGCATTAAAAACTATAATTTTTTAATAAGCTCTTCGGCTTTAAAGACTTATGCAATAGCACAAAGTGAATTACTTTTGAGATTAAAAAAATTTCCCTAATAAAAAGTTTATAAATCTTGTTTATATAGGTTTTATTATTCTATACAGCAATTGTAGTACCTATGAGAAAAAGTGATTAAAAGGATAATATTAATAATAGAATATTTAATATATCGTTAATCGTTTTAATGTTTTGATTTAAAACATTTAAGACTAATACTATTAAACTATCTCACTTTACAATTTTTTTTTTAAAAAAAAACGTCCTTTGCGATAATTAATACAAAACCAGATGTTAACATTTTTGCATAAATTTATTTGTTAAAAAAATTCTTTACCGTAATAATCATTTTAATGTTAGAATTTTAAAACGTTTCTATTAATTTTATTACACACACGTTTTTTGAAACTACTATTACTAAAAAAAAAAAAAATTAATTTATGTTGTGTATATCACGAATAACATAAATAATACAAGAAATTAAGTTGGGATAAATAATTAAAAGATTTATCAGAAGAGAAATGCATCATACTTGAGCACCAGAAGTGATTGAATTGAGTTGGGTTCATTAGAACTTTAGCTCTTAAGTTCGCCACTTTGTCACTGTATTAAATCGCACAGGGCAAAAAGTGGCAGACCTACAGCATTCAGAGTTCCCAAGAAGTTAACTTATATAAGGACAAAAAGAGTCAGACAAGAACTGAGGGAATAGGACATTGGTTGAGGATTGACAAATAGGATTATCAAATGCGTTGCTTATTTGTTCTTCGATCTATCAAAGGACATATACAATTCAAAAAGATTTACTTTCTAATATGTCTTTGTTGATGTCCATATAAATACACATGCGTAAGTATGCGCATACATACGTACTACAATAATATTTATTTAAAGATTCGTAATATTGGCATTTACTTATTTATATATTGGACTATTTCCATTAAATGCTTTTAGAAAAATATATACTATATATCTTTTCAAATAGAACTTGTTACTAATAATAGACAGATGAATATAAACTATAATGCGTCATGTAATATTTTTCCTCTCTTCTGCTGGCCTGACAAATGATAGTATTATCATGGAGTTTGAAATGGTAATCTTTAGATTTGTAAAAATAAATTTAAGATGATGTTCTAACCAACTAGATTGTTCTTCCAAAGACAAATGCCAGTAGAAATTTAAAATATTTTCCTATGAGGTCCTATATAGATAAGTTACTTTTTATTAAATAAAATATATAAAACTTTTTAAAAAAAATTATAAATACTTTCCTTTAAGTTGAAAGCCAGTACATCTTTTGGAATTAAAAAATTAAGGAAACAATGTAAAATAAATTTAATTATAATAATAATTTCACATTCACTTAATCAACTTCCTAAAATAAATTTGACTTTACAATAGCAATAAAACTTCATGACTTCAATAGATTCCATCACTTTTGAATATTTCCATACCTTTTTTTGTGATTTGGTGATAGTTGAAATTGAAATTAGTGCATGAGAAATGATAGATATGTGTTATTTGTTTAAAAATATAATATGAAATCGTTTCTATTTGAATATATATTACCCTAATTGTTTTGAGCTTTATTCCAAGAAGATCACAATTGAGATTTACGTTTTGGGTTCCTGATTGATCTTCTTTCATAATCAACATGATTAATATGCCTCATAAAGATGCAGGATCACATCTGAAAAAATGTTTTAGTTAAATCTTCTTATCAACATAACATTAAAGTAATCAAATGATTCATCAGGAGTTCACAAGAAGTCAAAGTGATAGATTGGATACAATTTGTGGAAAGATCAGAATGGAGTTCTAGTTTTGGGTTCCTGATTGATCTTCTTTCACAATCAACATGACTAATATGCCTCATAAGGATGTAGGATCACATCTGAAAAAATATTTCATTTAAATCTTCTTATCTACATAAAATTAAGGTAATGCAAATGGTTCATTCAGGAGTTCATAAGAAGTTCAAGAAGTCAAAGTGACAAATTGGATACAATTTATGGAGCTTGAGCTTTAGAGTCTGCCACTCCATCATGTACCAAATCATGCAGACCAACAAAACATTGCAAATAGCATATACAATCATTTATTTAAATTTTCATGCACAATAATATTTTTAACCAAAAATATTTAATACTTTAATGATGGTTTCAATTTTGTCTTTCTTTTTTTTTTTCTCATGTGTCATAGCATCAGCCGGGAAGCAAACCCACTAACCCGGGACAACTGCTTGTAAAGCAGCGGTCGCTGACCTCTCAACCACCAATCTTTCTTTGCAGTAATTTTCTAAAATTGTTTAAAACATCAAACCTAATAACCTCTTCTCTTTAAGATTGATTTTTTTTAAAGAAGAAATTATGAAACCAATAAGTATCGTTGATTCTCAAGAGATAACTTTAACATCAAGAAATTAAATTCTTAACTTAATATTTTAGTGAGGATTTTAAAATCATATAAATGATAAACATTTCCTTACTGAACAAAATTAAAACCTAGTTTCTTTAATGTTGCCCATGATACCAAAAAAGTACAGTCTCTAATAACTAAGCCACCAATTTCGATAATAATTGACCTCTAATCTTTTTATATAACTGTTTTTATATTTCTTTAAAATTTTAATAAAGTTTTTCTTTTATGTATTTCATTCCAATTTCCATTATAAATAAAAAAAATACTCAGTAACAACAATCATATGCAAAACAAAGCATTTTCTAGCTTTCCAAACTCAGTAATTTTATTCCATGCAATTCTGATAATATAAGCATTATAAATATAACATTATATTATAGTATTTTACTTATAATATATAAGTGAAGAGATATATCCATAAAATGTCCATTATACATAATTTAAAAAATTAAATAAATCTAACTACATTTCATTTATAATGTACTCTGCCAAAGAAGTTTTGGCAAAATTAGTATTACTACTTCTCCATGGAATGTACTAGTTTATAATAAAATATACAAATAATAAGGATTCAAAATACTTCAACAATTTTATGCATTTTTTCCAATAATATTCTCATTTTAACATACAATACTTTTAACTGATTTTCAGACTTCGTAAGAGATATTAAAAAATTAAAATAATTGTGATATTTACATCACACAACATCACTTCAATTATCTGATATTACCAATTATATAATATATTTACATACATAATATAAATATATAATTGGTAATAATATTATTAATGTAATGTGTTTGATGTAAATAGCAAAATAATTTTTATTTTTTAATATGAACTCTGATGAAGACTATAAATTAGTTGAAAGTATTAGAATATGTTAGATTAAAAATATTATTGGAAAAAATATATAAAATTGTTGAATTAATTTTAAAAATATCAACTAAAACACAGATGTAAATTGAAAAAAAAGGATTTAGATTAATAATATGGTTTAATAGTAATTTGGGAATGTTTTTTATATAAACAGAAATGCAAAGGGCAATAGACATTTTTTAAATATAAAAATTACAAGTACATTCTTCTATTATTTTACATCTTATTAATCATTATTGTGTTGCAGGTCAAAATTTTTCAACAAAAATTATAGAGATAAAAGTTTTGTATTCTTTTACAAAGTTATTCAATTAACATATAAAATTAAGTTTGGTCAAACATGGACTTATAATCGATAAATTATTATAAATGTAAATTTAATTTTAAAAATTTCACCAATGATTTGTCATTCTTGTGATTACATTTTCCATTTACCATTAAATATATATATATTTACTACTCAATTTTTCACTTTGATTTTAATAAACAATTTTAAAAAACTTTTTATTACAAATAAATATTCAAGTATTTTCCTGAAGGTTTATGATGATAGTATTTTAGTTGTATTTATATATTTAAATATTTCATAATCTAATATAGGTATTGAATGTCTTTAGAAAAAATTAACTTCATTTAAATGTTCCAAATATATTCAACTGTTAATAATAGCACACAGGTTAGTATATGTACAACCCCATAAGTCAATTTAGTGTGACTATACATAATGCATGGAAACAACTAACCAACTTTGCTCTTAGGAAAAAGTGGAAAAATCAAAAGGAACCTCATAGATGAATATTATAAAATTTTTATTGGCTGTTGCCTTTGGCAAGATGGCTCTCAATTGATTAGAGCATTACTTTAAAATTCCATATTTAAGAATTTATGTATCTGGGTTCGATTTCCATGCTAGTACTGTCCCTGATCAGGCCAATAATATCTGATAAAGAGAGGTGAATAATACCTCTCAAAACATTGTGCATATATTAATCTGTGTGCTATTACTAACAGTTAAATGTATTTGGAATATTTAAATAAAGTTAAATTTTTCTAAAGACATTCAATACTTATATTAAATGATAGAAATAGACTAATATATAAACACAAATATTCAAGTAATTTAAAATATATTTGTTTATAGAGGACATATGAAAAAAAAAAGAGTTAAGTTTAAGGCATCATAATTCTATAATTTATGAAGTTAAAGATTATTTCATTTTTAAGTTTAATTAAAATATATATCACTGAGAAAATATATATTAAAATTTAAAATACCATATAAGAATGATTGGCTGATATTTGGTAAGACACAGCAATCTCTCAAGAGCCTTGAAAATTGAATGCAATAGTCTAAATTTGGTGAATTAAACTGGTAACTAAAACAAGACAATGATTACTGATCTCATGGAAATATATGACTGAGAAATGAATACAACAGGGAGCTGCAATTAAGTAAGAAATTAAAGTATTTCAGAAAAGAACAGTCACAATGAGTATGTACTATTTGAATCATGTAACCATGTAGTTGTAATTTAAATTAGAAAGTTAAAATTTCCTTTTTTATTGTTATTTTTTTCTTTGACTTATTATTTATTATATTTACTTTAATATTCAAATTGTTCTTCTATTCCTTATTCTATTTATAATTGATTTGCTTCAACATTTCAAACATTGGCTAAGTAAAGGTTTATTCCATATGTTAATTTGCTAAGTGTACTTAGTGGCACTTTTGGCTGGTTAAACTTTACTATAACTAGGGACACTTTTGGCTGGTGAAGCTTCACTGTAGCTGGGAATACTTTTGACTGGTGAAGCCTTCATTAGCCAACAGTGAACTCAGCTACTGTTAATAAATTAATATGTGGAATAAACCTTTACTTAGCCAAAGCTTCACCAGCCAAAAGTGCCTTCAGCTACAGTTAACAAAATAACATATGGAATAAACCTTTATTTAACCAACATTTAAATTGTTGAAGCAAACCAATTATATTTACTTTTGTAAAAGTTTTTATTTATGAATTTATTTTTTGTCGTTATTATGCTTTTGATTTTCTTCCTTTTAGATATAATAAAAGAAGGTCATATTATACCTGAAGTATTAATTGGTCAAAACAAAAGTTGAGTTGAGTAGGTCACATGAAAGATTGTAGCTACTAATGTGTCCTACCACAAAGTCATGCTGCCTATAATGAAGAAATGTCAATATGCATAAGAGGTTATTGTAAAGACATTGATTAAATGTTGTTCTGTAGCAAAGAGTAAAAGACAATGGTCACTCTTCTACAAAATATTAACAATCACATAGATGTGATAATATGTTAGGCTATTTCCATCATTTATTATTTAACACTGTTGCCTACAACATTTTAAACTTTATTTAAGCTTTTCAAATATAAACAAGTGTTAGTAATAACACATGTCTAATATACCATCATCACAAACTTTCAGGCAAATAATATACATAATCTTGATTTTAAATAATATACTAAAAATTTTAATATAACTTTTTATCATATACATTTATAATTCACTAAATATCAGCCTTTTACAGCTACTGTACATGCACTTTAATGAGCGTTAAATAATAAATGAATACTTTTCAGTGCCCATACAAGATATAGCATTTAAGAAAGAATAAAATGAATCCACTTATTCTTTCCGAACCCAAATGTTTATATATGGGCAAATCTTAAGTACTGGCAAATAAAGCATGAAGATAGATCATTCACTTTAAATTACGGTTCGCGTTGTCTGACTTAATGACATCGACGAAATTACTTAGAATTTACTTAAACGTCACTTTCAAATGAAACTCAAACATATGTAAACAAGCATCTATTTTTATAGCGCGATGTATAAAAATAGATGCTTGTTTACATATGTTTGAGTTTCGTTTGAAAGTGACATTTAAGTAAATTCTAAGTAATTTCGTCGATGTCATTAAGTCAGACAACACGAACCGTAATTTAAAGTGAATGATCTATCTTCACGCTTTATTTGCCAGTACTTAAGATTTGCCCATATATAAACATTTGGGTTTGGAAAGAATAAGTGGATTCATTTTATTCTTTCTTAAATGCTATATCTTGTATGGGCACTGAAAAGTATTCATTTATTATTTAACGCTCATATAAGTGCATGTACAGTAGCTGTAAAAGGCTGATATTTAGTGAATTACAATTATAAACATCGCGCTATAAAAATAGATGCTTGTTTACATATACATTTATGAAATATTGAATTATAGAATTCATTTAATAAGTGACTGACTCCTAATTATAGAGATTGAATTAATTAGCATATAAAAATCCCCACCTACATTCATATAAGTGACATTACTAAAATATATCATTGCTGATACATTATTACTTTATTATCTAAAGAAGCAAGATGGCTGCTTGAAAGGAATCAGAGAAGTTAAAGTAGAGCAGAGGCAAAGGTGATCATGTATTGTTTATAAGTCAAAGTAGCCATTTGTTAAATATAGACAGACTGCTATTCCACATTGATGGAAACTAATTTCCAGAAATGAGTCTGGGGATTTGGTTATTAGTCTGATGTTTAAAAAACTATGACTGGAGAATTAAAATTAATACCCTGTCTGATTTAGTGCAATAGCAGAGTGTCAGGACCTGGAACATGGGATCCTTGGAACTATTCCACTTCTGGCAATTTGAGTGCTCAAACTGATTATAAATTCCCAAACAATGAAGACATTTGATTATTCCTTATTAATTAAAATTAATTTAATCTTATCCAATTTATTTATTGAAAGCATAAAGGTAAAAAAATACTTTAAAAAGAAAGAAAAAAGGATGGATTTAAAATCAGTCATTTTCTATAAATAAGTATTAAATGATCATTACTCAACAAATTAGATAACATCCATGCTCCAAAATGATAGATATAGCTTTTATTCAGAAATCATTAGCTCTCAAGTCTATTACACTACTGCTGGGCTACACTGCAATAAGGCGACTTTCTTCTATCCAAAGTGAAAAAGTTAGAATGCATGAATACTCTATAATAATTTTATTACAAATCACTTAATTCATTATATTACATAAAGCAGAATAAAACAAAAAGTTTACTATGGTGCCATCTATAGTAAGATTAAGTAATTAATAATTGCCAGATGGTAGAGCATTGACCAGTTTCTAGATATGGCATTTATCAGTAAGACTTGGGTTCATTGCTGGATGTGATGCAATCATGCATCTAACAGCTATTTTTTATTTTATTATTCAAGATAAAAGCTTGAAAATATAGATCAATCTATGATTTTGAAGATCAAATAATCAGTGAATACCAGATGAAAGAAATTTTAAATCATCTGCAGAAGTTTTTACTTTATCAATGAGGTCGAGTAATTAGAGATTATTGTTTAAAAAAAGTGAGGATACTAAATATATAATTACCTGATCTGGAACCAGATGTTCAAGTATATTGGTTTGGGGTTCAAAGGTCTCAAATGGAGAAGTAAAGTTAAAAGAGTTTCTAGATACATAGCAGCATTATTTCCAACTGTGAATCCTAAGCCACTATGATAAAAACAAAATGGTGATTTAAATGTACTATCATTTGATAATCAATGATTTTTAATCTTAATATAGGTGGCGCTAGAGTAGAGAATTGCTTTTGTTTTATCATAGCTTTATTATGTGGTAAAACTTGTGTATTTTAGCATTTTAAAATATATATACATATTCACACATTATATAATTGTTGTATTTTTTAAATATATATATATATTAAGTTATAGATCACACACAAACATATAAATTACAAAGACCTAAATTATATTTTCAAACATTACGATTTCCTACATTATCAAAATAAGTAACTAATGAATAAATCTCAAATGTGTTCACTTATTTTATGAAATAAGACTAACTAAATAAAACTGCTTCCACGATCAGAATATCTATATTTAGATAAACAATGTAGAAGAAAAGTAATACTAAATAACTTGGATAAGATTGTAAGCTTAAGATTATATTTCCTAGTAAAAATGGATTTAGTAATAAACATTATAAAAAGGGAAGGGGGTCTGATTAAACTGCTAATTGAAAATTAAATTATATGATCATCATAATAACTTTTATGTTCTATAAACACTTATAATTTAAAAAAAAAAAAAAAAAAGAAATACTATGACGATACAAATAATATTCATTGTTATTAATTAACGATAAGCATATTGAAGATTTTAAATCTTTTATGAAAGCAGTGCTATTACATAAAGAATACACAGTGAAAAAATATAGAAATATTGAATACAGAGATGATAATATATGGAAAGTTTGAAGTCTTAAATTAGATCTCAAGCAAATATAAAAGACCCAGAAAGAGATCACATGTGAGATGAATGGATTAAATAAGAAAGTTTGGTGCTGTGATTTGGAAAAAACAGACTATGGATTAAAAAAATTGGATTAAACATGGAGAAATTTTCAGACATGAATGGATTAATAATATTTTTAAATGATGATTATGATATAGTTCTTTAACAAAATGTGACAATTGAATACATTCAAATACAAAATAGATAACGAAATAGATTTGACTATGATAGACAACGAACTTAATGAAAAGTAACACATACTAATTATGAATGTTATGTTTTAATATAAGAATTAAAATTAAGTTTTTTTTTAAAAAAAAGTACAAACCATTAATTAAAAGTAAATTTTTATAAATGTTGAATTAAGTCGTAGCAAAAATTTAGAATATCATACTTTATAGGCAACAAAATAAAACAACAATAAAATAAAAAGATAGAACAGACTAGGAGGAAAGGGATAGATTTAAAAAATGCAACAGAAGAGTAAAAAAAAAGTCAAATCATAGTATTTGAATAATTAATGTAAAAAAACAAACAAACAAGAAAACAATAAAAATAAATATATAGCCATAGACGAAATGTCCAAAAACATAGCAATTGAAGTTTCATTAATTCAAATTTGTTGAACAAAATATTTTTATAAAAATAATTTATGTGTTCAAAAAATTAAGTTTATACTTATATTCAATTATAAATATGAAATATTCAAACACTCCCAAATGTTATGATATTTCAAAACACCATCTGCGAATAAATATAAGGTCTAAACTTCAAACAGCTGCTAATGATATGCACTGGAATATTTTCTTATATAATCATAAATAGGATATATATTTAATTATAATAATAACTAAAGAAAAAAAAATCATTTTTAATTACAAAAAAATTTTAAATTTAAACTTTTCAGTAACAAAAGATAAAGTATTTCCAAATTCACCATCTCTTTTATTTTGCTGTAATATCTTATATAAATACAATTTATCCACTACTTTGACTTTTTAGCAAAAACCTTTTTTTGGCCTATATTCATGCACAATCTTACATTTCAGCTGTCCTGCAGTCTTCTTCAAAGCTGCAAAAACTTTTATTGACCTATATTCAAGCACAATCTTATGTTTCAACTGTCTTGCAGTTTTCTTCAAAGCTGCAAAACCCTTTTATTAATCTATATTCATGCACACAATTAAAAATTACTAATGCTATTAATATAAATTAAAATATTTCATAATTATTAATTTACTTTACACAAATCACACCATTATTATAATAATTTTGGTTACTTAAAAAATATATAAGAAATGAAATATTAACATGAAATATGAAAAGGCAGATTTTAATTACTATAGTAAGGGTTTTATAATTTAGAAATTATTATATTTATTTTATATGAATTAATGTCTTTTCTTCACTTACTTGCTTATTTCTATATAAATATACTATTTTCTTTGTATTTTTTAAAGCAGTTTTAATTTTTAACTATTTCAGTTGATTTGCAATCTTCATTAGAGATATGCAAATACTTTAGATTATATTACATTTCTAATATGTCAATATCAGCCTTAATACATTTAATGTTTGTCTATTATTAGAATGATTATAATTATAAATAAACATTCTTTCCAAACATACAAATCAAATTTCAAACTTTAAATTATTATATATAAAAAACAAGTAACAAATAAACTATATATTTATACATTGTTGTTTCCTAAAATTATAATATTTGAATGTCATTAGTATAATGTTTAATTTTATATTTTATACAATTTAATATATTTTTAATTCTAATAATATTTCGTAAATAACTAATACTGTTCTCTTTTTTTTTTCATATGTCAAATGCGTTGACAGGGAAGCGAACCCGGGCCAGCTGCTTGGAAGGCAGCTATGCTAACCACTAGGCCACCAACCAAATCAACAATTAAACAAAAACTCTACTAAACCCATATTATTTTAAAATATTATTTTAACTTAAAATAGTATAATTTTATTCTAAGTTTCTGTTTAACTGACCAGCTTGTTTTTTTCTGTGCAGCATTTCAAGAGATTGAATTATCAATTTTCTGCTTAATTATTTTGCTAAAGACTTAAAAATCCTTGTGTAGTACACATCCATATTTTATATCAACTTATAGATAATTTTCTGAAGATTTTCGCAAAAAATATATCGTGGTATGAAATATATATATATATATATTTTGAGCGAATTTAGCGAAAAGTATTTTAATTATTTTTTTATATATTTAAAGAAAAAAAATTGTATTAATGTAGAAGATAGAATAATTTCAATTATTGTATTTATTGATAAGTTTTAACAGTAATTATCATTATGCAAAACTATTTTACTTATTTATTTTATTTTTATTGAAATAACTTCTATATTAGATGCACATTTAAATATTAATTTGAATAAAAAATATATCAAATCATAACATGAACATTATATTAGCTTTCACTATATATATAATATTTAAATACATGTATATTGTCTATACTAAACTTAATGTAATTATTAGGGTCTTAAACCCAGACTTTCAAGCCTCTACAGCTATCCAATCTATCTTATACAACTGATATATGTGAAAAAAATAAATGATCAGTATATATATTTCATGCTGACCCAGAATGCATCAGTTGGTCAAGGTCACACTTATATACAATCAGTGCTCAGATTATATTAAAATAGCAAACTTAAAACTTTAATGGACAAGCTTCAATCTTCTCCAATCTCTAACTCTTCAGACATCCATATTATTGAAAATCTAATGATGGAACACCCAAATAGCTTTTTGATGCCAATATTATTACAATGCCCGTGTTGACTTTAAGTCAATCCTAGCCCTTACACACAGGACCTTAATATGTCCATTTAATTATACAGAAGGGAGATGGATAGAATACAGGCTGAATAAGTAATATTTAAGTAGATGTATATTGTCTATACTAAACATAATGTAATTATAAGGGACTTGAACCAGAACTTTCAAGCTTCCTACATCTATCCAATCTAACTTATCAACTGATACACATGGACACATCAGTTGTATAAGATGGTTTGGATAGCTATAGGAAGCTTGAAATTCTGTGCTCAAATCCCTTATAACATAATATATATACATGTATTTGTAGGTATGTGCATGTGTACATAAATATATCAAATTCAAGTACAGTATTATCTTATTTTTATTTTTTTTTTATCAATGTTATTATTTGAAATCAAATTATATCATAAATAACACTTTTTTTTTCATGTGTCAAAGTATTGGCCGGGAAGCGAACCCGGGACAACTGCTTGTAAGGCGGCTGTGCTAACCACTCGGCCACCAACGTTTGACAAATACTTATTTTGTTAGACGGAATAAAAAAAAACTGTAAATGAAATTCTTCTATCAGTGGTCATGGATTCTGATAATTGTATAAAGATTCCCATCTTCATTAAAAAAAATTGCTATTAATAATGAATGATAAGTACTTTTATATCTCATTCTTTTTATAATTAGATGTAGATTAATTTTAAAACGTTAAAATGTTCTAATTTTAAAATATTTAAATTCTTTATATATCTATATATTTGCTAATTATTACATTTTATTATCTTTATAGTTTTTTAATGAGAATTTTATAGGGTGTTCAATATTTATATATTTATGATATATTATTGTAAAAATTGCATTTTTAACAAATGCATAAAAAATTCAATATAGTGTTGCTAGGACAAAACTATTAAAAAAAAAAAGAACAAAAAATAGTAATTTTTATTAAAAAGTGTAAAACGTTACAAGATATAAATTTAATGATTATATTAAGGTCAGCTAGATAATATAATTTTAAGAAACAATTATATTTTTAAATATAGTTATTAGATATTGATTTTGTTTTTTATATACAAGGGTTAAGATTTGAAATTTGTTTTACATGTTTGAAATAATAATAAATATTTTAAATATATATAAATTAAATGTATTATTATTGATATATTGTAAAATGTAATGCACTAACATGTAAAATATTTACAGATATCTGATGAAAGCTACAAATCAAAAAATTAAAAAAAATTGCTTTATAAAAGAGTGAAAAAGAGATTATTGTATCTTTATTTTAACTTTATATTAAGCAATGTGATTATTCCATTTTTTAAATATTTTTTAAATTTTATTTTATATAAATTACTGTGAAATTGACATATTTATCATTAGTTGGGTTCATTCATAATACTGGTATTTTGAATAAAATAAAATAACCAAAAATGACCATAATAGTCAAGGGTTGGTGGCCTAGTGGTTAGCATAGCTGCCTTCCAAGCAGCTGGCCTGGGTTCGCTTCCCCAGTCAATGCATTTGACATACGAGAAGAAAAAAATTACCATAATAAGTACAATAATTTAATAAATAGAACAATTTATACAATTCACTCAAAGGCTAAAATTTAAGTTGGGAAATTTCTGAATTCTATGCTTCCCAATCCTAGAATTTACGTTTAAAATTTTCGATTCTATTTTCAATATTCAGAAGTAAGATAGTGATTCACAAATTTAAAAAATAAAATGTCTGTAATAAAAATGAATATATTATACAAGATATATAATATTATCAATTAGAAGAGATTAAGGTTATAAAATTTAGCTGACAATAAAAGTTGTAATTAATAATTTTAAACTACGTAAATAATATATATTAAGGCTATAATCTTAAGACTATGCACCTAAAATGTGACAGCATAGTCTTAAGGTTACCTTAATATATATTACTGACAATAAAAGATAAATAAATTCAGACTGCTTCATCATGATCTTAGGTATACTCTAAGAAAGACTGAAAATTTAAAAACAATATAAAGGGCTCAATTATATACCAAAAGATATGTAAGAGCAATATTTTGTAGTTGGGTAATTAATACTGAAGAAAAGGAACAAAACCAAAACGAATTAACTTTTCAAAATATATAAAAGTTTAAAAAAATTATTTGTGTGAATGCTACTAATATATTGGGGTCAGATGTCTTTCAATTTAAATCATCATTAAATAAGTAAATGATTATAATAAAATTTAGAAAATAAGATATATATTTTAACACCCATCTTTATTAATAATATAACAACTTTTTAATTTGCACCACAAAACACCCAATCTTCATCATCAGTGATTTGTCAGTGCTTGCTACACTCTCAGTATAACTTATTTTAGTATCTCAATATTTAAAGGAACAATGTAAAATTTAATAAAACTCTAAGTCATTGAGAGAATGTCATTAATAGTGCACACATTAGAATTCAATCATTAAATCACAATACACTGAATGGTTTAGTGCAGTGGTAAGAAAAGTGTGTCCCAGTATTCAAAAATTATGGAACATGACTGCAATAGGTAGGTAGATATATATATGGATCACAGTTGCAGTAGGTAGATAGATAGGTATTCTGGTGTTCAAACTTATGAATCCCCAAGCAATAAAACCATTCAATTATTTTTTCATTAGTAAGTCAGATTTTAAAGTAAGCAAATCAATTTAAAAATAATTCTAAATACTGTATATAAATTTTGTTTTTATTTATTAATTTGTGATTTATCTTAGTTAATAAAAAGAAGTTTTTTTTAAAAAAAACCAACAAAACAATATTAATAATAAATTAAAATAATAGTTTATAAAAATAATCTTACGTTATAAGCTTATCTGCTTCTGTTCAAGACTTAACGTAACAGATGCTTCTTATTCATAAATTAAGCCTGAGAGAGGCATTTAAAAAAAGAAAATAACTCATTTGCAATTACTACAATTTAATTAAATTACGTTTAAGTATTAATTTCTTTTTTTAAAAAACTGATTATAATTTTAATGTTTGCATAATAGTGGTATTAAAAATTGAGATCAATTTTCGAACAAAGAAAAATCTTGTGAATCAAATATTTTCAAAATCCTTTAGACTTAATGACATATGGCTTTTTATTAATTTAAGTCAATGATTATACATCTTCAAAACAATACTACGCACATATAAAAATGTATGGCAATCTTATATAAGCTTAAAAGTTTTGTATTAAATCATCTTTGAGAATATTGATATATAGAGATGAGGACAAAAATAGTAATCGTAGTTAAGATAGATAAAGTCAGTTGTTCTTGAAGAACCAGTTTCTTATATTATGAAATTTATGATATGTTGCCTGCTCAAAAAGCTGTATAGATGCAGACTGATATGCATAAGAGAAGGGTTTTTGTATTTGCATCTGAAGGTAGAGAAGAAACTGAAATAAATGTTGGTGAAGTTAAGATGCCATTCCAGGATTTCAGCATTTGGAGCCAGGCAAATTCAAACAAACCAATAAAACATAAGGATGAACTTCTGCTTCTGTGGCTAGGGCTGAAACCAGAACCATGTGACTTCTCACATTGCAAAGGCCCTGTCCACTTAAAATACTCTTGATAATAGGACTTTAAATTTAGCAGAACAGTAAATTGCAGTCTTTTGTCAACTAGCTTACTATAAGATTTAACAGCCCCTCGTCAAGAAATAGCCAGTGAGAAATCATTATTTCTTATCTCTGTTTTTTTCATTTAATAATATAGCTAGTTTTCTTAAGAAAAAAAAAGTTAAGTTAGATCCAGGATAGTAGTCATGTTGGAGAGATGAATTAATTAGTAAGATACAAGAATTAATATTTTACAATTATATTTATAGTGTTTGCTAACTAGGATTGCTCTTTCGGGGAATACCTAGAACAAAAATTTCAAGGAATTTTACTTTCTTTCCTGTCTTAACTCCAAGAAGATTTTCCAAGACTCATTTTTTTAAAACAAAATATTCAAATATGAGACAAAATAAATAAGTAAGAAAATACAATAATAATAAATTTAAAGAGATGTGAAAACCAATATGTTTCAAATTCTTTTATAATAGTTTAATAATAGTTAAGCTATTTAAAAAAAGCCAAATGCTATGTAAATAAATAAAGAACTACATGAATAAATATATATACATCAGTAATTAATGTATTAGTGATTTATATATGTAAATCATGCGAGATGAAACCAATCTTTTAAATATACACTACTGGTATTAATGTTCTTGCACTCACCCATCAATAAGTATTTTAAAAGCAATACAATTCAAAATCATGGGTATTCCTTATGATATATAATAATAAATTTGTACAAATAATTTCTCATTTGAATTATTAGGCCCACAATAGAATCAAGTCCTGAATTAAGCATGAAAATAATCTCTAAGCATAAGTAGTTCACCTATGCTTTTAAAATCCTTATTGATGGGTGAGTGTAAGCAAATTAAGACAAATAGCACATGTCTGAAAAATTGGTTTCCTCTTGCAAGAATTATATATATATAATAGTTTTTGAGTTACACTGTGTCTTAGTTTTGATTAATTTCCAATGTTTCAATGAAATAGCATCTGTCATTGTCAAGTTAACTTTTCAAAGAAAAATTGTTAAATCTCAAATAGTAATGATAGTGAGTGTGAGATAAAGAATGATATTGAGTGCGAAGTATGTGAGCATTTACAATATGTGGATTAACAAAATGTTTATTTTTTCCAGTTTCTATAAAAGAAAGAGATAAAACAAGTGATCTCATAAGACCACTTATTTTGTCTCTTTCTTCTAATATAAACTTGAAAACAATTAATGATGAAACTAAAGAAAATAAACATTTTGTTAATTCACATATTCTGAATGTTCAACTACTTTGTGCTCAATCTCGTCACTATTTGAGATCTAATAGTTTTTCTTTGAAAAGTTAACGTTGACAATGGTGGATGCTATTTTGTCAAAATATTGGGAATTAATCATAACTAACACATAGTTTAACCCAAAACTATTTTATTTACATTATATAATTATGAAAACATTAAATATAATAATTAATAAAACAAAACACAATTTGTGTAACTTGCTTTTAAGCTTGTATTAAAATGTTCACTAGAGGGAGCTTACCACTACCTCCAATCAAGCTTCAATTTATAAGTGCCGAAAGAGAAATAATTCAAAATCTTTATTGGAATGTCCCTATTGCTCACTGTGGGGATATGGATATTGCGATAGAGATTTTGAATTCTTTCTCTTTCGGCACTTATAAATTTAAGCTTGATTGGAGCTGGTGGTAAGCTACCTCTAGTGAACATATATATATATATATATATATCAGTAAAATCAGGATATGGAATGAATTCATATTCAAGAATTTAAAGACAGAAATATCAGGTTAAAATAGAATAAAATATATTATTTATGAAAAAATATAAATTTCATTATCAAAACCAGATTATAATTTTCATCAACAGTAAACAAACATTGCTTTAGATTAATACAAATAAAAGTTATTCTTGAAAATCCATTTTGGATTTAAAAACTTGTTTTAGTTTTAAAAATATATATGTCAAAAATTTGAGCACAATGCAAAAAAAAAATTAAAAAACTTTCTAATTATCTCAAGTTATAAACTTTTTAAAAATTTCTTTTTAAAAAACAAAACAAAAAAACAAATCATAGCCGGTTTCGGAATTCGTTGCTTCTCAGCCGATGCTATGATGCATAAAAAAAATCATCACTATTAACTAATTTTGTAAAAGTACTATAAACTCATACATATGAAACAATCAAATTATTGATTAGTAATAAATTATCAAGTATTCAGCAGTTCAAGTGCTAAATTGCAGCTTAATAGTAGCAGTTATATTAATCTATCCAGACTAAAATTTTATTTCCTTTTTTTCCCATATTTTTTTTTATTTGGTAATCAATTTTAGAAACATTTTTAAGTCAGTCATTTTTATTACTCAGATAACTCCCCAGGGGTCTTTAATAACTGATAGCTCAAGCTAGATATGCCCTTCTATATCTGTTGGAGAATTTATGTGAATGCAAAAACATATAACATATTTACTTTTACTATGAAATGTTAAAAATATAAAATGTTTTAATTTTGAATCTAATTTGTTATAAAATATACAAATGATAGATGGATAGTGTAATTTAACTTAATTTAATCTTCTTATATAATGTTAGATCTATAAATTATTTTTGGTGCTGTTATAGTCTATGATCTACTGTCAGGAGAGTAAAAAGAGTTTAAATATATATAGAAATAAACAATATTAGGTGTGAGTTAATATATAATAGTAAGGAAAGTAGTTTATTGTTTAAGGCTCGAACGGGATCTTTAACTACAAGACAATATCCATGTAAATAGAAAAATATGGGTGATTTATTTTGTAAATTATCTAAGGAAGGAATAGAAAATATTAGACATTTGTTAATTGAATGTAAATGCTTGAAAACAGAAAGGGTACATATAATGAAGTTATGGAAGAATAAATATGAAAAAAGTGATTATACAGAAATTGAATTATTGGTTTTTATGCTGGGTTTGGGAAAAGATAAGGGGGATTTAGATATAAAGGTTATAGAGTTGACAAAAATTATGTTGTGGAAATGGGATAGAGCAGATTATGGGAAAATTTAGAGTGGGGAATGGAAAATAAAGTGGCTAACAGGTTTATCTGGGATAATTGCTGAGATATTCTTGACTTCGTTTAAGAAGAAGCCACAATACATCACATCACATCAGATACAAATTAATCAAATGAAAAATCACACTTCTGTAAAAAATCAAAAATGGGGGAAACCAGTGCATAATGATTGCAAAACAATTGTCAAAACCATTCGGTAAAAAATTTAATTAATGATGAAGATATATCTGATCTCAGTTGCTAATTTATTTTTTATGAAATGCTTGTGGTTATCACACAGGTATTTATTTTATAATCTTTATAGAATAATCTGATTACAAATATATTATTTATAAGCATATGTTTTAAATATATTATTTCCAGGCTTTTAAACATATTATTATTGCTTTAATTTTTTTAAGAAATGTATGAAACTTAGTGAATACTTTTCTTAATTTGCATCTTGTTGCTATATGGATAATGATTCCATTTGAGTCAAAGCAGAGACTATACTATAACCTTATTTTTTTAAATATCTACTCAAACATTATTATAGATAAACCCATTCTAACATAAACCGCTCAATATACATGCATAGAGAAACAGCTATCCATCTATACATTAAGTGTATTGAAGAGAATTGCAATATAGTAGTTTACATGAATGACCTGGGGTTTGAATCTGGAAAATTTGAAAAAAATTCCAAGTCTTCAAACGAAGCTAAGCCTTTTTCTTTAAATAGTTGATTACACAAACAATATCATTAATCATTCAATTATTAATCATTAAACTATTAACTACCTGCATAGTAAAACAAGAAAAATAATATATTTTGACCATTCAACCATTGAGTATCATGGGTGGAATTGTTGTCTCATATTCACTACTTCTCTGTAATGATATTATGGTAAAATCTCGTCTCTACTTTGCCGAGGATTATTTAAAAGCTATTTCACCTTTGACCTACTACATTGTACGTGTTCACATAGCTAACGTGTTCATTGTAACAAAAAAAAAAAAAAACTAGCACTGAGAATTTGTCTGATTTTAATATATATTTAAATACATACAGTGATTACTTAATGTTATATATATATATATAAAAAGAAAATGTAACAATCGTAGAGATTACATTTGTAATAATCTTCAAAATCTGTAATAAGTGAACGACTTTCTTCGCCAAATCTGAAGAGAAAATTTGATAAAATGCAGCTGTAGTCCAATCTAATCATTAAAGATATAAAATGTATACAGAAAAGCAATAATATAATATATATATATATTATTAAACTTAATTTAAAATTTCATGAAAAAGCATAGTTTTTTAGGGGGAAAAATATTGAACTCTTTAATAATATCTATGATTTAGAATTATAATCAATTACGTAAAAAATAATTAATTGATGCTAAAATTATTTCTAAAACATTTTATCGTTTGAAAAAGATTAAATCAATCGATCTAAGGTCGGACTAATTTTAATTCCGAAGAGTCAAAAAAATATATTCTTGTTGATAGGTAATGCTGGAACAATCATGAAAGCACTGTATATATGTTTTCCCGAAGGTTTGTGATGATGGTGTTTTGGGTTGTGTTTATATATTGGACTATTTTTCTAAAGTCATTCAATACTCATATTAGATGATGGAAATAGTCCAATATATAAATGTAACTGTACATATGTGCTAATATTATTTCAAGTTTATTGGTGCTATTTTTTTATGAACTACTGACTACAGTAAGAAAATATGAGCAGTGATGAACAGGTCACTAAGTAGGTTATTATCGATTTAGTTATTACAGATATCTTATAGAAGCAACTCTATTTCAAATAGGCATATTTTTACCATTATTCACAATGAACAATAAAACAAAAACTTTTGGTTTCTCTTTAAGTTAGTCTTCTACTGAAAGAATTGCCCACGGCATTAATTTAAATAGTTAAAAGATGTTTATATTAATTTGTTAGCGATGTAGTGCACAAAAACTGTTTACAGCGTTAAATTTCATACATTTAAAATCAACGTTTCTCAATAAGGGAATTAAGTCCCAAAAGGATCAGGAAAAATTTTGAGGAAGTTCTAAAAGACTGATAACATTTTCTTGAATTAAAAATAACTAAAAGAAATATAATAAAACTAAACCTATTGATTTACTTTCTCCCCTATTGTTCCGGATTCATCCGAAGAAATGGGGAAAAACAAATTAAGCATGGTAAAATTAAATTTCAAAAATTTAAGACACTCAAAATCTGTTCAGAACATTTCCCAATATCTTAAAGAAGACCACGATTAAAAAAATTATTATTTAAATAAATTGCGTCGATTTTTATTATAAATATACTTCAAAATGCACATATTTATGTATAGTGCACAGTATACTGTAAATAAGAATAGTACAGACAAAGTACAGACAAAAAAAATTGAGGAACAAAACCAAAAATAAGGGGGGGGGGGGAATGCAGCCTTTCCCTTTCCCTCAAATATTTGTGCAGTTTTATCGTACAAAATGCGGATTTCTAATTTTGACCCCATACAATTCTATTTCCTAAAGTGTAACTGTAATATAGGGATTTGAACCCAGACTTACAAGCTTCTTTCAGCTATCCACTCTATCTCATACAACCAATACACATGACAACACATATGTGAAAAAATAAATAATCACCAATATATGTAATTAGTACTGAATCAGATATCATCATCTCCCACACACAGATATATATAATCAGTATTCGGTTTATATTAAGATAGCAAATCTTCCCACTTTAATAGACAGCTTCAATCTATTCCACTCTTCAACTCTTCAGCCATCCATACCATTGAAAATCTGATGGTAGAATGCCCAAATCCTTTGTTAATGCCAATATTATTGTCATACTCATGTTGAATTTAAGTCACTCTGACCCCTCATGTATAGAACCATGTCCATTTAAATACACAGAAGAGGGGTAAGCAGGATACAGGCTGAATTTGTAGAATTTTAAATTCAAGTATATTTTAGATACCTGGAGTCTAGATGTAAAATAATTAAGTGAATGTTGAAAATAAAAAAATATAAGGACTGTCTTGGATATATAGAAAGACAAGTAAAGAAGAGAGTGGGAACCACTCTTTTCTTGTTAAATTACCTGTCCCAGTGCTTAAAATTTGATTGGTTACTAATAGTCACAAGCACTTGAGAAGTTTGCACTCTCTCAATTTAATTTTCAATACCGTCTGCGCTTTATAAAAATACATATATTGCTGCAAAGTTATAACAATCGAAAAACTACTGTGTAGTAAATCGAAAGATTTCACTGCTGTATGTTTATAATTTGAACTCAGTCAATTAAGTGTGATGATATTTAAGATTCAAGCTCTCAGTTATAAGTACTTTGGACTGGCTTGGATATATAGAAAGACAAGTAAAGAAGAGAGTGGAAACCACTCTTTTCTTATTAAATTCCCTGTCCCAGTGCTTAAGATCTGATAGGTTACTAATAGTCACAAGCGCTTGAGAAGTTTGCACTCTCTCAATTTAATATCAAGTAATGTAAAAAAAAAGAATATTTTTACTATATCAATTACTAATTATGAGATTATAAGTGGCTTTATACAATTATATTTGCAGATGCCAATTTGCATACCAATATAATGTGGACGTTTAAGCTTAAGTATTTCTTTTTAACGGCATGATCGCTAGATTGAAATGTAATGCTTCATTTTGCAACAGCTGGATAATTCTTTATAATTAATTACATACATATTATATAAAAGTAATATTAATGATAGTAATAATAATTATTATTTTATAACTGTGCGCTTTCGTTTGAATTACAATTTGTTAGGTATTATATTAATTGAAGTAGCAAAAATATTTAAAATTGTAAGATGTTGCTAAAAAAGTAAAACAATGACTTCAAGGTCTAAAGAAATGTGATATCTTTCTCTTTAATGCTAAAGATGGCATCATATTACAATAGTAGTTTTTTGTTTTAATAAATTTTGATTTAACAATCATCTAACCAACCTAAATTATATATTTAAGTTCAGAATTGCAAGTCACTATAAACAGTTCAAATTTTGATATAACCATGTATAATATATTTAACTTTGACTATTTCTTGAGTGCAAGAAAATTAAAAATATAAATATTTTAGAATGTGAAAGACAGTAGAATTCTGAGGTTTAAAATATAAGACCATATATGTTAATAATAATTAAACTGCTAAACATCAAAAGTTAATTAGGATCAGTTTCAAAAAATATATGTATATGGTAAGAATACTATTTAAATAGTATTATATATATATATATTTAATATTGGATTTCATTTAATATGAGGCAACTTACTTTCCTTGACATTAATTTTAGCAATATTAAAAATTTATTATATAGTGGTGATATTTCAATCATTGTATAATCTTAAAGACTTTCATTCACCTGTTTAAAATATCAACTTTATTTAATAAAATTTAAATATTGCTAAATTATGAATTAAATGATTTGCTTGGCATATTGTAAGAGGATATAACATGAACAAATGTCTAAAAATTGATCAGAATGAAATTTTTACTGTGACCTTAAAAGCTACACAAGAATCTTCTCCAAATTCTAAAAATATTTAGGTCAAAAAAATATCATCAATTATTACCAATAAATAATAATAATAAAACCCATCCTCTATAAATAGGTTAATCAACAACTTCAAAGATAAACTTCCACTGAACATCCCCCTCCCCACACTGTTTACAAATAGGTGGTAATGCAGTCTATTAAGAAGAATCATATATCAGCCTTGCAACAGGATTCCCCCAACATCAATATCTTTACAAAAGGGCCAAAAGCAATCCAGACACAAGTCCATATTTTTGGAATATCAAAATATACCTAGCCATACATTTGAGCCTACATCAGCCAGTTTCATGTGCTTCAAACTAAATGACTTCAAGTGTAAGATAAAGAAGACATGGTAGGTCACCAATAACTCAAACTCCATAAATAAAAAGTAATTCTGCTTCCCCCTTTCTAAAAAGTCGGCTATCTAATTCATGATATCCTATTTATACCTACCACTCTCCTTTTCACTACTCATTGCTATGAATATGATATCATAACCAAGACATTAAAAGCTTCAGCTCAATTTAAGATACATCTACAATAAAGCTGTTCTTATTTAGTGTTCCTAGCATTTAGAATTTAATTACAATTCATTTAGGAAAAGTTTATTAATTATTATTATTATTTTGACATAGTTATAATAAGTTTCAAAAAGTATTCCACTACATTGTGAATTTTTTTTTTTTTTAAAAAAAAGACTTTTTACACTTAATAGAATCAAATTTTAAATACCTGAGACTCATTTTCTAGAAAATTATGATATTTATCTATTAGATTGCCATTTGTATTGGTCTCACCCATGATAATTTTTATAATCATTTAATCTTTGATTTTAGTATTAAATCTTTATTCTATATTAGAATTTAATAAATTGGACTTTATTCATTAGAAATGCAAATTTACAAACCACAAATTTATACATAATGAGAACAATGAAGATTTTTCTCATTAGACAGCATAAAGGAGAGTCAATCAATCCTGCAACTCCCGAAAAAATGGGGATGAATCTATAAATTTAAATTGCATTTATAATTTATAAAATATTTCAAAAAATCCTATTATGGAATCAGTAAAATTGTTAATGATCATTTTCACAAGGCATGACTATTCTACAGTCCATAGTTTTCTTTACTAGCATTATGATTAAATTTATTAACTTCTATTTTTAAAAATAAAACACATGCATATATAATAAAAATGTAAGTATGTCTACTTTTGTTTTTAAATAATTATTATACAATTATTGTGTAAAAATAATCATAAATTAGATAAAAAAAATCATTTTTTTTGCTATTCCAAAAAGTCTTCCTGAAGTAATTTTGCAAATGTATCTCAAAACCAGAAAACAAATAATCTAAGCTATCATCACATGAAGGAGTTGGACTAAATTTCTTTGAAATTTGTTGAATATTGAAAAAATTGATCTCTTCAGATATTTTTGAACTGATAATTCAATATACATTAATTCATGGTTGTGCCCTTTAAAATAAACACTTAATGTATTATCACTCAAGATAACCATAAGGAGATGAGGAAAATGGATGCCAAATAGCATTATCTCCAAGCAAAAACATTAATTAGGAATAGCCATTTAGCTAATAATGTTGCATCTTGACACAACTGATGAAAGATGTTTCTTTGAAACTGCTACTGCAAATCTATATTATCATACTTCACAATTGACAATTTGGCTATTATATAACATCTTATATCTCAGTTAAACAATGAGATAATAGAGATTATTAAAATGCTCTGATTCATATAATATAATAAAAATTTTAGAAATCCCTGAATTACAATGATATTTAACCACATGACCAATGCATATATTATTTTTCCATTCAACTCTTCTTTCTCAAATGCTAGGAAAATTGGAAATGTTAACGTCACCATCTATAAAATTGGCTTAGCAGTTAATTAGCATATACATTTTTAAATTTGTTTATTAATTAATGATTACATTTAATAGTAATTATTATTAGTAGTACTATCATTAATATTTGCTTGCTTAATAGTACAGGTGCATAAAAAGACGTTTTCTGATTAAATTTTAAAAAAAAATCTGTAATATTATTATATAATAAAAGATATCTGCTGATATATATATATATACTTCCAAGGTGCACCACCCATTTAAAATAGATTAATTTTTTTTCCATGTGTCACAGCATTAGCCGGGAAGTGAACCCACTAACCCGGGACAACTCGGGACAACTTCTTGTAAGGCAGTTGTGCTGACCACTCGACCACCAATGCTTGACTAAAATAATAGATTAATTTGCCAAAAAATTAGCAGCTATTCACAAAGGGTGCAACCCAGAGCACAAGGAATTTTCACATTTGTTTTTCAACATCTCAATCAATTTACTACCAAATATCTCTTTAAGATTGCCAACTACTTGTCATGAAAAATACATTTAGTCAAATGCCTATATCCAATAGCCATGATGCCTTTTATCAAAAAGCCAACAACCATATCCATGCTCTTTAACATGTGATCAATTTCTATGAGGCCATTAGGCATTAAGAATCTTGAGAATGTTATCAAGGATCAGATTGAGCTACATATACTTCCTCTAATGTGTGTAAATAATGAAGCAGTCGATCTGATGCCTAGATCGAGCTTCACAGCCCACTTACAATCTCCTACCACCAAACCATGTTTAAACCCCATCCTTACACGCATATACATATTTACTAATATATATTTTGCCTCTGCTTAACCATTTAAAATAACTGATGTAGATATATATCTTAACGCAAATAAATTTAGCAAATAAATATTTAATGTTATTTTAATGTGTATGCATGCATAATGGATATATATATTTTCAGTGTGGGGAGATTGCATATAAATCATATAAAGCCCTATTATTCATGTACACCTGGGTCTCGTTTTATGTGGCTTTATTTAATGCGATTTTGAAGTTATGCGATTCATGATTCTTCTTAATATCTTTGTATGTGATTTTCTTTTAAGTGATAAAAATTATTTGATCAGAAGTGAGCTCCGATAATGCGCTATTACTTTAAATATTATAAATTTCACACACTCATGTCATATTTAAAGTAATAGCGCATTATCGGAGTTTAACTTCCATCTAATAATTTCAATATTTTCAGCACTTTATAATAGTACTGTAATAGATTTTATGTAATAAAGAAGTTCATAATTCACTTAAAAGCAGGATTTCTCCCTTTTATATACACACATTAAATTTTACAAGACTATAATGTAAATCTGTTCAAACGTTATAGATGAAAAATACTATATTTGTTGTTGTTTTTGCATTTTAAATCACGTTCTATTTTTGCTTTTTATAAAAAAAGTACATAATTAATTAATCATTTAGTGTCTGCAAATAATAAATTTTATAATTATTATAATGTAAATCTGTTCAAACATTATAGATGCCTATACGATGTATGTTGTTGTTTTTGCATTTTAAATCATGTTCAATTTTTGCTTTTTATAAAATGAGTACATAATCAATTAATCATTTAGTGTCTGCAAGTTTATTTTTAAAAGGTGAGTAACAGCGATGGGCACAATTAAATTTGACAACTAAAATCTGATTTTTAATTGTAATTAACAATTTAAAAATTACGTAACGAGGTGATGTGAAACGATGAAATTTGATTTTTAAATGGAATTGAAAATTTAAAAATTAAAGACAAAAATAAGAATTTAATTTTTAATTGTTAGTTTTAATTAAATTTTGTCCAACAGTGGTGAGTCAGTGTCTTTTTATTATTGTAAGTCTAAGTTCTTAAATTTTAAACTTTTAATTTACTCTAACGGAGAGAAAAAAAACACCCAAGAAAATGAATTTCTTTGGAAACAAAAATTTCAATTTTAGACCACTTAGTGAAATGGGAAGGATCAATAGTGAATGGAAAACATTTTAGTTGTATTTCCTCTTGACTTTGTTTACAGAGAAGCTACAGTACCTCACATCACATCACATCATGTCGAATCTGATGTCTCAAATAGCGATAATAATTAAAATACTGTATATGTATGAAAAAAATGTAAATTACGCATAAAAATATATTGTTTTGAATAAAATTAAATACAGTAGTTAATAAAAAAAAGTAAAAAAAGTTTGTTTTGTATCAATTTTTTTCAAATTTGAAATTTTTTATTAGTCATATTTTATTTTATATTATTTTTATGTGAATTTTAAAGTAATTTTATGTTGTTGCTTTGCTTTTATGCAATTTTGGGAAAATTACAGTATGTAACCCCCATTTTTCAAGGTAAGTTAAGTCTATTTTTGTGAGATTTCTTTTGTGCATGTTTTCTGAGGAACCTATCTACCGCATAAAACGAGACGTATATTAAAATTCATATATATAATTTATTATTTATATATTTAATATTAGCAGTCAGAAAATGATGCAATTCTTTTAAGAAGTTTTTCGAAAACAATTACCCAGAAAAACCCATTAGTTAGAATTAAAATGTTACAATTTGTAATAGTAAAGTAAAAATGCATTAGTGGAAATTTTATCCACTCCAATTTGTTTTAAAATCATAAGACTTATTTTAAAACAATCATTCGAGAAACTTGTAACAGGATTGCATTGTTTCCAAAAACTTACTAAACAAAAGGTCAGCAGATTTCAACTTTGCTAAAAGTGCTCAAATTGCCTCAGGTCCAGCAGCTAAGTGCTCTACTACATCATCAAGAAAAAGGGTATAAATATTGCTGGATTTGAATCCAAAAGAGGAGACAACCATAAATTAACGATGGTAAACCTAATCCACGCTGGTTTAAATTTCAATTTAATGTGCAGTGAGTAGGGAAATTTCACCTTCCCCTCTGTTCCAACATGCTCGTTCCTGTAATAAAAGCTCCAGATCCTGTACCTATGAACTTTCCAATGACTACAAATTAAGTAAATAAAATGCTACCTGTGTACCTGCTTCCATAACCTAGATCTAGTATATTAACTCCAATGAACATTCAAAGCATCAAGGACTGCCACTATGTATGAAAGGTAAAAGAACTCTAGCCACTATATGACTCTCTTAACCTCAGCCTTCTATAAGAATAATAATCCTGACACTCTATTATGTAATCTCACGTAAATTATTTATGATTATGTATTTCTAATTTATCCTAACTCTATATAACTTAACCTCCACTATCATTGAGCCTCTATTTTAATATGTTATTTTTATTTTTCATGCGGCAATAATTTTTATTCTTTTATTATATATTTTGTGTTTAAATAAGCCAATAACAGTTCCAACTCATTAGCATATAATAGATTACTTTTATTTTATTCCCACCATTTACAGGGTGATTAAATTTAGCTTAAATTAAAAACAAGTCTCATATGACTTATGCAGGTGCTCGTGAGTTGGGAAAAACAAATTCATTATGTTATAAAGTTCTTGTAGGAAAACAGATCAACATCTGTTTTTTCTAAAAATGTTTCTTTTATCCCTTTTAAATCATAATGTGCTAATTCTAAACACTAATGTTTTCTATATATGTAACTTTATATATTTTCCCAGTTATTACTACCACCTCATTTGTTTCTGTATCAACATATTTATTTTAATCACAGCATTTATTAACCAAGATTTATACTTATTAAATGGTGTGGGGAAGTTCTAGATAAACTAAAGTAAGGGGAAAGGGGAATCTTTATCTTAAGAATTATATAATTTTATTAATTTAAATCATCCATGTCTGTTTAGCAATTAGATCATACCATTACGCAGGATGTTCCATAATATATGGGCATTAATTAATTAAATAGTCTTTAAAGCTATATTTTATTATTCCAAGTGTTACGTGCATATGGGCACCCTCGTTCTTATATGATATATATTTGTGCTTCCTTTCTCTGGAGATATCGCAAAGTCAAATCCCATAATTTATTTCAAAGTCCAAGAACCAGGCTTTAATCCCCATGGGGACTTATTTGGTCATATGGGCATGCTTTATATGGGGATCGCTCTGGAAAAACCAGCCCAATAAATGCATAGCTGACCGCTCTTCGTTCATGAACCGATTCTGCTAACGTTGCAGACTTATATCGGTCTATTTCTCAAAATGAATTATCTGAAGCACATGCTAGGATCTGTGACTAGATCACATACATACACCACCATGCACGCACTGCCTGTTTGTTGTATTTCTAATAAACCCATGAATATCCATAAGCCGTAATATTGTGATTTTGCTAAACAAATCTATTTCCACTATTTAAATGCGCGTCTTTGTGACGACATTATTATTAACATATTCATTAGCTATCCCACACACATTTATTACTCCATAATCTAAATATTAATAAAATGTATTTTGTATGAATTTAAGACTTCATCCAAAAATGATAATTGTTCACTAAATCGGTTAAATGCTTGTTTTGTTCCTTCTGGAGGTGGAGTAGTATTTTGAATTTATATTTCTAAACAGCGCTAAATCTTGTAGTCATCATTAGAATTATATATTATTGGCATAGCTGCAATTATAAACAAAGTTATTTATTAAATCTAATTCCATAATCGATAAACAAAGTGTAATGTTATTTCTCCATGACCAAATGTCACCTAAGATTTATGAGACCAATGATTAATAAGTAATGACACACATTTATTTATGTTTTGTCAAATTAATAAATCTTGAATATATATTATACATCTCAGAATCATTGTGTTATTTTAGTTAAATTAATATCTTATTTAATAATTTATGCTAATACTAATCAGATGATCTCCCGCTAATAAATAGTTAATGTGAAAGGTTACTATCTTTAATTGCTCTTAAATTATAGTTCATGCTAAGTTATTCCATTCTTAAACTTAAATTAGAGTCTCTTTGTATCTCCGATGTGTGATGCTGGCGGAGAAAAGTAAAATTAGATCGATATCATCAGGGTTGTTGCTCATAAGTTGGTAGATCTGGAAAATAGGCAAATAGGGCATAGTTCATGAGTGTTCCTGACTTATGTATCTTGCGTATGATTGGACTCGAGGTACTTTTGCCTAGATGCTAGATCTTGTTATGTGAACAGACAAAACTGACCGGTACAATAACTAATTAAAAAACACGTCATTCTGCTAACAATTTTAAAGAACATTAATTAAAATCATGCCATCAATACTACTTTTTTCAAATTTTCAAGCAGCAATGTTTAATTTGAAAATCAGCCAATCACAGCTGGACATCTATTTCTGTGATAATTGGTGTTATCAGCATCCTAAAAAATCAATTCAGGTCCTGGATAAAACTTAACAATGCAATTTCTACTTAACTGCAATCACAACAATCAGTTTTTTATTACTCTGTGAATGTAATTATAGCAGCAATTTTACTAAAGCTTCCTTAAATAAATCTAATGTTAATAGATATGGCAAAGCTTTTAATTAAACTTATTTTCAATTTTCTTGGATTCCAATATTTTCCCCCTGGTGAGAGTTTTAAAAATGTTCAACTTTCCACTTAATCTTTTATTCTATATTAATTAAATATCATAAACTAGACTTTCAATTGTTTTTAATTTTAATTTTATAAATGAATAAGATTCTAAAAAAATCACATTTGATCTTTTTTAAATCTTTAAATACTGACTTGTAAATGTGAACAAAGAATATAATTACATCACTCAAGATCATACGTCACTGGGTAAGTGTAAACTTTCTTAGAAAATAACCAAATTCATTTAAGATTTTCTTTTTAAAGGCGGACAAATGAATGTGTATTTATGCTAAATCTATCAAATTCTGCTTTAAAATTTGGTATGTGTTTTATAATTATTACAATGTTTCACAAGATTTTAACACCACATCGATTATGACACATAATTATAATCAAGTTCATTCTATTTCTAAAGATAAAAGATAAATGAATAAATTGAAAGCATACATCTGCATTTCTTTTTGTTTTAAATAATAATCAACCAATTATAGTGTAATCATAATGACAAATATGTTACAAATAAACAAAATATATTTTTTCATTCCTAAAACTTTACACGAAAACTAGACCAGAAGGAAGTGAACACTCACTGAGCATTTTTTCTGACATATACAATAGAGTAAAGGCTTAGATACTAGTCACTATCCATAAGATAATGACCTCTTCAGAATTTTTTTCCAATTAAAAAAATCATCTATGTTATTAGAAAAACTCTACATTTAACATCACTTACAGTACTGTTAAAACAACGATCTAGAGCAGCAAACAATCATGCTTTTTCTGAAGAAAACAACCACGATTCTCAATGAAAATAAGAGTTAACAATTTAAACAAACTTCCTTCAGTTAAATTTTTAATAAAGTTATATTAATATCAGTTTTGATCATTGCAAATGAGGTCAAACAAAAATTGCATTGTTGTATTTACTGAGGTCTTAAATTTATGGGCTACTGATGACAACAGTTACATCAGAAAAATGTATCCAATAGAGACTGATTTTTTTTATTAAACAATGACACATAAAAAGTCATAAAAACTGGTATGGCTAGCATAATTTTAATGAAATCTCAGTGTGTATATATATATGTGTAAATAATATATTAATATAACTATACTCTCCCTATCATGTTTTTTATATAGATACATATTCTCTCTTCCACACATCTGCATACTAGTTTGTAAATAAAAGACTACTTAATATAATTAAAATAAATGTTAATACAATAGCTTTTCTGAAGTAGTTTGCTAATTTGATGGAAAATGTCATATCTCTTATAGACCATAGTGTTGGAATAATCTTTGCTTAGCCATAGGCCAGCTATGTTAGTTAAGAACAATGTTCTTGTCTTTTAAGAACACATACACACATCCATGTATTGAAGTGTAAATACATCTTTTATTCATTAAGTATGTCACATGTTTCCCCAATAAGTGGGAGTCGAAAAACAAAAACAAAAAATTTTTTGTCTACAATTGCATAAATTAATTTAAAACTTAATTCTGATGACATATATATGAATAAGTATAAAATAACAAAGTTTAAAATTTTTCTTTTATTAAAAGTTTTAACAAAAATTTGTAATTTTAAATTTATAAACAACTGTGTTATGAATAATTAATTATAAATACATAAAAATAATGACATTAAAAAACATCCCCCAAAAAAAGGGAGGGGGGGGTATAAACATGTATTTTTTATTTTACATTTTTATTAAAATTTTAACCCATTTATTGTCAATTTCATTTGCTTATACAATATATTTTCTAAATCGGGAGGGGGGAGGGTGAGTGGGTGTTATATTGATTCTAGACGTAGTAAACTTTATTGCAAATATATATTAAAATATTCCAAGATTCTCTTTACCGCAATTTTTTTTTTAAAAGACTTGAGAACAGAATAATAAATTCTTGTGAATTACAATATAAAAGAATTGATTTCAAGTGGTATATATTAGTAAAAGTTACAGTAATATTTTATCAGCACTGCTTAGACATTTTATTTACAAGAAAAACTGATAAATTGATTACATTATATATATATATTTTTATATATAAAAAACAACTAATAGTAACGTGTGATAATTCGTAATTATCATTTTAAAATAAAATTTATTACAGAGTTGAGATTTTTTTATTTATTCAGCTTATAAAATAAAATTGAGATAATAAATAATGTTGTTTAACTAAATTTATTGAAATAGTCTATGATTTTCTACTTTGAGTAAATAAATTATAAAAGATATGAATCTTTAAAATTTTAAAAATATGTGTTTTCATACCCCTATAAATATAGTCAATTAATTTAGATAAAAAAAGTTATTTAATGAACAATTATCTAAAAAAGTGAAGAGGCATATGGAGCAATACTGTCAAGTATCCACGGACACAAAGAAAGTACTATTTCTGCTTAATATAATTACTAATTTGTTTTATAATTTCAATCTTTTTAAACTTTTTTAGGAAAAATGTAATTCAAAAAATAAATACATACAACATATATACTAAAAAAAGCTTGTTTAATGCTTTAACAATATAGTATACTGACCCTGATTTCGACTAAGTGATAGACATATTCATACCTATAGTTACCAAAGAAAGTTGTGAGATTTATAGAAGAATCACAAAGGAAGTGATTTACATAAAATTTGATTATAAGATGTAAATGAAGTGATTTAAACTAGCCGCCTTTTTGTTAGGAGGGCACAGGAGTCTTTCTTTATACATACAACATTTTTATATTTACCATATCTCATAATTTTTATAAACTTTCTTATAAAGAATTACAAAATATAGCATTTATTTATCTTATCTGGTCTGTTTAATCAAGTGTGCTGACAGCATCCAGGATGAAGTGCTCCTATAACATCTAACAATGTTGACTATATAAGCTATTGATTTTAGATTGAAAACATTGTGTTTTCAATTTTATTCTCATAGTTTTTTAGTTAAGTAGAGATAAAAGGTGGCTGCTGGAGGGTTGCATTAGATCCTAAGATCTAGGTGCAGTGCTCTCAGATCCAAAGCTCCTCACTGATGAAGACCACAAGCCAGAAACTAGTCTGGGGATATTGGATGAATAGACACTAGATGGGGGTTTTATGCACAAGCTTTCTGGCATCCATTGATTACTCTGGTTGGCATTGAGTAGCACTACTGTATGGATTGCCTGTTTTAATGTTGCATTGTCTGACAGTAGTTCAATATTTTATCTTAGGAAAACAATTTGTGCATTAAATACACATGGGAGCATAAAAATATGCCATAGTTTTTCAGTGTTCAGTAAGAAAAGGCATAATAGTCTATGCAATATTTTATTTTGTAAATCAATTTTTGAACTAAATATGCATGATAATGTAAAGTTGTGTTATTGCTTTAGCATGGCATAAGACATGGTCAATGGTATTTGTAAAAATCTTATAAAACATTTGTTTTATATCTCTAATAAACTATATATTATGGTAAATTTGATATTATTAATAATATTTGTATTAAAATACACCAGTAAAATAAGTAACATTTTAATCCACTTTTTGGCTCATATTGGTTAAATCTAGCAATAAATATAGTATTTATTGATTCCTTATTGATATCATTTGGATTTCTTAGTTTTATTTTGAAGAAATAATAACAAATATTGGAAGACCAAAAATCAGAAATGGCAAATTTAAATATAAAATAAAATTTTATTCAATATTCCAGAATATACTATTATGATAGAATACCTTTGTTAACTATACATATACTTCAATAATAAACCCTAACAAAAGGGCTATTATAGGTTAAGGGACAAAAATTTGTTGAGCCTCAGGAAGAGTCAATTAGTAGTAATTTATAGTTTCCAGACAACATCAATAGGCAAAAAGCTATCCACGTTTATATGGATATAATCTTCGTATTTCTGTTTTTTATTATAATAACAATTCATGAAAAATGTTTAATTCAACATATATATATATTGTTGGCTATAACTTCTTTTTTCTTATAATAGTAATAAAACATAAGATAATTTGCTTCATTTCAATTAATGTATTTATATAAGTTCATTTAAAATTCAAATGAAATACAAAATATTATTTTAAAGTAATGACTTTATTTAAAATACTTTGTTTGATTCATATCTTAAATATTTTGATTCATAATAAAAAGATTTCAAAAAATCAAAAAAATATGGGAACATTTAAATGATAATATGTTACATATAGGAATATATGAATTAGCATTCCACACTAATGAAGAAAATGATTACTCTTGCGGTAGAGCAAATTATGTTGATCCTATGTACTTGTTAAGCTATTATGATGAGCTATTGTTATGCTTTTTAGATATTGTTTCTATAAAAAGATCCTTTATAATGCTGAACAAAATTTTTAATCATTCCCAAAAGGCTACTAAATAAGACTGGCTATTAAAATTAGCTATAATGGCAGTAGAAAAATCTGTATTAATCAATTTGTATATTAATCACAGGAAAACATTTATTAATAATAATTAAAAAAAATTATTAATTAATAAATAAATAAAAGGAATCAAAAATTTTGTAAAACAAAAAAAAATTATTTAATTTCTTAAAAAAAAAATTAAAGTTATTAATTTATAAATAAATATTTAATTATATAAAAACATGAGTTGCCTTCTCTTTCAATAATTTCCCTATATGTACTGGATCAAACCCTATTTAGTTGCACAATGGACAACTGCAATCAAATTTTTAAATTAATATTGATATTCATGGTCTTGTATTTTATTTTTTCATTATTCATAGAGACAGGAGATCAAATAATATTCGAAGCAACTAAATAGAAAACAGAACACAACACTTATTCTCAATTGTCCACAGATTCAAAACCATTATCTCTTCAAAAATTACTCTTTTTACTGATCTGAATAATCGGGACACTCATAATAATAACTTAAAACAATAATATAAATGCTTCGTATATGAAGAGATAATAATTTTGATTATTTAAAGACTTAAAACTACATTTTCATTGCAAAACACTCTCATTGAAAGACAAATGAAAATAAATTTATGATTTTAAACAATGAAGATGACTGTTATAAATGCAATTTATCCACTCTACTTTGAACTCTTTTTAGCAAAAAACTTTTTATTGTACACATATGCATACACAATCTTACATTTTGACTGAAGTGCAGTAAGTTAAAAGATTATAATATTTATGGTTTTTAGTTATTAAAAAAAAATATTATTAATAACACAAGAATGAATAAGAAAATAATAGATACTATATGATTTGAAAATTAAAAAGAATATTCTTAATAAATGAAGGTTGAACTGAGAATTATATGAAAATTAAAATAATAAGTATTTTATTAATGTGGTGATAATCAAATTAAAGATTAAGTTTATAAGAAATAGAAGTAATTAGGAAATTATTAAAAAGAATAAAAATGAATAATATATTTAAATTAATAGTTGTTCATGAATATGTATATACACGATCAGGAATACACATATATAATTTATATTTATATTGTATATTTTATTTTATATTATCTGGACTATTTTATTTGGGTTCGATTATATTTATAATTATTTCAGTTTTATTATGTTTTGTTATATTTTATATTATTTTTTTATTATTTATTTTATTTTATTAATTTTATTGTTTATGTTTTTTATGATATTATTTATATAGTTATTTATTTTATTTTGTTCAGTATATCATAGCTCTGAAGAAGACTGCAGGATAGTTGAAATGTAAGATTGTGCATGCATATATATGTACAATAAAAAGTGTTCAATGTAGAGTGGATAAAATGCACTTATATAAGATATTACAGCAAATAAAGGAAGTGGTAAATTTGGTAATATTTCTGAAGATGATTGTTGTTTCAAATATTTAGATCATTACAAAAAGTTATTACAATTAGATTATAGAGCTTAATTGTATGGTTAATAATTCAGGATAATAATTCAGTGACAATTTGAGACTCATTCAGGTGGTGGGAAGTTTTTTGAAGTTAATATTATTTGAGAACATTAATACTAAAACTTCAGCTATAAATTAGACTTCTGCCACTGTGTTAAACAAAATCTAAGCATTGAAGACTGCAAAAAATTGTATGTATGATGCAAGAAAAATGAAACAAAACTTTTAATATATTACAATAAAAATATTAATTATAATGATGATTACAATAGAAGTTAGGCTTTTAAATAACATATTACAAAAAATAACAACAAAAAAAAACATAGAAAAGTTTTTAGAAAGAAAAACAAATGCCAAATTAAATGACTATAAGAAGCACATAAAATTATGAATACATAGTGAGATCAAAGATATATACCTTCATAAAAAGCAAATTGGTCTTAACTACTTCAATTCAAAAAACAGAAACTGATTTTATTGTGATTAGGAAAATATGTATAAGAGCAGCAGTGCTATCAAATGATGGTAAAATATTTTATCAAGAGTATATTGAGATATTTCAGAGATATTATTGTTGTCCATTTTCTTATAGATGCTGAGAAACATCTTTCAGAGACTATACATATGCATTAAATATTCTGTAACTTGACATCAATTTATAATAGTTGTTTTTTTTTTGTAATTCCTCCATTACTTTATAGTTTAAATTTATTTATAAATAGATGTTTAGATTTATAAGAATTGGATAACAACTTAGAAAAACACTAATATGTCTGGCCTAAATTTCTACTGAATGATGATTTCAAAATTTTTTAACTGATTATAAATACAAATCTAAGTGCATATAAATGTTCTCACAAATAATTAAGAATATCATTAGTTCTTACATAACTCATTATGTCACAATGCATCACTAGATAATTCACTTTGTTCAAGTATCTGCAATAGCTTTAGTGAAAAGCTATCAGTTATATTTTGCCAGACTTGTAATTTTCATTTTTTTTTTTAAAAAAAAAAAAAGATTATACTCATAAAAAATATGATGTGACAAAAATTGGATATTCACTTATTTTTATAATATACTATCAGTAGAAAATGGAATACATTTTTGTATAGTTTTTTTTTTTCTCATGTGTCATAGAATCAGCTGGGAAGCCGAACCCACTAACATGAGACAACTACTTGTAAAGCAGCTGCTGCTGACCTCTCGACCACCAATGTTTGATACATTTTTGCATAGTTATAATTAAAAATAAAAGCAATATAATGGTAATTAGATTTAACTGACCATTAAAAGCCTAAGTTATCTAGCAAAAAAAAAAGTACCTTCAAAACACAGAAAAAATAAAAGATAAATAACGTAATGATAAATATTACACATATGTACAAAATATATTTTAAAAATATCATGCAAAATCCTTTTTAAAAATGTTTGATTTGCACATATTTTTAAAAATAAAGGTTTAATTAGATATTCCAAGAATAACCCAAGTGAAATTTAAAACATATGCTTAAAATCTGAAATGTCCAAGTCTGCATTCCAATACCAGAGATAATTCTTTTATTATTTAACCTTAGAATACATTTCTCAATAAGAATTTAGATTTGTTTAAATCTTGTAAATATATAAAATGTTAAATGTTACCCAAGCCTTCAAATAAAAATGAATTTTTCACTCTAAAAAAGAGAGAGCAAGAGAAAGAATAAATAGTAAGATTTTTTTTTTTGCAAAAACAATAAAAATAGGAATAAATTTTGTAATAAATATAAATCTAAAAAAGTTGATTTAAAAAAAGTATATAAATTGAATTTAAATCATGGCAAAAATCGGATTTAAATTTAATTGTATCATCAAAATAATTTATAATAAATTTAAAATTATTTTTAAAAAATCACTTAAAAAATTATTTCAATTCAGTAGTAGTGAGGACTTTATTAATTTGATACAAATGTTATAAAATGGAAACATTAATTTAATATTTGAAATCATAGTTTAGTTCAGTGATAGCATGTCAGATTGTGAAATGTAAGGCCCTCAGAATCAACTCCAGTTCAAGGACTCAAACTTTTATGAGATCTCAAGGATTAAAGCCATTCAATTATTTACATTTTTATTATCAAAATCACACTTTTAAGCTTGTAAGTTATAAACAATGAGATTACCAATTCCTCAACAAGCTTTGTTCTAAATGCTTAGTTAAAGAAAGCATTTAAAATATTTCTGTCAGGACCCCCCCCCCCAACCTCTGTCCATGGTTTCATCTCTGGCACTCCTCAGAGGTTCTAGGGTAGTTGGGTTAGTGTTTTTAGATCTAGTGTCTTAACCTACCCTAGCATCTCTCTGAGGAGTACCAGAGCATGAAACCATGGTCAGAAGTTTGGGAGGGGGGTCCTGACAGAGATATTTTAAATGCTTTCTCTAGCTAAGCATTTAGATAATTGAATAATTTGTTTTTTAGGAGTTCATATGAAGTTCCAAAACCATAACTAGCAGAGTTTGAACAACCAACTATGATGTATAAACGCTAAGAGTCCGTGAATCTACCAATAAACTAAACAATGCAGGACAAAATAATTGAATAGTTTATTATTGGGAGTTAGTAAAAAATTTGATTTCACTTGAGGCAACAAAGTTGGAATTATATTCTATGGATCTTCAACTCAAGGGTTTTTCCACTTTATCACTACATTAAAACACGAAGTACTATAAAAAATTATATAAAGAATGGAATAATGAATATGTGATGAAATTATAAAATTATAATTTCTGTATGACGGCCCCCAAAACAATAAATAAAACAAAAAAAAGATTAAAATACATTTAAAAGTAGTATACAGTTATGTGGATAAAAAAAAGCAAATATCACTTAATTTTTCAAGCCCCATGTATACTGATATTAGCATATTGTCTGCATATTATACATTGTTTACATTGGTTTATAAAAATCACTTCTTTAACTTTTCTCTTTTTATGATAACTTTCTTCATTTAATACAATTTCACATGAATTAATTTCCTTCTGAAATTCTCCCCACCTAGTGAGAATTTTTATTAATTTGATAATATTGCTTTATTTTATATACATTTTACTCTAGAGTTTTAATTTAAAAAATTCATAAATGTCAGGATAAATGAAAATTCAGCAAGATAAAAGACACTTAAGCCCTACCTTCATAAATAACTTGTGTGTTTCTGACATCTCAGATTTTTATATTACTTGAAGAAAATAGTTAAGAATAACAAAAAGCTTATTTTTTGCAAATGTATTAAAATTTATGAATACTTTTGTACAATAATTGTGTAATTATTATTAAAAATTAAGAAAAGAAATTATTATTTATTTATTTTGAATATAAATGTTTTATTTTTGAAAATAGAATATATTTTTGGACAATGCAAATTACTCAGAGAGTATTTATAAGGTGTATGCCAAATGCAATTAGTGACTGTCTATTGCAATACTGTAAAAAATATTTAACAACTTTAAATTTTTAAAGCATAATTTAATCGAGTTATGAGATATAGATATTTATTCATTCACATTTTAAAAACAAATGTCAAGTAAAAAAAAATCATTTGTTTTCTGAAAATGAAAATATTTTTCCCAGTAATGATAATGAATTGTGTCAATTACAATGTAATTTTTTTAATTTTTATAAAAGTCAAATTTATTGTATTCAGATAAATAATAATGGTTTAATCTTAATGTTGAAAGCCTACAGCTCATGAAAACAATGATGTTATCTGCAAGAGGGTTAATATTCTTGTGCAATATGGATTAAAGGTAAATTTAAAATTGCAAGATTTTTTATTGTCAAAGAAACCGGAAACAATATTAGACTGATTACATATAGGATTTTTTTATGTGATTGTATAATAATTGTTATTCTTTTAGTCTTTTTTCAAAAATACACCTTGATTTTCCAATGTATGCTTTTTGCATCTAGATATAATTTGATAAATAATATTATATAAGTTGGGAAATTAAAATATACTTACAATATTGTAAAAAATATTATAAATAATCATTTTTATACTGCCTGTTTTCTTTAATTATGAAAACATTTGTAATTTTAAATTTATCTTTAATTCAGATCATACAAGCATATTAAATAAAGAAATGTATCAGAAAAAGAAAAAATAAAGAGGTGACTTTTATAAATCAATTTAATAATTCTATAATAAATAGATAAGATGGTAATATTGATATATACATGATTATATGTACAAGATATTTGCCTTTCTTTTATCTATACGACTATTGTTGATAATGATTATAATGGAATCAAAAGTATTTTTGCTTAATTCATATGTTATTAGTGTTTATTATTTACAATTATTATAATTTAAAATCTGTACATATATATTTTTAACATGTAACTTATTGTTTTACAAATATTATATGATTACAGACTTCAGAAGAAATGTTGCTGAAAAAAATCAAATAAGTCCAAAAATAAAAATTTTATTGCTTCAAAAGACAATTTTCTTTCAAAATCATTCATCTATTTAAACAATTCATTAAAATTAATTTTAATTTTGTCATTTTTTGGAAAGATAATGAAACCTATTTTAATGTTTTTGTTTAATATGCTCTTGTAAGGTTCAATTTAGTATTATTTGTAAAATAAACTGTCATCTACAAAAATCTAATTACTCATGCAATTACACATATCTATATCTTTTTGGCTTCAAGTTTTATTAATTTATGTAATACTTCCTGAAAAACTGCTGTAAAAAAGTTTTGCCAAGATAAAAACAAATGTTATACAACTTTTATCAAAGTTATAATAACCACTATTTCCTATTGCATTGTCAAATGTATACCATAAAATAATCAATTGACAAAACACTTTATTACTTTTACACTGCTTTATTATCCACCTTTTCTTCAGTTAACAGTTTCAATTGCTCCAGCAATCTTCAGAACCTTATATCTCCCAATCTCACTGCCTTCAGTTAACAGTTTTGATTGCTCCAGCAATCTTCTTCCGAACCTTATATCTCCTAATCTCACTACCTTCAGTTAACAGTTTTGATTGCTCCAGCAATCTTCTTCAGAACCTTATATCTCCTAATCTCACTGCCTTCAGTTTGCTCCAGAAATCTTCTTCAAAACCTTATATCTCCTAATCTCATTGCCTTCAGTTAACAGTTTTGATTGCTCCAACAATCTTCTTCAGAACCTTATATCTCCTAATCTCACTGCCTTCAGTTAACAGTTTCAATTGCTCCAGCAATCTTCTTCAGAATCTTATATCTCCTAACCTCACTGCCTTCAGAGCAAAACTCTCCATATAGTATTGCCACCTGTGCTAAACAGGGTAATCAATGGATGCCAGAAGGCTTGTGCATAAAATCCCTATCTAATGCCTACTCATCCAATATCCCCAGACTAGTTTCTGGCTTGTGGCCTTCATCAGTGAGGAGCTTTGGATCTGAGAGCACTGCATCTATATCTTAGGATCTAATGCAACCCTCTAGCAACCACCTTTTATTAACTACTCTGTTTAGCACAGGTGGCAATACTGTATGGAGAGTTTTGCTCTGTTTATCAACAATTAATGTGCTAGTATAGGAAATGTGATCATGTGATGCTCACTGCCTTCACTTAACAGTTTCAATTGCTCCAGCAATCTTCTTCAGAACCTTATATCTCCTAATATCACTGCCTTCAGTTAACAGTTTCAATTGCTCCAGCAATCCTCTTCAGAACCTCATATCTCCTAATCTCACTGCCTTCAGTTAACAGTTTTGATTGCTCCAGCAATCTTCTTCAGAACCTTATATCTCCTAATCTCACTGCCTTCAATTAACAATTTTGATTGCTCCAGCAGAACCTTATATCCCCTAATCTCACTTCCAGCAATCTTCCTCTGAACCTTATATCTCCTAATATAACTGCCTTTAGTTAAAAGTTTCAATTGCTCCAGCAATCTTCTTCAGAATCTTATATCTCCTAACCTCACTGCCTTCACTTAACAGTTTCAATTGTTCCAGCAATCTTCTTCAGAACCTTATATCTCCTAATCTCATTGCCTTCAGTTAACAGTTTTGATTGCTCCAGCAATCTTCTTCCGAACCTTATATCTCATAATCTCACTGCCTTCAGTTAACAGTTTCGATTGCCCCAGCAATATTCTTCAGAACCTTATATCTCCTAATCTCATTGCCTTCAGTTAACAGTTTTGATTGCTCCAGCAATCTTCTTACGAACCTTATATCTCCTAATCTCACTGCCTTCAGTTAACAGTTTTGATTGCTCAAGCAATCTTCTTCAGAACCTTATATCTCCTAATCTCACTGCCTTCAGTTAACAGTTTCAATTGCCCCAGAAATCTTCTTCAGAACCTTATATCTCCTAATCTCACTGCCTTCAGTTAATAGTTTCGATTGCTCCAGCAATCTTTTTCAGAACCTTATATCTCCTAATCTCACTGCCTTCAGTTAACAGTTTCAATTGCTCCAGCAATCCTCTTCAGAACCTCATATCTCCTAATCTCACTGCCTTTAGTTAACAGTTTCGATTGCTCCAGCAATCTTCTTCAGAACCTTATATCTTCTAATCTCACAGCCTTCAGTTAACAATTTCTATTGCTTCAGCATTCTTCTTCAGAACCTTATATCTCCTAATCTCACTGCCTTCAGTTAACAATTTTAATTGCTCCAGAAGAACCTTATATCTCCTAATCTCACTTCCAGCAATCTTCCTCTGTTGCTGGAGCAATCAAAACTGTTAACTGAAGGAAAGAGTGGATAATAAAGCATTGTACAAGTAATAAAGTATTTTGTCAATTGATTATTATATTTTATCAAAATTAATCCTTGTGTAGTTTAATTATTATTGTTGTGTTCTGATAAACATTCTTTAAGATTTGACAGTATCATAGATCTATATTTTGATGCTCCAAAAATTATCACTATAGAAATACTTATAAGTCAAATATCCTTTCATTTATAAATTCCAGGTAACTGAATGATTTGTTACTCTTTGATTAAACAATTTACCCTAATTCTTGGATACTGCCTAATAATGATATAACCCTTTTGTTAACTTAAGTCAAAAGTTATCTATAGGCAATTTGCAATCATCTTAATAAATGTCTGATATACACTGATTCAAGACTGAAATTCCTCAAATATTCATCATTCTTAAACATCAATTGTATTGCAATAAGTCATAATATCTACTATATTTGGCTCTAAAGTTCTTAGTTAATAATAAAGATTAGGAAATAATAACATTGATATATTTATAATATTATATACTTATTTATTAAAATATTCTAATCCTTTTGGGCACTGTTTTAAAACTTATTCAAAAACTTTAAAAACTTCCAGAAATCAACTTCTATGCATTTGAAGATAATGTTTTTATAATCTTTTATTTTATTTCAACTAACAGTTTCGACTATTCTACAGACTTCATCAGAACTAAAGAATAATTTTAATTTCAGTATTAAAATTTATTATTAATAATCTTGCATATATTACTTGATATTGAAATCTATTATAAATTATAAATAAATTTAAACACTAAAAAACAAAAACATTTAACCTATGTCCATGCATTTGAAGATAATGTTTTTATAATCTTTTATTTTATTTCAACTAACAGTTTCGACTATTCTACAGACTTCATCAGAACTAAAGAATAATTTTAATTTCAGTATTAAAATTTATTATTAATAATCTTGCATATATTACTTGATATTGAAATCTATTATAAATTATAAATAAATTTAAACACTAAAAAACAAAAACATTTAACCTATATCCATACATATATAATAACCATATACATATAAGCTTAATTATTCATACTTTATTATAGTATTTAACATCTAGTAATGCACGTAGGATCATTAATAATAAATTTTAATATTTGTATTACATTTATTTTTTAGTTCTGATGAATACTGTGAATTTAGTCAAAATTGTTAGTGAAAAAAGGTAAAAAAGCATTGCTTTCAATGAATAGAAATGGATTTTCGATTTTTTTTTTTTTAAATTTAAACACTCTGTACTATGCTATCCTATATATGTACAGTATTTTATACCTAAAAAATGAATGTTTTTTATTATATATGTTTATATACCTACTATATATCAGTACATATCCAAATTAAGATTTAAGATTATGAATAAAAATATAAAAAAGAAGTAATAAATAGAATAATGCACTTACAAAAAAAGACAGTGGAATAATAAATTGACAAAAATAACACTGTGAAGAATGCATAGGTAGAATATAATTTTCTCAAGATTTATTTAGTACAAAGAATGAAAAGGCCATTTAACATCTTTAAATAAATATCTACATTTATAATATGGCTGTAATACAACACAGCTTTCAGTGCTGGCGGGGAAAATGATGTACTTCTAAGAGCACTGAGACGATGTCTTATACTTTACTTATATAAATAATAATAGAGTAATATGATTCTCATTTTTTGTGCGTAACCTACAAAAATTGCTTTGGGCAGCTAATTAATAAGTAAAATATTTCAAAAATAATTCCCAAATCAATGATGATCAGACTGAGATAGCACCATTGTACTCTGATATTATCCCTTATTGGTACTTGAAAATCATTTGAACCCAAAAACATAGTACCATTACAATTAAACAAACATGAAAAATTAATCCTATTTTACTCCCAAGTAAAAATAGTCTGCCAGTACAAACCCATATATACCATTTTACCTATGACATAAATTTCAAACAAATAATAAAGTTAGTATTTATTAAAATAATATTCATTAAGGCTGTAGCCTCAAGCACATGCATATAAAATGTGATAGTAGGGACCTCTACAGGTCTTAAAACCACAAGCTTACTCATTGGAAGAAAAGAGTACACTTGTGGTTTTAAGACCTGTAGAGGTCCCTACTATCGCATTTTATACGCATGTGCTTGAGGCTACAGCCTTAATGAATATTATTTATGTAATCAATGTGCGTTTAAATAAATTTATAATTACATATTTATTAAAATAGAAAAAGTAATGAAATGATTTATTGCACAAACATTGATAAAAAGTTTGAACCCTAGAAATTACAGACACAGCTGTAATCAATAGGCTTTAAATTCTAGAGTCAGCTATTCTAAGAACATTGCATTAAACCATGCTCGGTAAAAAACAATTGAATGGGTCATTACTCAAAAGCTCATAAAAAGTCCAAGAACTGAGCTCCAAAGTCCACTATCCAAGCCACTACCCTAAACCAGAAAGGGAATTTATTTATTCATTAGCACCATTTATAAATAAATATAGTCATTCTAACATTAGAAGAAAAAAAAGATGGAAAGACAAAGAGAAAAAAAAAACATTAATTTGCAATAATTACATAAATCAATCCATTAAAGCTGGTTCTTTGATCAATCTCATAGCTTCATACATCATTTCGACTTTGTATTTATTTCAATCTTTCATTTTGAGTTCAACAAAATAACCTACTTTTGGACTTTGTTGAATAAACAAAAAACAAGAAGAGTTTCTTTTCTGGAAATAAAATAAGCTATAATTTGATTTTCATTTGTTTGGTCTTTTTAACATAATTTCATATCTACATAGAATACAAACCTTTTTTTATTTGGACCCTGAACTGAAGCCTTTAGGAATTCATTACTTTTTTGAAATGGTCCCCAATGACTTACTCATATATACAAATGTAGATTACTTCTAAATGTCAATGTTTAAGTATATATTCCTAGTTCACTTATAAGAGAATAAATATACTTCAAGGTAAACAATTTTTATTTATTTATTTTTCATTGGTTATATATATATATTGTTACTTAAGTTTCACATATATTTACAAGTTCAATATAGAGTTACCATCTAATTGACCATTCTGATTTCCGACCAATAAATTAACAAGGGTTCATGTATAACAAGCGTTTTATTAGAAAAGTTACAATTAATTGAGCAGTATGTTCTGGATTCTTGTACTACAATGCAAACATCAAAATCTCACTGTTTACCTGAAGCTTTGCGACGGCATTTTAATAGTATTTATAAATTTGCCTATTACCATCATCTAATATCTAAATATTGAATGTCTTTAGAAAAAAAATTTAAACTTTATTTAAAATTTTCCAATTACATTCAAGTGTTAGTAATAGCATAAGGTTACTGAACACATGTTGCATGTGGTATTATTTTTCTTTTTTCTCCAGTCTCCAGATGTTGCTGTTCTGACCAGTCACAATACGAGCATGGGAATCAAACCTCAATCTTTAGATTTTTGGATAGCAAATTTTTTTTTAAGCGTCATAGCATTGGCTGGGATGCGAACCCGCAACCCGGGCAACTGCCTGCACGTGCAAGGCAGTCGTGTTGACCTCTCGACCACCAATGCAAGACTAATCAAATGAGCCATTATGCCTTTTTTTGACAGAATGGCTGTTGGTTAGAATGATACCTTAAAATTCAATATTCAAGAATCTAATGGTCCAAGTTGGATTCAATACTACTATTGGTCAGGTCAGCGACATCTGAAGAAGAGAGGGGACTAATATCACTCGTAACATTGTGTGTATACTAACATGTGAGCTATTATTAATAGCTGAATACAATTGGAAAATTTAAATAAAATTTAATTTTTTTTCTGAAGTCATTCAATTTTTAATATTGGATGATAGAAATAGTTCAACATGTATGTTGGGAGTAACAAGAAGAGATTGAAAATGCAATGTATGGGTAAAAGAACAAACAGGTGTTACTGACCTCATTGAAAAAATTAAAAGATTGAAGTGGAGTTGGGCTGGACATATTGCTAGAAGAGATGATAATAGATGGACAATTGAAATTTTAAACTGGATTTCAAGAGATTGTAAAAGACCCAGAAAGAGACCACATGTAAGATGGATGGATGAAATAAGAAAATGTGCAGGGGTGATGTGGAAAAGAGAAGCTAAAGATCGGAGAAGATGGATTAAACTTAGAGAGACCTTCATCCTGCAGTGGATTGATAATGGTTGATGATGATAAATACAATCAAAATCATAATGATTGTTATTTGTACGTATAATAAAAAATATTTCATTGAATTGTTTGCTGTGCAAGCATACCACACAATCACTTCTCAATCAAATAAAACGAATACTGTAAGAATTTTAATGTGGATTTTATACAAGCACTGTTCTAGATTGTTACTTTGTAAAGTCATGTAACTGTGATGTAATATAAATGCCATTTATTACAATATTAGTTTTCTCGTTCCCCCCCCCCCTCCAACACCATTCATTAGAAATTTTTTTACTAAAAATTATTTCAGATATTTAACATTTCACACAACCGAAAAGCAGATAGACGTCTTTAAAACTCGGAATTTTCTGATCAAACCCGGAGAGTCGACAATCTTGCAATATAATTGGTGGTCAAAATGTAATTTCAAAGTAAAAAAATGCTAGATTTTCGGTTATTTATATATATATTTTACTTTCGTATTCTGGTCTCTAACGAGAAAAAAAGTACACGCTAAAGACTAAAACAATACATCCTTTTTGTTTTTTCCTTACGTTTACACATTTTCAATACTTCAGTATTTCTTTTCTACTTATTTATTGCATTCTTTTCTATCAAAATTTCTCACTGCTTTTTTTTTTTTAATAGTTCAAATATTTGTTCAATAGAGTATCACTTTTCAAACCAAACATTTAATTGACCTCTTTCTCAAATCTAATCTAACTGACCCACAAGATAAATTTCTTCTTAGGTTAAATTTACTACAGATAAATCGCACCTTTTTGCTAAAATAAAAATGAGTTTTTCAGACATATACACACACATAATGCAAGCATTTTCATAATGTTAGGCAAATACTAGTTTCCCGTCTAAGAATCTATGACTTCACACACTAAGAATGTTAAAAGATTAAAAACAAACATTAAAAGTACACAGAACAGACTAAATCTGTTTTGTATAGTTTCTTAGATTTTCACATCTTGAGTATTATCGGCAATCAGTTGACCTTTGCGGTTGTATTCTTAAACTCAAAACAAACTAGACTTAATGTTGACCGTTACCTTAAACCTTCCATTTAAAAACTTTTTCTTCACTCAAGAAAACTCCATTGAATTTGCATTAAGTCAAAGAATGCCTAAATTTAAATATTGTTTTTTCTTTATTTTTTTAAAAAAGAGTAAAACCATTTTTTTTTGTATACTTCTTGATTTTTTTTTTATTAAAAATATTCTAATAGGTAAAAGAAAAAAAAAAGAAAGAATATTTACATGTTTTTAAAATTATTCTTTAGAATAAAAGTCCAAAGTTTTATGACACAGCTTTAAATGCTTTCGAGCACGGGGGGGGGGGGCAAGAGGTGAAAAATTAATACCGATGATGTTGAAATATTATTGCTTGACTGTAGTACCATTGCTGAGTTTTGAAAAGAGTAAATGAACAAAGATTGAATCAGGAAACTAGAAACAGCAACTAGATTGGACATATATTAAGAAGAAAGTATAATTTAATGAAAGATGTTTTGGAGGGAATGGCTAATGGAAGCAAGAAGAAAGGGCAGAAAAGATTGACTTTGTTGAATGACGTAAGAGATGGGAAGAGTTACATGGAATTGAAGATCTGAGCAATAAAGATAATGTAATGAAAAAATGGATGAATTGATGTTATGATTACCCTCTGGTCCTGTTCATGGGACTGAATACTATTAATGATGTTTAATAAAATCTAAATTAGCCGTGGATAGATCTGTTATTATAGTTAATTATCGTAAGGAAGTAAGACTTTGGACATCCTATTGACTATTATAAAAGCTTTAGAAAAATTTCATGAATTAAGGATGATTTTAAAAATATACTGCTAAAAATGTATTTATAAAATTATCCTTAATTCGTGAAATTTTTCCAAAGCTTTTATAATAGTCACTAGGATGTCCAAAGTGTCACTTCCTTATGATAATTAGGTATAATAATAGATATTTTCCCAGGAAAATTTAGATTTTATTATTACATCTTTATTGGATTGAATATATGAAACAAATATTTTTTTTTCTCATGTGTCATAGCATCAGCTGGGAAGCGAACCTGCTAACCCGGGACAACTGCTTGTAAAGCAGCCATCGCTGACCTCTCGACCACTAATGCTTGACAAAACAAATAAATTATAATTGTCCTAAAATGGTATCAATAATTTTAATTAGTCATTCATTAGATTAGAGATTATCCGCTTAATGAATAATATTTCTATAGTATAATTTTCAGTACCCCACACTCACACTAGGTAGGGACTGGTTTCTATTTGCTTTTAGCATCTTGTGGAGAGGTGTAATCATAAGCACAAGAATCATGTGAAAAAGATGTAAGATTCACAAGATGTACATTTCATGCTGAACCAGCACTCATCAGTTGTACCAGATCACAATCTCTTACACATGCTTTTATCATGGGGTAGTATATATAAATAGCCAATTACTACAGTTTAAATGGTGCATCAAATTTTCTGTCCTCACAAGTGTGACACAAACCATTTGATGGAAATATATTAATAATCAAATGGTTTGTGTCAAAGTTGTGAGGACGGTAAGTTTGACACATTAATTATACTATAATAATCGACTATCTATATACACTGAGCAATGATAAAGATATGTATAAGAGATTGTGATTTGGGCCAAGTGATGAATGCTGCTTCAGCACAAAATGTGCATCTTGAGGATCATACATCTCTTACATATGTATTTTATCATATGTTTATGATTACAACCATTCACAAGATGTTAAAAATGGATAAAAACCAGTCCCTACCTTGAATGAGTGTGGTATAGTGAAAATTACATTACAGGAATATTACTCATTAAATAGATAATTTCTAAAATGATGTTTCATGGGAGAGACAGGTTGCAATTGGAGATAATTCCAATTTTAAAGAAGATATGGCAAAAAATAAAATACTTTGAAGAACTATAAATAGGCAGGGTATTGAAGTATATTAGAGAGAAAGGTTTGCAGTAGTAGAACTTAAAAGGTAGTATCACAACATATCAAGTAAACAGAATAATGAATTAGCAAGATTTATATGTGAACATATTTGGGTTTGATAGATTGTTATGTATTGTCATTGCTATTGTTTTATCTCCTTTTTCTTAGAGTTGTAATGGTATTGATGTGATGCACTGTGGCTTCTCCTTTTTTGGAGTCAAGAATCTCTCAACCCCTATACCCAGAGAAACCTGTTTGTCACCTTACCTTACCTTCCTTTTCCCCACCTAAGTTTTTCCCATATTCTCTCTATCCTGTTCCATCCCAATATGATTTTATCAACTCCATGGTTTTTATATCTAAATCCCCCTTATTTTTTCACAAACCCAATATAAAAACCAAGAATCCACTTTCTGTATAATCACTTGGTTTATATTTATTCTTCCACAACTTCATTATTTGTATCCTTTCTGGTTGCAGGCATTTACATTTAATCAGCAGATGCAGGTCAGACTCATTTACAGGTGCTGCTGCCAATGATAATTTTTAGTATTAAAATAAAGAATAATGTTCTCTTATGTACATTGTTTAAAATATATATAGAGAGATATTTTAGATGATAAAACAGGAGGTGTAAGATAGCCAACAGCACACATATAGCTTGCCAATTATCATAGTAAATAAAACAATGGCAATAGTGAGCAATAAGAAACTCCTATCAAGGTTTGCCCTATTTCTTTGATTGTTAATTTTACTAATAATACAAAATCTTAAAAAAATAAAACTACAAGTATTAATTTCATTACAAAACCTACAATTTGCAAAAATTAATAGGGACTGCAATTTTATTTTATCATTCTGGAATCTGAGTCAAGCTTAATGAGAAATTATATTGGTAAACAATGTTTTGTTTTTAATCTAAATTTTAAAAACTTAACACCTTCACATTTTTGAAACAAAAGTAAATAATATCTTTAGTTAGTTTGGAACATGTTCTTTGAAGCAAAATGGCTCTAGCATTTACCCATCACAATATTTAAAGAAGCTCTTCATAGAATAGTTAGTTAGTACTCTAGCCTAATGTTACCATGAAGTGGGGTTCAAAGTTGATGGTTGACAGGTCAGCACAGCTGCCTTACAAGCAGTTGTCCTTGGGTTAACGGGTTTGCTTCCTAGACGATGCTATGACACATGAAAAAAAAAGGGTTCAAAGATCATTTTTTTAGGCAGCTGAGGATTTACTTGCTTATAGCCTATCCATTCAATAGATGATTAGCTATTTTTAAACAAAAAGTAAAAATCCCAGATGGTGGCCAATACACTGATTATAAAACTTGATTATAATATGATGCAGAGTTGATCATTAATGAAAAAAATGTCACATACTTACAGTGTTGTGACTACAATCAACCTTTACTTTTAAAGCATTAAAACAATGAGATGATTCTGGATTGGATGAATATTAATAGATCTACTAGAGAGCAGGCTTATTATTTCCAAAGAATCTCTTGATTTAGAATACTCTGATCAAACAATAAAAAGATTTAAACTGATATTAATAACAATTTGTTACTAGTACCCCACCCTCTTTGGTGCAGTCTAGATCATTAGGAATGTAATAATCAAAAATATCTATTAATAGTCAAATTAAGAGTCATAGATCATATGACTCTATCTCTTAAGCTTGTAAGTTATAAACAATGAGGATTGCCAATTCCTCTATATCATATGACCCTATCTCTTAAGCTTGTAAGTTATAAACAATGAGGATTTCCAATTCCTCTACAAGCTTTATGATAAATGCTTAGCCAGAGCCAGCACTTAAAATATCTCTGTCAGGAACCCCCTCCCAAACCTCTGACCATGGTTTTGTGCTTTGGTACTCCTCAGAGAGGTGTCAAAGTAGGTTCAGACACTAGTGTCGGAGGGGGTTCCTGACAGAGATATTTTAAGTGCTGGCTCTGGCTAAGCAAATATCTATTAATAAAAAACAATACAGATGCATACTATTTATATTATAAAGGTTATTTTGGTAGGAGCAACCAGATATTTTTGATTAATATCTTTGTAATTAAGTTTATTAATCATATAAAGAGCTAATTAAAGTTTATAATGCAGCTCTTTAAATAGAAGTGTTAAAACAAATTGTGTTGAAGTAGTAGGAAACAGTGTCGGACTACATTTGATGATAACAATCAAGTCTCTTTCATTCAGCTTTGGCTTAATGGCATATTTATTGTGCAATGAACCAAGGTAATGTGCATGAACACCTATGTCTTAGGGACATGGCTGGTAATGAGAGGATTAAGGTATAGGCAGAATATATTAAAAAACTTTTTGAGAAACTTTGCCTCTGCCTAAATCTTTCTAATGTTTACTATACTTACAATGCCCTACTAGGTCATAAAAAGTCCTATTTTTTATTTTTACTTTTGTCAGCTGCATTTACCTATCATTCACTAAAATCTGAAGCAGGTTCAAACACTTTCAGAAATATACATATTAACTTTCTTACCATCAGATTAAGTGATAAATCACCATAAATAATTTGCTATTGAATGTCACTCTTTTAACACAATTCACTTTAACATCTCAAACACGGAGATAAACTGTAAAAATACCGAAAAACTCTGGCATTAAACTTGTGATTAACAAAAGGTTATATATTTTACACTATATACCCATTGATATTAAAAGGAAATATGCCTATGTGTTTGAAAAGAAAGGTTTTTAACAAATGTGTTTTACCAGTTCCTACTTATGGATCTGAGACTTGGACACTTAATAGAAGATCAATACAGAGACTTCAGACCACTCAAAGAAGTATGGAGAGATGTATGTTGGGAGTAACAAGAAGAGATCGAAAACGCAATGTATGGGTAAGAGAACAAACAAGTGTTACTGACCTCATTGAAAAAATTAAAAGATTGAAGTGGAGTTGGGCTGGACATATTGCTAGAAGAGATGATAATAGATGGACAATTGAAATTTTAAACTGGATTCCAAGAGATTGTAAAAGACCCAGAAGGAGACCACATGTAAGATGGATGGATGAAATAAGAAAATGTGTAGGGGTGATGTGGAGAAGAGAAGCTAAAGATCGAAGAAGATGGATTAAACTTGGAGAGACAATCATCCTGCAGTGGATTGATAATGGTTGATAATGATGATGATTTGATTTGATTAGAAAGCAAAAGTTATTGGAAATGGCTATATATATATAAACATCACGAGTTATTAAGATTGAGATATCTAAAATATATATAAACTGGTATGATACCATATTTATATAATTATACTAATGAGAAGGCTTGGGTTTAAAACCAGGTTTATCTTTATTTCAGGCTAATATTAACTTGAACAATATAAGAGAGTAAAAAGTGGCTTCTAGATGCATAAGTAGATTAGCTATAATTTTAAATTCTAGCTGATAATGATGAAATGCAGAAATAGGTTCAAGGATGGGTGCATTATAGCAATATTTATTTGGAAATTCATTGATTATCCCCATTTTATAATAAGTGAATCTTGGGAGCGTTTATTTAATGAATAAAAACTTTCTAATCCTAAAATATTGATGCTGATAAATAAAAAAAAAAAATGCTTCCCTTCGTATTTCATCAATTAATTTCATACAAATAAAAATTTTATATAACTATACTTTGCTGTTTTTTTCTTCTCTCCAGAAATATAAATATTTTTATTTTATTTTAAAAACTCTATTTATTAATAGATGATGCTAATGTTTTATATACACTTTAATTTTTATATAATTTCATTACATACAATAGTTTAAAATTAAATGTTATAATTATTTTAAGAATTAATTAAAAAAACATTAGCAAAATAAAAGTCAAGGCTGTAGTCATGAAAATACCAGCAAGCAGAATTTAATTTTATACACACACATTTATATACGTGTGGGTGTGTAGACCAATAGCTTAGAAGTAACAAAGCAAATCAAGACAATGTGTATGACCCTGGGTTTTAGGGGCTCTTTCATTGTCAATCATTAATCTAAAAGATGATAATAAATAAATAGTTTATAATGTAACTCATTAAAGTCTATGTTAAAAATATTAAAAAGGGCCTTTGGTGAAATTTTTTGTAGGGACTCGATAATTTTGGCTACACCACTAATGCATGTACAGATTGAAATATTTACACAAAAAATAATGTATATATCTCTACATAGGTATATTGAATGAATAATTGTGATAGGATACATAAATAAAAAATTGTAAAATACTTTAGAATCCTGAAGTTGTTGTTTTTTAAATGTATATATAATTCAAGTTTTTCCCATTCCATACTAGCTATTTTTATTCATTTATTTAATTTTTGACAGTAGTAATTTTTTTCTCTTGTATTCTTGAGCATTTCTGTAAGCATAAGTAATCAATGAATGCTGGCTGCTAGTATTAAACAGATCCCTAAACTTATTCCAGACTATAGGCTTTCATCAGGGAAGAGCAGTATTGGAGAAACATTTATTAAAGAATTCTAAATGTATCAAAAAATTAAAGTGACAAAAGTCAATTTGTGGAATTGCTTTTTTAATAATTAATTCACATAATGTTAGAAATAATTATATTTTACTGTAGTGCTTTTTTCAAACCTTATCTAATAACTTTAATAGACAAGTTTAAACAGTTACTACATTTTAAATGTTAAGTTATTCTCTTTTACTCTTTACAAATGATTTCTAAGAGCAGTTCTTTTCATTCTATCCTAGAGCCATCTATTGTAAGCTTGAATAACCAACAGACACCAGATGATATAGTGCTATAAAATCCTCATTTTTGGAATTGTTTTCCGATTTTTGACTTTATCATCAAGACCTAGAATTAAAAGCTGGAAATATAGACTTATGATCTAAAAATTATATTTTGGTCAAAATTAAAAAAAAAAATCTATCCAAAGTTTCAAAGCCAAGCCAATCTTAATTCCATGTAATTATATATGTCTGGCATCATGTCAGTTTCTTCATATTTTAGAAACATCAGTTTTGTGCCCATTTGACACTCCAATATCAAACAATTTTCGTAGAGTGAAGAGAACTTGGAAGCACATGAGTAGAAATATGAGAAAGATATACGATATTGTTGTTGATATACAGCAGCTGAGAATGTGAATATATCTTTAAGAATGAAGAACTTTCTTATAATTGTCAGACTTCTAATTTCTATATAAAATAAGATATTACAAACTTTATACTATATCATTTATAATAATTTAACACATTTTGATAGTTATTCTTTAAAAAAATATTTCAAAATATTGTTTACGGAGACAACATCAGTTTATAGATTACATCAATCATGGAAGCCATCTCTCAAAGTATTTGAACTGCATTTACATCTATAGAAACCTAGGCATAATATCATGAATAGTTTTGCAAATGTTAGTGGATAAACTAAATACTATTTTTTTTAAATGTATTAAACTAATTTCATGGTTTTATTACTAGAAGTCTGAATGCACTATTTTGCTATCAATTTCAAAATCAATACACTAAAATTTACAGTAAAAGCACACCAACATCTCAACTACAATTACGTAATCATACTAAATCAGAATAATTATTGATTAAGTTCAATTCATCCAACAGTTTAAAATAATTCATCATAAAAATTCCTAGAATTATTACATAAATATGCACACATTATCCACTAGAAGATGGTGTACTATTTGAATAAATAAGCAAATCTATCCTGAAAAGAATTCATTGAGTACATAAAACTAAAATCTATTGAGGTTTTCAGAAATTTAGACTTTTGAATTTGTGCCTGTATTTAAACACAATCCTGAATATGGAGCATCAGATCGATCATGGAAATACTTTTTTTTTTAACCTTTAAAAAATATTGTAAAATCATTCTTATATGTTGCAAACTAATTAAATTGACAATTATTCATGTTTAAGTAAGTTAATAATTTCCCATATATTTTCAATGCATTTTTTAATTAGTTTTCAACAATACACGTAGTCTTCTTCAATTACTGCTTTTCATTATACCAAGGGGGGGGGTCAGATATGCTAGAAAGAAAAAAGAGGAATTAAACAAGCATTAAAAATACATGATACAAATCAATGATTTATTTATGCATTATCAGTATTCATAGTCAATCTCACCTGGTTATAAATAATTGCTTAATTCGTGATCATTGTTAGAAGTTCAATATTGCCACACTGTTAGGGACATCCCAAACAAATGTGTATACTTCATTCTATATAAATATTTATATATAGTCAATATCCTTATTGTAAAAATTTTTTGAATGAATATTAGATTAAATTTATTTCACATAAAACCAGTTTAAATCCAGAGTGAAGTTTGGAAATTTTCTCAAATAATTGTGTCATCTCAACTAGCCATCTAATATTGGTCAGAAAATGGATATTTAGCTACAGCTGGAGGCTAATGAAAATCCCACACAATCTGCATCAATCATATAAATGTCAATGCACTGACAGTAAAAAAGAAAAGAGGGGTGTGTATGAATATTATGACGTAATTTTCACCATTGACAAAAGGTGTCATTCACCTACGATTACTGAACCATGTTTACTATTATATTTTAATATCATTATTAAAATACTACATAAATCATATATTTAAATACAAACTTTCTCATTCTATAATCTAATTTAAAATATTAGTTGATATTATCTTTGGTGTTAATAATATTGCATTTATTATTATTAAACGCTACCGCTTCGATATTATTATTGAAAAGGATGAAAAAAATGAAAAAAATCATTACTACAAAAAATAAGAAGCAATATAAACAAAACTTGTAAAGTTCAATAAAATATACCCCCTTCCCCAATATAAAACAAGGAAAAAGCTCCAGGTTAAAAAAAAAAACTTGAATCAAAGAACTTAACAACTATTGTCTTTAGTCCCCACTAGGTGGAGTTGAGAGAACAGGTAAGGCAAGAAAACATTATTATGCTAATGATTTTTCTAAATATAAAGACAGAAAGAAAACCAAATGTATAACATATTGAAAAGAAAACTAAGCAGTGAGCAAACATGCAAACCAGCAATAATCCAAATATTTCAGTGAAAAAAAAAAAAAAGAATATCTTGCACAATAAAAATTACTTGGACGAAGACGAAAAACATGCAATCATTTATTAACTATTATATATACACACACACACGTACTCTGGCGTTATTAACACTTTTCTATTTTTAGTATAGTGTGTGTGCACGTACTTTTATTAATGTAATAAAGACAGAAATAAAAATTATTATTATTTTTATTTCAGCAAAAATATAAATAATAATAACGAAATAAATTTTAAATAAAATCTTTTGTTCCTTCTACCTATTGTTATCAAGTCATATTTCAGTGTTATTTTTTTCTATTTAATTTTCAACAATTATATTAACATTTCAAAATACAATATAAAGAATGTCCACTATGTAAAAAATTAATTCATAACCTTATACACGCTGTAGTAAAAATATGATTTTTAAATAATATATATCTAAACAAAAACTAGCAAAGAATATCACAGATGTTCTCAGACAGCGATAAGATCTGTTATTGAAATTCACAAAACAAAAGTACAGAACGAAATATAAATAATAATTCTAGCCATTAAAATAAATCAAAATGATTTTTAAAATACAAAAGTACTTTTCCCCTGACAATACTATTCAAATGTTTATTTTTCTTATGCAAAGCAGGTTTGCTGACCCCAGGAAATAGATGCTAATTAATAAAAGTACATAGATGGGAACAGAGGTAATTATTGCCTAATTTTTATACTATCATAGCATTTAATATACATTGTGTGGGAATGCGGTAGCATATAATAAACACATGAAATAATCAAATGGTTTTGGGAAATCATATAATGAGCTTCTATTCAATGGCCTTTAGTTCACCACACTACCAAGGCTTCCAAATTATGTAGGTCAAGTAGCATGACACCAAGCAAAAAGACAAAACAATGAGACTAACAATTTTCTCTTGATCAGCTTTGGTAATGCAGATTTACTAAGAACTTTTTTTTAATTATAGCAACATTTGCTGTCAATTACTGTAAAATGGCTTGCATAGCTTAATGCAGTGTAGAGTATTAAATTCTAGAGGTCAAAGTTCATGGATCGCAGAACTAATTATTTTATTTCTGATACTTAAACTTGTGAATTGCAAACAATAAAACCATTTAATTATTATATTTATTATGATAAGTTAATAAATAAAAAAGTTATTAAAAGTAAAAGCAATTAGAAAATAAAATATTTCTAACAATGATTTCAAAGAAATATGTAAAGCAGATATTGCTATATAACAGAAAAAGAGAACTTTTCATGTAAAATTTTGCAACAATATTATCCAATCAATTAACAATTGTTTTAAAAATATATACAAAATAAAAAACGTAAAACAAATTTTTCAATGTAAAACATAATGCTGAAATAAAAATAGTTATAGATGATATTAATTTCAAAAAAATTATAAGATTACATAAAAAAAAATAAAAAAACAACTATATACTTTCATGGTTAAAAAAAACCCCAATAATTTGATTAAAAATAAAGTACTCGCAATAGTATAGAAGTTCAAAATTTGAATTGGAATGTAACAAATCTGACTTAATTGCCTTTAATTAGCTGTGAATGACAAATCTTTTGCAAGTCAATTTAATTGTAACAATAAATCATTTAATTCATCACCTAACACAATATATGATGAAACAAAAGTGAGCTTTTACTCTAGTTCTATCTATAGTAAGCTTGAGTAAATCAAGGTCTACTGGCTGGCAACGCATTTAAATCCCCTGCTTCGCACCAGCTTGGGTTTATCACTGAAGCTTTCCAGAGTCTCATATACAGGTTTTCTGTTAATGATTAATTATTTAAGCTTATTACAGATGCTCTGTCTTGCTGATAAAAGCAAAATCCAAAAACCCATGAGGGGATATAATTACTATCATCAGAAAATCAGTGATTTCTCAAGCTTACAATATATGGCACTAGAGAAGAGAGTTGTTCATATATTTAAGCAAAAGTTAAACTGGTAACTAAATATGATTTAATAATAAAAAGGGAATAATAAAAATTTGATAGATATGACAATCTGTCAGATAACAATCTGAAGAGGTCACAATTTTAGCATTCTATCTTCTATCATTTTGATAAAATTAAAAGCATAAATGGTGCTGAAAATGCTCTCATCTAAGTCTTAGTGAATACTTAAGAAAGATTAGATAAATTAAATGGACTTAATAATTTACATGAGCATTTTCTGTAAAGTTTTCGAGCAATAGAATATCATTAACAAAATGCAGTACAAAATAGCTGGTTTATAAAATATTAAATAATATTTTTCCTATCTATGTTGATATGCTTTACGAAGTATATAATTATTCTTTCTTCAACCTTTTTGGTTTTCTATTCAGCTTAATGTATTTTAAGTGCTTTGCACACAATATTATATAATAAAGAAAACCACACCAAAACAATTAATGTGTAAATAAACTCAAGTCTACCAAGTGTATTTGTAATAATGACTTTAATATTGATTTTAACCTTATGCAAAAATCGAATGTAGTTCCATTTCATGATGTGGATATCCCAATTGCCACTCAGTTTATTATGATGAGGCTAGGACAAATTTAAATACAAGAATTAAGCAGCATACCCAAATGCTGATCTCAATTCCAGCTCAGTTTTCATAAATCATGAAAATGACACAGGCCACATATTTAATCTCTATAATTTTAGTATCATGTGTTAAGAAAGATATAATATAAAAATGAAACATAAACAAAGCATAAACTATTTAGAATTCAAACCACATTTTTATCTGACATTCAAATAGTATCTGACTGAATTGCAATTGGAATTTTAAATAAATGAAGTATTTAATTTGTGGACACAATTTAATTAATTGTAGTCCTGAGTATGGCAGAAAAATTCCGAAAGCAGGCTTGAAAAATTATAAAATTATTTGAAGATATTTTTGCTCCTGACAAATAAATTTTGAGTTTATTTAAAATACTAAATAATAAATGTGTTAATTAATATATATATATATATTAAAATCCTATCCCTCTTTCAATAAAAAAAGAAACTTTCGTAAAACTGATGCCTTAAACTGATTCTACTAACATACAACATAAACTACTATCTGCCTGGTCTTCTTTATGCAATACCATGCAAACCATTTATGTCCAACATTAACAACTAGGATTGAAAAGAAAGTACTGAATAGCCTTCATTGTGATTGTATGAATCATGTTTCTGCAATATATTCTATAAAGGTGCAAAATATGCTAGTATTTATCATGACTCAAACAATTCTGTTGCTTGTGCTGTGTTATTTTAAAAAAAAAAAGATAAGTTGTGCAAAAGGTAAGTCATGATGCTATAAAATATATAACACTGATGGTATTAATGAATTAACATGATATAGATGTAACAGCAGTGTGTCCATGTAAAGAAATGTAATAATGCTTCATTAATCAGTATTCCACCTGAACACACCTGTCAATTCTTTTGGAAAGTGACATATTAAATAAGTGGTTGTGCTCAAGGCCAATTTCATATTGATTCATTTATGTTTTATCTCTCTTACCATCACATCTTTAAACTAATAAAAAGTGACTCTATTACTGAATAAAGTATTGAAAAAATATTAAGAAGGCTTAACTTGGTACAATACATCCATCTACTCAGAATTGACCAGTTGAGTCCCATTCTAGTGAAGAATCTAATAGATGTGTAACAAATTGCAAGGATGACTTGCTTACTATTGCAACATTAAAATGGGGGGAGGGCTAAATAATTGTGTTTTTAATACTGCTATTATTAAGCAGAAGTATATACTTGCATTGAGTGAAATTACATCATATAAGAAGTCATTGCCCTTTCAACTGCTACTATACTTATAATTGCAGTCTTATCTTTTTACTCATAGGGAACTCTATAATATAAATCTAGGTAGTTCTATATATATATATGTTTTTATATTGTGAAAAAATATTGCTCAACCATTATTTTTTATGCATATGATTTTTTAGTACCCATAGATAAAACATAAATATGCCTTTAAATAATTGACTACAGAAATAATGCTGTCCTTGACATCATCTTCCCAAAAAAAATCAATACTCAACAGACATTCTAAATATTAGGTGATAACAATTTGAATAGTTTTTTATCCTTGCATTACCATCAACTAAAATAACTCAATACCCAAATACTGACCACTATTAAACAATTACATGGTTTGGTTATGGGTTTGCTGCATATATATATATAAAAGTTTAAATAAAATCTATAGAGCTTTGAACCAAGAAATAGATATAAACATAATATTTGTTTCACACTACTGATTAAGATATTTTACTTAGATTAAATTTGAAGCATCCTAATTTTTTCACATTACACTAGCATTGAAAATAAAAAGATAAATAACCACAAACAAACAAAAAAATGTATGTAGTAAGATAAGATAATAATAACTGCTCCCAGACCCAGAGAAAGTCATTTATTTTAAATAGAGCCTAAAAAACTGAACCTGGAATCCTAGTTTCATGATACTTAGATAAATAAATGTTTCTATAAAAAAAATTAAATCATGTTCTTTTTTTTTGAAATCAAGATACATCCTTCTTTTATAATTATATCAGCAGTAAATGCTTATCAAAAACAAGCCTTTTATAGAAGCAATTTTTAATTTCTTAAAGCACTTATTAATTCCCAAAGTTAACTTATGAAATGTGGGTATCCCCCCCCCCCCAATTTAAATTATCATAGATTAACTTTATATCAAAATTGTGTCTGAAGTTAAATGCAATAACATGTAATTTACATAGTGTAGAATAATGTTTTTATTTTCAAAATAGCAATATTATGTATTTGGAAATTTAATAAATGAATCTCCAACATTATAAACATACGTTATCTATCCATAAGCAACCAAGTGATTACAGTTCTTCATCATGAGTGATAATTAGTCTTCATCATCAGTGATAATTATTCATTGCTTTTAAAGTCATAATTTTCAGAGTTACACAAACACAAAGCCATTTCCTATTTCTCACAAGGTTTGACGAAGGGTGCTGTTAGTGTTTCTCAATCTATTAGCATGGTATTTCCTCACGAGGATTGGTTTTCATTTAAAATCAACTTCTATAGTTTAGTTAGTCAAGCGTTGGTGGTATAGTGGTTAGCATAGTTGCCTTCCAAACAACTGGCATGGGTTCACCTCCCGATCAATGTTTTGACATAAGGAAAAAAAAAAGTCTATAGTTTGGTTTTTTAGGTTTTCTCAATGGATAAATTGTGTTTGCACAATGAATTTAGGCAGAAATCAATTATTTATAATAGCCAAAAAATGAAGCTATTATAAGATAAATAAGCTAAAAATATTTAAAAATATATATATATTACAGGAATCTGTGCTTTGATAAAAAAAAAAATTAATGTTTTTTTTTTAAAAAAACTCATAATTTTCTACCCTAATTTAAGACAAAAAATTTGAAATTGCAACATTAATTTCTTTACATATACATAAACCATTCTATACAATTATTTAAATAATAAATGCTGTTCTAGTAAATGGCATACACTCCCATATATTCTTTTTACACAAAACAACTTAGTAAGGAAAGACAACTTATAGCTTATTATAAGTATTGTTGAATGCTAAGTGGGAATGTATGTCATTTACTATAGCTTTTACAATTTGAATGATTGTTTGAAGTTCAGAATTTATATTTATTCATGGAGGGTGTTGCTAAATAGAAGAATAGATGCATTAATAAAAAATAGGGAACTGGAGAGATTGAGGACTAATAGGGAGAGTAAAAAAACTTAAATATATATAGAAGTAAACAGAATATTGGATGTGAGTTAATTTATGATAATAACAAGGAAAGTAGTTTACTGTTTAAGGCTCAAACAGGATTGTTAGCAACAAGAGAATATACACATAAATGGAGATATGAGGGATGTAGTTGCAGGTTATGTAAGGAAGGCATGGAAAATATTAGACCTTTGCTAATGGATTGTAAATGCTTACAAGCAGAAAGGGTACAAATAGAGATGTTATGGGAGAATAAATATATACCAAGTGATTATACAAAAAGGGGGTTCTTGATCTTCATGCTGGGGTTGAAAAAAGATAAGGGGGGGGGGATATAGATACAAAGGTCCTGGAGTGAACAAAGATGATGTTGTGGAAATGGATGTAGAGCAGGATAGAGAAGAATATGGGAAAAACTTAGGGTAGGGAGTAGAAAGGGAAGCCAGGGTGATTAACAGGTTTTTCTTTGACATATTGGCTGAGAGATTCCTGACTTTGGTAAAGAAGTAGCCATATTGCATCACATTATGAATGGTGATTTGAATGATATAAATATATTCAATTAGTGACCTCTAGCAGCAAATAGCCAATCAAGTGCTTAAAAGCATTAACCATATGTTTTTCTTATTAATAAATAATTTAATATTTTAGGCTATTTTCATCTACAAAATTATAGAATATTGTTTTTTGAAATTAATTTTGAATTACATCTGATATGTTTATAAAATTTTAGTATTCCAAGAACTTCCTCATAAAATTTCTTATCAATAAAAATATAACATATTGTTAAACTGAATTTAGAAGAAAAAAAAATAGTGGTTTTGTTACATTGGAATAAATTATAAGAATATTATTATCAAATAATGAACAATTTTGGAAATATAAAATAGTCTCTAGAAATGCAGTGTTTTTGTTACTGGCACTTTTTAATATTTCAAACGTATATGAATATAAAATTCACTCTTTTTTTGTTATTAATAATTATATTTTTATTTATTTAAAAAATAAAAATGAACTTTATAAAAGTAATAATTATTTAAAACCATTTTTCCATAGGCAATTATGTAAGCAGTTTGATTTGGGTTTTTTCGATTATTTTTCTTTCCATAATGTCCACCTAACATTGAGGATTGCACTTTGTATTCTATAAAACTACTAAAGATCTTTCAAATGAATATATTGCATACCTTTTTTTACATTCAATATTTTGATTTAAAACAAGCAAAACTCTCCATACAGTAGTGCCACTCAGTGCAAGCCAGAGTAATCAATGAATGCCAGAAGGCTTGTGCATAAAATCTGTATCTAGTGCCTACTCATCCAATATCCCCAGACTAGTTTCTAGCTTGTGGCACTATTGTATGGAGTTTTGCCTGTTTTAATAACACTTATGAGCAAGCATAAGAAATGGTGATCATGTGATGTTTAGTGGTTTAATATTTTGATTTCTGTAACTAAACTTCACAGATGTACTGTTTTAATAGAAATTGATGCTCACCCTCCTATAAGCAAAGATTTAAAAGAACAAGTGAATAAGCTTATTTATATACAAGCCAATCTTTGTCTACTGTACATTTTCAGGGCTTGAATCTACTGTATGCCTAATTTTTAAAATGATGGTAAAATTGACAAACGTAATACAAATATTACAGGAGAGAGAATCTATATCATTTTTAACCACCTGCAACTACTGTATAATAATTTGGAATCTAATATTTTTATTTTTATATAGCACAGTATTTATTGTAATATATTTAGGAGCAAATCAACCTCCACCCTTTTAAAAAAAAATGATTTATTTAAAAAAGGTTTGTACAAAAACACATAGTATTAAATAAAAAAAAAAAAAAACATCAAATTTAATGTTAACTATCTTAATAAGAATTTTCAAATTCAGTTCTAAAGATATGAATATTTTTAAAAGATAAATACATAGATAAAATAAAATGGCCATTGTAAAATAAATATTGTAATAAAAATAATAATGAAGACAATAGTGATAATATATTATAAAATGTCTTACAATCCACAAAAATATTTTTAGTCAATTACTTAATCTTCTTCAACTTCCATTTAATTTTAAATATAGTGGAAGCAAACATCATCAAGTCTTCTACTAAAATTCCCAAATTTTAACATTAGCATAATTGACAATCTGCTAATGTTAAAATTTGGGAATCTTGGGATATGACTTGATGACATTTGCCTCTGCTATATTTGAAATTAAATGACAACTGCAGAAGATTAAGTGATTAACTGAAAGTACTTATGCAGATTGTAAGACTTTTTACACTATATTATCATTGTTATATTCATTATTTTATATATATATAAGTGTAGGTATTGCTGGAAAAAAACCTATATTAGATTAAATCTTTATTAACATGATCTAATAGGCAGTGAAAATTACATAACTATAACAGATTGATAATTATTTATTTATTTAACACAGTATCTATCTGTAAGTATTTAGAAGGAAATTAACTTTCACACATATGCTATTTAATTTTGAATGTATACATTTATTTGCAGCCACTCATAAATAAGAAGTTTTAAAAGAAAAAGTGAACCACTTGTCCATAGAGCTTATCCATATAATAAATATATAATTTTAAAAAATATTTATTTACTGTAGTTAATAGAACGAGCTCTATATATAACATTAATAGAAGGAGATATTTTATTAAATGATATTTACATAAATATAGCATATGCTTATTGAAAGTAGCTTTACATTACAATTAGTTAAAATACAATACGTTAACATATATTAAAGCAGACTTAAAGGCAATAAAAATACCAGCAAAATCAAAAATGTAGAAAATTTTCTTCATCTCATCTCCATAATTTCTAAACAAAAAAAATATTTTCAAATGAGAACTACAAATAAAAAACAGTAACTGTATGCACAAATGTAAAAATACCCCCAATAATTATATGCAAAAATGTAATAATACCCATAATTCAAAGGCAATTGTCAATTATTCCTAATATTAAAAAACATTATCATAAAATTGATGATATGATTAATCAAAAAAGTTTCTTTGATCCTTCTTTTGACTATTATGTTTATAAAAGATAATATTTGTATCATGGAACTAAGTTTTATGACCAGTAACATATTCATGAATATATGAGTCCGAGTTAGAATACCTATTGTAAACCTACTTTTACAAATTTTAATTCTTTCATAAAATTCAATTTACTTTTGTCTATATAGATCTTAAAGCAGATAGTTGTACGGAATTTTATAAACTATTGCTGGAATAATTTTATTATTTACAAACTCTTTTCTATCTAATAAGTAAAACGGTGATTAAGGGATTAAATAAGTGTATGTTTTATTTACTCTTTTTATTGCTATTTAATTTTTCTTTGATTATATTTACTATTTAGAGCATTAGGAATATACATAGTTGTTTTTTTTCATGTGTCAAAGCATCAGCCGGGAAGCAAAGCTGTGAACCCGGGACAACTCTTGTAAGGCAGCTGTGCTGACCACTTGCCCACCAACCAATTTTACAAACTTTTTTTTTTAATTTTGTTTTATTTTTATGAACTCTTTTTTTTTCATTTCAGTACATTCATTTATTATTCCTTCTTTAATTTTGACTAAAATATTAGTAAAAGGTATCATATTGACAAGGAGAAAAAATAAATTTAGAATTACCGAAAAAGGCTTTTATATATATATATGTAATTTTTATGTTGATGTATTTACAAGTTGTTATTATTATATAATAAAGATTTATATTATATTTTATTAAAATTATTATGTAATATGGTATAAACATAGGAAGAAAAAATGAATAAATATATTGAAATAAAATAAGATTCATAAATAATCAACAAGATTTAAAAAATGTAAAATTAGTTTATTAAAGATTAAATTAATGGGCCAAAGTTGGAAAAAAAGGCTGGGATATTTATTATAAATAAAGTCATTAATGAAGTATTAATTTATTAAATATTAATTTATCTTTTTTCATTCACTTCCTAGTAATAATTTTTATATAAACAGGATGCTAGACTGAAAAATAAAATAATTTAAAAATTTGATGAAGATTGTTTTTCATTTTTAGTTTTTCCTCCAATTGAAAGAGTTCATCTTTTTTATTCTTTTCAGTTTTTGTCTTTAAAAAATGTAAAAACTAATCATAAATAACTAAAGCAAATAAACAGGGCTATTTTTATGACTAAGGAAAAAACACTCTGAAAACACAAAACAAAGCATATGTTCACATTAATCAAACCTAATTGATTCAATTGTAGTGTTTTGATTTTAGTTTTGTTTTAAAAAATATATACATACCAATGTATGTCTATCTAATAATATTAGCTGTTTAATAAATGACACATAGTTTGTTGTGTATTCGAAATGCAAGCAGTCCAAATACCAACAAACAGAACAATAAATAATAATAATAGTGAAAAGTTATTGGTGCATGTGCAACACATTCTATATATATATATAGTTGACTGATTTACTTCCCTAGACACACTTCATGACTGGTTGCTTACTAAACGGTTTCCTCCGGCCTCGATTTTCCCAAACCTCTTGGGCCTAGCTCAGTTTTCTGCACATGAACACACTGACTTCACATTATACTGATATTAAGCTTCTTTCAGTTACATACACTTCTGTCTTTCTGCAACTATCCACTTGGTAACTTACTGGAAGTCGAACCATGCACTTTGTTGCTCAAACTATTTATAGTCCTCAGTTGGCTTCTGGCAATTCAAGATCCATCCTTGATGTAATCAGTCTTGAATTCATCTTTGTGTTTTTAATTGTGCACACAATTAATTAATCTGTATCAAAAAATATTTGTAATCAGCAAATATTTCTTGATATTTATTGAACGCAATGTTCTTATTGCGAATATGTAAATTTAATCATTAATTAAATTTAACACTTATCAGTTAGTGATCTAATGAAGAATATTTCTGGCTTACAAAACTTATACTTGGATGTCAATGTAAATATTTTTACAAAACATTACATAGTTTACAAATTATTATAGATGGTAAAATGTGATACATTATCCAGAATAATAGAAAGTCCCATCAATGAGAAATTAAAACTAAAAAATTAATACTAACAAAAATATACACTGAAAACTTAGTAAATGGATTTGCAAATTTACAGAAGTTAATTTTCAGTACATTATTTTGTTAATACTAATTTTTGTTTTATTAATTCATATTTCAGAAAAAAAAGAATTCTTAAAATTGAATATGAAATTTCATAAAATTATTATTTAAGTAGATATATTTATTTTTAGTTGTATTCTTATTAGTCATATAAAACTTACTTTAGTTTCCACTTCGAGCTATTCTAACAAGCTTATAACTAATATTTGTCCCTAACAAATATTATTTTAATGATTCTTTGAATTTTTAATCTTAATAAATAAAGAATAGAACTATTTAACTTCATAAAGACCTATAAATTAATAATTATTAACTCTTTCCTAGGGATTTTTGAGTTATTGTGTAGGATACTGAGATTTTTCCTAGATTTTTTGATTTGTCTTATATATTCATTTAATGTCATTAAAATTAATTAAAGCTCATGAGGATAGATTTTATCAAAAGATGGAATCTTCAATTAATACAAAATACTGCATTTGTTTATTTGTGTTTGCAAGAAAAAACGGTAACTGCCCAATAATATATTATAAAATAATATAAAAACAGTAACTAAAAACAGAAATTATTATGCCTACTTGTTATTACCAAATACATTAAAAAAATAAGTTTTTTTTTTTTTTTTAATTTAAATATATTTATGTGTAAATGTTATGTATTTCTAGTTTTTTTTGTTCAAAATTTGAGGTGGGAAGCAAACAATATTATATTGCTATTCTTATTACATTATTATTTGTAACATTAAATATTTTAAAAATTATAATTTTACATTATAAGTTGTAACTATTAATTTACTGAGGCTGTAACCTCGAGCATATGCATGTAAAATGCGATAGTAGCATATGCTCGAGGTTACAGCCTCAGTAAATATTACTTACGTAATCAATGTGCGTTTAATAGATTTATAACTACAACTATTAATTTATTAAGTGCATACTCATTACATAAAGTAATATATATTAAGGCTATCACCTTAAGACTATGTGCCTAAATACAACAGTAGGGACCTCTACATATCTTAACACAAGATTAACAACTTTAAAAGACAAGAGCGGTCACTCTTGTCTTCAACCTTGTATACATTCATAGAAATATGTGATAAAAGATTCTTATTTGGACACACACACTAATAGATTTTTTTTATTTCTGAATATATGTATAACAAAAATTTGTTGGGGAAACAATTTTTCTTCTTCAAAGAAATACTGCTTATATCTTGTGTTTTTTAAAACTCTAAACAATAAATTGATTATTATCAATATTTTAGTTCATAGCAGATATGTCTAAATTAAAACATTTTCAACCAAATAATTATCTATTTAATATTTTTATAAAAATTCTAGCCCAGAAATAAGTCTCACGATTGATTTTTAATTTTCATTCTTTGTAGCAATAATGTTTTTCTTTAATGGAGTCAAAACTAATGTAAAACAAAAAAGTAGGCTGATAAAATTATGCTTAAAAAACTGTACTGCTCTTACATCCCATAATATATTTCCAAAATGTGAATAAAATATATTTATTACAATTACCTTTGTAAATTACTTACCACAACAAATAGTAAAAGTATTTTTTTTAGAAAATATTGTGATTCATTGCTGAAGAAATAATTCATAAATAGAAAATGAGTAATAGAATAAAAACATCAAATAAATCTTGATTTTAATGTTTTAAACATAGATATACATAAATGATGTCTAAATATTTTACAAATTATCTAGTCAATAACTGTATGATTTAGTCCAATAGTAAGATGACAGAGTCAAGAGCTAATTCTATTGATGCTTGAATATGACCTCCCAAAGGATGAAAATCATTTAATCATTATTATATAAAAATAAATTTATAGTAGTAAGCGATAAAATATTGAAACTTCACAGAAAATGACAGAGTTTTATTATTATTACTATTATTATAATTACTAAAAATATTTAAATTATTTTGAATCATTATTTTTGATGTTTTATGGTGAGAACACAATTATATCTTTTGCATAATAGACAAGCCATTGCCCTACTTGCATACTGTTTTTCAGCAATTGAGAATTCAGATAAATGTTTTGTCTACCACCAACGATTTTATTCAAATCTGTTAAAAAGTCATTTTTTTAATAACCTTGTTCAGATCCAAATGGACATCTATATTTTATTTACAATGAACGGGATCTTATTTAACATCAATTCTATTATAATCCTACTAGTTTGTATTAAAAAAAATGCTCATACTTCAACGATTTCTCCTGTATCTTATTTCCATATATAAAAACCTAGCATGGTTGGGTGTATGATAGAATGCCGGACTCTGGAATGTAAGAACCTTAGATCGATTCCAGTTCTGGCACTTTCGATACTCAAAACTTCTTATGGACTTTCGAGTGATAAAGTCATTTTGTTATTTATTTATATAAACAATTTTTTGTTATATTTAATTCGCTTTACCACTTTTCTAACAAGTAATACACAAGATTATTTATATAGGCATTAATCTTCATTTTCTTATATTCCGTTCAGTCAAAAAACTAAGTTTTTTTTGTTGAAAGATCTCAAAATTTTTTTTAATGAGACAGACAATTTAAAAAGAAGTGATATTATTTAAATTAAATTAAGGTTTTAAGGCATATAGCCTTTTATGCACAACAACTTCTATTTGCATTTAAGAAGTTACGTTATTCCATCATATGACATTTCATATTTAATTTTTGATTCAAAAATTTTTCAGATTCAATTTTTTTTTAAACGATTGTATTTTCTTTATTGCAGAGACAACCTCCAAATTACTTAGCATTTATTAGAACTACATAATGTTTCGATTATTTCAAATCAATGTCTTCAGTGTTGTATATCAAAAACACTCCCAAAGGTTAATTTTATTATAACATACATGCACATAAAAGCTATGAATTGCTTGTAATTAATTACTTAAAACTAAATAGACTTATATGCAGTTTAAACTATGCTTTTATGAGTATCTGATACTCATTTTACTATTTTATTATGAATATAATAATAAGTAATAAAAATACATCCTTGTGGTAGTTAACCGAGCATAACAGTCCATTCAATTGACTAAATTAAAAAATGTCTTGAGAACCTTTAGCTTATACATCTTTCATTTTACCACTGTATTAAACCATACATGATGATGTATTAATAGATTTACTTAATACAAAGTGATGTAAAAATTGTTCATGAAGGTATGTGTGTGTGAATATATGCATATGTCATCAATTCATAATAAAAAGCATTTTAAAGCAACATAGACACAGATATGTGAATTAATTTATCATGTCTAAAAGATATTAAGAATATTTTTTGCTTTTATTTTTAAATATTATTATAAACATTAATATATGAAAAATATTACTTTTAAGTATTTTTAATTATGATAAGTTATAACATAGTTGAAAATGATTTTTATTGTGAAATATTCTTACCGTTAAATGTTGGAAGAGCCACGCCCTCATTATATTTGTTGCTACTTTAGGAAATATTCCTCGTTTTTTTTGCCTTTTTTTCCCCCTATCATCATCATCATCTTCCCCTGTTCCATCTCCTGAACCAACACTCGCATCACCTTTAAATGAAAATATTTGCATAATTAATTGTTTGTTACTATATTTATTAATTTATATAGATTTTTATAACTTTTATCTTTATATACAAGATAGTCAACATAAAAGTATAAATAAATATGTAATGATAATTATTAGCATTGAAAAATGTATGTATTTATATATACAATAAATGTGTGTATATAAAAGTATGCAAATATATAAACATTATAAATATAACCAATGGATCAAAATCTATAATTATCATCATTATCAATTATTTTTCAAAGATTGTCATTTATCTTCTTTTTCCATTTGTGTTAAATTGTTTTAAAAATCTTTTACATTTTATTATTTTTAATATCTTTTTTATTGTTTCTTTACAAATGTTTCAGCTGATTAGAAATCTTCTTCATAGCTTACTTTTATTTGATTTTATGAATTAGCATCAAATTTAAATTTCTCAATTTTTCTCATATAAAAAATAGTAAATAATATGCAAATTTGGATATTTTACATTTAGCATATTTGTCAAAAAATAGATTTCAAATCTCCATCAAGATTCACTCATTATCTCAACTTTTTATTTTAGTTTTTATTTAAAAAAAAAAAAAAGATAACTAACATCTTCTTTAAGATCAAACAGCTTTTATTTCTTTTATTCATACTCTACAATTTTTCCTTACCTATCCTTCATAATGCCTCTGTCTATTCTTAAGTACATACTAACTTAATATATATTTTCTTTGCATTACTAATCTCCTTCTAACTTTTCCATTCTTCTCCAAAGCGGAAACGTAAAACATCCAATCTTTTCTCCTTTCATTTCTTATTGTCCAAATCTTTGACTTAAATTAATCATTCCATATCAAACACTCACTTCAGTATTTTTCTTATTTCCCAATCAATGCATTAAAGAACATCTTCAGATCACTATTAAAAGCTTGTTAGACATGAGAATTTTTGTTCTTTTTCACCCTTCACATTTCTTAATGCTGAGCAATAAATGTGAGTAATTTTCGTAATTTATCCATTATTTTAAATTACTATGATAAACCTATAAGTGGAATGTAATAAATTAAAGGCAATAGTAATATCAAATATATGGAGAAAACATTGAAAATACTAAATACAACAACACATTCAACAGTTATAACAGTTGCCTTTGAAAAATGTGTTCAGCATTAAAAATAGAATTAAGATTGTACTTAATATTTTCTATTTGCTTCAAAAATTATTGCCTTTCATTTACAGTCCATTATTTATAAATTATAATCTTTAGTCAATTTTCCTTCTGATGAAAGACCTTTAATTTTTTTTCCCAAAATATATACCTTAATTCTAAATATTTAATTCTCTTTTCTTTAACTAATGTAATTTTTATAACCTCATTGTAATCGAGTATTACAAAAAGGTAAAAGTTGAAATTCAAGTATTTTATGATTCCCTACACTGCCAAAATCATACAGCTGTTTAGACCATTATAACCTTTTCATAATACTCAATTACGATGAGTTTATAAGAATTAAATATGTTCCTTTAAATTCACTATTTTTATTTTTTATTATTATTGTTGTTTTATTTTGTCACATCATTTTTATTCTTGAGCTAACATTATGATCACATTTGTTATATTATTTTAAAGGTTTGTTATTACTTTTTAAGTATTTATTTATTTTACAAAGGAAACCATTAATATACTTAACTAGATTTAAAAACTGATTGAATAATAAAAAATTTTAAAATTCTGCATTTAAATCATATTTTGATTAAATTTTATCAATCAGTTTGCTCTTTAAAAAAATTGCAGAACAATATTTGTTTTTTGAAAAAATAAAGTAAGCCTGAAAATGATTGACTAAGTTTGATTGAAAGATCTAAAATTCAAAATATATCAGCAAAAAATAAATAAAAAAGTTTTAAAGGATGTTTATATATAAAGCCAAAGCGATTTTTTAAAAATTTAATATGCTAAGAAAGTTTATAAAAATAAACATGGGAAAAAAAATTAAAAAAATGATTAAATATGAATATAGTGCATTGTGAGTATAAATTTCTAAGCCTATTTTAATGATAGAGTCAATTTGTATGTCTTCTCATCTTCAAAATATTACAATTAAAAAAAAAAATGCTTTCCCAACAAATGTATTTACATTGACTATACATATATACATTTAAACACACACATATATAATTGGAATCACAATAAATTAGAAAAAAAATCAATCCAAATCTAACTATAGATATACACTTTTGATATGATGTTTGCACAATTAAATACATTTATTTTTAAACAATTTAAAACAAAGCAAAACTCTCCATATAGTAGTGCCTTCTTGTTCCAACAAGAGCAATCAATGGATTCCAGAAGGCTTGTGTATACAATCCCTATCTAGTGCCTACTCATCCAATATCCCCAGACTAGTTTCTGGCTTGTGGCCTTCATCAGTGAGGAGCCTTGGATCTTAGAGCACTGCACCTAGATCTTAGGATCTAATGCAACTCTCCAGCACCCACCTTTTAACTCTATTTAACTACAAAACTATGAGAATGAAATTGAAAACACAATTAATATTTTCAATCCAAGCTCAATAGCTTATATAGTCATATGGGTCTAAACTCAATTCAGCACCCATATATTTTGGTGTTAAACCACTAAACATCACATGATCACTATCTCATACTAGCACATAATTGTTATTAAACAATTCAAAACAAAGCAAAACTCTCCATATAGTAGTGCCTTCTTGTGCTAACAAGAGCAATCAATGGATGCCAGAAGGCTTGTGCACTAGATAGGGATTTTATGCACAAGCCTTCTGGCATCCATTGATTGCTCTTGTTAGCACAAGAAGGCACTACTATATGGAGAGTTTTACTTTGTTTTGAATTGTTTAATAACAATTATGTGCTAGTATGAAATAGTGATCATGTGACATTTATTTTTATTAACAATAATAATTATAAAACCCACTACTATCATATTTAAAACAAATAAATGATTCAAGTTTAGTTTAGTAATAGGGATTTTTACATTTCACAGCTGAAATCAAAATTAGATGTTTGCAATCATAGGTGAGACAGCAAGATAATTGGTTCAGGCATCAAATTATATTTATTTACTGTATACATATTGTTTTATTCAATGTGAATATTACAAGCTTTTTTCCAATAATTTTTAAAAATGGATTTTGCAAAGCTTGTCTAAGATGCCAAAATTGATTGGCCAGATACTATTCACAATATGAATTCATAATAATTGTGCAATATAATATAACATATCATTATTGTATTACTGACCTCATTGGAAAAATTAAAAGATTGAAGTGGAGTTGGACTGGACATATTGCTAGAAGAGATGATAATAGATGGACAATTGAAATCTTAAACTGGATTCAAGAAATTGTAAAAGACCCAGAAAGAGACCACATGTGAGATGGATGGATGAAATATAAAAGTGTGCAGGGGTGATGTGGAGAATAGAAGCTAAAGATTGAAGAAGATGGATTGAACTTGTAGAGACCTTCATCCTGCAGTGGATTGATAATAGTTGATGATGATGATCATTATATAACACCAATAAATGAATATATATTATAAAAATAATATAGAAAAAGCTTTATTCTGAAAAGATTTTTCTGTCCTGATGTAAAATATTTTACATCACATTGATAAAGACAGAAATATCTTTGCCAAATAGTTTTTCTGTGCTGTTTTTATAATATATATAATTATTGCTGTTAGTTTATATTATATTTTATGATTATTTAAATATATGAAAAAAGAATGGATTAAATTTCCATTTTTGATAAATTAATGTTAATTATCAAATAGTTTGTGGATTAAGATTTCATATAAAAATTCACAAGAAGTTCAAAAAGACAGATTTGACCTGCAATCTGTAAATCATCTGCCTCATGTGGTTTAGTGCAGTGATAAAGTGGCAGATTCTGGAGATTAAAGTCTATGGATCACAGCCCTAATCTGTCATTTAACTCTTAAGCAATAAGACATCATAAAAAATTATCATTATTATTATTCTCATTATGCAGTTTCTGTTCCAGTGTTAATCCATGATAGCTGCTGGGTCTTTTGTTGTTGACAACTGATCCAAAAAATCAAAAACTACTGATGACTTTCCAGAATTCACATTTGTCTTTACCTAATCTGGATTACCTCATTACGTATTTTAATATTACAACAGACAACCTGTAGAACTTCTTTGATAATGTAGAATCACTCCATTTTACTGTAAGCTGTTTTAATTGTAGCTTCTAGTCTCATATAGAGATCACTCATAACAATAATAATGATATAGTGTAACCAGTTTTTTTAAGAACATCCCATAATTTAGAATGATTAACTGAATCAAAAGCATTGTTGTAATCAATAATGTAATAAGTTATACAAACATATAGTCAATTGATATTACCCCTTAGTATCAAGTGATTATATGTTTAATAACATACCCACACTGTTAAATGAATTTACCAACATATCTAATGAGTGAAAATTACCAAAAAAGAAAAACCTTCCAATTCCTTCAAGCAAAATAAGTAAAACAATAATGGTAATTTTTATAATAATATTTTAATATGTCTTTTTGAGTACAAACACTTTTTTTAAAAAAAACTCATCAATAAGTATCACACAACTATTAATTTAATAAACAGACCAATTATGCAATAAAAATAGTATTTTTTTAAAAAACCTCACTAATGTTTGCCATAATGATGGGGAAAAAGAGCATTACAATAATATCCAGTTATCAATAACTCCATTTAAAAGAGGCTGTTATCAGATGTATCTGGTGCATAAACACCATGACACTGCACTATCACCAAAAAAAAAAAAAGAAATATGAAAATTTTTAAAAATGTGCTCGAAAATATCAGTAATATAACAACCATTCAGTATTTTTCATAATTATTATGTAAATACAACTAATTAAACTATTTTTAAAAAAGTTATTTAAACCATTGTTTGAGATTCTATTCAAAGATGTTGCTAATTATAGCAGTGCCAGAAATGTCGCACTCAGTAAACATCAGCAAGTTCAGTGAGATTTGCTTGCCCTTATCAATGCGTGTAAGAAGTATTGCAGAAGCTGCTAACTGGACAGTGCCAGTAGTAATTTGAGAGTATAGTTTCTCTTCAGAGCTAATAAATTTTCAATATTTTACTATTGTATGTCAGATATTTTTATTGCTTTCATTGAGAATAAACAACAAAATATTCCTTTTTTTTCTTGTAATTAACATTTACAAATTAATGTATAAATATTTATTTTAATGAAAAGCTAATTGAAAATATTTCATAACTGACTGTGGGAAAAAATGCTAATAGCTTTATTACTCGTAAGTTCATATACATATTGCTTATAATACTTCTTTCATATACACTTCAATGCAAACAAATTTTCTTAAAAAACTTCTTGATTTTCCTTACAGTTTCGATTGCCCCAGCAATCTTCTTCAGAACGTTATATCTCCTAATCTTAACTGTTTTAGAGAACAATTGAGATTAGGAGATATGACGTTCTGAAAAAGATTGCTGGGGCAATCGAAACTGTAAAGTGCAGGAAAGGGTGGATAATAAAGCATTGTAAAAGTAGTAAAGTCTTTGGTCAATTAAATATTATAAGACTCTTATTGCATGGTCTGTAGAATGTTATGCAATGAAACAAATATTTACCATGACCTCAGAAAAAAAAATCAATAATAAAGATCTCTTAAAGAAGCTACATCTCTCTCAAATCTACATTTTAACCAATCTAAGATAGTCCAATCTAAGACAGTCTTCAGTAGATAAAAAAAAAAAATCACAAAAATATTTTCACGGGTATAATAAAATTAATTATATCGTAAAAATCAAAACTCAAATCTACAAAGAAAATATGCTCTCTAAATCACAATCAGAAAAAAAAAAAAAAACAAGCTGATTTCACAAAATAATATTCTTTTTGTTTCATTTGTTATTGCTAAAAAGAAAACAAAAAAAGAGTGATGGTTCTTTCTCACACTATAAAGGTATATTTTTAAAATATTTCTATCATTTGGTTGAAATGTTAAAGATTTTTAAAAAAAAAAAAAAAACAAAGATTATTTACACTTTTCCAAATTCATTTTGAACAAATGAAATATTTAAAATCTAATTTAAATAATTATCGCAACTATTCTTCAATAAATAGACCAGCATGCCTAGCCAATCAGTGAGAATTATGATACTTGGTGGACTACATCAAAAGTGCCGCTCCGCTGTATCTAAAACGTAAGTAATAATGAATCTTTCAATTACGTTAAAATACCTTTTGCTAATTTATTACAAATACAAATGAAAAAGAAAAACGAATATTAACAATTATTAGTAACAACACACGCATTAGTGCAGAACATATTTTGAGTAAAAAAAACTTCTCTTCTTCAGGATTGCGATTTTAACTAATGTCAGTTTAGAATGGGAATTGGATAATCCTGAATTCATGGATATACATCAAAAATCCCATTTCATCAAATTCACAACAGAATTAGAGCAAGAATAAAAATGAGCAGTCTTAAATGTTCTCATAACTAATCTATATAGTATGATAATTTATAATGTTTGGAAATCACTTATTAAACCATATCTTAAAAAAAGAAATTCAAGAACATCTTTTATAGAGAGATATACACAATTTGTATTGGACTGTTGCATTTGACAAAATAGTTAATTAAAATATCATCTTATATGCATGAATTTAAGGAATACAATCTCAACTCCCATGTTATGTTATCAAGAGTCAGATTGCCAATTGATGAAGAGGAGGATAATATTACCCAAAAACTTTCGTGTTCTATAGTAATTTGTATGATATTATTTAGAATTGAATGTATTTGGAAAAATATAAATGAAATTTGAATTTTTCTAAAAACATTCAACTAGATAATATCACAACATATAATTACCAAAAAAAAAAAAAAGCCATAAATCATAAATTTTCAGACAGATATTCACAAAAGTCTTTAAAAATTACTATGATATTCTAAAGTTAATGATTGAATGGGTTATCCCTTGGAAAATCACGTGATATGCAATACAGAACCTTTAACAATCGGGTACATCACACAAATACTCCGGGCAAAAAATTAATTTGATGATTCAATGTTTGGAAAAGACGAATTGACCCAATTGTTTTGTTCAATTGAATGAAGCAAGTATTTAAAATTTATTTAGCTGAAAATCGATCTTGGAATTCTTAGCTCTTCTTTCACTACTCGACCACTGCACTATGTACATCAAAGATCTGCACCAGACTTTTTTATCCGAAGAAAATCCAACTATTTACACACTCTCCTCCTTCCAAAAAAAATTCCACTTCGACTTTTAAGAACAAATGTTTTGTTCAAAGTACAAAGCTGATTATCTCTCAGAAAAATATTTATTTTGCATAAAACTGAGACGTTTAAATATCAGTAATGCCATCGAAGTCTGCATCATGCCGGTCCCGACTACGTCCACATAGGTCGAAGTTAAAGGAGTGAAAAAAAATAAACCGTACATATATTATTAATTTATGCTCGACTGAGATGGGCTTAGTTTACGATTGTTATATATATTATAAAACTATAACATTGCTTTAAGTACGTAATTTTTATTTACTGCAAATTTTGTAATTTAGCTAAAATTAGAATTTTATTAATGAATCTCTTAAACTGGTTAATAATGATTTTCCACTAAATCTAAAAATTATAAGAAAAATAAAATCCAACTAAAAGTTTTTCTTTTGAGAAACAGATAAATCTTAATTAAAATAAATGATACATATAATAACGGTAAAAATAAAATACATGATTAGAATTTTTTCTTTTTTAATATGAATCAAAAATATATTGGAATATTATTATTTTAAGTTAGTTTTTTTTTTTTTGCCAGTTAAATAAAAAGAGAAATCAGCAAAGATTTTTAAATATAATAAATAAACAACGCTTTTACTTCGACAAATTTAAAAGATTTATCAAATCCTTATTCACAGTACGCAAGTTTCATTAAGTGTTTTAAACAAAACTACATCAATTTAATAGGCTGACTTGTCTTTGACTTTCGAGCAAAAATTAAACTTATCTCTCAGGATAATGCTTAATAGGATGGGAGAAAAAATAATTGCTTTTTTACTGAGTCTAGAATGTAAGCAGACAGTAATAAAAAAATAATTGAGGGGTCAAAGCTTATAATAAAATTAAAATGTATATAATGAATATTCTAATTAAAATTTCAATGAGATTACGTTTTCTTAACATGTAAAGCAATGACTAAAAATTAAGCAAAAATACTTTTTAAAAAAAAAATGTTTTTTTCATTTGAAAATCATACATGCAAGCATACATATCAAACACACACACATAAAGCGGAATTGTACTTTATTATAGATATAAAGTAAAAAATCCATATAGTTCAGAGCATTCATAAATTCTCTTTAGTACTTTGGACTACTCTCGAGTATTAGACTAATCAATCGCTGATCAATAGTGTTTTGTGATCTTATACACGCACACACACATAAAACAGCTCAAACTATTTCAGAAATATATATTTCTTTTTCTTTAGATATTCTTGTATAAATACTTCAATTTTTTTAAAGAAAAATTATATTAATTATTAAAGTTAGAAAAAAAAGAATTTAAAATTTGAATGTTGGGTGCAATTATAAAACGAATAAACATTTCAAAGTCTCAAGAATACAATATAGTAGAACTTTAATTATCGACTAGACTATTAGATCAGAGATTATACATATAATAAATAGATGGATGATATAAATACGTACATTAAATTCAGCATTCATATAATAGATTGTGTTGTTTACTACATAATTCACAGCCTAATAAAACTTAATTAAACGAATTATTTTTTACTGGGTTATCAGAAAATAATTAGATACTTTTTTACATTATGTGATAATCTGAAGGTTTGTGATGATAGTAATATTAGATGTGATAATATGTTGGACTATTTCCATTATCTATCATTAAATGTTCAATGTATAGAAAAAATTAAACATTATTTAAACTTTTCAAATACAAGCAACATGTTAGTAATAACAGATAAATAGACAACACAGATTAGTAATTACACAACTGAGTAGTATTATTCTCCAACTCTTTTTCAGATGTTGCTGGCTTGACGAGTGAAAATATTAGCATAGAAGTCCAGCATATACCTTTAGATTTTTTGATTATCGAATTTTAAGGCAATTCTATAATCAACTAAGCTATTTCTAGTCTTGCATTGGTGGTCTAGAGGTCAGCGCGACTGCCTGGCAGTTACCCGGGTCGCGGGTTCGCGTCCCGGCCGATGCTATGACACTCAAAAAAAAAAAAACTAAGCTATTTCTATATTATTATTATTACCCTGATCTAGCTATGTCATAAAACACACTTAAGAAAAACAATATTACATTTTGTACACAGATTGTTTAAAGAACCTAGTAGGGTTGAAGTAACACAGCAGAATGGAATTTGAATTCAGGTCAAATAAAAATTTGTGCAAGAGGATTTACTCTCATGTAGCTAGTCCATAGACAATATGGTTGACTATCCAATACTGATTTAAAAAAGGTTTTTAGTTATTCTTAGTTAGAGAGTAAAACCGAATAAAAAATACTCAAATCCTCACTATCTGCCAATGGCAAGCATAATGGATATGGTTTTCTCTTTCATTACTGCTGTAGGAGAAACCACTGAGAATGCCTTTTGCATGGCAGTAATTATATATTAAAATGTTTATTTTCAATATCACATTGTTCTAGTATTACAATGAGTTTGTTAATAAAAAATGTAATTTTGAAATGGTTTGTGCTGTATTTAAATCAAGCTAATATATTATTTCCACTCTTTATTTTCAGCAAAATCAGCAAATAAATGCTTGTAAAGATACAAAGTTTAAAAGAGAAGTGGATTCATTATATTCTTTATCATTTGCTAATATATATATATATATATGAGTGTTGTTTATCCATAGCTTAAGAGAAAGGTAGTTATATATAAGATTAGATTTCAAATGTATACGATTATAAACAGAATACCATATGGTGACAATAGAATACTTGGATTAACTAATAGTTAATCATAAGTTAGTGGTAAATAGGTGGTGTATAATATAAATTCTAATGGATGTAATTAAAAACCAAAATTCTGCAGATTTTATTAAAAACTGCACCCTAAAACTACTTATAAAATAGAAACCAATAATTATGGGCTACCAACATCACCCAATTAAAATTTCATCTTCATATATTGAGATTCTATAATATATGGCATTAAGGATCCAACTTATAACAGCTAGTGTTATGATGATCAAACATAATTGCTTGTTTGGCACATTCTTTAGCCTAAGGATTTGCTCACCTTTGGTAGAAAATTTAACACACACGTACTGCATAATCAGAAATAGTAATATGGATCACTTGGTTTTCTTATATCATAACATCAGTGTGGAAACACTATCAAGTTAATGGTAATGACTTGAGGTAATTGCATCCCATAAATGATGATGGTTAGTAAGTGCTACTAGCATTACATGCTATTGGTTAAATATTTCGTTCTTTTTTTTCTTTGCCAGTACTTTCCAGATATGACAGAGATAGAAAGAGCTTAATATAGTACAAAGACACTATGAAGATATATAAACAGACTCAAAACTATTTGCACTTTCTACTTATGTTTTGTGCAAGTTATATTGTTAGAGCTAAAAACTAGATGCACAAAAATTATAAATGGATGATGAATTCCCATTAAAATTATCATTGGGAAAGAAGGGTAACCTGATAAACTATGCAAAATAATTTACATCTAATACACAAATCATTTATTCATACATACAAACACTGTGATTATAAAACTGAATTTGGATGGAACATTTTTGGTAGAAATAACTTAATATAAAAGAAAATATATATTAAAAAAAAAAATTGTAAGAGATATATTTTTCCATTTACTACTTATGGACCTGAGATGTGGACACTTTATAAAAAAATAATAAAAAGATTTCAGATTGCTCAGGAATATATGATATGTATGATGAGGAAAAAAAAGAAGATAAAAACAAAATGTATGGATGATATCTCTGAAATAATTAAGAGATTAAAACGGAACAGGATTTGAACATAGTGATACAAAAAGATGATAATAGGTGGATAACTGAGCTCAATAGACGATAAACTACCATGAAATAGATTGCATGTGATATGGATGGATGAAATATAAAGTTTTCTAGTGTTATGAGAAAAAACTATGGATAAAAGAAAATAGAATAAGCTTGGAGAGATTTTCATCTTGAATTGAATCAATAATAGTAAAAAAGATGCCATATGTAGAAAAAATTATATTTAATAAAGATATTGTTACTACAATTATTAAATAATCATAAATTCAGATAATCAAAAATATTTTGAAAATATTTATTTAAGAAATTTGCATTTCAGTATTTTTTTTTTTTTTTAAAAAGAATACATTAATTACTACTATTGGAGTAAGAAGAACAAATCCAAATTAATACATGCAAAATATAATCAATGAAATGACACTGTAAGTAAAAAACAGATCTACAGAAAACATTAAATAACTCAACCTTTATAAACAAAAATCTTAACTATTACAAATTACATTGTATGGTTGTGCAATCCTGAATTCAGAAGGTAAAAAGTTATTTCTGCTGCTATTTAATTTTAATGAAAAAGGAGAACTTTTTAATAAAATATCCAAGAGTGTATACCTCTCCAAAAGTCCCTTATATAAAAATAAAAGAGAAAACAATATTCATCAAGTTTGTCAATTGCCCACTGATGAGTCAGGGATTTTTTATTCTTACAAGATACCTATTTACTGACCAATATTAAAATGTTTATTTGGGTTAGCTATAAGTCTGTTATCTGAGGAAGAAATACAAAATCTGATTCAAACTCAAATATCAGTTATAGGCATGATATGTTGATACACCCATCTCTGCATCACATGTTTTTTTTGTATGTCTTCATCTTTTGTAGATTATTTTAATAATCTTTGTAAAAAGTTTTTCCAAAAAATTTTTTTTCATGAATATATGTGTAAAAATAATTCAAAAATCATCACCAAGATATTCTGCTTACTGCCACACTCTTCAAAATGTATAGTTACTCCCTACATTAGATCATTAAAATTATTTCTACTATTCCTCTTCTCTTCAACAGACATTTACATAATATTTCCAATTTCCACATCTCTTAAATATACACTCGATCAAAAATCATCTTTTGCTTTATAGTTTATCCAGTAAATAATTTAATTTGCTTTCTTCCATATTGATAATTCTATCATTTATTTTTATCTTGTGTGTACCTCAAAAGCTTACAAATACTTCAATTAGCACATAATTGTCAATCTCATTAGTAGTGGACCTAAACTCAATACAATCACTAGATGTAAATTCAGTGCTTAATCCTCATTTTAATTGTTCATAAAAATTTTTTGGACAAAACATTAAAATGCTAGAATAAACAATTACTAAAAATATTAGCAATGGAAAAAAACAAAAACACTTTTTAATATACTTATATATGCTACATTTTGTAACTCACTTCTTTTTTGTTTCTGTTATAACAGCTTATACTGAAAATTAATATTTTTATCTTTTCTATTTCAAGGTATCTATTCATAGATCATAATCATGAGTATTTTTGCATACATATATATAAAATATTTACATATAACACTCATCAATAGTATTCTGTCTCATGGACATATTCAGAAACTAATCACATCACCGATTCATCCATTTTCCCATTCCGTTCTCTTCATTGGCCAACTCTTCAACTCCATGTAACTCTTCCCAACTCTTATAACATCCAACACCGTCATTTTATTTTGGTTTTATTTCTTGCTTTCACTATCATCCCCTCCAAAACATCTTCCATTAAACTATACTTTCTTATTAATATATAAATAATATATGTCCAATCTAGTTTCTCTTTCTATTTCTAATTTCCTCAATCCATCTTCTTTTTTTCAATTATTGTTTTAAAACTTCATTTATTTTATTCATCCAACTTATTTTTCCCATTCTTCTCCATATCCACATCTCAAAGGCTTCCAATTTGTTCTTAATTTTATTACTCATTTACTATGTTTCATAACCATACAATACTAACTCCACACATAACATATAACTAATCTTTTCATTAATTCTCTCCTCAAAGTTCTACAAAATATTTTTTCTTAATAAATGCTTCTTTTGCCAACACTAACATTAACTGAAATAACACATGAATTATAACTATCTATATACAACAATCCAAGTGAATTGCAAGTCACTTGTTTATTCATTAGTAATAATTTGAAAATGATGAAACCATCCTTTTTAATTGTTGCTAGGCAATTATAAACATGCAGCTTGTAGTTAAATTGGAAGGCCATTTTATCTAGCTGTTGCTATGCAATCATAAACAAATGTTTTGTTGTTGCATTACTGAATTGTTGAATTAATATGTGGGTGATTATAATTCTTTGTATATTAATGTATAAGGTCAATTAATTTTAATCCATAAGTAAACCTCACTGATCATATATAATATTTCTTTTATTAAAATGACTTCTGAACTCAAACGTTCACATGACCCTCAATTCTCCATGCTATCTCATACTACTGATACCCTTGATCACACACACATGTCAAAAAGATAAATAATCACCAATATACATATTTCACGCTAACCCAGCATTCATCAGTTGATCCAGATTATCATCTTCACACCCATATATACAATCAATGCTCAGCTTTATATTAAGATAGTCAATCTTTATACTTTAATGGACAGGATTCAAACCACTTCACCCCACAACTCTTCAGCCATCCATTTCATTGAAAATCTGATAAATGGAACACTCAAAGTCCACATTAGTGATAACCTTCTCATCCTACCCATGTTAACTATAAGTCACTCTGACCCCTCATGTATAGGAATTAATGGGTATGTATATATGTATGTAAATGGATTAAGTCCTGTACATGAGGGGTCAGAGTGACTTATGGATAATATGGGTAGGATGAGAAGGTTGGCACTAATGTGGGCTTTGAGTGTTCCAGCATCAGATTTTCAATGAAATGGATGGATGAAGAGTTGTGGGGTGGGGTGGTTTGAAGCCTGTCCATTAAAGTATGAAGATTGGCTATCTTAATATAAGATGAGCATTGATTGTATATATGTGTGGAGATGATAATCTGGACCAACTGATGATTGCTGGTTATTGGTGATTATTTATCTTTTCGACATGTGTGTGATCAAGTGTGTCAGCAGTATGAGATAGCATGGAGAGAAGAGGGTCGTGTGTAAGTCTGAGTTCAAACCCCTATTTATTACATATAGGAGTGCAGGTGTAAAAAAGCCTGTATTGTAGAAAAAATTCATATATTGAAATGACTTCTCTAAAAGTTAGACTTCTAAAGAATTCTCAGGGTTTAAACATTTGATGATCGTTATTTCAGAAATATATATATATATATAAACTATAAATTAAAATAAAGTAAAACAATAAAAACATTAAACATACACTGATACTTTTATAAAATATAATTATATTTGTATACATGATATAAAAATATATGTAACTTTTTTATCATATAAATCCCCCTTACCCGATATAAAAATTAAAAAATAATTGTATTAAGAAACTAAAAATCCAATTTTGAACAGTAAAATAATGTATATGTATATTTTTTACATCATAAATAAAAATGTAATGATATTTTATAAAAGTAATAATGTATTCTTAATGATCTCGTTTTATTTCAATTTATATACACATGTAATACACACTTCGAAGATGCCCTATGAATAAATAAGTTGAAATGTAAGAAATATAAAAATATTAAATGTCAGTGAATGTTTTAATAACAGAAGCAACAAAAGTGTATCTACAAAAATAATATAACATTAATAACACTGAAATAAAAGTAAAGTCATAGTTTTCAATGAGTAAGAAAAAGGAAGCTGCTAAAAAATATTGGCCATATATATGTATTTATATGGTATGTGGGCCAATTGATATATCTACAGCAAACTGCTGACTTAATCAAGCCAATAATATATAAATATAATGTTAAACAGATTGTCTAAACAGTGCTGCTCTTTTAATAAATGAGACACACTCCCCCTAATCATACATTAATATATATATATAAATTCTAATATTTTCAAGGATAAAATATATCATATTATTATTACTATTTGCGGGATATTCCATGTGAGAGAAAAATCCAATTCATCAGCTATTTATTCTCATATAAAATTAACAAATCATGATATCAATTTTGAAAAAACAAATATTTTAGCAAAAATTGAACAATATGACCAGAGATTGCTAAGAGAAGCTATAGAGATTTTTAAAAGGCCCAAGAGCATAAATGAAAGGTGTGAATTAAAGAAGATTAACAACATTTGGAAGAAGCTATTGGAAAAGAAAATAAATTTTAAAACTTCTCAACCAATAGAATTTAAATATGAGGAGAAAGAAAACGATAAAAACAGTTTTAAATCTCACGTGCATTCTTATGATTTGAGAAAGAGGACGCTCTGAGGAAGGTACTTGATATTGTACTGAAACGTCAGCATTTAGCTTTTTCACTACACGGAATATCCCGCAAATAGTAATAATAATATGACATATATATATATTAAGGCTATAACCTTAAGACTATGTGTCTGAAAAGTAATCAGAAGCAATATTTATGCAACATTATATAAGTAGTAATATTCATCACCTTCTAAGCCAGAACCCATGATTCCAGCTTTGAGAAGATTTTCTGCTTACTGCTTCTGGAGATGAAGGTGAGAATTGCCAATCGGTTAGACTTGTGCAAATGAAGAGAAAACAAGATACTTATTGATTAAAAATATGGAATAGTTCAATTATCAATAATAATAACAATAATAAAATAAGGAAATGGTATATTTCTTGGGAGTTCATAAAAATTTTTGAACACAAGTGACAGAATTAGATCTACAATCCATAAAACTTAAGCTCCAGAATCCATTACTCTATCACTGCATTTAATCATATGAAACACTGAAAATAATGATTGTACGTAGTTTGTCTGTAATATTTTTTTAATATTTTTTTCAATCATTCACTTACTTTTCATTAGCATTTTTGTTTATTTTTATATCATAAAATATTTGCTGATAATACTTTTTTAGTCAAACACCTTCAATTGGCATTACTAATGTCCGATAGTTTAATTCTTTTATTGTAGTTATTCACTAGATGGTTGCTCATATTTCATTTCATATATTTAAAAAATATTGAAACATTATTACTGTATTAACATTTGTATGCAATGTGCATGATTAATATATATATATATACTTTTGGGTTTTTTTCTTTTTTGTTTTAATTAATTTTGATAGCTATTTCCTATATTTATAATGTATTGTTACTGTTTTTTGCATTAACCTTTGTAAATTTATTAACTTTATTCATTGTATGTTTGCATATGGTTAATGTATATATATATATATTCTTTTTTTTTTTTTTTTTGTAATTATTTTGAAATTTAATGGATAACTCCTCATATAAGTATCTTCTTGTTTGGAGTTATTTTATTTTGTTTTATTATTTTTACATATATTGTTTAATAAATAAATAAAACAATTATTATTCAATTTTATTTTTCATAAAACATTTAGACTATATAATATTAATATCATTTACGTTCTTTATTACTTTTGTAATGCTTCATGTAATTACAACCCATTATTAACAGTTTCGATTGCCCCAGCAATCTTCTTCAGAACTTCTATTTTCTTCAGAACTCCTATTTATCTTTCAAAATATTATTTTATTCACTCTCCTTCGGTATTATCAAAAGATACATATCAAATTCTAGCATACATTAAACTTCTATTTATATTTTGAAATATAAGTAGAAGTTCTGAAGAAGATTTCTGGGGCAATCAAAACCATCAGTGAATTGTAATTATATGAAGCTTTGTAAAAGTAATAAAGAACATAAATAATATATTATACGGATTTGGCAATGCAATAAGAAAGATAAAGCTATAATACTTCATTTAGATTACAATTGAATAAATACTTTGATAGTATTTAATTATTACTACTATTACTTCTACTACTACTATTACCATCACCACCACTACTACTACTATTAAAAGGGTCATAGTCCTAATATGCTTTCCGTCATATCTGGTCTTGCCTTCAGAAGTGGTCTAGTCCAGATTCCTTCCATAGCTAATCAGATTCCCACTCATTGCCACTAACCAGTGCATAAACATGGCCAAAGGGTAAAGCATAAGTATGGCCAATGTGTAAACATGTGTATAAAATTCTACCATTGGTTAGTATGGACCAATAGGCAATGATGTTCTCTGAATCTGATTGCTGCCAGTAAGGTAGGGGATCTGGCAATAAATAGTCAGCCTTTTTGGAGGCAAGAAAGGACAAGCCAGAGAGAGAGATAACATTTGTCTAACTTGAATGACTGCATGTGCTTCCAATTGAAACCACTTTCAACTATGAAGGTGTTTCTACTATAGTCATTAGCGATATATCTATGCAGTGAGGCAAGTCCACAATAGAACTACAATATTACTACAGCCAACTCGAGGCAAGCTGTCCAATATAGCCGGAGAAGTCATTGAACAAACTCACAAGGCAAGCTAATATATACAGCTGGAAGTGAGGTGCAGTCATTCGGGCATGGCCAGCTCATTATTGACTAAATTACATGTAAAATTGTATTTATTAATGGTGTAACATGTATGTATGTATATTTGTTCTAATAATTATACATATTAACTTTGTGAGTGTTCATATTTTTTGATATTACTGTTGGTTTGTGTCTGAAACTTGTAATTCAGCCAAACACAACACTTTCTATAGTATGGGGAAAACTAAAGCACCTTTTAAGGAGCCTCTTTAGAGTTAAAAACCTTAACTGCAGACTCCAAAATTAAAACTATGAAGGCATTAAGCAACATTATTTATTAGATGTGCCAAATGCCAATTGTTTTAGAATGTAACAAATTTCTCACATTGTTTTAATTTTTATTAGTTTGGAAAAAAAATTAAACTTTACTTGTTTGAAATTTGAACCCAGGTTATGCCACAAAGTCCTTGCTTTCTACATGTACATCAATAGCTGTTAAGCTAGCGATATTTAAGCAATATAGAACTATAATCAGGTGAAAATACTTGATTAACAATATTAACTTGCTGTTTCTTGTCACCTATTAAACAGGGTCTAGCAACTCACATAGTTCTGATAACCCTTAAATCACCATTATAATGTACATTTATAAAATTATTTTTTTAAAACTTGTCAATAGAATTAAATTAGTAATTACAGGCAAAAAAATGTTTGGTATAAAAATGAATTTGACAAACTTAATTTGAAATTTATAATAAATAATTCAAACTCAATTTAGATTCTAATAAAGAAGTCAAAGATTACATCATAAAATAATTTATAATGACGAACTGTTTAAAACACTCTTTTAAATAATAAAAAAAGATTGGTATTCTTCTGGTTAATTTGTCTATCTAATACAAATAAAAATATGTCTACAACATGCTTCAAAAAAAAAATGAAAATCATCTTCCTCATAGAGTTATGAAGTAACATTTGATCTACAAAAAAATTGCAATATTATTTTTATGTATTTATATCACACATGCACACACACAAAAACATGAATGACATACATGCGCACATAGGTTTTTAGCTTAAGATTTAAAAAGACAGACCACATTTTTTTTGTCAACTGCCAGAAGCAATGTTTCCTTTAAATGTCATATATACAGCTGTGCTCAACTTAAATCTCTTTCATTCTATTTTTCGCTCCTACAAAACTAAAGAATTAAGATTCAAATAGAAAACGAAATGCCATTCAAATAAATTAATACGTTAAATACCGCTCTTTACTAAAAGCATATGTGTATATGTGCATGTATACAATTACTTATTTGATTTTATATTTTGATAGTTATTTTTACAATTAAGTAAAAGAAATTCGATTATTTTTATGTTTATGTTTATGGAAGCTTGCGGGAGGCTCAGGTCTATGCCGCAAACAATAAATATTGTATCATTATGGTAGAATACAACATTATGACTATTAATATTTACAGAGAATATTACAGGAATTGTTTTCATGCTAAAAATATTTAACATCACGATCCTGTTTCCTTAAAAAAAAATCTATTTCCAGAAATAAAAATAACGTCAAAGATGAGTAATGTGGAATAATATATATATTGTATGGCTGAGTAAAGTAACAAAAATTATTTGGGATAACGACCCATAAAATCGCTCTGGGAGCTTTGGTTCAGTATTAAAAGAACATCAAAGTTCACGGATTATGATTCACCTCTGCCATCTACAATGCTCAAATTTATTACTAATTCCTAAGCATATAATTACTTTTTTTTATTTATTCAGAGAAATGCATTCATACATTTATATGTCAGTTCCATAGCGAAATTAGTCTGATCTTGTTTTTTCTACTGCTATTATTTAAGCACAATATTTAAAGGGCAAATCAAATAGAAACCTGTTAAAATTATACGTACATATAACTGAATACTTTCAAAATTTAACCAATACAAGCCAATAAATTCACATGTAATAAACTCATATTAATCTGACATCATATCAAAATTTCTCCAAGAGTAAAAGAGCTTTATATATTACATTACAAAACAATCATTCTGGAGAATTTAACTCATTAGTTATTTTGGTAGTAATATGTCATAGTTGATAAGAATTTGTTACATGTGATTTTATTGGCTGGTCTGATTTAAAACTTGTTATGAGAAGTTTGCTTACATATTTCCAATTTAGTGTTAGCATATTTATAGTTCTAGAAATTGTAACAAATGCTTGGTCTTAACTTGTAAACATACAATTATTGTTATTGAAAAAAATATAGTAATGGCTCTCAAGATATATTTTCATCTATTCAAGTCCCTCCAGTCAAACCAAACTGTACATAGCTCCCAAAGTGCTGCATGCCATCATCGTGCGTTCAAAGAAACCAAGTATAGTCCAATTACATTTTTGAAAATGAATATGAATAGCATTTTCAGCAAGTTCTATTTAAGTTTTTATATTTAAGTAATGTAAAACTTGCACACAAAGAAACAATGTTTCAGATAGACGATCCTTAGCTAACTCAATTCTCCATCCAATATTGGTTGGTATGTGAAGATAAAGCAATCAGTAAGCTTGATAAATAATGTCTTCCCCTTTCAATTTTCCACTGTAAAGAACCATCTGATTGTCGAAGTTTTTGATCTATGCCTTCCCCTTTTAATTTTCCACTGTAAAGAACCATCCAGTTGTTGGAGAAGTCTTTGACCGATTGGGACCTATTTAAATCTTGTTTTAGTTTTACTTATATTTTTACTTAACAAATTTAATTCATTAGCAAACCCTCCATAAAGTACTGCTACCCACTGCAAGTCTTAGCAATCAATGGATACAAGAAGGGTTGTGCATAAAATTTAATTGCTATCACAAAAAATACAATTCATTGCTTATTAAAAGGAGTTAAAGACTTGTTGATCAGAAAAATTTTACAATTAACTAAAAACAAGTTTAGTTGGAACCATGACAATTATAAACTGTTATTTCCAATATTCAGGCAAAGGAAATCTGTTAACTATGAGCAGATAGTCGGCCTATCTTGCAATTTCATATAAAGAGATGCTTATACTTATATAGTCCAAAGCAATAAATGTTCTAATAACTTTTGCTTAATTTTAGCACTAGTGACTTTGTCCTGGAACTATTGCAATAAGATCTGGTGCAATAAATTGATTAGACTCAGAAGATCATCCATTATAATACCCATTTATTATATCTCATAATAAAATGGCCTGAATAAACCATTTTTCTCATGTGTCACAGCATCAGCCAGGAAACAAACCTGCTAACCCAGGACAACTGGTTGTAAAGCAGCTGTTGCTGACCTCTCGACCACCAATGCTTGACAAATAAACCATTTAGGTAAGAAAAATAAGACAAAATCACAAATATATATATATAACTAATTGCTGTAGATACTATACAGTTAGATTTTAATGAAAATTAAAATTCATGATTGTAAGACATAAAATAAAAATACACAAATGGGTATATTCTAATAAAAATTTGCAGACCATTAATATCAGAATTTCCCCTTTCTTGCATGGAAATTATTTTTTCCAATTTATCAAAATAGTATCCAGAAATGGCCCTACTGGCATTATCAGCTTCATCAGCATTATCATAGACAATCGGTTCTTTTTATGAATCTATTGAATCATCCTTTGTTGGTAATAAAATCCTTCACTAAAACAATACTTTTTACTAGGAATCTTATGCAAAAAAATTCTTCAAACAATTACTCGGCCACTTTCAGAAATAACCACCTCATTGACACTGTTATTCACTATTTGATTATGATTAATTCATATTAGCAAATGAGTTCCCATTTGTTCCATGATGTTACAACACAATCTGCTTAATCTGGAAATCCTTTGTTATTTTTTTAATAGTCTACATTATTGATTTAAACATATCATATTTGTTCTGCTATCCTCTCCATTTTATATAACAAATACGCATGGCAACACACATGTAAATAAGATAAATGATCTCCAATATATGTATTTTGTGCTGAACCAAAATACATATATTGGAGATCATTTATCTTATTTACATGTATGTGGCCATGTGCACTGGTTATATAAGACGGAGGTTAGCTGAAGGAAGCTTAAAAGTCTATATTCAAATCCTCTTTAATTACATTTTAAAGTTCAGTATTTACAATATACTAGTATGATTTATTCTATATCACATTCAAAATTTAAAATTGGAATTCCCTTCAACACTTTCTATTTCAAATAATCTCTAACAATCCACAATACTGAATTGTAATAAATTACAGATAATACAGATACTTTTTCATAAATAGAGAAAATACTGAAAACAATTGTAACCTTAATGCATTTTTTAGTGTTGTGCACTTATATTCAAAATAAAAATGGAAATACAAAATTATATATTTAAATGCACATATGGCAAAATGTACTCAACTGAATACTATTAGGCTTTTGGGTTCTGTTCATAAATAAGTCTACATTATTATTGAATGAAACAACTCATTTTATGTTTCTAGTCATTATGTTCAGTAACTTGACTAAATGTCCTTTCATAAAAAATACTGATGATATTATAAAATATATTCTAGTTTTATTATAAACATGTACACCTTTACTAAATTAGCAAGAACAATTGGTGCCCCAAAATGCACTATAAATCAAGACTCATATAATGTAAAATAATTAATTTGTTACTTCAAATTTAAAAAAATATAAAAATTCAATTAAAAAATTGAAGCAACCCCCCGGGTAATTTTTTTCTTATATAAAAAGGCTTCATAAATTATATTTCTTTTGTATAAATTCAACGAAATTAAATAAAAGCTTGAAAGTAATGTAATATACAGATCTTTTTCTTTACTTGCTGATACCAAAGGTGCATTTTTTTAACAGCAACCATTATAAAAACAATCAAGAGGTTATTGATTTAAATTTGAGCAAATAAATAATATTTTTAATTAATATTTAGTAATAAGTTGATTATAAACTGCATAATGCATAGAAGCATTTTTTCCTCTCAAAATAATTTACAATTATGATGCATAATATCTTACAATTATTATTAATCAGTATTTTCCCTTCAAGCAAAATAGCAATCATAAGACTTTTAATCCATAATATTGGTTGAGTGAATATGTACACAGTTCAAAATTTAAAATTAATCTTATTATATGTGGCCAAAGTATGTTTTGATTAATTACTGTATTAAATGAAACTGCATTATTTTTGTAGTCATTAATGATGAAAATCTTTATATTGGATACATCGTAAATGAAAGTCCTGATTTGCAAAGACATTGGATGAAAATCAGTTAAAATACATTAATCATATTTTAATTCTATAATCGATACACTATTGTATATTATATAATGAATAAGTCCTGTATTGTATTATATATTTTTAGTATTTTCAAATGATATGTCTTTAGTGAAGACATTATTCTATGATGTCCTCAATCTTATAAATAACCACCTTTTTTCAAAATAGCGGTTATTTAAAAAAAAAAAAAAGGTTCAAAATTTATTTTAAGATTGTAATAGCAAATTGTAAATCAAAATAATAAGTACAAATTGATGATGATCATTATGGTGAATTCTTGCATAAAGGGTCCATTGCTAACTGGGATAGTGATATATATATATATGCTGATTTAATTTTGCATTTTCAAGATCAATTTTATTTTTACTATTAGTGTTTAATTATAGTTTTTTTTCCATATAATTTATTCATTTTTGTTAAAACAAAATATATATAAGATTGAGCTTCAATAACTGTATTTCTTTTTCATTTTAACTTCTCAAAAAAACTCACATAATTCATACAACCCACCCTTATATAGTAGTTAATACTCAACAATGTAATTTATTAATATTATTTTTTTAATCAGCTTTAAACTTACATAAATCATAATTCTTTAAATAAAAAGGCTTTGAATCCTGAATTGAATAATGATCTACCTTAAATTACTCTAGTGAACATTAAAATATCTTAGACCAGCAGTTCTCAACCTGTGGGTCACGACCCCTTTGAGGGGTGTACAACCCTTTCACAGGAGTCACCTAAAACCATTGGAAAACACAGTTATGAAGTAACAACAAAAAATAATTTTAAAGTTGGGGGTCACCACAACATAAGAAACTGTATTAGAGGGTTGTGGCATTAGGAAGGTTGAGAGCCACTGTCTTAGACTATATTATGCAAATTAAACCTTTTAATATTAGAGGTTACATCAACTTTAAATCACTTATATATCCAAGATATAAATATACAATTGAAAAATGGTTAAGAGGAAAAACATACATTATAGATATATATATAACAAACATGTGAATTTTGTTCATAATTGTACTTAAATCTGTAACCCATAAATTATAAGGAGGCTGATGAGTATAGGACTGAAGATTTTAGTAATGTCATTTGATACAGACGATGCAGAAAAGAGCTTTTTTCTGTATTTACAATTATTTAATTAGCAGGTTATTAATTGATGAGAGGTTTTACTTTCTTAAAAAAAGTTGCTTGGTATAGTTTTTGATCTTCATGCACAATTTAATAAAAAAAGGAAAAAATGTGAAAATTAGAAAAACTTTCAGAATAATTAATACTAAAATGCATTTACTGTATTTTTAAAAATAATTCATCAGATATATATATATCTCAATTCTCTTTGTATAATAATAGATTTTAGTTATGGTATTTAAAAACACCTTTTATTTTATGAAATTTAATATACAATAATTCTATTAAAAATTAGACCCCTTGTTTATGCATACAAAAGATATATCCACCACACCATTCTCAAAGATCTGAAGGGTTTTAATATCAGCAACATAAAAAAGATAAATATAAAACTTTTACCAGACAACTGTGAATTTTGTCAAAAATGGAATACATTTTCTTAACTCACTACCATTTTAATAGATTTGGGTCAAGTCTTTTCTTGGCTAAAAATATACTTCCAGGAAACATTGAATATATATATAAAACATATAGCAACAATATGTGAAATAACTAATTGAATGGTTAGTTGCTATGAAGGGCATATGATGTTAGAACACCACACATGGTCTTCAATTCCAAAATCTTTAATTCTCTTATTACTGCTACATCACATTACTAAATTATATATGGCACTAGGTAATAATTAGGGCCAAAAATAAGATGCAGAATATATGATGAGAAAGCTTTTAAAAAAAAATTCCAAATTGGGACGAGATAGCAGTATAATTAAGTCATAATCAGCCATAATCAGAGAACACAAAATACAATCTGAAAATAGACAAATATTTGACAATTCAGACTTTGACCAAGCTCAGATATCTAGGACTCATTTTACAGAAAATAGATATAGTAAAGGAAAGCTCTCTATATAATAGTTGTCTTCAATATAATAATATTAAATTGTGCTTTCACACTTCCAACATAAAGCTATAACAACAAATTGAAAACTAAATTAAATGGCTGAGCACTTTCAAGAAGATGTACTTCTCATATTCATAGCCAATCTCTATGTCAAACATTTCTTTATATTGTGCACTCAATATTACAAGTACTCACTCACATAGTTGATTTCTCCCTCTTAAATTATTGTTTTACCATCTTTCTTCATAACTACATTATTTTATTTTTTTAATATATTTATATTTTTTAAATTAAACTATATTGCAGATGTGTATCTTATGTTTAATGGGTGTACTATGTAAGATTTACTATTACCTATGGTTTCAGATATCTGCAAGAATTTTCAAACCAAATACAATCAATATTGAGGAATTACTGTACACATGAAAAAAGTAAATAAGATAAGAGTCATAGGTTTATTTTAAATATATGCTATGAAATGATAAAATTATTAAAAAGGGATGAAAATACTTTTCAAATAATCATAGAAAGTATTGAAAATCTACAGATCTGAAATATGAATTTCAGAGACAAAATAATTACAGCAATGAAGATGATTTTATAAAGAAAAGAACAAAGAATAGCAAAACATCAAATATGTGGGAGAAGGAAATTATGTGGATGTAAGTTTATTTTAAAAGAATGCCTCAAGATGATAGTAATAACAGCCATAAGAACAATGCAAAAGAGAGAGATCTATTAAAAAAAACCATAACAAAAACAAAAAAAACAGATAACAGTATAGAAAACTTACTACATATAAATATAATTATTAACAAACAATATTTTACAGAAAATACAGATATATATGTATATAATTTTCATTAATTTTTCTTACACTTTCTGCAAATTATATGCTTACTTCTTCTATTTCACTGGTATTTTTTCTGTGATTATGCTTTTTGCATTTGTTATTTTAAAATCATGAAAATTTTGTTTTACTTATATAATTTTTAAGTAAATACTATAATATCATATAAAATACTACTTTATAGCAGTAATAATTCTATATATTTATTATAATAATAAAACAAAAAAGCTTTTTTTGCAAATATTTTATGCCTTTCTCAATGTAATTGTAAACTATTTTAAAGCTTTAATTATTATTATTGTTATAATTACATAGAAAAAAATTAATCTTCAAACCAGCACTGTTCATTTTTAGTGTATAAATCCGCATGCACTCAAGCCCTGAGTTAAGCACAGACAACAAGGGTTGGCTTATATAAGAATAAGCTCTAAGCATAAGGGAGGCACTTGGGCACACAGGTTTATACATTAAAAATGAATAGTCAGATTTGAAGGTTAATTTATATCTATGTAATTATGTATATATACAACACTAAACTATTAATTTGTACATACTATTGTTATAATAAATATGTACAATTATTGTTGTTATATAATGATGCACAATATTACCAGTTCTTACTTATGGATCTGAGACTTGGACACTTAATAGAAGAGCAATATAGAGACTTCAGACCACTCAAAGAAGTATGGAGAGATGCATATTAGGCGTAACAAGAGATCGAAAACGTAATATATGGGTAAGAGAAACAACAGGTATTATTGACCTCATTGTACGAATTAAAAGACTGAAGAGGAAGTGGGCTGGACATATTGCTAGAAGAGATGATAATAGATGGACAATTGAAATCTTAAACTGGATTCCAAGAGATTGTAAAAGACCCAGACCACATGTGAGATGGATGGATGAAATAAGAAAGTTGCAGGGGTGATGTGGAGAAGAGAAGCTAAAGATCAAAGAAGATGGTTTAAACTTGGAAAGACCTTCATCCTGCAGTGGAATGATAATGGTTGATGATGATGATATTATTCTATAATATTTACTTAAAAATTATATGAAATAATAGCATAAGGATTGAATTTTTTTTCCATTTTTGATAATATATATAAAAGTAATAGGAATTAAAAATATGGCATCTAATAATTTGACTTTTTTTTTAATATTAATTTTTAAATTATAGCAATTTAAATCTTAAAAATTATTTATTTGAAAAAAGGAATTTATGAATATAAAATCAGACCCACTATTTGCAAATATTACACTTTTTATAGATACATTTTATATTAAAAATTTTATTTATTATTAAAGTAAGTATTAATAATCAGCATTAAGCTAATGTACAAGCACTTTGTGAATTTTAACAATAAATGAATACTCTCATTTTTCAAATACAAGATAAAGTCTTTGTGAAAGAATAGAATGAATCCACCTATTCTTTCAACCCAAAGGTTTAAGTATGGGCAAATCTTAAGTATCTGAAAATGAGAGCGTGAAGATATTAACTATCACTTTAAATTACTTTTACTATGTCTGAATGAATGACGTAAGTATTGTATTGCATTATAATATATGGTAATAATGTTTTTTTAATTGTTTGCACCCATAAAAAATTTTAAATAAACAATTTTAATTTTTTTACAATTATTTACATGTTTGTTAAAATATGTTTTTTTTTTTTTTTTTTTCAGTAATCAAAAACTTTACATTCATCTTTCCTAGCAATTATAATAAATATTTACCATATTAGATACTTTCCAATTAGTAAATAATTAGATAATATTTACTTTTTGCTAAAATTTAGATGAAAAGCAATAGCAGACTATTACTGATTCTGAAGAGATTAACTTATGATATTGCTTGTTATTAAAAGACTTTTTGGATTTATCAAATTTGTTTTTCTGCAGATTAATTGGCATATATAAAAAATATTAAAAACATAGTAAATTTAAAAAATGCTAAAATCATAAATAGAAAAAAAAAATCTTACAGGTGTTAGATGTGAGATTTCTAAGATTTCATTTGCTGAAATCTTTTTCAAGTTATATAAATCTTTCTCACTAGATAGAATCAATTCATTTCAAACTAAATCTTAACTTTTTAAGAAAAGAAAAAAAGATCTATATGATTATCATTATTCATTTATTACAAATATAAGTAGAATCTTTGTCTTGTGCTATTTACTATAGTCATATGTTTAAAATTTCCAAATTTGCCAATCTATTGTTCAAATGTCACATGACCCCTCAACAATAAACTATTTAGTAGTTGTTTATTTTATTTTTAAAAAAGGTCCTAATATTGTTTGAAATCTAGTTCAATAAAATGTTTATTCATTATTATTTAATTGTTTAATTTCAATTGAGTTGAAATAATTTTGAACACTTTGCAAACAATATCATGGACACATTTATTTATTAATATGTTTGAGCATTATTAAGAATAAAAAAACATCTAATAAAAAGAGAGTAAGTATGTCAAATTTTACTCATTGAAAAGGTGCAATAAATATATCTAGTATCAGAACCTTGAAATTTATTTAGAAAAAAAGAGATATACATATGATAATGAATCAAGTTATATAAGAAAAACATGGGATAGGCATTATTTCACATAAATGATGATAAGAATAAATTAAAGATGTTGAGAAAATTACAATTTATAATGAAAACACATTTGCTACAATAAGTTTTGATTAGATTAAATGGAAATGAAAATAAATAGAGTAAAACAAATGTTGAATTATGAAAAACAATAAAACTTAGGATGAAACTATATTAATAACTATCATTAAAAATTGAAATTACAAAAATAAATAACATAATAATTAAAAAAAGAATATTGTAGCAATAAATAGTAAAATAAACAATTACAATATATTAAAACAAGGTCAATAATGAAAGAGAACATTATTGCAAAAGCGAATTACTGTTTCCCACAAATTTAAAAAATAAGGCACAAAAAAATGAGATTATTAAAAAAATGTGTTATGTGTACTTATGAATTAAAATGTAGAGCATTAGTAATTTGGGAAAAAATAAGCAACAGAATACAAAATTGTAGAACTTATATAATAAGTGAGCAAAGGGTATTAAAATATTTTGATATTGTGTTTAGAATGAACAAAAGTAACAGTATTTTTAAAGGTATAAGAATATTTTTTTTTTAGCTATTTAAGTTTAAGTACATGGGTAAGAGAACTAACAGGTGTTACTGACCTCATTGAAAAAATTAAAAGACTGAAGTGGAGTTGGGCTGGACATATTGTTAGAAGAGATGATAATAGATGGTCAATTGAAATCTTAAACTAGATTCCAAGAGATTGTAAAAGACCCAGAAAGAGACCACATGTGAGATGGTTGGATGAAATAAGAAAGTGTGCAGGGGTGATGTGGAGAAGAGAAGTTAAAGATAAGAGAATATGGACTGAACTTGGAGAGACCTTCACCCTGCAGTGGATTGATAATGGTTGATGATGATGATCATGTCCATTAATCTAAATTTTATCTAATTGCTCTTGAAGATGACTTCACCAATGGGAATCTCTGTTGCATTGTAACAATTTTAGAACACCTTTATAATCTCATTTAAAAAGAAACATTTCCAGTTCATTATTATTTTTTTATATATCGATATCCATTAAATAGATATATCAATACTGTTAATTTGTTTTACTTTATCTCACAAGATGTTTTAATTCATTAGAAAATAATATAATGTTTGGAAGAAATAGATTGATAGGGAAGGAAGAGGAAAACCAGCAATTAGATGGATAGATTCCATTATTATAATAATAAATTGATGACCTCAAAAACGAAACAGATGATAGACCTTTAACAAATGATGCCAGTACAATCATCAGGAATTACTATAAAACGACAGCACCAAATAGCAATAATATTATTATAGATTATTTACCAATAGTAATAAAAAAATATATATAAACGTTTCATTTCCAATAATTTTTTTTTTTTTACTTATTTACATCTTCATCATTTAATACATAAAATATCAATAATTCTTTAATATGTAAAAGAAAAACAGTTAAAGCTCACAATATAATTATTCAATCTAAAGATACTGGAATTAAATAAGTGCTTGATCAGAAAATTGAGTCACCTGATTATCATATATTTATCACGAAACATTTAACTTCCAATAATTATAACTAGATATCTATTTACTGACTACGAATAGATGTTAAGTTTGGCTGGGAACTTGGAAAAATTTCTAGACTTCTGTGAGATTTATCGATTGGCGAAAAAGAATTTCAAACTCTAAAATAGATTCGAACCCCTATGTTATGATTCTAGGTGATAAACACAGTAATCGCTTTAACGTGATATCTTAGTAAATGGATATTAGCTAGCTACACTTACGTCATTATTAAATACGTAGTAGACCTTCTAAGATACTTTTAAAGCAGTAGTTTCTTATTTTAATTCTTTCTTTTTTTTTTTTTGTCATGTGTCAAAGCATCGGCTAGGAAGCGAACCCGCACCCCCGAGACAACTGCTTGTAAGACAGCTGTGCTGACCACTCGACCACCAACGCTTGACATTTTATTTTAATTCTGCAAATATATTATTGGAGATATTCCTAACTGAATTTAGTTTATATGTATATATACATACACACAAATAGAATAATACGGCACTTATTATACAGTATATAGTGCCAGTACATTAAGTGTTTTTATTTAATTTGTAAAAAGATAATAAATAAATTTATATATATTTTCATTTTATTCTACTTTAGAAAAGATTGAGAAATTCGTGATCCGAAGCTCATTAATTATCTGGAATGGGATTTGACAAAAACAACTGTTATTTATTTATTTTATGAGAATTAGTCATTTCCACCTTTAAAAGACAAGAAAATTGTAATGTAAATGAAAAAAAACTCAATATAGGGAAAATATAATACTGAAGACACTCCTTAGACACACAGACATGAATATCAGTAACTTTCTTTATATTTTTATATACGTATTTAGAAACAATATAAAGAAATAATCGGTTGATAATATTTTTTTTTTCTCAGTAATGAGATATTTATTCATCAAAAAAAAAAAAAAAAACAGATACAGTGAAACAAATGAAATTTCAGGAACAAAATGGTAAGAGGGGAAGGATACATGTAAAAAGAAAATGGGAAGTGGAGAGGAGAAATGGTGTGTAGTTCAGGCTGGTTAGAAAAGCATGTCTTTGTGATTGAGTCCTATGACAGAGGATGGGAGTTGGAGGATTGCCCAAGTGTCTGTGAGGAATGGAGGTGGGACTATTTTTTTCTCTTTTACAACATTTATTGACGTGAGTGCTTTTGCTTACTGCGCATGTGTGGAAGGATATTTGTCTTTTATCTAAATTACATACATAATCCTACCTATATTGGGAAGTATGCCTAATTAGCCAAAGTGGGTCATAATCAAGATCTTCCCATGAGTAGGATTATTAGCTTCCTTGTCTACATCTTCAAGACATATTCAGTATAGCATTACTTTACTGAGCTATTAATCTGCTAAATATCATTGTCACTGTATTAACATTTTAACACAATATTAACATAATCATTATTTACAAAGGAACAAGCCAGAAACCAATGGTCTGCAAATTAAGATACTATGGCAGCATACCATTTGATCCATTGATTACTCAAGTTTGGAATAAATGACTATACAGTATGGTGAAGACTTAGTCTTAGAAACATATTACTAAGCATAAAAGAGGTCCATGTGATCCTGTTGGTACATTATTACATCTATGCAATATCTGAAAATGACATTATTTTAGAAATGTTAATTTTTTCAAATATTGTAAATCTTCGTGGAAAATGTACTCTACTTCAAGATATATTTTGAGTAGTTTTGAATTACTCAGTAGAAGAAACACATAGCAGTAAAAGGTTCAGAAATTAATTTTTGTAAAAGCAAATTCAAATTGGATAGTAATAAAAATTTTTAAAAAAATACTGCACTCCTTATCCTATCAATATTCTCATAAATTTAGCATTAGTCCTTCATATCTAAATATCACAAGACTACTTAGCTATGGTATATAAACTACAAAGTTCCAAATCAAGAGACAAAAAAAATGGAAACCAAATTCACACACTGGTAAGATTTTAAGAAGGCAATAACTTAGGAAAACATAAACCACAGAAGTAAAACTAAATAAATAGAGATATTTCAACAGATCTTTTTATTGTATGCTTACAAGTAAAACTACTTTTTTTAATAACTTTGAAAATGTCTTGACTTATTAAATAAAAACAAATATAAAAATTATGTTGAAATTAAATGTAAAAAAATAATACAATCTAATATTTAAATGTTCCAGCTTTAACTAATTATAAAATCTATCTTTAATTACACATTATGGTAAAAGATATTTTAAAAAGAAAAATGGCTTCTATAAATGTAATGTTGACCAGAATAAAAAAAAACAATAATTACTAAATAGCAATAGAAGTAGCCACTCCAAGGTAAGAACTCTTTGACAGCCTCTTTCAATACACACAGACACACACACACATACTCTCCCCACTGAGTAAACTTTAAAATAGAAAACATTACTTGATAATTTATCAAACTTCCAGCTGATAAAAGAGTGAATCCTTTTTCATTGTTATTTTATCTTTTAGCTAAAAGCAGCTAGGTTTGCTATGCTGATTTGTACCAGATATATATATTAAAATAATATTTAGAATCTGATTAGAACAAAAAAAATCCATATTTTTATCTGACCCCAATGTATATCAAAATGATTTAATTAGAGGTGATTTGAACACAAACTTTCAAGCTCCCTTCAGTTATTGACTTCATCTTATTTAACTGATACACAGACTGCATATATGTGAAAAAAATAAAAGATATCCAAATATATATTTCATGTCGAACTAGTACTCATCAATCAGTCCAGATCATATTAAAGTCCTATATATGAGAGGTCAGAGTGACTTACAGTCAACAAGTTTATATGACAACAATATTGGCATTAACAAGGTCTTTGTGCATACTATCATCAGATTTTCAATAATATGAATGGCTGAAGAGTTGGAGAATGGAGGAGATTGAAGCCTGTCCATTAAAGTTTGAAGATTTTCTACCTTAATATAAATTGAGCATTGATTATATATGTGCATGGGAGATGATAATCTGAACTAACTGATGAGTTCTGATTCAGCATGCAATATGTATACTGGAGATCTTTTTCACGTATATGTGGGCATGTGTATCAGTTATATAAGATGGATTGGATAGCTAAAGGCAGTTTGAAAGTCTGTGTTCAAATCCCTTCTAATTACATTTAAAAGTTCAGTATATATATACTTGTAATCAGATATTATAGAATTGATATATAAATTCCATATGCATTACTAAAAATAACAAAGAATTGCTTACTAGTTATGACCCAAAAAAATATTTATTTAGAATATGGATTTTTTTAACAGTTTACTAATAAATTATTGTAAAGAAACCTGTAAAGATTCCAAAGCATAATACAGATTCAATAATGACTTTATTAAGTTCTCCAATTCATATCTGTAACAATAGATTTATGAGATGTTAACTATGTGGTTCATGGTTTGGGCTTGATAACATCTATATAGATCTGTGAATGTTAAATTTAGTTTATGAAACAGATGTATTATAATGCCCATTGGTTATTTTAAATCAGTTGATGAGATTCCAATATCAAGGAAGTTCAAATCTAACTGGCTTTACTGTTGGATATAAAAAAAACAAAATTGTTTGAAATGTTAAAAAAAAATCAATTTTTGATGTCACAGTTCTACAGTTGAGATTCTTGATTAGAGATTATTCTTAGGTGGCAAAACTACATCTTGAATTAGTGTCAAATCCAATCTATTTAACATATTTTTGTGTATTTTCTGTGAGGCAATTTCTGATATTTAATATAAGAATAAATGAAAGAACAGAAAGATATTGCAAGAAATAATTTTGAGTGTGAAGATAATATTTCCCCTAATGGTAATTAATTGAGTATCCAAAATTATTTAAGAGAGCAAAATATACAATAAGCATTAAAAATAATTACCATTTAAGGCGGGAACATAAGTTCACAATCAAACTATATATAGCATGCCATTTATATCTGCAAATATCATGTCTACAAACTATCTATGATTTGAAAAAACCTAGCAATATGAATTAAAATTTAAAACAAATATTCTATATTTTTGTTTTTTTTATTCATAGTTAATATATGAGAATGACACATACACATATGTTTTTACTTTGTTAAACAAAAATAATATTTCTGAAGAAGATTGCAAGGCAGTTGAAAGATCGATTATTAATAAAATTTTATGCATTGCAAAAATTAGCATTTTATTTTATACATAAAATAAAAGAAATGTTAGAAAAGGAAGAAATAGTGTGTTAAACACCATTTCAAACATGTATATATATAATGATTTTTAACAAGCTCACAAATAATTTTATGGCTTTTCAAATATTTTAATATTGATAATATAACCTATTCACTGAACAATAAAGTCTAAAAACATTACTAAAATAATTTGCAAGCCATATTCTTAAAGAATTACACTTGCAAATAATATTCACCTTTTCTTATATCGATGCCAAAAACTAGTGGTCATTTTTATCTGACAAATAGATTGATACTGATATATATATAAAAAGGGGGGTACGACGACGACATTATTTTCAAGTGTATTTAAATTATTTTAGGGGGATATGACTTATGAATTATCTTAGAAACATTTTTGGATTTGATTGTTTTGTGAATAGGCTACGTATACATAAGCACATTAATTGTGTGTGCGTGTGTGTGTGCTTAAAACCAAATGTGATATTTAGGTAAATTATATTAATAAAGTTTCTTAATTGCATTTGTATATATATATAAAATTTCTAATTCAGTCATCAAAAAGGACAAATAGAATTATAAAGCATGTAATTTCATTACATATTAAGAACAACAGTAATTTTGTCTTCAATTCAATGAAGATAAAGTAGTAATATAATTAGTGAATGAAAAGTTATAAAAAACAAAAATAACATTGAATTTAAAGCTCTTCAAATGAGGACAGCTATCAACAAAAAGTACCAAGTAATTTACTTATAACTAAATAAAATTTCAAATTTATAATCAAATGCAAAAACATATTAATTAAACAATGGATTTAAAATACAAATAAAATAGATAACATTTAGATAATAGACTTAAAATATTTACAAACTAAATGTTATATATTACTCCACACCCACACATTAAATGTATCTACATATAATTATAATAATAATAATAATAAAACATCTTTACTCAAATATAAAAAATGAATTAATTACTATTTTAAAAAAAAGTTAAATAGTTACAGTGTTTGGGATTTCTAGAAGGGAAGAGACAATGATAATATTCACATAACCAAAAGTTTTTCATTTGATTACAATATTATAGTTAATATGATTTCAGCAGATGTTGAAACTACAAATTCTTAAACTCTTAAAGATAGATCTACCATAATATTTAATAAATAGATTCTCTTACAATGCTGATAGAACTTAATATGATCCTGATATATGGATAAAAATGCTCCATACCTATAGTATGGAGAAATGTACTGAATGGGTTTTGATGATGAACGTTGTTAGTCTAGCAGAAAGGGTTGCTTTTTTGAAGAACCTATTATTGCCTTAAGAAATTGTAAATTCAATTATTCATAAAGAGTAAATTACTTTTACACAAACATAAAATTGATGACTGCAAAGTATTGTGGAAGTTTAGAAACTTTAATAAAGTACAGAATATACTAAAAGAATTGTATTATGCAAGGGTTACAAATATAATTGTTATACACAGCATGAACCTGAGCTAGGTAAAACTTGTGATATTTTTTGGTGCTCCTTACAAACTTACGATTTTTATATCAGATGCCTGGTCATTATCTAATCTAGCTAAACATTTAATATTCTTCAGTAAATGGATTTCCAGATATTTTTAGTTTCCAAATAAAATAAAGATAGAACACTGATAAAACACCATCACATCACAAAATCTAATGAATAAAACTTTCTGCTTCAGTTTTAATAAAGCTATTAAAATTCCCTAAATGTCCATGTAAAGACTGAGTTTAAATCTTTTTTATAGTAGTTTAGTACAGCGGCAGGGTGTAAGAAAGGTTCTCGAACCAATTCCAGTTCTGCCAGTTTCGAGTCTTGCATACTGTTAGTCTCTGGAGTATAAGATTCTCAGACCAATTCCAATTCTTCCAACATTCAAATTACTTGTGAATTAATGAACTATAAAGCAAATGATGATAAAGATTACCATTGTAGTTGTTACTATTCCTACTATTATTAATACTAATACTGCAACCAAAAAATAGAGGCTTGGCTTATAAGTAATGATCTACAATAAATGTTTACTCTTTCCAAATTATATGTTATCTTGAAACTATTCAACTAATCCATGCCTGCTTAGCATAAAAGATCTTACCAAGAATATACAATTGGAATACTTTTATCATAAAATACATTAGTAAAATCTAAAAATATATATCTTCAGCATATAAATTCCGAGATTGATCTATCAAGCATATAGATTTACAACAAATAAGATTAAAATTACTTCAGGCACTCATAAAGCTTCTTTGTTGTAAACAAATTTAATAGAAAATGATAAAAATGTAAATATGAGACACATTAGTATTATGACTGATGCATCACATATTTAGCTGATCGCAAAAACATCACAATATATATATATATATATATGTACAAATCATATATATATATATATATATATGTACAAATCATATTATTAGGCTGAAAAGTAAATGAATAGAGCAGTTTTTTAATCCTATTCTAGAGCAAGCTTAAATAACCAGTGGACACTATAGTGGTAATGTATCATCCACAGATGATTTTCCAGATTTTTTCTTGTGTCAGTAAGGATTAAGATTCAAAGCTGCAACTAATGCACTTGTACATCTAGTAGCCACTTCTTACTTCTTTACCATATTCAAGCTAAAAACCTGAAATTCAAAGAAATCCCATGGTTTTGAATCCAAGTCAACTCACTTACATAATTATAAGAATCTGACATCAACTGTAGCCCACTTTTATTTTATATCTAAAAAAATCATTTGAACATTACTGATAATAAATGAATAATTAGTGGAGAACAATTTAGACAATTTATGTATTGTTCTGTATAGTTCACACAGCGGTAGAGTGATGGATTCTGAATGAAAGGTTCCAGACTTGAGTAGTAAAGAAAATAAACTTGAATCACCTTTAACTGAATAGAATTGTTAATTTCTTGATCTGTTTCCACGGTATCCGAATATCACATGACAACCAGAGCAATAGCCATATATTTATTCATGAATTATTTTATATAAAATTTAATTTAACACATTTTATGTAAAATATTTTCAAATAGGTTTTTTTTTTATTAAACAATTACATCAATTTTTAAGCGACTACATTAAAATTAATAATTTATTAGACTAGAGATTATTCATTTAATGAATAAATATTTCTGTAGTGTAATTTTAGCTATGCCATTTCACACAAGGTAGGGACTGGTTTCTATCCACTTTTAACTCCTTGTGGAAGGGTGTAATCATAAACATATGACTAAAGACTTGAAAATGATGTATGATTTCCAGCTGAACCAGCTCTCATCAGTTGGCCCAGATCACATTTTCTTACACATATCTCTAACATTGTTCAGTATATATAGATGGAAAATTATTCCAGTTTAATTAATAGGTGTCAGACTTACTGACCTCACAACTTTGACTCAAACCACTTGATAAAAACGTATTATTAATTTTCATTAGTCGTTTATTAAACTAGTGATTATCAATTTAATGAGTTGGGTAGTGAAAATTATATTACAGAAATATTATTCATTAATTACATTTAAAATCTTATTTTCTTGCAAGCATCCAATTTTATAAATAAATAAATGAATATATAAAACCATAAATGAAAGTGGAATGCCATCTAACTGAATGTGAAATATATATATTCTTATCTTTATATATATGTCAAATGCGTTGACCGGGAAGCGAACCCAGGCCAGCTGCTTGGAAGGGAGTTATGCTAACCACTAGGCCACCACCGCTTGTTTTATTTTTATTTTCAAGAGGAAAATTAACAATACAATTTTTCTAAATCATTATGAAAAAGGGAAACTTGTTTAAGAAATTTCTTACATATAATAAACAGATGTTACTAAAACTGAATTATTTTTTTATTTTTACTATTGTATATATATTATATTTATTCAATAGCAAAAATAAGTTAAATTTGGAATAATTATTTGAATAGTAAAAATATTAATTGAAAAATTTAATTTAACACCATCTGAATAAACTTTTATAATAAAATAAATAATCAAATGGTTGATTGCTCTTGAGTTTGTAAACAAGTTCAAGCACCGGAAGAAGCATGGCTGGTTAGATTTATGGACTTTAAGGTTCAGAGATTGCCATTCTACAAATGCATCAAAACATATAGGGCAACTTTTGTAGAAATAATTTTTAATAGTATAAAAGGTATGTAATATGCATGATAGCCTTTTTTGTTGGTGATAATTACATGATTTTACATAAGGATGAAATTTACGTTTCTTGATTTAGATCTGTTAATGTGTATTTACGGTTATTTTTTTACATAAAAGCACAATTGTTATGTCACATGGTGTGCAAGTACATATCACAGTTTGAATGCAAATGAAAATCAATATTATGTTCTGAGGATAGTATACCATCAGATAGTAGTTATGCTTAAGCAAAATATTATTTGTTTGCCTTCACATGCTACTAATCATATATATATAATCAAATATTTTAATGTTCCAAAGATTATAAAAAATGTGAATGCTGGAAATATCAGAATTGGAATCTTTAGTACTTTATTGTTCCAAAATTCATAAAAAAATTGAATGCTGGAAGTATTAGAATTGGAATCTTTGGCACTTTATTGTTCCAGAACTCATAACAAAAATTGAGTGCTGGAAATATCAGAATTGGATTCCTTGGTACTTTATTTTTTCAAAGTTCATAAAAAATTTGAGAGCTGGAAGTATCAGAATTGGAATCTTTGGTACTTTATTGTTCCAGAACTCATAAAAAAAAAAAAATGTTGGACGTATCAGAATTGAAATCCTTAGTCCTTTATTGTTCCAAAGTTTATAAAAAGTTTGAGTGCTGGAAGTATCAGAATTGGAATCCATCTAATGACCTTATGCTTCAGAATCTGATATTCTATCATTACACTAAACCACATAAAGCACTTATTCTTTTTATTTTATTAATATAAAATAATATTCCATTTTAAAACCATATGGGGAGTAATAAGTAATGTTGATGAGCAGCAATAAATAATTTCAAAAGTATTGAATTTCATTGTTTTTGAAAACAAAAGATTCACCTATTTCATTAAATACATGATAATGACATGGGTATGTGTAATATTTTTAAATATAAAATGTGAATTTAAAATGAGATGACTAAGTGATACTCAGAGCTAAAATAAGTATGAAAAAATAGATAAGTAGCAGAATACCATTAGTACAAAAAAGAATAAAGTCATAATATAAAGGATTAAATTTTGAATATCCCATATTAAACATTGAATGGAAGATTTATTAAGTTTATCATTAGTCTTACAATGGTCATCTCTGGGAGTATACATTTCTTTTTTTAAAAAAAAACAAACAAACAACTTTTTCAAAAAGGTTAACTGGATTTACACTGAAACCAATACATACTTGCACGTTACCAATCAAAGAGCACAATGTGTAAATGAGAGTCCAATGTAGATTCAAGTCAAAATGTCCCTGCACACTACTAATAGTCCCTTGTGGAAGCATGGACTCCCAACAGCAGCTCCATCAGCACAAGCTCAATCATTCAGAAGTGCTATTTGAACTCATGTATCTTGATGCAAAAGGGACGGTGATAATAGATGGTCTTTAGTTTTAGTTTGTTGGAGAAGCTTGACAAAAATGTCCAGAATTGTGACATTTGACATTCTGAAGATCATCTTACATTGTGTCAGCCAGACTGCAAATGATATAAAGATGAAAAGTCTGATTGATGCAAATGTGCCCTTTTTGATGGAATTTGTAACAGAAAGGGCATCCCTGATGTCAAGAGACACCCTTTCCAAGATGAAGACTCTGACTGGAGATAAAACTGGACAGTTAGTGTAGCAGTTCTGTATTCTATTAACTGCATATACTTATTATTTAATTAAAATAAAAGAGTAAAATTAATTTAAAATTATATATGTAATAATTAGTAAAATAAAAAATCATGAATAACAATGAATAGATAGTTTGAGTATCTACTGTTAATAAACTTGACCTATGTTCTTTTATATTTTTTTTTCTCATGTGTCATAGCCTCATCCGGGAAGTGAACCATCTAATCTGGGACAACTGCTTGTAAAGCAGCTATCGCTGACCTCTCGACCACTAATGCTTGACATGTTCTTTTATATTTACTTCAGATAATAAAGTCATTTTACATTAGTATTTATAAATCAAAGTCTGCAGGTTGTCAAGCGTTGTTAGCCAAGAGGTCATCGCAGCCGCCTTGCAAGCAAGTAGTTGGTTGCAGATGGTTGTGGCTTCGCATCCTGGCTGATGCTATGACATATGAAAAAAAAAATTCTGCAAGTAAGTAAATAGGTCAGTAGATAGTACGATTATATATGATCAAAGTTAAATGTGTAGGTGGGTTCATTCTACATTTGCTGACAATCACTTTACATATAACAGGCTGGGAATTTTCAATACTGCATTATTTCATCTAAATCCAGACTATTAAAAAGTTATATTTAAATTTAAAAAAGTAAACAATTGGTAAAGCTTTTAGATATCTAAACATTTTGCAACACACACTATGTAAATGAAAGGTCTGTGTAAATATTAATTATTTTATAACAATTATTAATTTTGCTTATGTTGTTTATAAAATTGTAAGCATTTTCATTACATATAAATCAAAGTAATGAAATCTTATAAAAATGATTCACAAGATTACTTTCCTTTCTGCAAGAAATAAAAAATAATTCAAAGTCTTCATTCTACTTTTAAGCAAAAATGCAGCACATATAAATAAACCTATTCATAGAATTAAGTCTGAAAATATTTCTATGATAATTCTCAAACCAGATTTTCAAAGAATCATTTAAATGAACTTCTAATTTTATATCAATTTATTTGCTTATCTAACAAATTGATTGACATTGATATAACAAAGGAACATTATTTTCAAGTTTATTTATATAATTCTTCAAAAATATAGCTAGTGAATTACCATAGAAAACATTTGTGTACTTGTTTGTTGCCTGAATAAGTTTATGCTATCAGTCTTACATATTTGGTAAGTCATAATTTACTTACAGACTTGTTAAAAATGTTCATATTACCACATGTAAGTATAATTCATTATACCTATGCATTAATAATTATATATATATATAATATAAACAGAAAGTTATAAATATATAATTGACAACCAGTACAAGAGTAATATCTATATAGTATATACTTAAAAATTCCAGTAAGTTCGTTCTGGAATCTATAAAAAATCCAGTCATTAGTCTTTACAATGTGTTTACATTTTTATCAAAACTATAGACAAAGAACATGGGAAACAAAATCTGATTTAACTAACATTGCCAATTGATATTCCAAATCAAGCACATACTGAGATTATTAAATAAAATATTGTTAGATGAAAATCTATCACTCCTGTACTGATTTTCATTGACTTTGTAACTTTTTGTTTTTACAGCTAAGTACACACACATATATATACTTCCTTTTGAATGCAATCAGCCTGATAGATTTACTTTAACTCTTGACCCAGAGCAGTTGGCTTTCATTAGCTATTGATCTAGGTAAAGTGCTTTCTAATTAAGTAATTATAAATGGATAACTCCACATAAAATTTCAAATGTATATAATACAGTATATGAAAATACACACTATCCATACATAAAATCACTCATACGTAACAACAATTTAATTATATATTTTTATAATTATTTCAATAATCCTACAAATAAATTACTGCTATTAAATATGTAATATTACAAATGAGTTAAAAATATTTTTATGGATGATAATTTAAGCAACTAAATGTGGTGATGATTAAATAAAATTCTAAGATGCATACAAAAAAAGTCATGACAACTTTTTAATGACAACAGCTTTATATCCTATGGTTTGGGACAGTGGTAAAAGTGCTGAACTTGAATATAAAGATTTTCAGGTAAAGATCAAGTCCAGGTGAGTAAAAAAAAAATCTCAGTTTGGTCTATAACTTCATCTCCTGAGCAACTAGCAGTTAATATTACTAATAATAACTGTGCTACCTTGACTAAGTAGAAAAATAGTAAACCAAATAAAGCATATGACATAATACTATTTATATTCCCAATCAAATTTTCACAGTATTCACCAAATAAAAATCAAATAGTCAAAAGCTATTTGATGGATTCTGTTCATACTATTTATTATTAAACATAAAACTGATTGTAGAACACTATTAAAAAATGTAGATTAAATGTAAATTAGATGAGATGTAATGCTTTGTCTTAATACAGATTTATTTTTTTAATAAACCAATTCAAATTAAATATGTAATTGTGATTTTAATAAGCCACACAATTCTAATCATTCAAAATGCAAAACAAAATACATTTGAAGTTCATATTTAACATCTTCTAATGGATGAAATTAATCATAGAATTAAACTTGTTTGGAGTGCTTTTGGTAGAAATAACTTAATGTTAAAAAGAAATATGCCTATGAGTTTGAAAAGGAAGGTTTTTAATAAATGTGTTTTACCAGTTCTTACTCATGAATCTGAGACTTGGATACTTAATAGAAGAGCAATACAGAGACTTCAGACTACTCAAAGAAGTATGGAGAGATGCATGTTGGGAGTAACAAGAAGAGATGGAAAATGCAATGAATGGGTAAGAGAACAAACAGGTGTTACTGACCTCATTGACAAAATTAAAAGATTGAAATGGAGTTGGGCTGGACATATTTTGCTAGAAGATATGATAATAAATGGACAATTGGAATCTTAAACTGTATTCCAAGAGATTGTAAAAGACCCTGAAAGAGACCACATGTGAGATGGATGAATGAAATAAGAAAGTGTGCAGGGGTGATGTGGAGAAGAGAAGCTAAAGATCAGAGAAGATGGATTGAACTTGGAGAGATCTTCATTATAATGGTTGTTGTTGATGATGATGATGATGAATGCAAGATAATATAATAAAATATCAAATATTTACAAATTATTGATTAAGGTTGCAGTTTCTAGCGGAGCAAATTAGAAGAAATCAAATAAAATTGTTGCAAAATAACAAACATAAGAAGAGAATGAATATGTTGTAAATAATAAAGTTAATGTAAATTATAAAATAAAGTGGATACACATTTTAAAGTAAGTAATTGGCAAACTACTAGTAATTTAAATACCACTAATTCAAAAACTACTACTATTTGAATAAAATTAGAAAGTATCCATTGTGTTGATTTACTGTTTTAATTATAGCTATATAAAAATTTTGTAGTGATATATATATATATAAGCATATTCTGTATTTTAAAGTATATATTATTAATGATGTAATACATTTGCATAATATAATATTCCAGTATATACTAATAATGTACATAGTAATGTTATCTGTATTCTCTTTATATAAGGTATTTTACTAATAAGGCACATGAAATATGTAGTATATTACTAATTTCAATATAAATAATTTTTATTAGTGTTTGAATATGTAACATTTAATATTAAAACAGGCAAAACTCACTATATATATTGCCACACACAGCAAGCTAGAGTAATCAATGGATGCCAGAAGGCTTGTCACTGATGAAGGCCATAAGCCAGAAACTAGTCTGGGGATATTGGATGAGTAGGCACTAGATGGGGATTTTATGCACAAGCCTTCTGGCATCCATTGATTACTCTAGCTTGCTGTGAGTGACAATATATATAGTGAGTTTTGCCTGTTTTAACAACAGTTATACACAAGCATAAGAGCTGATGGTCAAGTGATGTGTATTGGCTTAAAACATTTAATATTATAATCTTATGACAGAAAACATTTGTTCCAAATACCCTACTCAAAGCGATTTTGAGGCAGACTCTTAACAAGTTACTTTAATAAACTTGCAATACAATTTTATTTTTCATTTATCAATTCTCATTCATTCAGTCTGGCAAAAGAAATGAGAGTGCCTGTGATAGGATTATGTTATATACTAAAAACGCATTAACAAATCATAATTTTTGTGTTTTTAAAGTCATTAAAGATATAATATAATTATATTTTTTTATAACTTGCAAGAATACTTGTCCATTTCAATAATAATAACCATATGGTTTATTGCTCAGAAGTTCATAAGATGTTCGAACCTGGATCTGGAATCTACTCTACCATTATACTAAATCATGTTCTTATTTAATGAGTAAAATAAGGATAACTAGTTTATTTAAACTACTTATTTACACGAGTCATTCTCGTGTGGGTGTGTATATATATTTAAAAATATCAGACCATTAGCGTTATTGGCCTGAAAATGCTTAATGAAGCCAAACGTAATCTTAAAAACAATACAAACGGCTTCTTACAGTAGTACTCGTGCAAACCATAGTAATTAATGAATACTAGGAGCTTTGTGTATCAAATTATTCATCCAATATCCCCAGACTAGCTTTTGGCCTTCATCAGTATAGAGTTTTGGAAATGGTAATCATGTGATGTTTAGTGGTTTAAAATAATCTTTAATCATGTTGATTGGATAAACGTTGAAAATAAAAAATGATTGGATAAACGTTGAAAATAAAAAAGGAAGAAATGTATAAATATATATTCAAAACATATTCAGCTTCTTCAATAAATGTTTGAATATTACACACACATATTTATAGATTTGTACGTTTGCTTTTTTAACATCTCATTTGTGAATAAAGTATTGATTATCATTTTTCTAGGAGCAACTATACACAGCCTGAAAGACAAAACTGCCATAGGCAATATTATATATTCTCTATATACACATTCGTTTTACAAGCACACTTAAAATTTAAAAAAGAAAAAAAAATATTTCTTAAAAAAAAATAATAGGACATCTTGTAAGCCATCAACCAATATTCTAAATAGTTTCTTTCTGATCAGGCAAAGCCAGACTTGACATCTGCCACATGGTCATTAATCAAACATTCCTTACAAACGGGTATAAGTTTTACTAAAAGACAACTCAGTCAGAAAATAAGAAACAACTAGAACAGAAACTCCCTCTTTTTCTTAACTCTGAAAACTCTTTCATTACAGAATGGCAGTAAGCAGACATTTCTTCTGGTCGGTTTAAAATTCCATCACCAGTTGGGGAAAAAACTATTTGTTTAAAAATTATATATTTATCTATGTGCCTATTTTTAAAACGTACTGGGAACAAATAGAAATCATAACAATGTTAATACAAACATAAGTCTGTATTACTTCGAAGTAATAAAAATATATATGCATATTTTTTTCTCTCAGTTAAATATTACACAAATCACCAACACACAACTATAGAATAGACTTATGCATATACACGTACAGAAAAGAACAAACAAGAGAAAGTGGATAGAAAATTTTTATACTAATTAATGAAAAATAATGACGAAAAAAAAGTATATAAAAGTTTTAAAAAATAATTTTAGAATAAGCTCATTCCTTAAATATATTCTACAATTTTTTTTTATTATATACACATAGAGAAAAAGTTTATATTTATTTTTGTTGCCCTATAATGTTCTATGACATTTTCGATTCCCAATCGCCATGCTTCTTATTCTTCCATAAGTCTTCTTGTGAATTTCTTTCTCTAATTTTCCTATGTATTTCTTCTTTCCAAACGTTTTTTGGATATTCTTTTTTTTTCCTTTCTTGGTGGCATCCATGAGACGACATCCTCTGTACATATCCATATCATTCCATTCGTCATGTTTTGATGTCTATTACATGGTGATCAATATTGATTATTTTTCAAATTCTTTTATTGCTTGTACAGTCTTTCTTTGATTTTCCTGTAGATATTTGCTAGTAATCTAGTTATCAATCTCCTTCATGTTCTTTTTTTCTTCTGCCATATCTCACACTCACTTCTGTATGTAACAACACCTTTTGCTTTTGTGTCATATATTCATCAATTATTGACTTTTGGCATATTCTAATATTACAATATTCCATTCAATGTTGATACAGCTTTTCTCTTCAGCATATTTCTTTGTCTTACAGCTTTATCTGTTGTTTCCCTTTGTACGATCTATATGATTACATACTTGTATTCTTCACATTTTTCAATCCATTATCCATCTTCAAATATTATATCTTGTGATTCTCCCAAAATGGTATTTTTTTTTTGGTTCATTATTTTCCACACTCCATTTTCTACATTCATTTATTAACTTTCTAATCTACAGGTTATTACTAACATTAGTCAGTAAATAAGCAATTAAATAATTTCTTATTCAGGAATTCATATGAAATTCAAGCAATGAAAGTGAAAGACTGGAGTCTGCATCCATGGACTTTGAACTCATCTGATACTCAGGAGCATTAGAAATGATGGGTTGGAACTGTTACAATCCATGAATTCTGCACTTCAGAATCTGTTAGAATTGGGCTCCATCAAATAGGACTTAACCATGAGAGTAATTAATAATTATCCAATACTATATTACCTGATCATATATTTGATTCTACTTTGAAAAAAAAAAAACACATTAAAAAAGGTAAAACAGTGCTTAAATATTCCATTGCAAGGCAACATCTTCTCATAAAGAAAAAAGGTATACCAGAAAAAGTACAGAAGATTTCCAGACTGAGCGATTACGAGGTGGCAAGAGTTTGAGCAAATTGTCATTCTTGTTTTACTCTCAGATTTAAAATAATCAAGAGTACCAAAACTTAAAATATATAAGATTGATAGCTAAGAATGCTCAAAACATTTTCTTCTATAGATGAAATGTGTTTATGTACTCAGATGGGAAAATGTACATAAATAATGAATTATTTTTTTTAAAAATTATTTTACTTCAACTTTATAAATAAATGTTAGAGAGAGAAAAAATTCAAAAACCATTATTAAAAATTGACAGAAACAGAGATTATAGGACAATAATGTTAAAACATTTTTTTATTCTAGATTGACCTACATGAACTACTTTATTATACAAAAAGGGATATTTATTAAAATACATAAATAATGCCCCCAAAATTTACACTAGTCAAACATTTAAAACCTATACTTGTCACTGTGGTTATACCATTTAGTTTCTAGTCATTTTTTTTGTACCTGCATATGAACTGCATTCAAATCTGGTGATAGTATTTTTAAAGTACAACATTCTTAAACTACTTTTTGACTTTTTACAAAAACTTTACATTCTAAAATATTTTGTAGAAAACTATCATATCTCAAAATGTGTCATAAGAATCCCTCTCACTTCCCCCAAAATCTAACCATATTCAATAGTTCAATTTTCCCACTGATTTCTCCTAATGTCTGATTATTAATTTTCTAATACTTTTGATATTTGATATAGTAAAAGAGGCATGTTATATCATCTCTGATGTGCATGCCATGAATAAAAATACATTTTATGCCATATCTAAGAAGTGGCAGAGCTAGATCTATCCCACCCTTATTTGCATAATTAGTCCGATCTAATTTGCATAGTTTACTTCTTGAAAATGAAGGCTTAGACCTTTGAAAGCGCTCGAATAAATCGATAAAAATTTCGTCATTCGTTTGATTTATGGTTATTATATATATTTAATTTATACGTGTGTATTTCATATTAACACAAATATTATAGTTTATAAATTAATTAGAAATATCTATTAATTAAGACAGTAATTTTTAGTCAAGTGCTAAATACTTTATGCAATCCCCAGTGATGAATGATCTTACAATTGGTGACTGTTACAAAGCATACTTTTTTAAATTAAAAAAAGATCCTTACAATGAACACAGATGATATAACAACTGCTGAGTAATAATATTGGTCAAATTAACATATGCATGGGCATAATGTTTTTATAGTTTTCCTACCTTGATTAAAGTTTCTTAGAGTTCGTAAAATTCACTTAATTTTAATTCAGTTATCTGTCTTTCGTTCTTTTATAAGTAATTTTTTTAATTACATACACTGTCTCATATATAACTTTAGCATTAACAAGAAAAATGAAAAAATTAGTTAAGAAAAATTGCTTATGTTTTTTTTTTTTTACATCCATAAGATTTTTAATCGTAGAAAGATTATTAATGTTTCACTAGGAAAAAATTATTTTTTAAATATATTAACTTATATAATAACCATGATTCGATGTAAACCTTTTAATATATAGGGGAAGTAAAAACAGAATAAAAAATGGTAACAATGAAATCAATGATATCAGACTCTACACTCGATGAAAAAATATGATTGTGGAACAAATCAGATAGTGCTCAAAATAATTAAAACAATTTTCAGCATATCTAATTTTTGTGGTGGGATATTCCATTGATCCTAAAAGCTGGCTGTATTATACTGGCTATTGTCATTATCATATGAGATAGAAGTTGGTTCTCATTATTGGTGTTCATGGATTAGCAAAAAAGGTAAACATTTTGAGTGCAGATTCTTGAGTGAAGGATACCTGAAATTGATTCTGGTTCTGGCATTTATGGTACTCAAACTTATAAATTTCCAAACAATAAAACCATTTGATTATTTATTTTATTACTTGCATATTTTTGATTTTATATATTTTTTTGTTTAAATGCTTTTGTTAGATAGCAACTTTGCTCTAGATTGGAGGTCTGAAATGAATTTCCCCTAAATATATATATTTCAATGTAATCTAAAACAAACACGTCACAATGATATGATTCTGTATCTCATCATCAACCACTATCAATCCACTGTGGGATGATGGTCTCTCCAAGTTCAATCCATCTTTTCCTACCTTTAGCTTCTTTTCTCCACATCACCCCTGCACACTTTCTTATTTCATTCATCCATCTCACATGTGGTCTCTTTCTGGGTCTTTTACAATTTCTTGGAATCCAGTTTAAAATTTCAATTTTTTTTCCAGCACACCTCAATTTATTAAGAGATTTTATTACAAAACTCTACATGTACCAAATGCAAGCCATTATAATCAATGGATGCAGAAAGTTTTGTGCATAAAATCCCTATTTAGTGCCTACTCATCCAACATCCCAGGCTAGTTTCTAGCTTGTGGTTTTCATCAGTGATGAGCCTTGGATTCAAGAACATTGCACCTAGGTCTTAGAATCTAATGCAACCCTTCAGCACTCATTTTTTTCATTTGGATTACTATAAAGCTAGAAGTCCAAGATGAAAACTTTATAAAGTTTCTGGAACCCAAGCTCATTCGCATTGTATAATCACATAGTTCAGAACTCAGTTCAGCATCTATACATTTTGGTATCTTTGGTTAAACACAGTCACCACTATCCTATGGGCAGGATAGATATAAAACAACAAGCATCACATGATCACTATTTAAAATGCTTACATATTCTGTTAATAAAAGTAATGTGATGTGATGTGATACACTGTGACTTCTCCTTATATGGAGTCAGGAATCTCTTAGCAACAATGCCCAGAAAAACCTGTTAGCCATTATACTTTTCCCCTTCCACTCCCCACTTTTAAGTTTTCCCATATCCTGCTCCATTCCATTTCCACAACATAATCTTTGTCAACTCCATGGCCTTTACATCCAACTCCCCCATATCTTTTCCCAAACCAAGCATAAAAATCAATAACCCACTTTCTGTATAATCACTTTCCTTATATTTATTCTTCCACAACTTTATTATTTGTATCCTTTCTGCTTTCAGGCATTTACATTCAATTAACTAATTTTACTTTTGGGAAATGTATATATTCAAGCACAAGTGCGTGTGCGGCACAACTGCTCCCAAAAGCTGTAATACAAATACAAATGGCTAACTAAAAATATTAAAACAGATGAGTGCTTTCAAAGGATCTTGCCTTCATAATCATAGCTTGCTTACATTTAAATTTATGCAAATATGCTAATTCCATCTTTTTGATAGAGAAAAACACGTGTCCTTCCTGTTTATGGCATCGCTGTCGCGAGAGATAAATAAAGCCTCTTTGATCTTTCTTTTGAGGTCATGTCTCTCTCTACATACGATGGTAGGATTGTCCGGAATGCACTCATGGTGACTTGTGCACTGGTGCTGATAAAAAACTGAATAAGTAGAAGGATCGTTGCGTGTGCTCTATTGTACGAATACCTGTGTTGCGCCAATCATGTGGCCAGAGATGCCCTGCTTTCCCCATAATATGTGCCTTTGCAATAGTTATTTGGACAAGCAATGTTATATACTGTATGGGGGTCTGTAACAGTGGAGTTTGATCTTTGGTATTGTTAATTAGATTGTTAGAATTTGGAGGGGTTCGAAAACAGAGCTGATATTTGTTGTTAAAGATGGAATGTAGTTTCTTGTGTAAATTGGGTATGTATGGAAGTAATAACCTGGGTTTATCCTGTGTGGTGTGAGAGTTGAGAGGTTTATTCTGAATGTGTGAGATTTTTTTGTCGATGATGGATTGTCTGAAGCCTAAATTCAGTAGATCATTTCTATATTCTGCTACATTTGTTTTTGCATCTGCCTCGATTTTTTCTCTATCAAAAAGATGGAATTAGCATATTTGCATAAATTTAAATGTAAGCAAGCTATGATTATGAAGGCAAGATCCTTTGAAAGTGCTCAGCTGTTTTAATATTTTTAGTTAGCCATTTGTATTTGTATTACAGCTTTTGGGAGCAGTTGCGCCGCACACGCACTTGTGCTTGAATTCAATTAACAGATGTCTAATATTTTCTATGCCTTCCTTACACAACTTGCAGACTAAATCACCCATGTTTTTCCATTTACATGTATAATCCTCTATTGCTAAAGATCCCATTCTAGCCCTTAAACAGTAAACTACTTTTTTTGCTACTATCATAAATTAACTTGTACCCAATGTTCCATTTACTTCTATACATATTTAAACTGTTTTTACTCTCCATACTAGTTCTCTATCTCTCCAACTCGATATTCTTTATTAATGTATACCAAACTCTCCATACAGGATAGCCATCAAGTGCAAGCCTTTGTAATCAATAGATCATGTCATTAATGAAAGTTACAAGCTATAAACTAGTCTAGGAATGTTGGATGATTAGGTACTAGATTGGGATTTTATGCACAAACCTTTATGCATCCATTGATTACATAGGCTTGCACTTGGTGGCACTACTGTGTGGAGAGTTGATATTTTTATTAATAGAATGTGCAAGCAAATGATGATTGTGTGATGTTTGATGGTTTTATACCCATCCTGTCTATTGAATAATGGTGACTGTGTGTTTTTGAAAAACCAAAGATGCCAAAATGTATGGATGCTGAACTGAGTTCAGATCTATATTATACAAAGTATAGGTTGGAAACATTATGGTATTTTCAACTTAGGCTCCTAGCTTTATAGTTAACCAAATAGGTAAAAGGTGGTGGCTAGAGGGTTGCACTAGATCCTAAGATCTAGGTGCAGTGCTCTTAAATCCAAGACTCTTCACTGATGAATGTGACAAGCTAGAAACTAGTCTGGGAATGTTGGATGAGTAGGCAAAATAGAAATTTTATGCACAAACCTTCCTGCATCCATTGATTACAAAGACTTGCACTTGGTGGCTCTACTGTATGGAGAGTTTGGTACTCTTAGTAACAGCACGTGTAAGCATAAGAAATGGTGATCATGCCATGTTTGAAAATTTTAGTACCAGAGACAGGGAGAGAATCCTCAAACAAAAACATCACATTGTATGTAACACAGCCATTTTTTTACAATTCTTTAAATCCTAGCTAATCTCACTATTTGAAGCTTGAATTGAAGATATATTGTTTGTCAAATGAGCTTACAGTTAGTAAGTAGCTGCTTTTATATTTGCCATTTTCATATCAGATCCATACAGCTATAATTGATATCAATGTCATATAAAGTTTAAAATTTACAAATTATTGGCTTAGTTTGTATTAAAAGTAGTAACTGCTAAAATTATATGTACAATCCAACACTTTTCTGATGAAAATAAATAGCCATAACCTTTATTACAGATTTGTTGACCCTGCCATCTGGTGTCCATTGTCTATTCATAATTTTTCAAAAATAAAATACAACAAATCAAAAATTCATTCATAATAAGACAGATCCAATGCTTACACAATTTTGTATTTACAGGTATTTCTCATATTAAACCTGATATTGCAAAAATCAATAAATCCATCCATCCATCCATCACATTCAATTTTGAGTATTTGTTTTCTATCATACAGTGAGGTTTTTTTTTAATATAATAAAAGATAATCAGTAATTGCTTTGAGACTGATATCTGAGAAGGAGATTTTGAAAATTCATTTTCTGAAACATGCCATTCATTAGATATTATCTACTTAACCCTTTTTCCAAAATCTAATGTTAATTAATAGACGTCAAGCATATAATAAGGCTGTGAATGCAAGATGATCATTAACAATAAATAACTCAGAGATATCATAAAAATCCCAGTTAACCCGGTTATGAGATTTAATGTCAAGATAGAATATGGTTACAGCATCGAGGAGTTAAATGCTGATATTAAATCATTAGTGGTAATTATTCATAATGGCTAAAATTTTATGTTATACTTAATATTTAACTTAATTTTAAAAATCAAAAAATGGGCAATTATGTCATAATAAATGTAAAATTTAATAAAATAATCTTTACCCATCCTCCATTCTAAAAACAAAATTTATAGAAACTTAAGACAATACTCAGTCTATAAGAGGATATTAAACCACTAAACACCACATGATCACCATTTCTTATGCTTGCTCAAGCTGTTAAAAATATGCAAAATTCTCCATACAATAGTGTCATTCAGTGCGCTGAGTGACACTACTGTATGGAGAATTTTGCCTGATTATAAGAGGAATTGGCAGGCTTAAAAAAATATATAACATTCTCAAATAATCCTCCATTGCTGAAGACAAATACCAAAAAAGAAAGTAGTGACCAATGTTATGCAGAATGCGATTAACTATAATAAATCATAATGCTAAAACAAAGTTTTTTTCCTGCAATCTAATTACAATAGTAGATTTAAGTGACGTTATAAAAAAATATATTCGCCAATAGCGCCACCTATAGTACAGCTAAATGATGAGCTGCTTTTGTTTTGTCAAATATTGTGTAAAATAAAGTGATTTATTATAAATAATTAACATATATAATATACATATACAACGTGCGTGACTATGTCTGACCCTTCCAATAGGCCAATTAGGTTGTTGACTAGAAAACAAATCTTAGAAAAATACAGGCTATAACTGATCTTTAAGTAATAGTGGTATACAAATTGGTCATTTTGGAGACATCCAACTTATTTCTGTAACTTAAAATAAATTTACCAGTTACAAATTTTTATTGTACTTCTTATATTTTCTACAAAACGTCTGTTTTTTAAAAAATCGAAGTTGGTAATTTGGTGGGTGAGAAATTTACAAGAAGCTAGATTTGGATCAATATAAAATATTCTGGTCCCAGGCCCATATGTAAAGATTATTCACCAACTTAATCCTAAATGAATAAGAATAGAACAATTCAAAAAATATGGAGCATTCTTTATTTTCAAAAAAATCAAAGATAGAGTCATTGTTTTTGCAGACAAATTTAATAGATAACGAGATCAGAAAATGAAGTTTAAAAAGACAAAAATTTCCATTCCCTATATAAAAATACATTCAAAATTCTCATGAGGGAGTAATCCTTTTTTCTTAATTACTTTAGTATTTATTTATAAAACGTGGTGAATTATGAAATAGTTTTTTCAACAGTTAGATTTTTAAAAAAAAGATTAGAAAATTTTAGAAAAATTACAATGTATTATCAAGTATTTTAAACCATCATGACTTCCTGCACGTACAAACGCAATACGGAGATAAGAAACACACTTTGAGAGAAAGCGATTTAAAAGTATATATATATTCATACACACACAGATGAATATAATTTTCAATTATAATAATGTTGCTTTAAAAATAAAAAACTGTTTATAGATACCGCAAAGAATAAATATCAAATAAATAAATAAACGTAATATATGAAAATTGATTATTTTCGTTTTAAAATCAAGTGTTGTTAGCCGAGATGTCAGCGCAGCCGCCATGCAAGCAAGTAGTTGGTTGCAGACGGTTGTTGCGGATTCGCCTCCCGGCCTATGCTATGTCATATGGAAAATCAATTTTAATGGTAATGCATATTGAACTATATACTTCATAATTTATCAATAGATAGATAGAGATTTTATAGAAACTATATGATTAAACTATATAATTTTATAAAAACATCTTAATATAATCAAAAACTTAAAAAGTTACAATAATATTATAAAAATGAGCAAACTACCAAAATTTCTTGAGTAGTTTATGCCTATAAAAGTAATAAGAGAAGACTCAAGTAGTTGAGTAACTATCAGATGATCAACAAGAACCCGATCTTTAGGTTTAAGATATTGGAATTTGAAAATAGGATTAAATACAAAATAGTATCTTAGAAACCACACTGTGAAGAGAATAATAGGTGGCTCTTTATTATATGTCTTTAATGATAGTGTGGGAGACCATGATATAGTAGTAATTCTGTATTTGTACAGAAACCATATTGTGAAGAGAATAAGTTGCAGCTTTTAATAATTTCTCCTCTCAATGTTATTGATGTGTAATAAATACTGGTGTGAGAAACCATGATACAGTAGTAATTCTGTATCTGTACAATTAAGGGCAGTAAAACATAGAATGGTTTTTGTATTTTAATTTATTCAACATAAGGAATACATTTCATCAATATGTGGGAGACTTCTCCAAACTAATGAGAAACAACTGGTAGAAAGAACTTACTTTTCATCCCAAAAATCCAAAAATTTTTAATTCAAAAAAGCAATGTTTAACTTTCTAAAGATTATTTGTCTATTGAGATGATGCATTGCGTTAGGAATATCAAATGGATATTTAAAAACAAGTGGATATCCCAAAGTGTAGGCAACCCAGTACTTAAATTTATTAGAAAAAAATATGATAACCAATAATCTATATTATTAATAAATAGGATAACCAATAATTCATATTATAATTAAGTTTATAACATTACAATCATAATTCAAAAGTATAAGAATCTATATGATAAAAAATAAATAAATAAATAAGATGTTGGAAGAATTACATTATTTATTTAGTGTATAGTGTCAAAAAAAACAATGGAGGTGGGCTGCCATGATCAGAAGTCCATAAGTTGATGTCTTGAAGTCTCATCCCCAAAATACCACTTTCTCTTTTGCAATCTTACAACCAATCTCAACATTAAAAACATATAAAGAATGGATGCAAGACTACAGGTTGCACCATAGGTAAGTGAGGAAGGAAAGTGGATTTAGCCAACTGGGAAGAATTAAAAGAATTTTGTTAATAAGAAATAAAAGCATTATTGTATATAGAATTGAAATTTTAATTTCTAAATATCTAGCAATAATTTGTGACCATTAAGGTAATAACTGAACCTTGACACCAATTTTGATTGACTCCACTTTTACCTACTAAAGACTTCAAGAGAGAAGTAGAAGAAAAAATTATGATCCAAGAATAAAAAGATGTATTTTGCCCATGAATAACTGAATGATGATAGAAAAATGATAAAAAATATGCCAACAACTTTGTGATTAGTTGTAATTTAACAACTTTTTTAAATTTCTATTTGTGACACTTCTATAACAAAATGTGTTATATAATATTAATCTTTCTAACAAGAAATAAAGGAGGCAATTCCCAAATGGAATGATGCTATGTTCAATGTTGCAAACATCTTATTCTGGCAACTTCTTTGGTCAATTAAAAAGCAATGTATCTGTCTTTTGCATTAATAGTAATATTCATTTTGTGGTCTGGTTGTTCAATAACAATTTTAAACCAAAATACATCCTTAACATGCTATGAGACATAGTTAGTGTCGTATATACCAAGAGAGTATTTCTTATATGCTTAATAAAAAAATTCTACATGTTTATTTTTTAAAATTTCTTATGAAGATCTTGCATAAAATGTTTATCTATAAAAATTAAGATATCTATTATTTTAAAGCATTTAGTTTCAACTGTCTATAAGGTATTAAAAGTATTTTCCAATTAACTCCAAGATCACAATCAATTATATATTATTTTATAATAATATTAAATTTTATATATTTTTTAAAAAGTCATCAAATTTGTGAAGGAAAAAAATGTTAAATGAAATATAAACTGCTAGTAAGATTTACAATCTATCTGCTAGCATATTTATATAACATATAAGATGGTAAAATAAAAATACATGAATGGCTTTATTTCTTGACAGTTCATAAGAAATTTGAACACTGGAAAAGACAGAACTGGATATGATCTGAGAATCTTAAACACCTGAGTCCATTGTTCTGTTACTGCACTAAATTATGCAGGGCACATATAATAAATAATCATCATCAACCATTATCAATTCACTGCAGGATGAAGGTCTCTCCAAGTTCAATCCATCTTTTCCAATCTTTAACTCCTTTTCTCCACATCACCCCTGCACCCTTTCTTATTTTATCCATCCATCTTACATGTGGTCTCTTTCTTGGTCTTTTACAATCTCCTGGAATTCAAGAGTATAAATACCATAATCCCCTAGTATCTACAATTTCCATATTCATAGTTTCAACTATTCACAATTATTTAAAAAATTTAGAACTCGATAGAAATTTTTTATTTTATTTTTTATATTTTTCTTTTTTAGTTCACAATACATGTAAAATACAAAGACATGTGTATATACACAAAAACATGCCTACAACCTTCTATCACTTTGAATGTAGATCAAATAATGTGAAAGTAACTTTATGCTTATACAAGCTGTTTACACAGAGGCAAAACTCTTCATAAAGTAACACTACCCAGTGCATCCATTGATTACTCTGGCTTGCATAGAGTGGCACTACCATATGGAGAGTTTAGCCTCTATAGAGAATAAGCCACATATACTTTAGCTTTGATTGTATATAAGCATATCATTTACTGATAGATTTGCATGCAGAGTTTGATTCATACATACTAACACAATTTCTTCATTATTTCATCTATATTCGAGCTGATAAAAGATTATATCTATTAACTGAAGATTGATTTAATATTAAGAGATTGTTAAACATAAGGCTCAGTCTTTTCCTCTGATTAGTTTATAGTGATTTCAGAATAGGTTGTAGCTGTCTTGAAGTTACATTAATATATATAAATCATGCTCTATGTGTAAGTATGTCAGTAAATGGTATATTTATATATGATCAAAGCTAAAGCATAGGTGAGCTCATGAACAGTTAGTTTACATATAGCTCACTAGGGGTTTTCAGTACTATCACATTATTTCGCATATATATATAAGATTAACTACTGTGCATGATTTCCAAACTAAGGCTTTGAAACAAATGTCATGGATAAGGAGAGGACTGATGTATATAGTTAAAATGCATATTATATATATATATAGTTAACTATTATCTACAATCTTGGTTACAATACCAAGGCTCAAAATTAAACGTTGTGGATAAGGAGAAAAGTACTGCATATAGCTATTGCTATTAAAATTTAAAATTAATAGAATAAGTATTATCATGAGTATTTTTACTATATAATTATTGAAAGCAATAATAATTAAATAATCCTTAAACAGTAATTTGCTTCACAAAAGATAATCTACTTAGAAAAACTTATGCCTACTATATATAAAAAAAATATAGCTGAAATATCAAATGAGTATTATTTACAAAAAATTAGAAAATTTATACATATAACTTAAAAAGATGATACTCCAAGATGTAGTAGTGTATTCTGCCTGAGAGATATTACCCTACAAAAATATTTGCAGCATTAATTTTCCCATAAAATTAAAATATTTCCCCCCCTAAAAATCAACTCAGGTATTTATCTACAAACACCAGAGTAATCACATTATCAGCTGCCTATTTAGAAATCTTAGAAGTTCAGATTTAAAAGTTTTATTAAGATAAAAATAATTAATACATATAAAAATTATGACAGTGAGAGACTGTTTTTTTCATAAATATATAATATATACAAAACAATAATGAAAAATATATGACTAAAAAAAGATGTATGTGCTTTACTTAAATATTTGACTCATGAATTTTTTAAAAAATCAATTTTACAAAGTGGAAAAAACATGATTATTTTCTGATAATTTGGAGGCAATATTCTCCTTTCTTTTCACCAACACTTTTGCATTGATTATATTATTAATAATATACATAATGAAAACATTACTTTTATGCACTTTATATAATGCAATACCTATATCACATTTGAAAAATAGCTGACAGTTTCGACTGTACAACAGTCCTCTTCCACCTATTTCTAGCTTTTTAAATTAAATAATTAGAACATTTTTTAGAATAAATATTAGAAGTTTTGTGGAAGACTATTAAATAGTCAAAATTGTGAGTTTTTCTTGCAAGTGTGATAAAGTGCACAAAATAATTTTTATTATTATTTACATTTGATCATTGGTTATGCTTTATAAAGTACAATATTTATTCAACTTTAACAAAGAAATTATTTTAACCACTATGTAAAGATAATAAACCTTGGCCTCATAACCAATAAGTTAGAGATACCTCCACTCCTAAGTGATGAATGTATGTCACTGATTTTATAGTTAAAGCATTGACTCTCTGCCTATAGGTCAGGGATATCTCTCTCTGTTTAATCAGTGATGAAATTGAATATACAATCAAATGACTTTATTGTTTGGGAATTCACACAAAAAAAGGGGGAGCTAAAAAAGGCAAAATTGAGTCATGGTTCACTGATGTTGAGTTTCAGAGTCTACAATACTAACATTGCATCAAACTATTATTGACTTTATGGTGAATGCATGACAATCATTGGGATTTACTTTATCCTACAGTTTAAGAGATATTTTATTGTTACTCATACAATTGATACAAGCCATGCAAGGCTAATAGAAGGTTTCTGCTGACTCAATTATGATGGCTCTTGAGTTCTATTCCAAAGGCTTGAGGTCTTAATTGGTAGATGTCTCATTGATCTGGGGCATAACATCTATATAGGCCTCATGTGTTGTTAAATAGGTATTTTGTAGACAAGAGTAGATCTTTTGCTTGTAGGGCCTTCAGCTGGGTGTTAAATATTGCTGATGTGTCAGGTCTGGGTAGTGTGAATTTAGATCTACACCTGGCCATCCATAGTGGCCAGGCGGATGACCGCGAAGTCGCCAGAGTGCAGGCAGCTTTTGAGATCGAGGATCTTTAGGAGAGGAATGTTGCACTCTTTACTGATGGATCTTCTGATGTCCTGATCAGTTGGCTGTATTGGTTGTAGACTGATCATATAAAAAGATTCTTAGCTTTTTTGAGAAGCTATCCGCTTTTTCACAAAAAGTTAAACCCATATTCGGAAACTTACTATCAATAGGTAGGATATTCACCGCTTCAAAACACTCGTTTGGTATTGGTCTAAATATTAGAGACATTTCCACAAATTACAGTAAATGTGTTATTCATATTGGATAAAATAACTTCTTTCCTATTAGAAAATCTCAGGACAAAACTGGGATTAATGATTTCTCAAAAAAATTTAAAAAAGGAGACAGAACGCAAAGATTTTTTTTTTTCTTAATTCGCCTCTAATTCGGTAAGTTTGAAGTATCAAATAATTTGAATTATGACATAAATAATATTCTGCTTTCACATGGGGAACATGCCAAGTACTTAACGCTATATAAGTGATTTGAATGATTTTAACTCTTTTAGTTTATTTAAAGAGTTAATATCAAATGATCATGATCCTAGTAATTAAAAAAATAAAACCTTAAAATACTGAAATTCTTAAAAATGTAGGTTATCTTACGTATTCACGCCATGTGCTATTCGCAAAAGAAGCAAGTCCTTACACACACACACACACACATTTAGTTCACATTTATATGGAGTTCTAATTTTTATTTAAAACTAACTTTTCATATTTAATTAATAGTGATTTTACAAAAACACATTTCTATACAGAATAATTTTGAAATAACGGTCACAATAGGTGAATATTTTTATTTTGATAATTATATAAACAATAATAAATAAGTCATAAATAAAAAAGTTGAATAATAACAATCTACCAATCCTAGTAGCAATAGCCATACTCTGTTTTAGTTGCTAAGCAACCACTTGTTGACCTGCCATGGTAACTAGCTTTGACCAATAATATCTTAATTTTGATTACATTAGTCATGTAAATTAATTATGTTCAATGTTCAATAAGACACCTGATAATAAAGATAATAATCAATAAAAATATTTAATAAAAAACATAAGATTGTAAGTCATATCAGATACAAGAAGAAGCGAAATTAAAAACTTTAATTCAAAATATTTAAAAATCATCAAAATAATTACGTTATACAATAGCCGTCCGGATGTAACACTTAGCAATTAAAATAATAAATACTTAATAATCCATTTAATAGAAACAACTTGAATAATAATTATTATTTAAATATTTTACTTATTTACAAAGTTTAATAATTGGAATGACTTAATTAAAACTAATTACTAATAATGGATATTATTAATTGAAATTAATAGTAAATTAAATATATACATATATTCGTAAGTACACAGACACTAGCTTACATACATCTATATAATCAATTCAGAATCAAACAAATTTTAAAGAATTAATGATAAAAAATTACAAGCCTATAATGTATAGTATAAATTAAAATATTCCTAAATTTTATAATTCCTTAAAGTGTTAATTATCATGCTGTAAATATGCTAAATGCAAACTTATCTCTATATCAATTTTAGTGAAAAATATTGAATTGAGCATTGTGGTCTTTTTTTTTGTTTTGTTTTGAAAAAAAAAAAAGGTAGATGGCTCTATACAGGAGAACTAGAATTTAGATTGTGGAAAGTAATCACTTTGCAAACGATGGCAAAAACACAGCCTGGCTATACTCAGGCTGCGGCTTGTTACCATGGCATTCCCGATACACTCTAATAGTTATTGTCGTCTAGAAATAATTGGAAATTAAATTACAACTCAATGATTGATTTACGCATGTTTTGATTTTACCTACAGAAATTTTTGCTAAAATTTCTTATTCTTTATTTGTTGTTATTATTTTGAAATAAAATTATTCCAGTAAAATGTGTCAGAAATCTCACTTTATACATATACATGTTTACATGTGAAAGCAGTATATAAACATCGACACACAAATGAATGTAAATATAAAAAAAAGACTATAATTTATATTAATATAATTTATATTAATATGCATTGTGTTATATAAAGGGAGGGAGAGGAATTTTAAAAAAGTTATTGGAATAAAAATCGTTCTTTTTTGTTTCCACATTACAAAATTATAAAATCGTTCTATTTATAAAATGAGTGTTTTTAATATAAATTAAGACTAGAATGAAAATTATCGTTAACTAATAATTTATATATATATAAAAAGCTAGTTATAAAAATTAAATTTTAAATAATTGTGTTAAATGTTTCAACTAACAAGTTAAAAAGTTTTATAATATATATGGGTTCACTTCTAGGAAATGGGTTGTAAAATGGGCTCAATAAATTTGAAATAGTTTTCAGGGACTGCTTTTTTTTCTTTCAGATAGCCCATAATTAACAGCTAAGCATTCATTAATGGATGGTGAATGGATATTCTTGGCTAGAGATTAATACAAAAATATAAAAAAATCTCATACGATCAACATCTGTTCAATTGGCAAGCCTAGTGAGTATACTAAAAAACCGATTCACTTTTATATATAAAAATAGCAATAATTTTATGACTCGGGAAGTTATGTGATGTTAGTACCAACAATGTAGTAACTTAAGCATAACTGAACTGATCAGACTTTTGCATATATTTGCCTCAGCTAAAGCTGATCCATAAATCTTTACACTCTTGTATCCATCCCTAAGCTTTTTTGTTAAACACAACAAATTACACTGATATAATATATACATATACCTGTTGGCTTTTTGGCTAGCATAAAAATACTATTATGGACATCGAGCTCAAGAAATGATTTAAATATAGTATTGAAACCCTCATAGAAGATAATAAACATTTGAATTTTAATAAATCAATTCTCATGGTCTTCTAAAAGCCTTATTCAGTAACATTTATAGAAAAAAATGGATTTTTGAAAATTAAATTTTATCCTGTAATTATTATAAGAACAAGTATATATATGTATATTTTTTTGCAGTTTACCAATAAATAAATATAAATTAGGTATCCTATTGCACCATAATTCATATATAAAAATTTTTATAGATAAAGTACTATAAGCCATGTAATTAGCAAAAGCATACAAATTCAGTTTTAAGTTTCATAAATATTTTTCATATATACACACACTTATTAAAATTTCCAGAAGCTGTGTTAAAAAACTAAGTGCTGGGTGATGTTCAAATGATAAGACATTCAATCCAGAAAAATGAATTTATTCCTACTGTGCTAAAAATTTTAATAGACAGTAATGCATTCCTCAAAAGAGATGTCATTTGCAGAATTCAAAATAACCCTGATTCTATAAATTAATAAAATGCATAGCACAAATATTATATATACATAATATCTTCTTCTCTACTAACAATTATAAATAAGTGTTTCTGTTTTGTTTTTTTTTGTTACATAATATTGAGAAGTAAAACTATATTTATAAACAAAATGCTGAAATTATCTCTACCATTTTCAAAATATCTATAAATAAAAGCTATAATCAGTCTATAACATGATTTCTAACCTGAATAGCATAGCATTTTATAGTTACAATTCAAAAATTCAATCCCACTAACGTCACACATCAATATTCCAACCTGAACAGTCGGCATTTCATACAATTAATTCCAGTGGTTTTTATATATTGTTTTATTTAATTTTATATATTTTATAAAATATTCTATAAGAATTCAGTTTTAGATAATTTAATAAATATAACTAATTAGTTTTTGTAATTATATGACGGACTATTTCCATTATCTAAAATCGTTAAATGTCAAGAAAAATTCAAACTTTTATTTAAACTTTTAAAATGAAATTTGAATTTGTCTAAAGATATTTAAGAATTAGCTGTAGATGAAAAAAATAATCCTGTTTACAATTACAAGTAAAATGCATTCAATAAGAATTTTACTTGAACACTAACTTATTCTCTGTTGTTGTTTTTTTTAATCTTGTTTGTCCAAATTCCGAAAAAAAAAAATACTGATTACTACAACTCCTATATGAAACTTTCAATAGTTAAGCAGTTTTTATACGAGTAAACAGAAATATAAAACATAGTCACAGCCTTTCTGAAATACTTTCAAATTCTCCAATGCATTTTCTTTATAACTTCAAATTTAAGCCAATAAATATCACATCATCACCATTTCTTATGCTTGCTTATAACTGTTATTAAAACAGGTGAAACTCTCTATACATATTGCCACTCAGTGATTAGATCCTAAGATCTAGGTGCAGAGCTCTCAGATCCAAGGCTCTTCACTGATGAAAGCCACAAGCCAGAAACTGGTCTGAGGATATTGGATGAGTAGACACTAGATGGGGATTTTATGCACAAGCCTACTGGCATCCATTGATTACTATGGTTTGCATTGAGTGGCAATACGTATAGAGAGTTTTGCCTGTTTTAATTTCAAATTTATTGTTTTTTGTTATTTTCTTTTCACTTCCAAAGTTATTATAGTCTTTGATTTTTATTAATATCATATAAAAAATTCTAAGTTATTATTTCAAAAAAATTATGATCCATTTTAATACTGCTGCAGGTTAAAAAATCAACATTTAACTAGTATTTTACTAACTTTTATCTTAATTTTACTAAATATTATATCTTAGTTTCAAATAATTCATATTCTCCAATTTATTTTATTATACCAATGAATGTAATATTTATATTATAATTTATCATAATTTACATTAAACTAGGTCATATTAATAAAAAAAGTTTTTAAAGACAAATTAAAATATTACATAAGAATAAATGTTCACTGTAAAATTAAGATGTTAGGTATTAAAAACTTCCAATTTGTAAAATTGTAAATTAAAACAAACAAGTCTTACAATACTGATTTCTGAGAAACCATTGTTAACTATGCCACATCATTAATCACAATATAGAATAGCCAAAATCATATGTGTATCAAACAGATATTATTTTTATTAAAATGACCAATATTCTAGAAATCGTTTAGCTTTTTTAAAATTAGATCATATGGATTACCATTATTTTATCAATGATTTTGTTTTTCTTCTTTTTAAACAATTATGAATTAATTTGACAACAGCAAATCAAATTACAAAATCTATAATTGTATTATACTTCTGAGTTTGTAATTATTATCATTTCTATCTTTATTCTTTATCAATACCTTTTTGCTCTGTCCAGTTCAGTGTAATGACAGGCTCAAGAAATAAAAGTATCTGGATCAAAGATTAATTTACCACTTATAATGTTGAATGTCAAATGGCATCCTGAGTATCTATTGGTTCAATTATTCTTTTATTATCTACAAATAAACTGATAAAATAGACTAAAATAAGCTATAATTTCTTAAACTCCTTTATTCAAAAGTCAATATTTTAAGAGCTTGAAAATAATATTCAAATCGCAAAATCTCCAATATTGATCAATAATTTTAGAGGAACCTTTATTCCAGTAGCCATATTGCTTTTAAACAACTCTACTAAAACTAACTTTCACCACTGACAATGTGATTTTTAAAAAAAATCTATAGACTACGTTCCCTTTCAAGTTGTACTTGTTTAGAGGGCTATCAATGCTGGCATTTGACCCAAGTTTATGTTTCCATGAAATAGGGGTATAAAGAAAAAGTTGACATTGGCAATATAAAAGAATCTCAAAATGTTTTTAAAATTAGAGAAAATGATCTCAATGAACATTAACCTATTTATGATCATGATCGTTAACAATTCTTAGCTGCTTGTATTTTGAATACTCTGAAAGTATAAATGTCACATAATAAAACTTAAAGATTGCCTTGATATATTTTCAAATTAACACCAGTTAAAAAAATTTTGAGTGCCAGAGATGTGGATTCATGATCCATGAAGCTTTAGATTCAAAGTCCTCCACTTTATCCCATACTAAATTACATATCTAAATTCAATGTAAAATGATTTTGCACAATCCTATTTTAAAATCAGCCAGCGAATTGTATCAGGATAAAATAGTTATGTTACTACTACATCTAATCCCAAATCCCTAAAACATTCTTTAAAAAAAACACCTAATCTAATTTTTTTGATAACTAGGATACATTAATCAAATAAGTAACAAGGATTGATTTCAAATCTAGTCAGATAATATTGGTAGAGAATATTATCATTTTTATAAGTGTTTTTGAAAGCATAGTTTGAACTTTAGCCTTTATAATTATTATTATTATTTTCAATGGGTTAGCAATCATCTGAATACATAAGAACAGAAAGAGTGAATAATGAAAATTATCTCATCTGTGAAATGCAACTTATGAATATAAATATGTTGTCAATATTCAAACATTAAAAACACTTTAAATACACTCAAAATTTCTATTGTATCACACATTGGTAAACATTTGAATAAAAAGAATAAAATTAAAGAAAGATTCCCCCAAGATTCATTTTGGTTGAGCCAACATATTTTAGTTGGTCCAAGTCAGATTTTATAATTCAAAAAGACTTGTTTCAATAAATTTTATTAGCATTATAATTATGATTTTATCATCTTAAAATATTTCCATGTGATAAGCACATGATCTTATATTCTGAACTGTATTTCTGGTACTATTTAAATATCAGTACTCAAAATAAATTTTTCAAATGTTTGACATTTAAAAATCACATATACAATGGCAGTTTTGGTATTATTTGTTAAGAAATCACTTTAATTTTACCTAAACTATTTTTTTAAAGTTATATAAATGCTAATGGAGAACAATTACTTAAATAGGTCTCCAAAAAATCTACATAACAGTAACAATTCATAAGTAATCATTGAATAAGTGAAAGTAAGAAAGAAAAAGAAAGAATTTGAATGCAGAAAAAACACTTACTAAACATAATTAATGTATTTGCTAATTGAAAAAATACTGTAATTAATCTAATTGATTTCAAAATCTTTATTATTTTTTTTAATTATCATTTTTTACTACCAATATAACTGTAAAAATATGTTTGAAATAATCAGTTCATTTGTATTTTATATATGTTAAAAGAAAACTATTCGCATTAGAAATATTTAATTTACATTATGTTATGATGTTGTGAAAACCAGATTAGAGGTCAAAGCAAAATTTGTTCAAGTCAGATGAATAATGTTTAAACCCTTTTCTAGTTAATAGCACTTTTCCAGTGTGTTCTATAATAAATTGAAGAAGTGTCACAATCAATTGTAAAGCATATATTCATAATAATACATAAAGTATTGTTTTGGATCCTGGTCTGCAGTTTTAATCATAATTTTATGTTGAATGGTTGTAATACAATGGTTATGATTAGATATTTTAGATTTGTTTTTATAGGCACACGTGACAGTTGCACATTTTGAAAGAAATTTTTTACGTTAAAGGCAGAAAAGTTCTTTTTTCTTACAACAATTTCCATACTTGCAAGATGTTTTTGATTTTACCTTTATTTACAATGATATTTAATATCAATATGGTATAGTATATTTAAGCTTACTATGTTTTTTGGAATTAATATAAATTTGCATGATGTGAAACAAAAAAATATCTTATAATACCAAAAACTGTTGGTTTATTTCCCTAAAAATGATTTCACTATTAAATATGATATATATACAAATACAAAAACTGTATTAAGAGCAAAGCTTTATTAACAATAAAAATACTGTAGTGTTAAGCATACTTTCAACAGATAATTGTCATACACATAGAAATGCTTGTAACAAAGGTAGGGGAATAAGACCCCAATAAAAACTATCAAATTAGCATATTATTTGCATAGTGCATTAATTAGTTAGAGGAAACCACTTTTTGAAAAGGGAAATGTAAGATTCAGTTCTATTGATGGCATAATTGTCCTTGAAATTGTGCCAAGCCTCCTTGACCTTTTGCTTGATGTCATTGCATTCTGAGCAAATGCTGTTGAAATATAGGGTTCAAATCAATGGTTGGAATTAGAGAAATGCTTGAAAAAAAAAGGTTAATTTTTGAATGTTTTTACCTCGTTATACATGTATCTACACTGAGCCAATTGCGTAGACAGGTTAGCCTGAGATTCACCATAGTAAACAAATGGACAGGGCAAATCTTGGCTTTTAAATATATATACAATTTGAGAATGAAGATATGATGGTAATCTATTCTTTGAATTATTGATTAACTGGTGCAAATAGGGAGGAGTGTGTAGCTTAACTCAATGGGTAGGAGCAACAATTTTATACAACTTTGGATATGTAGGGAAGAGGCAGCCAAGGTTAATCATTGGTTGTTGGGGGCAGGTGTCACATTTTATAATAAAAATTCTTGACAATTTGAGTGAGAAATGGAAACTTAAATTTAATGTTGCTCAGGTCAGATATTAAAACAGGCAAAACTCTGTATATGTATTATCAGATATGTATGTGTCAATATTATTTTTATGGTCAGATAAAAATTTCTAAATAAGAATGCATTAGGCCCTATCAGTTTGTGTGCTGTTGGTGTGACAGATTTCTGGTATATAAACCTGCATATGAGGAGAGGTTTGATGACCATTTTGTAGTTGAATGAGCCTATGTCTCATTAAATATACAAATTGAGAAATTTGATGCCATTATAGTTGTCTTCATTTTCTCGGGTCTATATCAATGATAAAGCAAGCGTGAAATCCTGTTCGATTTGAGTGATGAGAGAATCTGGAGCACAAATGAGGATATCAATGTATCATAGGGACAATAATGCAGGGTTCAATGTGAGGTATTTAAGTAAGATCATTTGTTTGAATTTATTGAGAAAAATACTTGAAATGATTTCACTTATGGGAAGGCTCATAGGCCACTCCAGAAAGCGTGAAATCCTGTTCGATTTGAGTGATGAGAGAATCTGGAGCACAAATGAGGATATCAATGTATCATAGGGACAATAATGCAGGGTTCAATGTGAGGTATTTAAGTAAGATCATTTGTTTGAATTTGTTGAGAAAAATACTTGAAATGATTTCACTTATGGGAAGGCTCATAGGCCACTCCAGCAAGCGTGAAATCCTGTTCGATTTGAGTGATGAGAGAATCTGGAGCACAAATGAGGATATCAATGTATCATAGGGACAATAATGAAGGGTTCAATGTGAGGTATTTAAGTAAGATCATTTGTTTGAATTTGTTGAGAAAAATACTTGAAATGATTTCACTTATGGGAAGGCTCATAGGCCACTCCTCTTCCATCTTATAATATCTGTGTGCATATCACTACAAACATAATTAAAAACTGAAGGTTATGTTTATGAAAAAAATAATACAATTTAAACCTTGATCTAACTGTATTTAAACATCAATTAAAAGATCAAACAATATTATTTGGACAATATTATTTAAAGAAACTGGTGAAAATCTAAAAAAGCTTTCAAAATCTTCATCAAATGCTTTTTAAATTATTGTTTTAAAAATTTATATTAAATGTAAAGCAAATTTTCTTTTGCATTATTAGTAATTTAGTTAAATTACAAAATTTGCCACTATGTTATCACCAATCATGCTAAATTTTGAAAATTTGTATTTATGCTTCTATGAATAAAGATTACTGAATTTTCTTGCTATCTCATGACCTGGGATCAAACCTTGATTAGTTTAATTTTTTTTTACAAATTTCAAATTCCAAATGAAGTTTGTATTTTTCTTTCAAATAGCCAGCTCATAACTAATTTAATTGGCCCTTGGTCAGTAAATAGATACCTCAATATTCTTAGAAGATAAAACAAAGATAGAAAATGGCTAAAATCCCACCATTTGGTATAGGCTAAATTAGTATTGCCTTCTTTAATGTTCACGTTGAGGAAGGGATTGATGGAGATGTCTTATTCTTATACTGGCCCATTTAAAGTTGATTTTAATTTTTATTTTTAAACATGTAAATATCTTTATAAAGTGTTTTAAAATATAACTTTAAAATGACATATATAAATGTGAATGAGACAAGAAAAAATTATGAACAACTAAAACTACATTCTAAAACAATAATGACAAATTAATTTAGATTATAATACAATAGACCTTTCCTATCCACAGTATTTGGTTCCATTTTTTCCTCTAACTAATTGAAAATGTGGATAACAAATTTGATACAATGTTTTTAACACATATATACGCACTTATGATACAATTTAATTTTTAAAATGTACATATTAAGACATCAACAAAAATAATTAACAAAAAATTTAAATAATGCATCCACAAAAAAGACAGTATAGTAATAAAGTGCTACAAGTGTAGAAAAAGGAGAGGGACAGAGTAAGAGAGATTAATCATGTGACTGTTTGTAGATTGGATTAAAAGTAGAAAAGAGTGAGATAATTCACGATTGCTCTTATAGAGATAGGCATGTACACAAAATTTATAGTTTAATACTTTTTTCAAATTATGGGCTATTAAAAATATGGATGGTTTTATATATAAATTTATTATTACATTCAAAATAAAAAAAGAATAAAAAACAAAGTACTGAAACACTACATTAAAAAATTAACTGATGACATTACCAGAATCTATATGTCTTATTCCACTTTAAAACTCAGATTTTATCATATTTATTATATTTTATTTAAAAAATCTTATTTAGCTGACAGGTAGTGGATTAAACTGGCTATTCAAAATTTAGCAGATAGTAAGATTTACTTTTTTCATAAATATGACATCAGATATTTAGAAGGTCCACTGACTTTAAAAATCAAAAGAAGACTTAATTCTTAGATGCTAAAAACAGAAATATTTTGATAACAATTTACTCTAGATAAATACTTTGCATATAATAGATATATATATGAGAGATAGTGACCTGGGCCAAGTGATAAGTGCTGGTTCAGCATGAAATGCATCTTGGGGGTCATGTCTTTTATTATATCTTTATTTATATGAATTTGAAAAGAATGGGGAAGTGTGGGGGTGTTTATTATATCTACAAAAATATTTTGATTTAACCTATTTTTCATTATAAAATGTTAAACATATGTGATAAACATTTTTTTTAAAAAAAAAGTGCCTCAAGAAGAAAAAAATCTAAAAGTCATTGATGAAGTCAAATATTTCCATTAGAGTGGTTTATATTAACGCTGCACTGCAGAAAATATAAAACTTGTCAATTAAACTATAGTAATTTTTTACCTAGACATACATATATTGAACAGATGATGAAGATATGTGTAACAGATTGTGATCTGGGACATCTGACGACTACTAGTTCAGCATAAAATGTGCATCTTGAGGACATTTATTCTTTTTACATGTCTCATCTATAGCCAGAGAGGTTGGGTTGACTTCTAGGTTGATGGATGGTTGTGATTGGGTTGCAAGCATGATACGCCTCATTGCAGGTACTTCCTATTCAATTACATATAATCTGAGTTATTTACTTATTTAAATAAGTATTTTATCTAAGAAAAAAGAGTAGTTAATCAGAATTAAGTATATGATTTAGTTTATAGAAAGGGAGAAAGAAATAGAGTACTCTGTGTAATTTTACTATATGGAATCCATATTTTGATTAATAATATAAAGAATTTTTATTAAATCAGATTAAAGACAAGTACAACTTTTTAGCAATAGCTCAAAAATAGAGATTTGCAGATAGAAAAATTGATTTCAACAAACGCAGCTATTATGACTATAGTCATATATCATCATTTTCAACCACTATCAATTCACTGCAGGATGAAAGTCTCTCAAATTCAATCCAATTTCTCTGATCTTTAGCCTCTCTTTTCCATATCACTCCAGTACTTTTTTATCCATCTCATATGGAATCTCTTTTTAGGTCTTTTACAACCTCTTGGAATACAGTGTAAGATTTCAACTTTCAATCTATTATCTCTCTTCTGGCAATATGTCCAGCCAAATCCATTTGTCTCTTAATTCTTACAAGGATATCAGTAACACCTGTTTATTTTTAAAACAGGCAAAACTCTCTATACAGAAATGGTGATCATGTGATGTGATGTTTAGTCATTTAACTTGTTTGTTTTTTCACCCATATTATGTTTTTGATAATTTCTCATTACTCCTATCATGCTTTTATCTATACTTTGTTAAGTAGTCTGAACTTTCTCTATTGCTCTTCTATTAAATGTCCAAGTTCTCAGATCCTTAAGTAATATTGGGTACAACCCATCTATTGAAAACTTTTCTTTTTAAACATATTTCTTTTAATATTAAATCACTTCTATCAAAAGTATTCCAACCAAGATTATCAATTTCATTCATTATATTTCCATTTGTGGTAACAATCTAATCAAGGTATTCGTAGTTGTTAACTTCTTCTAACTTATTATCAATCTCTATTTTCATCTTTTGAAAAAATCCAATGAACATTACTTTAGACTTTTTAACATTTACCTTTAGTTCTACTTTCATCTGATAACTTTTGCAACATTTCATGAAGCTCCAAATTATTATTTTCAAAAACAACTATATCATCTGCAAAATCTAGATGATTTAAATAATTTCCATTTACTTTTAGTTCTTTAGCTTACTATTTTAATCCATTACTATTAATAATACTGTATAATAACTCATTTGTAAAAAAGAAAAAAACTAGCAGCAATCTTTATATTTTGCTTTGCCTCATTAAAATGCACTGCGATTTTGTAACCTAAAATTGAAAGCTTGTTATTGTAAATTCTTAAAGAATTTACATAAAAATATGTTGAAAAGATTTCATGGCCATAGTAGTATGCAAGTAGATACTTATATATATTACAATAAAAAATTTAATTTCATGATATTGCCTTAAATATTTACTTGAAATCTTTTGTTTTTATTAGCAATGAATAAATTTGTTTTATGATTAAGTGCAAAATCCACTCCTGTCTAATTAATTAATAGTTAAAGTAACTAGCTGAAGATTATTTACCCTAAGATTAGTAGCTATAACTATGCAGGGATGTGATTTCTATTTACTATCTTGAATGAGTGATGCATTTCAGGATTGGGTATTTACCATTATTAGGCAGATTTATGACACATAGAAAGTTGTACTTCTATTCCTGCCTTATTATTGGATAGCTTGCATTTGGCAGGTTAACCATTTCATTCTGGAATTGGTAGGATATTCAAGCCACTGAATCCACTTCATTCAAATTACCCAGTGACTTTTATAAACTTTATTATTGCTTATGGATTAATCCACTGTCAGCAAGGATTATGTATATTTATATATAGCAGAGCAGTTTACTTTAGTTAACAAAAGCTCTTAAAAATAATTATTAAATCTGTTTTTTTGTCCATATTTCTTTTCATTTGATGAAGTACAAAATAATTATTATTCATTAAAAATCATATCTTTTTAAACAGAAGAGCTAATGTTTCATATAGGTGTGGGATGTATCAAGATAAGAAACCCTGTCAAGAATAAATTCTCAATATAATTGTAAGTTTAGTTCTATCTCAGTTTCAAGAATTTTGATTTTCTTTGGAGATTTTTAGTTTTAATCCCTTGATCATGAATACCACAATTAATGGTATACATAATGAGATGCTAAGTAGTTATTTGAAAATAGTGCCCATTTTTACTTATATCCACTATTAATCTATTTGTCAGATAAAAAACCAAATGAGATTGGAATTGATATAAGAAAAAATGAGCATTACTTGAAAATTCACATAAATAATTATTTGGGTATCTGTCTTGTGAATTATTATGACAATGGTTTCAAACTTGGTTGTTCCATGCATATGTTTATATTATCAGTGTTACAAATTTGATGTGTTGTAATTATTTACCGACTTTGTCAAAATTCTTAATAAATCGTGCAATGTGTATTTTGTTCTAAAATCTATTCTTGGTAATAAATTGTTAATATTTGTAACCATTTTAACTAATTAAAAATAAAAGATGAAATAAAATATTAAAAAAAAGGCAAAGAAAAAAAAGGAAAAAAAAAACAACGCGTCAGTTTTTTTTTTTTTTTAAACCTTTATTATGAAATATTTGGTTTTTTTTAAATTAAAAAAAAAACACACACATACACACTGAAGAAAAACAACAGAATCAATGTCAGAAAATAAGCTTTAAAACAAATAAGTTTCTTCTAAATACAAGTGAAAAAACTTCATAAAGAAGAGAAATAAAAAAGACAAGAATTGCAGACTTAATATGGAATGAAGAGAAGAGTGCCAGTTGAAATATGTGCGAAACAGCAGAGAAAAAAATCCAAGAAAGCATGATAAGTGTTTTCTGCTTTATGTTAAAATTCTACTTATTCAGCTTGATGAATAAAACAAATGTATGATTAATGCATTTTTCTACTGAATTGAATGTTTGAAACTAGAAGTTTGTAGTTTCCTGATATTCATATGTGTGAATAATGGATTGTTAGTTATACTGCATGTTCCAAATTTTTCTTTATAGATCACAATATAGCCATAATCTATGACCATTATGAAAAGTCTGTACTACCACATTAATCAATGTTGAACACATTTATAATTACGTGAACATTTAATCCATTGCCTACATTAAAATTTTTGAGTGAAATTATATTTATCATTAATATATATTTCATTCTAAATATTAATTCTTATTAAGTGTGATGTCAGCACGTAATACTTATATAAGGCTAAAACCTTAATACATGCACCTTGAGTGCTTAATTTTAGCAAGAGAGGCCTCTACAAATCATAATGCAAGATTCGACTTTGTAGGTTTTTCTTGCTAAAATTAAGCACTCAAGGCACACTAAGGTTTTAGCCTTATATAAGTATTATATTCCATTCTAATAGTATATTAAATTTAATAATGCATTAACTTTTAACTAAATACAACACAGATTTATGTGAAAATTAATATCAACAAATAATACATTCAGTGATATATATGTTTTCAATATTTATTGCATAATTAGAATTGTTTATTATAAAGTTTGCTTATATTCATAGGTTTATTTTACAAATGGTAGTAGTATAAAAATCAGACAAGTAAAAAACAGAAAAGAATTAGTGTATATTATTATTTCATTTATAATAAGTTATTCTCCGGATAGTTTATTTTGACTAGTAAAATTTCTTCTTTAATGTTTTTTTTTTCCCCCCAATATTAGAAAGTACTTGAAAAAGACTGTTGAACAGTTGAAACTGACAGCAATTTTGCAAGTGACATATAAAAAGTGTTGATTAACATAAAGTGTATAAAAGAAGTGTTTTCATTATTTATAATAACAGAATATTTTGTGTTTTTTCTTTTCGTTGGAATAATAATGTTATTTTATTATGAAATAATTTTTTTTAACTAAATATTTCCAATTTTATATTTATAAAAATAATGTTAAAATTTTATTATGTTAAGATGAATCCTAATGGTCAATTGTATTATATTTTTTTATATTTTTAAAATTCAATTTTTGATCATTGTTCATTGCATTCTATGTTATTTTATGATTATTGATTCAAATATTTGATATTTTTCTATTATTTTATAGCATTAAATTTATATTTTGTGATTAAAAGTATTAATATATTCATTTTTGCTTTAATTAATCTCTGTTGTTTTGCTAATCATTTGAGCTTTTATGTTTTTCCTGATCCAGAATTCTAGGAATATTATAAAATGTACTGACTGTTCATAGTTAGTTGCCCATTTTATGTTACCAATCAGTTTAATAAATGTTGTGGCACCTAGTAAAATAAAATCTTGTAATCATATTTATAAAAAAGTTAGGCTGAAATTCTCATCCTATTTTGAGGTCCAAAACCTAAATTTTATAATTATAACATATATATAGAAGTTTAATATAATATATATATATATATATATATATATATATATATATATATATATATATATATATATATATATATATATTGGAATTAATATTTTCATGGATTCAATTATATTTCCTGATCAGTACCCCTTCCCCTCCACCTAATACTATTATTAAATTGACAAAATAAATAATCACTTAGACTTCAGATGAAAAATGACAACAAAATTATTAACAATAACAATAACTTTAATTAACAAATAGAATTATATAATAATAATAAATAAAAATGTATCTACATATTTACTTTCAAGAACAATTTATTTGCATTCCATTTAGGTCTAATTCTAGGTATCTACATCATCATCAACCATTATCAATCCACTACAGGATGAAGGTCTCTCCAAGTTTAATCCATCTTCTCCAATCTTTAGCTTCTCTTCTCCACATCATCCCTGCACACTTTCTTATTTCATCCATCCATCTCACATGTGATCTCTTTCTGGGTCTTTTACAATCTCTTGGAATCCAGTTTAAGAGTTCAATCATCCATCTATTATCATCTCTTCTAGCAATATGTCCAGCCCAACTCCACTTCAATCTTTTAATTTTTTCAATGAGGTCAGTAACACCTGTTTGTTCTTTTCCCCATACATTGTGTTTTGGATCTCTTCTTGTTACTCCCAACATGCATCTCTCCATACTTCTTTGAGTGGTCTGGAGTCTCTGTATTGCTCTTTTATTAATACAGATGGAAACATAATGGATGAAATTATTCATAGAATTAAACTTGGTTGGAGTGCTTTTGGTAGAAATAACTTGATACTAAAAGGAAATATGTCTATGTGTTTGAAAAGGAAGGTTTTTAACAAATGTGTTTTACCAATTCTTACTTATGGATCTGAGACTTGGTATCTATATATTTACACTTAAATTAATATAAAGAGCATAGGAAAAATCTTGTGGCTTTATAATAATTCATCGAGAAAAGCTAATAGAAAGTTCAGTTAATTACCTTGATATCTTTGTGAGCTCACATATGGCAATTAAAATCATTAGTTTTAAACATCTACTAGAAATCTTAAAGATTTTAATTTCTTTTGATTCATTCCATGGCAGTTTTCCTCAGAGTGACCATTGTAATTCCCTATGAGCATCGAGAGAAGAAGATTCACATACTAATTCATAGAAGAATATTTCTATGTGATAATCAATTTAGATAGCTAGTTTCCTTATAGAAAAAATATGTCAAATATTTAGCTTCAGCAGTGGTAATGAACAGATTGGCAGGATCAAAATTAATTTTAAGGTATTTCTTTGCTTACAGCTCCATATTCATCTACCATGCTAAAAAAGCCAGGCAAAGCATTCTAGAAGTTTTTACCCCATAAAGTGCATACTATTTACTTAAATAATCCTTATGAAATGATATTAATAAATGTAAATATATTAAATTTAAGCGTAAACAGATAATATATAATAACGTGAAAGCTAAACACCTTCAAACAGATACGCTTTAAAAATGCTTATGTGACAGCCAATCAGATGGAATAATGGCATCACATGGGACTCTAAATTCTAAAACACAAGCCAGAACTATTAGAAAAAGATGGGACCCATCTTAATCTATGCCTCAATTATATTTAAATAAGCCAGACTAAAGCATTTTGAACTAAGAGTGTGAAGCTTAAATACCTTCACATTTAATCCACTAAATATTATATATATAAATTAACAACGCGAAATCATCCGATTTACAACGAAGAAATATTTTTATGCTTAAATTTAATATATTTACATTTATTAATATCATTTCATTAGATTTAAAAATATTTCTTCGTTGTAAATCGTATGATTTCGCGTTGTTAATTTATATATATAATATTTAGTGGATTAAATGTGAAGGTATTTAAGCTTCACACTCTTAGTTCAAAATGCTTTAGTCTGGCTTATTTAAATATAATTGAGGCATAGATTAAGATGGGTCCCATCTTTTTCTAATAGTTCTGGCTTGTGTTTTAGAATTTAGAGTCCCATGTGATGCCATTATTCCATATGATTGGCTGTCACATAAGCATTTTTAAAGCGTATCTGTTTGAAGGTGTTTAGCTTTCACGTTATTATATATTATCTGTTTACGCTTAAATTTAATATATTTACATTTATTAATATCATTTCATTAGATTTAAAAATATTTCTTCATTGTAAATCGGATGATTTCGCGTTGTTAATTTATATATATAATATTTAGTGGATTAAATGTGAAGGTATTTAAGCTTCACACTCTTAGTTCAAAATGCTTTAGTCTGGCTTATTTAAATATAACTGAGGCATAGATTAAGATGGGTCCCATCTTTTTCTGATAGTTCTGGCTTGTGTTTTAGAATTTAGAGTCCCATGTGATGCCATTATTCCATCTGATTGGCTGTCACATAAGCATTTTTAAAGCGTATCTGATTGAAGATGTTTAGCTTTCACGTTATTATTTAATAATCCTTACAATTTTTATTAACTTCTCTCCAGTAAAAGACATGATGAAGAAGTAACGATAATAAATCCATGTTTTTCTTGGAAATGCAGACAATTTTTGAAGCTTCAGTTGGTTACCATAGCAATGTTCTTTTGTTTAAAATAATATTCTTTATTTTTAAAAAATAAAATGATAATACATTTTACTTTTAACAATGATTATTATCATTTTCAAAATAATTTAAAATTTATTTACACATGACATTTAATAATTTATAATATATAATAAATAATATTTACTAAGGCAATAAACCTCAAGAATGTGCGCTTGAAAATGCAAAGGTAGGGACCTCTACAGGTCTTAACCACAAGCTTATGCCTTGGAAGAAAAGAGGGGAACCCTTCTTTACATCTTAACCACAAGCTTACGCCTTGGAAGAAAAGAGGAGAACCTTTCTTTACTTCAACCTACTTTCTATATAAATAGGTGAAGCTGAAGCAGTTAGATCTGAGAGCGTGAAGCTATTCAATACTTCACTGATTAAGTCCACAATTCCTATTATACATTAGTACTCATGAAATCTTTCAATTTACAACAAGTCAATGGAACGATCTTATAGTTAGAAATCTATTACGATAATTTAAAGTTGTAATTATAAATTTATTTAACACACATTGAATACGTAAGTAATATTTACTAAGGCAATAAACCTCAAGAATGTGTGCTTGAAAATGCAAAGGTAGGAACCTCTACAGGTCTTAACCACAAGCTTACACTATGGAAGAAAAGAGGGGAACCCTTCTTTACTTCAACCTACTTTCTATATAAATAGGTGAAGCAATATATTCACATAAAAGCAATATCTGTAAAGTCAGGCACAGAGGTACATTTGCCCTTCTATTTAGGAATAAAATAGAGTCAATTTAGCATAAACATCAATCAATTTTATTTTTGCTCTTAAAAAAATTATAAAAATAACTCTAATAATTTTTCTTATTTATTTTCCAACTAGAATGCCTATCCCTCTTTCCACCACATAGTCTTTCCAAAACTGTAATTGTACTTTAATTTCAATGCTTTATTTATTTGCATATTACTAGTTCTATCAATCTATTTCTATCACTATCACTGTTTAAGATACTTATCAGTTTATGGATTGATTTTTTATGTTTGTTTATAACAAAATAAATGATTATATTTCTAATCCAACCATTATATTCCATATTTCAATGACTAATTTATATTTTTCCAAATACTAATAAAAAAAAATATTTTAAAACTAATCTGGATTCAATCCCTGTTTATTTTAATCAAGATAATCCTAAAACAAGGCTCCCAAATGATAATCCCCAAAATATGCTTCAAAATATATATTTATGATAATGATGCTAAAAATAAAAAATGATATAGTGAGACTTACAATTACCTATCCTCCACACATAAACCCACATAAAAAATCTAAGACTTACATTCATTATCAGTGATATCCAAAATATAGTCAACTACATCAACTAATTTATGTAGTTGCACTAATGAACATAAGTATCATAATATGTTTATGCCAAGAATTGTTTTTAAAATGATAATGAATGTAATAATAATACTAGCATTGCATGTATTTATGATAAACTTGTGTTCAATTGGGATTGGGCAGAGATAAGAGTTTAGGAATTTGGACATACAACAATAGCAAATAAATACTAAATCAACTTAGTCTAGTGATGTGATATTTAAAAACTATACTTTAACTTTATGTTCTCCTGAAGGTTTGGGATGGTGATATTTTAGTCGTGTTTATATATATATATGATCAATAGATGGCGTCTTTACCAAAACTGCCGAAACAAGTGTAAAATATTTTTACATAAATGCAAAAGGAGTCAGAATTAACTACCTCTTTCATTTTGCTCACCTCCAGATCAGCTGATTTCAAGCTGGTTTGGATTTCGCGTTGTACATTTATGATTTAGACTCAGTGAGTTAATTGTTTGTTGTGTGTTTAGGTTTGGATGTTATTTTAGACAGCTATCCATGACATCTGATTGGCTGTCAGATAAGTATTGTAACGAGTGCTAGAGATTTTGCAGTATCTCACTTTATTTCAATTTTCAACTATCTGCGCTTCACAAATTAAAATATTATTTAAATACTTAATATTAGATAATGGAAATTGTCCAATATGTAAAAACTACTCACTATACTTTATCTTTAAAAAGAAATAATGGAAAAAATCAGGACTTTTATATATAAGTATGAAATATTTTTTAATGATTGCTGTCTTTGATACGATAGTCTAGTTTATTTGCACATAAATTTATATTAAGCATTCATGAATCTAAATATCATCATCAATGCAATTTCTATACTAAGTTCAGGCCAGAAACACTTGAAGAGAGGGAAATGGTATCATTTGAAACATTACATTTTATTCTGGCCTATATTATATTATTGATAATTTTACATAGCTAGAAAGGTATAAAAATATATACATTTTTTTCTACAAAATTTAACAGTTCCTACTAACTGATAGAAATAGTCCAACAATGAATTATTAAACACCATATATTTTATCATCTAGCAATTTTATGGTATGTTGCAAAAATATTTCATAAGTTAAGAGTATTTTTTCAATGTTGTCTCAAATAATGACTATGGGTGGTGGATAATGAATCTATCTGCACAATGAGAATAATGATTGGTTTAAATGACTGAATGAAAAAAACTTCCAGAGTTTATAAAAGTATTAGGAAAATGGTAGTAAAGTAAACAGCGATTTTTTTCGCTATTCCTTTGATATGATTAGTGTTAAAAATATTATTGTGAAATTAATGAAAATTGTTATGTGAAAGATAAACAGGGTCACTAATATGTTGTATGACATTTGGCTAAAAGACAAGATTGCACAGAATATATTCTATGCATCCCAATAAAAATTTTGTATTTCTTGAGTTAAATAATCTTTTTCGATAGTTTCTAGAAATGTGAAATAGATAGTAAGTAACAATTGAATCAGTAATCTGATTTGTTCTTTACAATAATTACTGCTATTAATTGTATCACAAAATAGAGAATTTGTGGGAATAAAAACAGTGAATTGCAAAAATTTTTAGACTCCTATAGTAATAAGTGTGCTATGAATATTTTACCAGAAATGAAAATTTCTGTGTTCTTGTGTACTCTATTGTTGATTGTTTGAAAGCATTAAGACTTTAAAAATTAAATATTTCACAAATTGACATAACAGAGATTAGATGTCTTGTTAAAATATGCTACTATTATCTACATTAGTAGTACTATATGATAGCATTACTGACTGCTCATCACCACCATATATTTATGTTCAGAGCCACAAATAGAAAAAAGGAACAATAACAAAATAATGATACAGAGTAGAAAATAGATTTATCAGTTGAGAAAGCACTCAATACACAACCAAGGAAAATAAAAATCTTTTAACAGGTTCCTAGACTAAAGATATTTGAATTATATAAAAATGTTTACAGTGTTTAAGGTAAAAAATTTAAAACTGCAAGAAAAAGCTCACAACTGGTAGCTGGATCAACTTGATACATCAAATATAAAAAGGTATTGTTTACTTAAAAATCTTAATAAATAATAAAAATAAGATAATTTAACTAGAAAATCTTTTTTTCTCAGTGATGAAAGTTTATTCATCAAAAAAAGGTACACATATAGTTAAATAAGAGGTTTACAAAGAATGGTAAAAATGAAATTCTGGAGCAACATAGTGAAGGGGGAAGGATACATATGAAAAGGGAAAGGAATGTGGAAAGGGTTTGTATTAACCATTAAAGACAAATGAATGTTACAATTAGGAATTATTTGTAAAGTCTAGAAATCAAATATGAATAGTCTTTTAAGAGTACAATATTGGGAAAGTTGAGAAATAGGAAAACACTTGGAGATAACATAAAATATGGACTAAATCAATCTACTGTTCAGTTCTTCCAAATGGCCTTGAATATCTTCACAAGAGAGCAATCCTGAATACTTTGGAAAAATTATGAAAACCTATGGAGAACAAGGAGAAAAAAATCCAAGCTTCAAAATGTCTCTGCTGAAAACCATTCTAATCCATCATGAAAATCACATGAACAGCAAAAGGCCAGCCCTATCAATAGCAATATTGGAAGTAATAAAATTAAATAAGATGGATCACTTGCAATTAGAATCATGAGGCCAAACTGTGACCTATTTTGCAATAATACATGGTTAAAATCACTCATAATGATAACGTTAAAGAATCACCATAAATAACGTTATTTTTTCTATCTTGTGAATGAGAAAAACCAACATTGGTAATGATCACCACAGCACCCTCATCCCAGACCCCTCCCTCAAAAGAACTAGGATTTGGACCCCTGGGAGTCCTCCCAATAGCTGAACCCTCTCACTCATTCAACAAAATTAAGTAAAATTTCATTAAAAGGTAAAATTTCTGTAGAAATCGTTTGTAATATCAGTGACTGACATATATTTACATAGCATTTTTATAAAAGTTGAAATTATGCTTACTTGTGATTACATTGTTGATATAGCTTGTATATGAAAAGAGAGGGATAGTTTTAGCGAAATTTAATTCCCTGAACTAGATAAAAAGGGAATGAAACAGGGAGCCAGAAACAGTGTTAACTGGAGTCCTTAGATCAAGAAAACATGTTATTTACAGCTTGGGCTTTTGACAATAGGAAAAAATGGTTTGACTTCTATTATTGGAAAAAATATTGCAAAAACTGTCATTAAATATAATCTTGTGAATAATCAATTGATAAAAATATGATTTCATTGACAGACACTTAACATTGCTATAATGCTATTTTATGACTTAACATTAAGTAAATATTATGATCAGGTTTTGTCAGAAACTGGTAAAACTTAAGGCAAGATATGCTTCTAATGATTGTTTACTTTGAATGCTAAAGTTGAAAGTAAAAGAAATGATATTTATTAGATATGAAAACAGAAAGAGAGAAGAAAAATTAAAGATTCCTGAAATTGAAGAGGCTTTATTATAAAGCAAAAGAAAATCCATACACAAAAATAATACTTGATGAAGTTTATATAAATCATATAGATTATGATCACTAGAACTCAGTGATAGAAGAGATATGTTTTAATGGGGGGGGGCATGGTTTAAAGAACACTGAATAGTAGATCAGGATTATTCATGGAAAACTTTGACTGAATGTAAAGTCATAAAATTATCAAACATTCTATATCAGAGGTCCCCAACCCTATGCCCGTGGGCACCATGGCGCCTGCAGACTATTTTATGTGTGCTCGCTGCTATCTGAACACGATAAAAAATTATTTATCTGATACAAATAAATTTAATGTTTAAAATTTCTTATAAATTATTGTATTATATTGTAATCAAATGTTAAATTTTTATTTTTGAAATAAATATTTTTTTGTACATTATGTGTATTATTAACAATATACAACTATAAATTTACATTGAAAAAATAAATGGTGCCTGCCACCTGGCCGGTATTATAGATGTGCTCTTAAGTGCAAAAAGGTTGGGGACCGCTGTTCTATATCATATTTATATAACAATTTACACAATTGCTGCCAGTTTTAACAACACTGTGAAATGATGTAATTGATTACACATTTGATTCCAACATAATGCTTTCAACATTTAGACAATCCCAATATCAATAACAATTAACAATTTCAAACTGTTGTCAAGGCAACCTACTTTTAACAATAAAGGAGGCTGCCTTGACAACAGTTTGAAATGTTGATTGTTATTGATATTGGGATTGTCTAACTGTTGATTATTCACTTTTAATGATTACTTACAAACACATTCAGCCTTGATAATTATTACACTTATATAGAGAGAGAATACAAGAAAACCATTCTAAGTAATTAGCACATAAATAAACTTCAAAGTTCATTTGAGTATAAGTATTTTCAAATAATTTTAAAATTTGTCAAGCAGTTTGCAATAATTTTGTATCATTCTTGGCTAATATTATTTAATTAAAATGTTATACATATAACTTATCAGGTAGAAAAGGCAGTATATTCTCATAAACTATATATAGATGGAATTTTCTCATCAAAGTTTTTAAGTTTCATAATATCATTTAATAAATTGTTTTTCTCTTCACTAGTAAAATTGTAATTATAAGTATGCGACTTTTTTTTCGCATTAAATAGTGAAGCTATAATTTTACTCTAATTTATAATAGCTTTGCTAAGCGCTTCTGAGATTTCATGTTTGAATCTCATACTCATAGCTTTGTAACTAACGATTGTTATGATTATGCAAATGCATTTGAATTTTTAATTAGTTCATTGTTTAGAGAGAGCAAAACAAGCAGCTACAGGCCATGTATTTGAACCTAGTTCTGCCCAAATAATTTGTACAGAAAAAAATGATGCCAAAAGAAAAGTTAAAGAAGCTTTCTATATAGCAAATGACATTAATGCCATTAATAGAAGAGAGGCATGTTTTGCTCTCTCTAAACAATGGACTAATTAAAAATTCAAACGCATTTGCATAATCATAATAGGAAAGACAAAGAAAACGAATAAGTCATAATTTTAATAATGAATATATTTTGAGGAAAGTCAATTAAAAGTTTAAAATAGTGATCAGAGAAAATTAAGAAAAAATATTATAACAATATATGCAAAATAATAAAAATCATTGTAAATAAAAACAAGCTTAACAAAATTGAACAAAATTTCACAAAATTTGAAATATAAAAAGAAAATTTTAGCTTTGAATGTTTCATATAAAATATCAACGTATAGATTATAACTAAAGTAACAAAATCCAAATAAATATTTAAGAAATATAAATAAAAGAAATCACAGAAATACATTACCCTAAAAGCTTTTGATGAAAAAAGAAATGTTCAATGATAGAAAATGAGGTCAAATTAGATTTGAAGATATTGCCAAATAGTAGTGTCTCATAAATTAATAATATTTCTTCAAAAATTTTACTGTGACTAAGCTGAAGAACATTATAAATAGGAAAGGGAGATCTACATTATTGTACCAAATAAAAATAAATCTTGATAGAATGTAAAAACTATTTGATTCCACACACACATACACAAATTTCTGACAATATAAATTGTTTTTTGTAAGATTGCCAGATAAAAACTAAAAAAGATCAGGTAATACCCAAAGAAAGTACAAAAGATTTTTCATTTGCTTTCTTATGCTAAATTATTGCAAGTTCTTATAAAGAATAAGAATAATATTGAATTTCAAAAACCTTACACTTTTCGCTTTTCAGTAAAAAAATTTTTTATTATTAATTACAGTTTCGACTGTCATGCAGTCTTCATCAGATTTTAATATAATTCAAATCTAAAAAAGTAACATTATGATACAGTCAAAACTGTAATTAATAATAAAAGTTTTTTTCCTGAAAAGTGAAACGTGTAAGATTTTTAAAATTCAATATTATATATGAAAACAGCAAAAAACAAAGGAAAAAGAAAAGAACTTAGAAGGCTATATAATATAATGTATAAAAATAAGAATACTAAAACAAATCTCTTTTATCAGAATAAAAAATACAGATATAGTAAATTGCTGGTAAAAAAAAAGGCATGATTAAATATTTCCAATTTCTCATTAAACTTGTCACTCATTCAATTCTGGAACTGACATAATCTTCAGATGTGAAGGATCCATGTGAATAAGTCTAAAATAATCCTGAACATTTCATCTTTGCCAATCCCTTGATCAGGAAAAGTGAGACATAACTTATCTCTCAAGCATTTATCATTCATTTTTTCTTCCAGTACATCTTTCATTCTGCCATTCTATCTCATCCAATATAACCTTCATGTCATAATAGTTTAAATTAGGAATCTTGATTCCCTCTTAAACATTTCAACATCCTTTCCATCCATCTAAATGCTTTCAACTTTCTGTAAATCATACTACAAATGCTTCCAATATTCTGACATTAGCAGATAAAAAGATCCACATCTTAGCATCATGCAAAGCTAATGGAAAAACATGATTTTATTATTATCATTTGTAACTTCAGTTTCAGGGATCTTGAGATGTCACTAAAAGATATATTTTTTTTACAATTCTAATTTGCTTATGTATCTCATATTTAATTTGTATAGTGAAACATTTATTGAAAAAAAAACAAGAATGAGAATTTGAACTCAGAATTGGTGAGAAAAACATTAGGCAATCTTTGAATCACTGAAAAGAATTTACTTAAAAATGGAATTTATTAAAAAAAATTAAAGAAAAAAGTGATAAGATGAGACAATGATTAAGTGTGTGAAAGACCATAATAAATTTAGCAGAGACTGATGATGTAGAAGTCATCAACAGAAAAAAAATGAAACAGTCTCAAACTTTATTGCATATATTAACATTTGATAGAATAACAATAAGAAGCTGGAAAAATTTTTTTGCATATAAGATTAAATGTTTAAAAATGAACTACATAATTGATCTAAGTTGTAATATTTATTACCAGTCATATCACATGACCCTCTGATGAACCCTTAAATGTTATAAAATGGAGATTTAATTTATACACGCACTTTAAAATGCTGGTTGAAGAAGCTGTTAATAGCAAACAATCAAAATGAGTTAGTCTAGGTTGAGTGCTTTTGAGGTGTTTCCCCTCATAATCATGGTCAAAACAGAAATAGTTGTTGTGATATTATTAAATGGTAATATATGCAAATGTCTACATTCTGTGAATGACATATACATCAACAAATAGAACATACTGGTCCATGTCATTGCTTACATATTTTATAATGTTGACTTTTAATTTCTTTAGCAGGAAGCTTTTCTGCCTAAAATACTCCAACATCACATAATGTTGTAGCTTTCCAATGTATTCTAATATCTTCCATATTTTCCCATTGGAAACAATTCACATTGCATTTCTTTAGAATATCATTATAATGGAGATGGAATCTATCTCCTACATGAAAATTAGGCTCAAGTTTACCACACTCTTTTAGAACGTCTTGCATTGTTCATTTATTTTCAAGTCCAATCCAACAAAGGTGTGATTTTACAATAATGGAACCATATCACCCCAATCAGCAAGTTGAAGAACATTGATTAGTTTTATGATTATGTCACTGTATTTTTTAAAAAAAAAAAACATACATATATAAATTTGAATACATAAATTGCACAATATTACATATACACACACAGTTACTTAAAAATTGTCCAAATACATGTACAATAGCATTAACCCATATATATATTATTCAAAAACTTTATTATCCAAACAAAATTTCAAAAGTAATCTTTAATATTTAATAGTTTATATACAAGATTAAACAAAAAAAAAATGAAGATAACTAAAAATTAATAAGTATAATTTTTCTATTCTGACACAGTTTGGATTTACAAAAAATGACTAAAATTTGAAAAATTTACAAATCTAAAAAAAACACTAGAACCAGGAATTTTGGATTAATGGTGTTTTATTGTCAGCAGATTATTATTTTCATTATTACAAATAATACTTTGGATAAAATATTAATATATTCACAATATTTTACTACAATAACATAAATTTGGCCTTAATAATGTGGACATAAGCAGTTTACTAATATAGAACCTAAATGTTCACTAACCCTCATGATGTTTTTAAGGCAATCAAGTAAATTTTGATGCTAGAAATGACATGTTAAAAATTGATATAGAAATTATTAATCATATTCAATACTGCATAAAAATGTTTACTATAATATCTTAAAAAATGGAAATAAAGAAAATCTCATGTTTTTTCATATAAATTTATAACAAAGTAATATGAATATCACTATATAACAGTGATAATAAGAATATATATTTATATAGAAATGTCTTTTTCAACACATAATTTTATGTCCTTTTCAATGTTAAATGTATGAAGTAATATTTTTCTAGTTGAATCAGATAATGTTTAGCATTAAAAAGGATATAAAATTATGTACTAAAAATATTTTTTGATATTTGCCCCATAGTTGGATAACTGGGTTTGAAGATATGCAGGTGTCTGAAAATTTCAGATTTTCCACTCAATAAAAAACTTTTAGTTAAATGCTGGCTTTGGGTTGGTATTTTTAGATCTAATGTCTGAACCTACCCTGACATCTCTCTGAGGAGTGCCAAATCACAAAACCATGGTCAGGGTTTGGGGAGGGGTTCCTGACAGAGATATTTTAAATGCTTTCTCTGGCTAAGAATTTATCACAAAGCCCGTTGAGGAATTGGCAATCCTCATTGTTTATAACTTACAAGCTTAAGAGAATAGGGTCATGTGGTCTATGACTCTTATTTTGACTATTAATATTATTTGTTTACGAAATCAAATGACAATTTAGCATTAATATTACAAGCTGAGCACAACAATTACATTCAATTGTCCAAACTGAGATTTTTTACTCTTCTAATCTGGACATCAATCCAGGAGTTTTTATATCTTAGATACTTCCACTCTCATCATTACATCCAACACAGGATGTAATATAATTATTGATTCTAACTCAGTCTATCTTTTTTTCTTTCCTTCTTCATTTGCATCAAAAAAATTTGTTTGAATGAATTGACTCCCTTGAATCTCAGCCAAAATGCTGAACACCACCAAATACAAGTTACCTCCATACCAGACTCTTCAAACAATTTATAAAAGTAACTGCAATACACCAGAATGCAAAGCAATTTATTACAGTGAATCTCATGCTAACAGTGCTACTAGATTAGTGCAGCACAAATATATATACCAATGTACCAAAACAGACTCCAACATAAAGTCAGTATTTTTAGAGCATGAGAACAACTCAGGCCACAATTTTAAATCACTTTATATCAAAATTGTTTGTGCTGAGTGCAATGATTGAAAAAGAAAATATAAAGTGGTGTGGTTTATTGCAAATTACACTCATGCCTTAAACAAAAACAGACTTGAGTATTTCATTATCATGCAAGTGGTACATTTAAATTTAAAAATTAGCATACTAATTAATTTATACATTCTCTTTTTTACACTCCCATATTAGTAATATGAATGTGACCGATCTTGTCAAAAGTAATGCTAAGCTGTAAATCTTTAAAGGAGAAATAAGTTTATAACCTTTACAGCATAGTGGACCACCACTATATATTGAGTTATAATTATTGATTATGATTAAAGAACTAAATAAATTTTGTTTTAAAAAAACATACTTAATATTTCATTTAAGTTATTTAGTACTATTTCTCCCTTTATGTTCATCAATATAATTTTTTTTATATAATTATTATAATCATAGAAACAAGTATGGTGTCACTTTTCATCAAAAGTGTTTAGAAATGTTCTATAGAATTTAATGTGATGATAGTATGGTAAACTCTTAAGTTTAAAACCAATGGATTTCAACTCCAGTTCTGCTATTTCCAATGTTTGAACTTCTTAAGCACTTCTGGAACAGTACACTATTCAATTTCTTCTTTTATTTCTTTTTAAAGTTTATATATAAAGTAAAATGATAGAAAAAAAGAAAAATGAAGCAAAAAGTTCTATAAATTAGAGAAATAGGACTAAAAAAAATCCAATGTCACCTTAAAATAATATTGTAGAATATTAATTTACAAGAATAATGTAATAATCATATCCCTTATTTTTAACATAATGAAAATATATAATAATACTGCCTTACACTATACTAGTAGTAAAATAAAACAAAAAAATATATAACCTTAGGTACAAACAAAATAACAAAATTAATATTAAAATTCCCTTACAACTATGTTTTTAGTCAAGCGTTGGTAGCCAAGAAGTCAGCGCAGCTGCCTTGCAAGCAAGCAGTTGCTTGCAGACAGTTGTCGCAGGTTCACTTCCTAGCCGATGCTTTGACATATGGAAAAAAAAACCTATGACTTTATCCATTACACAAAATGACTTAAAGAGAAAATTTAATTAAATGTAACACACACTTATATATAACAGAGCTCAATCTCATAATTCATATCAACAACTACTTTTAATATCAAAGGAAATTTGCATAAAATCGATGCTTCAGATTTCAGAAAGAAACTTTGATGATAAATCTTATGAAATCTGAGGCCATCATTCTTATGAAAACTTGCTTTGATACTAAAGGGAATTGGTTTTTGATATGAATTATGAGTTTGAGTCCTATAATAATACATGTGTGCATGTGTTATGTTTAACAGATTCTCACTTGAGAAAGTCTATTTGTGTAACAGATGAAATCATAGACATGAGAGAATTTTAGCATAAATTTATTTTTTGTGGGGAGGGGGTGGGAGATACAATTTTTTTTTTAAAAATCCAAAATTTATTCATAATTTCTAAATACATTCAATTGTTAGAAAAAACATACAGACCAGCATGCAATATAGCATTTCAAATGGTATTTTTCTCTTTTCTTCTTTAGGTGTTGCTGGCTTAACTAGTGATAGCCAGCATGATATATAAAATGGTGAATTGAGTTCAGACCCATATGACTATATAAGCTAATGGGCTTGAATTGAAAACCTTAAGGTGTTTTCAGTTTTTTGAGACTCATAGTTTTGTAGTTAAGTGGAGATAAAAGGTGGCTGCTGGAGGTTTGCAATAGATCCTAAGATCTAGGTGCAGTGCTCTCAGATCCAAGGCTCCTCACTGACGAAGGCCACAAGCCAGAAACTAGTCTGGACATATTGGATGAGTAGGAACTAGATGGGTATTTTGTGCACAAGCCTTCTGGCATCCATTGATTACTCTAGCTTGCTGTGTGTGGCAATACATATAGTGAGTTTTGCCTGTTTTAATAACAGTTATACACAAGCATAAGAGGTGGTGGTCATGTGATGTTTATTGGCTTAAATGGTGAATTTAAGATGACATTTTAATGAAGTAGGTCTCTTTGTCAAATATATCAAAGAAGAATCATTTAACATCCTAATAGCACAATTCAAACCTTAGATTACATTTTCAGTTCAGATGAGAAATTGGAACTCTTGAATAAAAGAAAAAAATCAAAAAAAGTTATTCAAGTGAAGGAAGTGATCAAATTTTGCCATTATCTATTTAAAATAATTAAGCAGATGTTTTAGACTTACTATTTACATTAATATCAAATACTGAAATTTAACATATAAATATTATGAAGTACTGCTGTTGTACATGGTCAGATGGATAAAATGATGGTATTAAAACTTCTTAAATCTCAGTAATAACTCTTGTATACTATTCTCATGAAAAAATGATAGAGCCTGTGAAATTAAACTAGTGTAAAGACTTAGCCTGAAAGTTCTTGGTACCTAAATAGAAAAAGTGGTTGGGCTAGAATCCCTCTCATCCTGAATAAATCCGTAGTACTCTGCTTTTATTTTTTTTTCTGCTTGAATGTCATTTGACCTCTTATGTAACAGATCATGTGATAAATAAAAAAATAATTTGCCAAAATATTTTGTTTATTTTATAAAAGTTGGTAGCAAAATAAAAAAAAAAAATTCTACTAGTTTCAAGCATTATGATAGATTTGTGATCAGATTCAGGGGCCATCAACTCATCATACTAATATCACACTAAACTGAATATACCATGAGTTCTTTTTAATTTGCAATTTTTTAACGTTATTTATACACCTTTTAGGACTAAACAGTATTTTTTTTAAAAAAATTATTATTACTATAATACATTCTGTGACAATTTGACTCAACTTTTACCCACAGCAAATGGAGAGAAAGGGGTTGTATCAGTTCAAGCGGTTAAGTCTATGGTTTAAAAAAAACAAGGCTATAATTGAAGCTAATAAAAATCATACAATAACAGTTGTAAGGTAAATTAAAATTCTCAATGTAATAAGTGATGTGGTGGAAAAGTTGCCATATTTTCATCTGACTGACTTTCATTTGATTAAAGCACCAGGTTTCACATGTATCTGTTAAACATGGCAGCCAATTAGTTTATTTAAACAAAAACTTCAAGATGCAAATGTTTAAATTAATGATATGCCACATATATAATATTTAAATACATGTATATTATCAATATTAAACTTAATGTAATTAGAAAGGGTTTGAACTCAGACTTCTAAGATCATTACAACTATTCACTCTATACTATATAACTGATACACATGACCAATATACATGTGAAAAAAATAAATGATTTGCAAATACATATTTCATGCTGAACCAGCACCCATTAGTTGTTCATGTGTATGGGTTGTATAAGATAGAGTGGATAGATGTAGGGAGCTTGCTAGTCTGAGTTCAGGACTCTTATAAACATATATATATATATGGATAAGTAAGATCAAAAAGGTTAAAATACAATGACTGCATTAAAATAGTATGTTCCAGGGATTATAAAATTGACTTAAAAACATGCCTTTAAATTAGAAGATAATTTTCAATAGCACAAAGGACTAAAGGCATGTACTTTTAAGTGGTCTAATAATTTGTATAAAATTAAATGTTCTATCTCTGACTGCTCTTTCAAGTATAATGGAAAGAATATGGCAAATTTAGGTGTTATGTCAAACCAGTATGAACATTTACATAACATGAATAAATCTGTCCAATTCTGAACCCACTTTCTTAGGTCACGAGATGAATAATGGTAGTGATTTTGCCTGATAATGTCAACATAATTTGTCAGTACAATTTCTAAGATAAAAATAAAAGAGTGGTTTATTACAATTTAAAATACACAATGAATTAACATCATACTATCATCAAAATTAACACACCGCAGAATATTAATTAAAGAATACATGTATATAGTTAAAATTTGACTAATAGGCCTCATTATCAAATAATGTTTTGAAAACAACATGTAAATATCAAAAGGGCTCTCAATTGATTAATAAGAATCTAAAAGGAGAAAGAGCCATTATTTTAGTAAAGGGGGTTTGTATGTTCCTATAATTATAATAAAATTGTCTTCATTGCTCACTAACCTTCTTTAATGCTTTTCTCTAAATCATGCAGAACCAGTCTTTAATGGAACAGAAAGATAATGAAGTATATCTAATATATTTCTATAATTCAATAACAAACATGGTATTTAAGATAAATAACTCTGATAAATTTATTTACACTCACAAACAGATTAGATAAAAATCAGCTTTAGACACTGAATAAATTAAAATATATTTGTAATTTCCTTCAAGATTTTTATTTGACTTCATTATGATTATTTCTGTAAGAAATATTTTTTTTAAAAAAAAAAAAGAAGAAGCTATGACTATTGTTTTTGAATTTTTTATTACTGGATTTAAATTAAAAACCTTATATAGAAAGAGCTCACAAAATAAGTCTTAACAAGCTTTGCAAAATATTCCCACCCCCAGATCAGTTTCTGCTACTGACATTGTCAGTAAGCTGCTAGGATATTCAAGCATTAGATTAAAAATACCAGGACAATCCCAGCATTTTATCTAATGTATAACTATTAAATAGAAAATCTGAAATTTTCAGACATCCGTATGTCTTCCAATCCAACTATCTAGCTTAAATAGCCATATTGGACTGAACTATGTTCAGATACACCATATATTAATAGCTTTAGCAATATAAAATCACCAAAGCCTTAATAGCAAAAAATAAAATTACAAAAAATCAAGTCAGATGTCACATGACCTAATTTAATAACCATGTAATACATTTGTAAATACAAGCCTATTAAATTAGGTCATGTGACATCTGACTTGATTTTTTTTTTTTTTAATTAAAAACCTTATATTCAAAAATTATTTTAAACATAATCAGGGCATTAACATGTTGATCAATATTGCATTTTCTTTTCAATGACTATCTTTCATCATCCAAAGATCATATTAAATCTGACTTCTACCACATCTTTTAATTCTTGCTTCAGCCATTCTTCTGATTGCCTTTCTTGTTTTTTTCTGCAAGTGTAACAAACAGTAAAATGATTACTATCAGCTTTACATGCCCAATCCATTTTATAGTCATAGCCATTCATAAAGTAATGATATTTTAATTAAGTCCTCATTTTAATTTTCTGATATATTTCTCACTATTATCTAAACACATATATTTACCTTCCCAACACTATATATTTTTTTAATACTGAAGTTTGACTTTCATATATGTTTATTAAAGCAAAAAAACATAGTATGATCCCAGCTCATACATTACTTTTCATGAGAAAACATTATTTATAATACTCTAGGTCTATGCTAAAGACAGTGGTTATTAAGTACTAATAAGCTCCTCATTGAGAAAGATTGTAAGTAAGAAACAAGTTTTGAGATATGGATAGCAAAATTTTTGAAATGTACTAAATAAGTACTATCATCTTTCATCTACTGGTTGATTGCAGAACTGGAGTAGTATAATGAGATTTCACTTCTCATAAGTTTGTTTACAGATAATAACAAATGTTTGCTTATTATTGCCTCACAATCATCAGCAGCAGACGTCGCAAATGAGTGTGACTAATTGCTTTCCAAAAAAAATAACATCAATACTGCAGTAGATATATGGTTTGAAAATGTTTTTAAAAGCATCTACTATTCATCCTATATTGTAACATCTATTATTTTTCTGTATAATATTCCATTAGTATTGCTGTTTTTTCTTTGCAACTTATTTGATTTATGACTCTTATTTTGACTATTTATAGTCTCTGCCTTAAGTCTTATGCAATGTTATATTGCTAAGACTACTAATATATGGTATGGCTGAAGATCTATCAGCCCCATATAGCTATTTGGGATGGATAGATGGGTTTGAAGACATGTAGGTGTCTGAAAATTTTAGATTTTCCACTCAACAGATAACTTTTAGTTAAATGCTGGCTTTGAATTGGTATTTTTAGATCTAGTGTCTGAACCTACCCTGAAACCTCTCTGAGGAGTGCCAAAGCATGAAATCATGATCAGGGGTGGAGGGTGGGGGTCCTGACAGAGATATTTTAAATGCTTTCTCTGGCTAAGCATTTATCACAAAGCTTGTTGAGGAATTGGCCATCCTCATTGTTTATAGCCATTTGCAATAAAATGTTCTACACCATAATTTCACATTCCTTCTCAGATATAGACAACCAATAATGTTTTCACACAATTTATAATTTCAATCTTTAATAGGAAGGAAATAAAGATATTTTTAACACATGGATTTACCATGTTACTAATACATCATGTTGTAGAATTACTATTTACTATGAAAATTTTACATTAACATATCTATTAAATCTTCATTATTATAATTCTTATTTATTTTTAGTAGCATGGTTGTTTTCTTTTCATATCGACCTTATAGCTTTGATTTTGTGTTTAATTCACATTATTTAAATACTAGTATAGTTTCATGGCTTTTAAAGCAGGCATAGGTATATGTGATTCTTTATGATTCCTATAAGCATATTTACTTTATAATTGCCCTGCAGATTTTAATGCAGTGGTAGGTGGAAGACTCTGGAGTTCAAAGCCTATAGACCACAGCCCAACCCTATCACTTCCTGTGCTGAAATTTATCATGAACTCTGGCAATAATCCATTCTGCTTACCTTATTTGTCATTCTACTAACATAATAACTTTCTCATGATCACCATCTCATACTAGCACATAACTGTTGTAAACAAAGGCAAAACTCTCCATACAGTAGTGCCACCCTGTTCTAACCTCCTCACTGATGATGGCCACAAGCCAGAAACTAGTCTGGGGATATTGGATGAGTAGGCACTAGATAGGGATTTCATGCACAAGTCATCTGGCATCCACTGATTACTCTGGTTAGCACAGAGTGGCACTACTGTATGGAGAGTTTTACCTTTTATAATAACTTTCTATTAAAATTTGTTACCCTCTTACTAAACCACAAGATTTTCATTAAGATTGGTTAAGAAATTTTCTTCTTTTCTTCATTATATATAAAACTTACTACATTTTCTTTAAAATAATTTTTATTTTGATGAACTCTATACTAAAGATAACGTTTATAATTTTTATAGTGACTAGGCCTGATTTATTATGAGTAATATCTTTTCAAAAAACATTACCCTTGCCTATATTAGATGTATGAGACTAACATTTATACTTTTGTATGGCTTTTTATTCTATCCATAATAATTACAAACAACAATTCATTTTACTAATAATTATAAGAAAGACTTGCTGGTCTGGTTGAGTTTTGGATTTGGGGTAATTTTAATTATATATTGACTAGTTTAGCTTTATGCTTATAATGTTTATATATATATATGAATTTATCATATTACAAATGAGAGTATTGTATGCATTTAAAATGTGTCCTATAAGCCTTGTGTTTTCATAGTTTACAATTTAGTATCTAACTATTAAATATTATCATATATATATATATATATATATAGTGTACTGAAAATGCAAATTGTTATAAGACATAGCTCTATAATATACTAATTACACAATTGTTTACATTGCTTAATAATGTGAATTAATATTTTCCTAAAAATGAACAAAGCATCACTCAATCAAGTATTCATATTTATTTAATTATGAAAAAAACTAGAGTATATAAACGAAAAAAAAAAAACTATTTAACTATGAAGAAATTAGTGTATATTAAAAATAAAAATAAAACTATTAGACAATTTTTTCCCTTGAATTATCAATCATCTTGAAAGATCCAGCATTGAACAGATTTATCAGACAATGCCACTGAAACAGGTTCTTATGAAAAGTGGAGCAAAAGATTTTAAACATAGGAACATATTTTTGAAAACAAAGATCAGAATTATTCAAATCTATGGTATTTCTTGAAAATTGGTTACCAAAGAGGACAGATAAACTAGAGAAAATATACAAGTGAGTAAAATGACTAGGTTGAAAAAGTGATAGTTTAATTGCACGATCCAACAAATTCATTTGGAAAAGTGCATAGGCTTGGTAAGATTGAGAATGAATTAAAAGAGGGTGACCAGAGGTGAGATGAGAGAACTTCACACTATAATAATGAGTATGCAATTGAAGAATCTTAAAAACAAACACTCAATGGTTCATTCTCATAAAGCCATTCATATACCAGCAAAAGTAATCGATTTAACAACATATAATAACATATATCTGCATGGCCATCTAATGCCTAATTAACTCTAATAACTTCCAAAACAAATCTATTGACAACCTCTGCCTAATAATATAAGAAGTAATTGTTAGGATCAAGTCCTTAATTGAAATACAGTACACATATTTAACTGATATGAATATAGATGCTGTAGATATATAGAAACTCAGAACCAGTACTTTTAATTAATAGATAACAATTGTAGACCTCCTACGTCTGAAAACTTGCTAATAGAATAAATTATTACGCTAAAATATACATCGTTGTAAATAATAATTTCCATCACAAATAAAAGAATTTAATTATTAAACATTTGGTAATATACATCACACTAATAATTAGTCTTATTTCTTTTTGCATTCGTTGTGAAATTGTTAGCAGTGATTGACAATCATTTGGTCAATACCCTCAATCAAGGACATAGCTCCCCCTCCCCCCATTAATTTTAATTAAATCTAAAAAGAATTGGTGGAATCTCAGTAGAAGTTATAAATAGCTATAACATATTTATTATACTTTTATGGATTATTTAGATTATCAACCGAGTCCTGTCATTATCTTTTTTAATAAACAACTGTTTTACTACTTCCTCCCTTCCCGATAAAAGGCTCATCAAGAGACGCAAATGCAATCTATACTTCATTTAAATAGAACTCTTTTTGCTCTATGATGTTGGAATTTTATGAACAGACAAATTTACTTGTAAATGCCTATGCTACTTGAAATTCCATGATTAACTTTAAATATTTACGGGTAATTATAAATCCATTTGTTGTACTTTTATATGTGCTGACACGATGTGCTTTGCTTAATGAAGGTCCTATGGTGTTTGCTCTCTGGTAGAACCTTTTGTTGTTTTGCTGCTACTCCAAAGGCAATTGTGTAGAAGAAAAGAACGGGCCCCCGCTTCCCACGTTGCCTAGTCTCTATTTTACAAATTTCTGCAAGTCTTAGGCAATCTTTCCAAAGAAATTCTCTCCGCTATCTGAGAGAGAGAATTTTTTTATTCCACCCCTCCCCCACTCAAACTAGAAATCAGATAAAAATAACTCTTCTTGCACACATCCCAAAATAACAAATGAAAAGGAGGCTTGTCTTCATCTCAGCCCAGGGAAAGTAGGTAAATCAGTAAAAATGTTCTCTAAAAGGGTCAGCAACATAATCCCCTAGATAAAGTTGCACACAATGCCAAGGGGTGGGGCTTGCAGCATGAAAAATTACCTTTCCTGTCAATGCTTTATCAGCAAAAATACACAAAACATTTCAAACAAAATGCATTCAGAGAAAATACACAGTCTATGCTGCTACAGGCGGGCCAAGTTCTTCAACCCCTGGGTGTTTAAACTTTAAGTTCCGCACTGTCCCAACACAATGGATAAGAAAGAAAATTGGAAAATGAAAGAAAAAGACCAAGAAAAAAGTAAAATAAAAAGAATAGCACAGTATCAAATAGAATGAATACGCCGACTGACTGACTGCATATTAGCTACAAGCCTTGAAAGTCAGACACTGGTGGAGGGCTATTATAATTATTATCAAAAAAAAATAATAAAATATATAAAACTATATCCACAATAAAACAAACAAAAAATACAATTTAAAAGTCAATAATTTATTAAAGAATTAGTAATTAGTTTTTTTCCTTCTGAAAATACACACATATACCTAAACAGAGAGGAAAAGAGATAATTAATACAAATGAGTCATTTATCTAACTAAACTACGATATTATCATTTGTATTATGACAATCACTCATAATTCGGTTAACCCATTTAAAGTTAAAAGAAATTCCGATTAGCTTTGATTGATACTATTACAATATCTTTTTTTTTTTTTTTTAATTAGACTTAATCTAAGCAAAATCAAGGTTAAATTATTAAAAAAAAAAAAAAACTTTCAAAAGAATCGCCAAAAAAAAAAAAAGTAAAAAGATTATATTATTTTGTATAAGTCACAAAATTTTTAATGGGAGGGGGGGGGGCGGAGGGGATAGATGTAAATTTGTAATCGGATTCTTTTTCCAGCAATATATATATATATATAAGTTTCTAATATTTAATAAAAAGTCACTTTTAAAATATAAATAATTTAAGTTTCACACCCAAAGTGCTACAGCTATAATTAAAGATATAATGTTGAGATTATTTTAAAATAATAAACCATTAAAATACTCGGGTTCTTTTATTTACGAATACACACAAATGAATATTCATATCACATACAGATGTATATACATTTGTTAATTACTCAAACAAATAAATAAAAACCTTTGTCAAATTTAAGTATATTCAGAAATCTTCCAGAGAATATATATCTTTAAATTAAAAATTATATTTAAAATATAAAACAACTATTTGCTGAATAAATAAACACATAAAAAGATTGTTTACAAATACTATTTCAGGAAAAACAGAAAAATAATACCTCAAATCAAAACGATTAACAGAATTATATTTTATCAAAAATAGATTGTCAAACTTTCTATTCAAATTTATTTTTTTCTGAAAATATATTCATACTTTGCTATATACATCCTTATCATCATTATTATTATTTTTTATTATATTATATAAAATCAATATTGGTTTAAATATTCAAATTCAGACTTAGATGAATTTGAACAAATTGCTATTTATTGTAAATACAGAATTAAATGTAAATTCCAAAAAAGAGTTAATTTCTCCATTTAATTAAATTTTTTTAAAAAAGTGAAAATATACTCATAGACTATTAAATGGACAGCTTTTATTTATAACTTGATATATATATATAATTTTTAAAAAGTACTATTGACTGACTGTTTTAAAACAACTCTGCATATCAAAAAAAAAAAAAATCCGGCTCATTTTAAAAGAAAAAAAACACACACAATATATATAATCATATTTTTAATACTATTTTTTTATAGAATTTTTTTTTTAAAAAAAAACAACTTTCTTTACATAAAAATATCAAATAAATAAAATTAAAATGATGGTAGGGTAAAATAAATAAAAACAATTATGTAATATTAAGTAAGTCTTATCTCCCAAAAATTTATAGTAGAAACCAATGATCCAATAATACCAATAATAAACAAACAATTGTAATATCATTGACAAAATATAAACATTTTTGTTTATTCATATAGTGTCTAGGAAAACTGCAATTTTCAACATCCAGATAAATCATTAAAATATAAAACACTAATATTTTTAAAATTGGAATTGACATGCAAACTATATAAATATTTAACAATAATATTTGTTTTTTCTTTAGAATAAAAAATAAATAAAAATCAGCAATATTTCTTGATTAAACAATGTCATGTTAGCTATAAGCTAAGAAAGTCTTAAAAATAACAACATGTCAATAGAATTAAAATAAGTAAAAATAATTTGCTAGCATATAAATTTTGTACTGAATCATGTTGTACATGAAAAAAATGGGAAAAGAAGGGAGGGAATCACCAGAAACATTATTCTATACAACAATCATGTAAATTCAATGAAAATCTAAATTTCAAATATATTTTCGTTAGAAACATAATTCTAAACAATGTAATTTCAATAAAAATCTACATTGCAACATAAGCAAAAGACTAGGAAAATGATTTGTAATAGTGATTGAGATAAACCACCTACCCCTCTACCCCTTCTCATTTTTTATTTTAAATTTTTATTGATATTTGTGAATATATTTGATTTAAAAAGCTGGAATTTCTAAATGAAATTTCATTTAATGATTTTAATCGTTTTTATTTCTATCCTATGTATATATACATAAATAATCAAAATGGCAAAATAAGTAAAAACATAGGAATTAGAAATGGTGTGTAATGTGCTTATAATATTTACAGTTTAAATATGAATGATAAATACAGAGTAATAGCAATTCAAACACATTAATAATAATCATTGTTTAATCAATTTTTTAAGATAATTACATACTTTAATGAAGGGTTTCCTACATGTGTGTATTCAAAATTATTTAATTATAAATACGTTTAATCCAACCATTTACCCTTTTAATAGTACAAACTGATTATATATATATAGTAGTTGAACATATATAAATGTCTGTTTCTAACAGATTGGTTAATAGAATTGTATATATAAACTACACCAAATATGTGGGGAAACTAGCACTAACCTCTAAAAAAATATCAAGATATTTATCAATAATAATAAAAAATGTTTAAAGTTTTATAGAAAAAAAAAAACAATTATTTTTTGTAAAAATATAGGTCCACCAAAATATGTTTAGGTAGAGACATTTACATTACATAATCCAAACAATAAAGTAATTGTTTAAATTCAACTAATTTAATATATTATTATTAAATCATTTGAACTATAGTTATCTGATATTTTTTCCCATTATATTTATAATAATCACTTATATTAATAATCAAGTAATTGGTTTATATAGGCATCTTTAATAAGCCTATGTTAATATATATATATAGCAATATAAATTATATACAAATTTCTCCAATACATATCTTTCTATAAATATTAAGTGGCTTATACATTATCGTTTGGATACAAAGAAGGGGTAGAGGTGAAAAGAATATTTATTTTTTTCATTTAAATAAACTCAAGGTACAATAAGCCGTAACAAGATATTTTCATTAATGAAAGTCACACAAATTGATTGAAGGATATTTCAAATCAACAGAGACCCCCCTCCCCCATCTATAATATATTTTTGTAAATTCATTTGTTTTGTTTTTTAGGGATAATATGCTTGTTAAACATATAAAAATTGTTATTGCTATATCTAATTTTAAAATATACATATATATAAAAATTTGTAATTGCGTCTAAACTTACTTATTTACTTTTTTCGTCTTTAAAAATACCTTATTTACATAGAATTTCCTTTATATATATATTGGAAATAAAAATATATATATACATCAACTTTAAACTACAATTAAAAAATAATTAATTTAATGGTTGAGATGAATAATGTATTCTATTAAAATATTAATATTTATAATTGTGCCTACTTTACCGTAAAAGTGTAAAAATTGTAATATAAATCGTTTGCCAATTATAATTAAAAAAAAGAGAGAAATATATTATATTTTAATAAGCCTTCAAATATATTTCATATATTATATTTTCTAGACCATATTATTTTATAAGGAATGATTTGTTAAATTATGGTTTAGTTATTTACTGATACTAGTAAGTAAACAAATGAAAATTCAAATTAATAAGTTTTGTAAAATTTATTACAACTATTTTACTAATTTGTTAATTCCTCTTAAAGGGAACTTTTTGTAAAAATATCTGAATGCACTGAAGAGTTTAATGTACTCTGAATACTACTATCATTACTAAGAAAATTTTTAAATAAATTCAACAACTATAAAGATTTATTTATGAACTTTGGTTAAAAATGAAGCAATTTATCAAAGTAAACAACATATAATAGAAATCATAATTAACAAATTTAATTTAAAAATCATTAAATGACAGATAAAGTTTTGTTAAATATATATATACATTTAAAAATCTTATCCTCCATTACAATTCACTAGGTTGGTTTCCATGGATACCCATCTGTCACCAATGAAGTAACATAACTAGATTATAACTTAAGTTTAGACAAAATATTCAGCTCATTAACTTTATTTTAGAAAAAAAAATTAGCGAAGTATATATTTGTAATTTTCAAATTAAAATTAATACTTTCATAGGCAATTAGTTAGATATATAAAATGTATTTAAACCTCTTTCACCCACTTAAACTTTCACTTGACCAGTTTAAAAGTCAAATGATTACTCCTTTCAAAATCTGAAATATATGCGTTAATTAAATAATAATGACGACCTGCAGTTAAATGGTATATAAAGACACTAATAATATCGTTTTTTGTAGATTTTAGTTTCTTTGTCCAAGATGGATAAATATTACTTTTAGATTCAAAATTAGGGTTAAATATATCGATTAAAAAAATTCTCAATAATAATTTTTAAAAAAAAAAGGAAAAAGAATCGAAATAATTATAGTATGGCACGGATAAATATCTTTCCAAAAATAAAATTTAAACATATTATCCTTACCTGCTTCACTTATATTATCCACATTTTGAGAACTTGGTTGATGACTTAAAGGACACGGTGTACCGCCAGACACTGGCGACCGACTATCCTCTTGCTGATGATACTGTAATGGTTGTGAGGGCGGCCTCTACAAAAATAAGATAAAGAAAAAAATGAAGCAAACATATATATATAATGGCTACTTTAATTATGAATTTAGAAAACATATTATCTCCACCTTCTCTTAATAAAAAAAAAAGAAAGCAGAAGAAAAAAAAGATTTTAAAAAAAAAAATGTTCTTAGCCCGGTAAAGTTCGTTTTGTTTTTTATTATTTCTTCTTGCTCTTAATCATAAGAAAAATCTCAGAAAATTTACAATCATAAGCTGTTTGACAAATTCTTCGCATTCAATAATTCATTCTGCTACCCCTGATCTGCTTAATATGAATGAAGCACTTGTCTTAGAAACAGATTTGCTACAGCATCATGAATCAAATTAACCTCAAGATATGAATACAAAACCAATTGACGAAGCATGCTCTATTTATGCCTATGACAACTTCATTTACCTCGAAGGAATGGTCAGATGGTCACTGTGTGTTAAATGGTGATAAAATAATAATTTATAAAAATTAAAGCTAAAAAAAAAAATCTCAATTTTTAAACATGCAAACAAGATCCTCTAACAAACAATGCAATTCACATTTACCACAGTCATTTCTAAGTTAGGCCCCTTCACCTAGCAGACAAGCCATCGTCCGGCAATAGATAACAGCATCTTGCCCTGGTTTCATGGGAAACAGGAACGCATTGCCAAGAGAAAGGCACAACTTACAATAATCCTGCTCTCCTCTGCTTTGTCAAGTGGAATAATGCAAGTCAGCTGCATATCAGCTGGTGGTGAGCAGAAAGCTAAATGTTTGCTCCCAATACTATTGTAATCTCTTTTACACACTGCTTAGTAATTGAGCCTTACAAATAAGTGGCTTTTCCTGTTGTAAAATGCGGTGAAAACAGGAGAGCAAAGCCACACCAAGACTCTGCAAGCAGCTCTACTGAGCCACTACTTTGGGCTTTTGGTCTATTGTCGCATCTATTGAAAGACTGGGTTAGTATAAGAACAGATTACGCTCATTTTCGAAGCTTTCTATCCCCCTATCTTTCCCTCCCCCCTCCTCATCACTCCAGCTAATCAGCAGGACTAAACCCGCCAAATACTGCTGTGACTCAACAAAGCTTTGAGGAGATTGTGCCTCACACCAACGCTTAATTAATTCCATAGAAACACACACACACACTTGCTTTAAAAAAAATCCCTGACTTTTGCAATGGGGAGGAGAGCAGAGGGCTCTCAACTGATCCACAGGAAAACCTCCACATTACTAGTACATGATGTGGCTGAATAGCTCCTGTAATGTACAGATCTAATCAAACTATTATGTGAATTTATGGCAATCCACAAAAAAATATAACACTTGCAAAAAAAATATCACTACTAAAGTCTTCTGGTGGGAGAGGCAACAATCTAGTCCATTCCATCCTAAGCGATACTTGTCAAATGTCCTATGTCAACTGTGCTGTGAAGATGGGTTCAGGCTAAAGAACCCCCATGTAACTAGAACCATGTCCGGATTTTTCCTGGTTCAGTTGCCATGTCAGATGTAGCCAGCTTGCTTAGCAACAATCCCCTGCAGGCCAAGCCCTTTCCTGCTGTTACCTGCCAATAGGGGTAGCTTGCAGCCGTCCAGTTGTTTGTGACACAAAAAAATACTTTCTCATATGAACATTATTTATAAACGTGTGTAAACATTTAAAATATTACTAATAATCTATTTTTAATAAATAAATTTACAAATTTATTGTAAATATTTGATTTTTATATTTAATAATTAAATGAACAAAATTATAACTCTTAACAGTCTTCTTGCAAAACAAATTTGCCTTAAGTCGCATTAAAGCAGGATCACTCCTCACCGAATAAAGTTGTCCCTCCAATTTTCTCCAATTTAAACAATGGCAAGCTTGGGATCTCCCCTAAACAATCCAACAGCCTGACAGGGTCACACATACTACGCTTTTTCACCCATTATCTCTCTTCCTTCTTTTTCTTGGCTTTCGGAAGCCCTTTCTTCACAAATTAGCCGGCTTTGGAAATATCCTATTAATTTTTAAACCCACACTTATGAAAACGAGAGAGAAATTGGAAAATTTTTCCACTTGACTGTTCAGTAAATGTTCAGCAAATAAAAGCAGCTCAGGAAAACATTTGGAAATGACACGTCGGGATCAGAGACAGAACAAAGCAGCCAGGCCTCCCCTTGCCATTCGCCTGCTTGAAGAACCTTGCAGGGTTATTTCCTGCAGCTCTGACTAAAGCATCGACTGCTATTGATGGCACAAAGGCTTGCAACTTCCTTCATTTTCCAACACTTAACTATCACAACAATTAATAAATATGAAGAAATTTACTGAGACATAACTGAGCATTATATTGTGCTAAAAAAATATGTCATTTAAACGATAAGGAAAAATAAAGCAAGGATATTCAGAATAAGTAAATAAAAAAAAAATTTCCTATTTAACAATTATAAATTATTTTAGACAATGATTACAAAAAATAAGATTATAGAATTTCTTACATTTAAAATACATATATATATACAATGTTTTTTTATTATATATAATTCGTTATACGTACTCTAGTAAAATATTAATTCGGGCAATTTATCATTGGTGAGTTCATATACATACAAACACACATATACACACATACATACGAATATTTACTTATGAATATACATCAAAATTTCCAGCTTCTTTAGTTACACATTGGATTTTAATAAATTTCATTTTAAATAAGTTTATCCGAGATACCTTAAAGCAATCTTCAAAGAAGGTGCTGAAGCCTTCCCTTTGTTCCTTTATGATGTCTATTGGCATTTAAAAGTTGTTGTTGATGTTAGTACAGCTTTTGACACCCCCATAGCACGTCCTCTATCGGCTGGGTCAGTCAATGAAAAAAAAAAGGCAATTCGACTCCCCCTCCTCTCCCTCTCACCATTTTTTTTAAAATATATATAAGTATTAAAAATTAATTTTAAAGGGTGTGAACATACTTCTTAAAAATATAGCATTTTTTAAAAAGTTTCTAAATATTTTGGAAATTTCAACTTTTTATTAATTAAATATATCAATAAAAGTTTAATTAAATAATAAATAAAGCTTTAAATCTTAAAACTATTTTATAACAAAAATTTAAGAGCAGCCAACCTGTTCCTGAGAGGTACTATTATCTTGGTGCCCGCTAGGATCCGTGGTTCCCCCTCCTTCCCGGTTACTACTAGTATTATTGTTTGTGTCTTCTGAGTCTGTATTGCTTGACTTTCCAGAATTTTCCCGTTCATCAATTACTAAATCAATTGGCATTTTTCCTTTTAAACAACTGATGTACCGGTGGCAAAAATTGTCACATAATTCATGAACCTACAAATTATAATTGAATAATAATTAACAATAATTCGAATAAATAATCAAATTAACCGTAATAATAACAATTTTAATTATTTTCTTTAACATATACATAGTGCAAGTGTAGTCCAACGCCAGGTTGAAGTTTAGGCGATAATATACCATTATAATACTTGATTTTTCTGACAGTAATTCACTATTGCCTGTCACCAAACTCGTAATTGGAGTTATATTTACATTTAAAATGTTAAACGTTAAAAAACAATAAAACCCTTAACATTATTTGCATATATAATAATACTAAACTTATATTAAGAAATGATTTAATATTTTAGATAATAAAATATAGTAATAATAAACTTCAAGACAATTACTTTCCCATTTAGTTGAATATTTATTTTAGTTTTGGCACTTTGAGTTTTTTTTTTAAAAAAGTCAAATAAAGTAAATTTAAAATATGTATTTATATAACAAATTAAAATATAAACAGTAGTTAATAAATATTATCAGAAAAGTTTTAACCAAAAAAAAAAAAAAAAAGGTATAAGTGACTTGCTTACCTTTTCAAGTTCCAACAGGTGAAACCTTAAGACTTGAATTGCTTGAATCATCTGCGGGTAAAGAAGGAACGACAATCAGCAATAAGGAGATCAACGTTAACCAAGGGTATTACTGTTGTAGGAGTCCATGCATGCATTGTAGTCGAGTGTAATGGGATTAGTTAATTCGCGCTTCTAATGCGCCACAGCGCGCTATTCTTTTCTTCATTTTAATCCATTTGCCTATTATCTACATGGTAATGAAGGAGTTGTTCATTTGGAGTTCAAATGGCAGCATAATGGTACTAACAGACAACAACTGAGTATCAATATAGCAGCGTAAGATATGCTACATTTTGGAAGGGGCCAAAATTATTATTACTTTTTACATGCTTAAAAAGAAGCTGGTTTCTTAAAATGTTTGATATAAATTAAAAACTTTTAATGCAAGACAAAATTTATTTATGACAATGAATAAATTTCTCAATTAGAAAAAAATCAATAGTTCAAGTTTAGCAGTACTCATATAAGTGCGAGGTTGGACATGTGCATATATACATATATACACACACATACAAATTTTACTGAACATAACTTTCATGCGTGTGAATGTGTGCATAGATGTAGTATATGCACATGTATCAATTAGAACGCATATGTATTCACATATCCATAATACAGTAATAATCCACACACGCACACAAAGCTAAAATATATATATATGCTAATTCTATTTACATAAATGTATATAATTAATGAACTCAAAATGTTTGCTTACCAAGCCGTCCAATTCTTGATTAGAAGAAAAGTAAGGTTTTTCGGCTCGAATCTAAAATCAGTATAAATATAGCAAGATTAATGATTAAATATTCATATATGTGCACACATATAAACATAAACACACACACACATCCAAAAACGATAACAAAGCTGATAAGCGACCGAAATAAAGATAAAAATAATTACAAATATTCACCTCACTTTATTTACGTTTAAAGCTACCAAGAAAAACAAATGAAATGAAGCAACATATTTTGAAAAAAGTAATAGCAATAATTTAATGTAGTAACATTTATTTTCTAAATTGTTAAAGAAAGTGATTTGAATAAATAAATAAAAGACAGGATTATAGATACCGCATTTGCTTTATTATAATCACGTTATCACAAAGACAACACACAAACGGCTCACGATACATTCACCCAACTAAGGCTTGTTGTCCACTCTTACTTAAAATGCCTATATTTATTATAAAAATTTAATCTTTTTGAATATAAATTTAAATAAAAATAAATTTTAATAATAATTTATACGTATATAGTAACTTTTTTTTTTCTCCTTCTTGTATTCCTAAGATGAGTCTACGGAAACAAAGGGCTTGAAGACTGGACAACTAGAAAACATACTAAGCTTAGGTTACGCATGAACCTGTTTGCTAAAGACGGCAATATCCTCGTTGAAAGACTCCGATGAACACACATCACCGCCTGCTACTCCAGGTTCCCTCGGTGTGCATGTAGCTAATTCACATTTTTCAAATATTAGCGCCAGTAGAGGGAAAAGTGGGTGCCTGTAAGAGAAGAAAACACCAAGTTACATGCATGCTAAATTCGGACCATGATGGCGGCCATTTTGACTCGAGCATGCATGCCATGACCAAGATGAATGGCTTATTTTACATGCATACATTTCATAACTAGAATTGGCATTAAATAAATCATACAGGCTTTGGATTTCTTAAAAAATGTTACAATGTGTCAGATTAAAAAAAAAAAAAAAAGCCTGAATGGCAAATAACGCGCTAAATTGCGAGATTATTTGATAGTGACAATGACAGTAGGATAGAGCTAAAGCATTATAGCAACAACTCCTTAAGTTGAAGCACACATGTATATATATACACCTTTACTGGCTTTACAGCATAGGAATCATGAATCACTGACTTACCCATATATTGCATCCTTATCTCTTTTATGTACATCGGGAACAGCGCCCATAACATGGTTTGGCATGACGTTTGAAACGTGGTTCGAATGGTACTGGTGCACCGAGTGACTATGGTTCATGTGTTGAGTATGAGACATAGGCTGGACACCGCGGTGGGCGTGTGGCTCGTACAAAGCTCGAGCCTCATCCATCGCGTTGTAGTGTGGAATGCCATCATCATACTGAAACATAGTCAAAATCGGTTAACTGTACATGCGGGAATATTCAGCAAACAAAGCCAGCAGTAGGCGCGCCGTGCCAGGTCTATCACTACAAGTCAAGGGAAGACGTTACCCTCTGCGCCATTAACGGGATGCTGGTCTTTCCTTCTCCCCTACACGTTAGTCTATTAAGCTCTTAAAATCGCGTTTGTTTCGCGCCACTATCACACCGGGACCTAAACACTTCTTGTCACTTCCAACAAACGTATAAGTCCACGGTTAAAAATGCTAAACACGAGGTGCAATCCGTCTATGCGCGTCAACATTCGGCACTGTGCTATACTCAATACTGTCTACTCTCGTGGCTTACACAGTCAAACTGTCAATCACGTAGCTGTTACTATAACACTGATAACAAATGGCCTGTCAGATGTCTATTGCCGGAGGCATACTTTCATCTAATTTAGTCTTGAACTGAGTTTTCTGTTATTATTTTATCTAGCTCAGTAGCGCGATTAAATAATGAAGTTATTGTAAGCGACGCAACCTTTCTCTTAGAAAATCCGTCCAAATCTGCGCAAAAACTGGGCGATTTCTTCTCAAAATCTAAGCACATGGCCCGGCAGACGCGCTAGCACAGACACTACTGCTGAATTGTAGGCTATGAAAAGGGTGGTTCCATTTCTTTAAAAAAAGGGTACGCCGAACATAAGGGGTGAGAGAAATGTTACGATTCGCTATTGGTAGAATAAAACACTTTAGGTGGCCTCATGATTTTCCTCAATTTAGCGTGCAAAATTAGTCACGATTTAAGATTCTTCTAAGAAATACTTTTAAAAATTATAGATTGTCTAGTTTTTAGATTTTTTTTTCAAAATCGAATATAAATTTTATTGCAATCAATAACTAGTTTTTATTTTGTTTAAATCGTCTGCTTTGTAATATTTTGATTGAAACACATCCCACGGAAAAAAAAAAGGCATATCCCATATTCGAAGCTGTCACGCATAGCATACCCTACGGTATTTTTTTTAAATAGGTTCTTACAACCCCACTATCTTATCCTACTCCACCCCTTAAAAATTCGGAAGATATTTCCCAAGTAATGCTGCATATGACAGGTAAATTATTGTTACATTATACTTATTTACTATTTATTGGATTAATCATTAAAAATACTATTGAATAATAATAATATATTATAAGTAATTATCAGTCTATAATTTGAATTGTTTATATATACATCGCTGCGTTCCAGTCGGCTAGCCTGCTACTTACATTTGGGAAATGAATGGATTAGTTAAGCTCCGCCTCTAGTCCCACCTTCTGGCAATTAACAGCCGATGATGAATGAATGTTAGAGACCTGCCTACTGAGCAATGCACTACCAATTTGTTCGGCGCTCCGATCTTGCTTTTTCAAGAAATGTCCGAGAATGTCAAAATCTTATTTCTAATTCTCCGCAGAGGCCAGATAATATCTAGTCACTCGTGAATATATTTTAAATCGCTGCAGAATTATAGTAATACTGTTTTTACGCGAGTTAGAGCACACCAGACATGAGTTGCCCAAAAACCCTTCACTGAAGGTAAGCTGAATACAGCCTTCCCCTCCCCAGTAAAGGAAAAATATGTTTTCGCCATTTAGTTAATTTCCTTTCTCCTGTATATTTCTTATATTTTTAAAAAATATATTGCATTAGAAATAGAATTAATCATTTCAATTTATAATCGTAATTTTCAAATTTCTTCGATTTTATTACTTTTCATTCCAATCTTCGCTCTGCCTCAGTTGGATATATATATATATTAGTATTATAAACTTTATTCTTATTAAATATATAATTGTTCATGAAGTTCTAAATAATTGTGATTATGTAAAAATTAAAATAGTCAATACTAAGAAATGTGTGTCATATATTGTCGTAATTACGAGTAAAAATATATTGCCGATAACGTTCAAATGCGTTATGTTTTCTAAGCCTACTCTAAGGTCTGATTACAAACGCCGTAAATTGACCATTAGTAAATAGATAGACACTGTAATTTTTTCTTATCTATTTTCAGTATACTGACAGTCAATAAAAAAGATTTAATTTATTTTTACTCACTTTAAAAATCATTATTATTATGCATAAAAAAATCTTGCTAATCAAACAACGTAAAAAATTATGTATATATTTTTAAAAGCTATATTTAATTGCCTAATATAAAATAATTTTCTAAGCATCTTTAAATATATATATATATAGACACGCACACATCGTGCTTATATGAACTCTTCATCCGTTAAACTATTGTATAGATTTAATAAGTGGCTTGTCTGGCATTTTAGTCGCCAAACTGGACACATAGTTTCAAAAGCCTGAGGGAGCCGTAAAACAGGGTTTCATTTATCAAAGGTTTCAAACTATTTCGTGGGACTCATTTGTTTTTGTTACTGGTATCCGTAGTATTTTTTATTCAACAATATATAAATGAACTGACCATTATTCATAATTTCAAAATTTTAAAGCATACAAAATTTTGTTTTAATATTGGCGTAAATTTATCTACGAATTTACAATGCTTCGGAATAAATCATTTAAATGTGCAAAAAATAGATAAAATTTTGACCTATAAAAATAATTTGATTACTAAAATATTTACATACTTTCTATATATATGTATAATAATTATATAGAAAGAAATCATTTTTAAAATAAAAATAAAATAAGTAGGGATTCAGAAGTTAAGTAAAAATATTAAGCTGTTTTTCACTAGAGTGCTTCATATAATCGTTCGTTTAATTTCTTAGCTTAAACTTTGAAAAACTTTTCACCTATGAAGCAGATATTTTTATTTTTTAATGTTTGTTTTCTTATAAGCTTTTTTTTTAAAAAAACACACTATATTTACATATATTGTGCGTTCAGGCGGAATACACATCTGTGTGGTACAGGAAACTTGGTCAAAAATATATAAGCATATAATGCAATACCAATGCGCTTCGTATAAACTTGTTACGAAAAAAATGAATTAAAAACAAAATGAGATGTTTACTTTGGTAATCAGAAAATTATACTTTATGTAATTTACTTAAAATCACACCTTACCCTTTACTCCATGTTTTTATATATATATTTAGATAAATGAATACTATTACCCCAAATAAGTCTTATTTCTCATCTTTTCACTTTTAATTTAAAAATCTAAAAATATTATTTTTGGGATGGGTAAGCAAAAAAATTAAAAGTGTATGAATAATATGTAATGTGTACTGTATATATAAGTATTTTAATAAATTTAGTTTAACAGATCCAAACTTTTTTGTTATTAAAATAAAAAACTATACATAACTAATACTTTACATTATATATAAATTATATGTGCGATAGAAATATTTTTAAATTAATATTCGATAAATCGTTATCATTGTTAAAGAAATTGTAATTTGCATTAATTTGTATATATAAGTATGTGTGCGTTAGAAAGAACGTGTCAATCTTTTTTAATTAAATTAAATATTACTTTTAACTTTTTCCCACCAAACAGTTTACTTTTTAAAAAAAAAAAAAGATATGTATATTATTTGAATCTATATTTCATTATTATATTTGAATTTGAATATAAAAATGAACACAATGCTAGTATAAAATAGCTAACTTATTTATCTGTATATATGTGTAATATACACATGCGTACACGCGTGTTTCAGAACTGAGTTTCATATATTTACTACAAAACTAAACATGCTTTTTAAGTAGCTATTTTCTAGATTTGGATATTGGTATTAAATTGAAAGATTAAATTATTTATAATAGCGATGGGAGAAATGCAAACGCGTACTTGATGTCTGTAAATAGCTCGTGATGACCTTGACAAGAAAGGGGACAGCTAGCTATTTTTCTAAAAATGTCATTAGGCATAATGTGACCAAAGCTCTTCTATATAAATGAATCGGCATTTATTATGGGTCTGCATAACTACTGTCAACGGCTAGCAATATAGTGGAATAAGATAAACGGTCTCGGTGAGAATATTTGTTAAAATAGAGAGACTGTGACGGTATCGGTATAGGCTACATTCATATTAAAACTACAATATTTGTTTATAGTAAAAGTAGAGTGAGTATAGGAACTATTTTGTAGTTTATTAAAAGTAAATTAATCAGTTCACACTAAGCATAAGGATGATTTTATTTCTTAATTGTTTAAAAAAGTTTAAACTTTAAGCAAAATTTATTTTTAAATTATATTAATCGTTTTGTTTTTTTTTTTTAAAAAGTAATACCGTTCTTTTTAGAAACATAAATTTAAGAAAGGGGGGAAATGTGTAAGTTAATTAAATTGAGTTCATTATTTACTTCAGTTTATTTAAGTGGTGTACCATTCTGTAAATCAAATAATCAAAACGTTATTCATATTTTAAATCTATGATTGTAGATAATATATATTACTAATAGAAATGTCACTTTACTATATATATATATATATTGCTATAAATATGTTTTAAATTTTTAAATGACAATTAAAACGCTATTGAGATTCATGCGGCCTTAAAAATGCTAAATTAAAATTGTTGATTAAACGAAATATTCGTTTATTGTTATTATTGAGTAACTTTCAGAAACATGAGAGTGAATTCGATATACTTAATTTTTAATAAATTAAGTCGAGTTAGATTTTGTACTAAATAAATGAAGCGTAGAAGAGAAGTGGAATAGTTCGAATTGTTTTAATAAGTCAATTCACTTTTCCAGTTAATCAGCGATTTTATTTTGTTACCCCAGGTTTAGTATATATACACAAAAATATCCTGGTTTAAAAATTTATATTTTAAATAAAATTTATTTCTATTTATGTGAATTGATTTTAATACTTTATTAATTCTAGGCTTCTGAAACATTTGAAGCCCAAAACATTTAGTCGTGTACCAAAACTTAATCTTTACACGTCACCAGACATTTATGTAATGTACTACAATCTCTTATTTTACATTGTGACAGTGTTGCGGTATTACTCATTCAGTAAGTTTCAAATACATCTAAAGACATAAATCTTCAATTAAAAAAAAAAAAGTATCCAAAGGACAAACTGACACTTTTGACTAAATATTTGCGACTTTTGAAATATTTAAATATCTGATTTTATTTATTTCTGATAACTTACCTAAAGGAATATATATATGTGTGTGATGTAAATGGGTGTCGACTCAAAATTGCATAAAACTGAAAGCTGTAGGGAGAAGAACATGTTAAAATGTATTTTTTTAATAGGAATATGTTTCTTTGTCGTTCACCAATGAAAAATCACTCTTTAACTTATTTATTTTTAACGTACATTTTAACTTATGGAGTAAGAGTCTAATGTGCTCAAAGATTATACATGGAAAATATATCAAGGTTAGAAATATTTTTTTATTTATAAGACACAAAATTTAAAATAAAAAAATTCCCAAAAAATCATAAGAAATAACAGCATTCTTTTTTTTTAACGCAACTGCTTGCTTCAAATACATACACACATATATATATATAATGGGAAAAAGACAAATAGATGTTTATCTTTTATAAATTATTGTATTTATGATTGAATAAATAGTGTGTTTTAACAATTTATTTAAGTTTAAAAATTTGTAACTTCTATAAATTAGTAACCCAGATTAATTTTCACATGTATTATCATGGCTGGGAAATATATGTTTTCAATATATATTATAGCATATAAAAGCGATTTACCCGCTGACGAAGAAGCTTAAAATATTTGCAAAGAATATAATCGGTAAAAAAACTGTCATATTTTAAGAATATTAAATTTACTTATTTTGATCTCTTTTTTAAAAAAATATAATGATTTTAATAATTTTATTTTAAATAGATATCGTAGATATTATTGATTTCAATTTTGTTATCTATCTTATACTTCTGCATAGTTATCTAGAAAAGTGGACATAATTAAATGAATGTCCAACTTAAACTTTGTATGATTTCTGATCATTTAAATCAACACTAATTTGGAATTTATTATTAACTAAATCAACACTGTCTTGAAATATTTTTAAAATAAATATTGTACAGTAGTGTCAACTATTAAGTGAGGGGGTGCAGAAGTTTATTTTTTTATATAATAATAATAATAATAATTTGCAATTACTTCATATTGCTGCTCATAATTTTTTTTTTTTTAAATTTCAAGTTTTAGTTTAAATGAAATTGAAAAAATAACATAACAAACAATATTTTGTAAAGAAATCTGTCAAATAATCAGCGATTTGTTATATTTCTTGGACTACATTTCTTTGGGCAGTATTTGTTTTTTTCCAGAAATATCTTAAGATACTTTATTTATCTATATATACATGTATGTAACGTTCGCAAACAAGCCTTTTAATGTATATTTGAAAATAGCAGAATAAAATTCGAACTGCTTAAAGCTAAATTTATATGTGTGTCTTTATTTTATTTTATATCAGTATTTACAATAATATCTATTCATGCACAAATAATAAATGTCATTTAAATTTTGTTGATCAATTTAAATAATATGTTGATTTCTCTTTCTGTTCTGTATGTAAGCTTCTCAAGATACCCATATTTATCTTCTTATAGAGATGTAAAGCTTTAGTTAACAATTCACAATGAAGTATTTTCATTGGGTTTTAAGTGTTATGTGTGTGTGTGTGGTGCATTTAATAAATAAAACAATATTATTTATCAAGTATTTTCAAAATTTTAAAAAGTATTTCAAAAGTTTATAATAAAATACTGAAAATTTATTACTTTATTCCAGAGAAGTCTGCTAAATTAGATTTAAAAATCAGCTGAAGTTTATCTTTAAGAATGCTAAAAGTTGTAACACTCCAACTAGTGTTTAAGGGGGAAAATATGGGGGAAACAACTTTATAAATAAAATCTTCATGAAAATAATAATTTTAGACTAAATTCAGTGGTTATATCAAGCAAACAGTAAACCACAGATTACTATTAAGAGAGAGAAAAGAAATTCCCAAAGATTGTGGTAAAATTTTTTTAAAAAAACATTTTCCTAAAGATGCAGGTCTTAAAATCACAAATAGCAAGCAAGAGATGAATCTTAAAAGAATAAAAAAATAAACAAGATTATTTTTAAAAATGTAAGAGTAAAAAAATAAAAAAATTATTAAAGGTTAAATATTAAGATATAAAAAATCTAATTATTTGTATGCTTGGGTTTCTAAGTTTAATAATAATAAGTTAAATTTGTTTTTATCCAAGTATTTTTGTTTGCTAAATTATTTGACAAATTAGTTTTTATTTTTTTAAAACTAGAATTTTAAGCACAAAAAAATTGTAATAAATCTTCTTGTTCTACAGATTTGTCCATATCAATAAGTGGGTATATAAGAGTTTAAGATTAGTTTCATAGTAATCATTTTTAATATCTAATCTAAGTATTAAGACATCAAGTTAATCTATGCATAACTACATCTCTATTCTATGCAGCTGAGTAATTAGACAAGATGTATTATAACAAAAAGCTAATATTTGATCATAATGAATGCTGTTTGTCTTTGCTGTCCTATTAGTATGGCAACTTATGATCTATATCATAATTAAAGTCTAATAAGATATAAAGTTAATGTTAAGTTTTCTGAGCAAGATATCTTATTCTAAAAGAAAATGTTAGATTTATGCTTAAACATAACAACATGATAGGGTTTCTTAACTAATTAAAAAAATATTTTCTTAACAATAATGACAATCATTAAAATACAAGTAAACCTATAATCCTTAACCAATATATATGACTATAAACCTCAACGAGATTTTTCAGTTACTAAATTAATAATAACTACATCAACTTAAAATCCTTTTCAGTAATTACTTTCTCTAATCTTCATTTTTTTTCACTTTCTATAAAGTAAATTAAAGCTTCATTTGAATATATATATATATATTGTCTTTGTATATAGGAGGATTCTATAAGCATTTAATAACATTTTTATCCAGTATTTTGTCACATATATGGCATTATTCTTTCTAGAATTTCTTATGTCTCCACATTATACAATAAACAAACTCTGATAATGAAACTCTACATTATTAAAGTTTTTGTTTTTTTCTATATTTTTAACAATTTATCAAAGCAAACCAATCAAATCTTGCCTGTTCTAAATAATGTCTTAAGAAGACTACAGTAAGTGGATATAACTATAATCAAGTATATATATATAAGGTCCAAGCTTAAAAGTATATATTTTTTGTAAGGTATACTGCTTGCTTTTATTGTGATAACATGGCTTAAATACCACTTTTTGTTTTATTTTGTTTTTCTTTTATATTTTATTAAAATAACCTGGGAATTACATTATTTACTTATCCATTTTTATAAAAGAGAATTTGCCAGGTATAAAATAATGATAGCTTTTATTTAAAAACTTCAGTTCAGAAATTATTTAAAAATTAACAGTACTTAAACACTACACATCAGTTTATAAGAGTTTAAATTAGTTATTAATAAATATTCACGATATCAAAAAAGTTACAATAACAAATCTTTTACAGATATTGGTTATGCCAGCATTTTTAAATCATTTACATTCAAAATTTCATAATCTTCCCTATTTGATCATAAAAGTAAATCCGTTTAATAAGCTATTTCATATTGAAATTAATAATAGTTTAATGAATATTTGATGTGTAACTTTTTTATATATTCTGTAGATTTATTTTTTGTTAAGTGAATACAATCTTTACAACTCTTGAATTAGTTAATTTAGTAAATAATATAAATAAAATAAAAAAGTATTTGATCAAGATATTAAAGAATGCAGAAAATATGGTAAATAGAACAATTGCAAACGAAAGAATGGTTGTATATGAAATTAGATAAAATCAGATCTATTGAAAGTAGGATTCCAAATGATTACTTTTGTGCTTACATAATTTAAAACAGGAAAATATGAAAAGTATTAACTTTTTTTGTAATAAATCTGAGTGGAAAAATTGTTAATTGTATGTATCTGTAAAGGTTTGGATATTTTCTAGAATAATGAATAAACTAACTGAAACACACAGGCTTAGTATATACCTGTGTCTATATATGTAATATATAGGGTATATGAGCACAGACTTTCACATGACCCACCACTCTCCACACTATCTCATAACACTGATACACTTGAACACATATATGTTGAAAAGATAAATAATCACCAATATACGTATTTCATGCTAAACCAGCAATCATCAGTTGGTCCAGATTACCATCTCTAATTTATAGTAGTATTAATGTCATTTTTTAAAAATATCCCTCCACGTGATTATTCAAGAAGAAAATTTTCAGTCTGAGGGAAAATAAAACATTGTAATATTATGTATGTTTCGTTTTTTTCCCTAGCTTTTTCATATTTACTCCCTAAAATTTGGTTGAATAAAAAAAAAAAAATCAATTTACTTAACGGGTTGATCGATATACTTTAAATCTCGAATAAAAAATAAAACACGGGTAAATTTAATCTAATTTCGTTGAAAAACACACACACACATATATATATAGTAATCATTATATATACATATATTTTTGAATGGAAGATAGATTGATAGATGTTTATGTTATTAATTGATCGACGCATCGTCATTACATTTGTCTTCCCCTATTATTGAAGATTTCTATTCTTTTATGCTAAAGGTAATAATTAAATGACAGCTCTTTACTGCAATTTTTTTTTACTAAGATTTTACAATGTGAACACACATCATTTACTAAATATATAAAACAGGTTTAAACTACTACGTTTGAAACTATAACAATTATATAATCATTAGCCATTAATAGTCATTCAGAAGTAAGTCTTATTCAATTTGTCATCACAAATTTTAAATCCAAACCATTTTTTTTTCAAACCTACTCTGGCACCTCTCTGAGGAGTGTCAAAGCACGAAACCATGGTCAGGGGTTGGGGGGGGGGTCTTGACAGAGATATTTTAAGTGCTGGCTCTGGCTAAGCATTTATCACAAAGCTTGTTGAGAAATTGGCAATCCTCATTGTTTATAACCTAGTAAATGTGTCTAGTAAATCCAAATCTTTTCTATTTAGCCGATTAAAAATTTTATTTTTATGAAATGATGTTATTAGATGACCTATATTTTTTGTACGTATAAAAATATATTTATTCAATGTGTCTACATATGCTATAAATATGAGTAATTAATTAAACTTAATTCTCTGACAGGAGTATTAAAATAGAAATCAGTGAAAAAAAGATATATGAATGACAATTTGATTTGTAGTCCCTAGGATTTATCGAGCTTTAATGCTCCAGATTTTAATTGCAATGTAAGGAGTTGCCTAGTAAAAATTGTAGAGTCATCTTTATATAAATTAAATTATGATCCTGGCAGAATATAACACATTCTCAATACTTTTAGTATCCCCTTTATATGTATATTTTGCATTGAAAAAAAAATTATTTTTTTTTTTTTACTCAAATATTATATCTTGCTAAAATATGTCTAATTGTGAAAGAGTAAACATAAGTCAAAATTTATTTTAAAATTAAATAATAAATAACTTATTTCAACACATATGAACACTAATGGAAATGCTTTCCATCATTAATTCATTTCCTCTTTTTCTTATCTAATGTTTATCAATCTAAATGTGGTTCAATATAGTAGTACAATTTTAAATTTAAGAGTTAAAGATCTAAGATTAAAAATCTGTGGATTCCAAGTCAATTCTTTACCCCTGGGTTTTCATTTTGATTTCATTAAGACAAATCATTCATTTAGAATTTAAATAAACTTAAAAGTTTTATCTCTTAATTTTGCTTGTCTATATAATTATAATATTTTTAATATATTATAAACTATAATCCCAAGAGCACTTCAAACTTAGTTTCACTTACATCTTTATTCTTATCATCACCTCATTAAAACTTCATTGAACAAAATATTTCTGTCAATTGAACTTGTTTTCTAATGCTTATTAGCTTTTTATAGTGCCCTCCACTGGAAGATCTAAATAAATATATATTGAATTTTAGTAAATAAATAAATAAAAATTTGTATGCTTTATATTTATAAATAAGATTGATTACAAACTGGAAAAAATAATAATGTTTTTAATATCTTCTGTATGGAATTTCTTACAAGCAGCTTCAATATAAAACATTGCCTCCCTACTATTTAATCGTTTAGTTAATAGATAGTAACAATAACTTACTTTAGTCTTCTTTATTGTAAAAAAACATTTTTCTGCTGCCGTTTTTTATACTGAGATAATATAATTTATATTTGAATTTGCTTCAATAGATTCCTCTTGCTACTATCTTAATATGTTTTATATAGGGTATATGAGCAAGACTTTCACACGACCCACCACTCTCGACTCTATCTCATAACACTGATACACTTGAACACATATATGTCAAAAAGATAAATAATCACCAATATACGTATTTCATACTAAACCAGAAATCATCAGTTGGTCCAGATTATCATCTCTATACATATATGCAATAAGTGCTCAGATATATATTAAGATATCCAATCTTTATACTTTAATGGACAGGCTTCAATCCACTCCTCCCTCCAACTCTTCAACCATCCATCTGATTGAAAATTTGATGATGGAATGCTCAAAGGCATTGTAAAATTCTCTTAGTTCAAAGAGCACAGTGTGGGATCTTTAAAGAATCAATTTGTTCTTACAATTTGAGTTACATATTACTATCGAAGGATATACTTTTTTACCATTTTGTAAATATGTTTAATTAGTAGAATATAATTGATTTGATTGAAAAATTTGTCCCTAAATAAAAACAACAGATGTAAATTATTTATAAATAATGCTTATTAATATGCAAATAAAATTGAATTAACAAGTTTCTTACCACTGCTCATCCTCTTATTTCTAATGTTCAAATTTCATATGAACTCCAGAGCAACAAACTATTCAATTATTTGCTTAATCAATAAGTTGAGACATAAAATTTTAAGTCAGAAGATTAATTCAAAATTGTGTGATCAGATGTGAAAGAGGATTAACCTCATATGTTCCCACAGTGTGCTGTGTTTTTCATTTAAAGTCTCTGTATTACAATAAGATATTTCTGTTGTCTTTTCATTTTCTTTTAGTAAAAGATGGTATAGTTTGTAGTTGTAGTTTGCTTCAGTAGCTTTCTTCTTGCTATGAAGTTTTTTAATTTTCTCTTTTGGCTGTATTGTCATAAAGTGATATTTTTCAAAGTTCAAGGCATCCATTGATTTTCTGGTTGGCATAGGGTGGCACTACTGTATGGAGAGTTTTGCCTTGTTTATAAACAATTATGTGCTAGTATAAGAGATGGTGATCATGTGATATATTATTTGTAAATAGTATAAAGTTTTTATTATTCTAGTGATCATATATTATCTTATATATTTAATCATGATTGCCATTTATATCTGTATCAGAATGATTTTGTTTTTACTTTTTGGTAAAATAATTTTTTTTATTATGATTTATATATACGGGTAGTTGAATAAATATTATTTAAAAATTTCAGACTATCCAAAAAACGTTTCCGAAGTTAAATCCTTTATTATAAATAAATTAATTTGTATACACATTTTTAAACAAAATTAAATGGAAAAAATATATAGTAAATATCTATAAATTAATCAGCTTAATTAAAGTGATCACCTGGTTTTTTGCTATAGTAGAAGACTGAATTACAATAAGAGCATAAAAAAATATATTCTTCAAATGCAAAAAAAAAATCACAAATTCATAAAACACTTGGAACCAGATATTTATTTTTTAGTTAGTGACTATAAAAATTAAATAGTAATGTATGGTGGATTCTTACCTAAAATAAGAAAAAAATCAATCTGTTTTTTAAAAAAAGATTAATCATTCAAACTATTTAGGAATTGTGGGTAATTTGTTATCATTATTATAGAAATCCTTTAAAGTTTTAATTGTATAAAGACCTGCAGTTGTTTATATAATAGAATATAATTTCAGTAATCAAATCTCTTTTCTATAGATGAAATTATTAATAGATGCAATTTGCATTTATAATTATCGTAGAAACTATATATATAAACACTAGAATTAATTCTATAATTTTCAATATCATCGTCATCATCAACCATATCAATCCACTGCAGGATGAAGGTCTTTCCAAGTTTAATCCATCTTCTCCGATCTTTAGCTTCTCTTCTCCACATCACCCCTGCACACTTTCTTATTTCATCCATCCATCTCACATGTGGTCTCTTTCTGAGTCATTTACAATCTTTTGGAATCTAGTTTAAAATTTCAATTGTCCATCTATTATCATCTCTTCTAGCAATATGTCCAGCCCAACTCCACTTCAATCTTTTAATTTTTTCAATGAGATCACAGTGCCTGATAAGGCAGAATGAATGTTTGTGTAAATGATAAATATTTTCAATATACTAAATTATAAATATATAGTAGATATAATTAGCTTACTGCATGATTACCATCTTGAATAGCACCATGATTAAAGTTAGTTATAACTGTTATTTATTTATTTACATTGGTATATTGAAAATTGTAAAGTTATCTTCCGTATTTTGTTTCCTTATACAGTGCTGTGTTAATGTATATGTGTAAAAAAGTTCAGAGTAATAATGAAACTGGCCAACTCAAAACAATAAGTTTTTGTATTGTTTCTGGGAAAGTAAAAAATGGAATTGCCCAATTTATTACTCCAGTATTCAGTGGCATCTCAAGCAAATGGCAATATGCTAAAATAAAAGATGACAAAATATGAAGCATGACCAAGTAAGTCATAAAGAAAAGCTAATTAATATTAGTATTATAGGTAAAGGTAATTGAAAAGAATATTTGTTTTAATTAAGAGAATAGTGATGTTTGGATTTAAAATGCTGTTTCTGTAGATTACTGAAGTGGAAGTAATCAAACTTCAAACAATAATATATAAAAAATAAAATTGATATATTGTGTATAGAGATGAAAATTATTTCTGTTTTATCAGCTGTTTATCTGGTTTATCATTGATATATATTTGTCTAGAGGTGTCAGTACATCCTAACATTAAATTATTATTTATGCATCAGAAGCAGCAAGTTATGGATATTTGTTTCTTTGAGTCACTTATTTGAGTTTAAAGTGGATTTAGTTTTGAATAAACATTGGATTTTTTATTTCTACATGTGGATCGGTGTTTATTGCTTCAAAGTTAGTAAACAGTACCAGGGGTGATAGAGCTGGGCTAGGCTCCATGGAACTTGAGCTCAAGTATTTCTTTCTACCACTGCATCAAACCATAAAACAGATGCATTATTATAAATAATTGTCAATATCAGCTAAATCAAACAATAACAGGGTATATGATAATTGTACTTTCCTTACTGAGTTTTCTGCCCTCATTGATTAGTGCATGGTAGAACATCAAATTGGAGCTTAAGATCCATGGATCATGGATTTCCAAATGTCTGAGTAATAAATCATTCAACCATTCTATTATTCTAAAGTGTTTTCTGGATTAATGACATAATATAACTCCTTCTCACTTTAAGAAGAAAAAAGTACTTCATTGGTAAAATAATGCAATATCAAATTATTTGACAATCTGTTGCAAGCTCAAGGTTTAAAGAATTACTGCTAGGTTGTCTTAAAAACTGAATAAATTGTTCTAAAAATATTAGACTGAATTGCTTTAAGAATATTACATGTAAATTGATGTAATTTAATATTTATTTATATTAGGAGTTTTTAATTGGAATTTCATGGCTTTTGAGATTAATAAACGCATAGATGTGTATAACAATATTGTGAAAAGTCTTGTAATTACTGTACCATATTTTACTCATAAAATGGAGTTTGAATCAAGTGGAGTAGTACAAGCAGATAGTATTTTTCTTTCACATATATAGCATTTAACCAATTTTCTTAGCATCAAATAATAGTCTGAAAATGAGTGTCTAACTATCCTTAGATAAATGTTAAAGATATATTAATTTGGATTGATCAGATAAATGGTCTATTATCTCATTGTAAAAATCACCATTAAACCAGAGGCAAAACTTTCCATACAGTAGCGCCACTCAGTGCAAGCCACTACTGTATGGAGAGTTTTGTCCTTGTTTTAACAAACTCGTGTTAGCATAGGAAATAAAGATCATGTAATGTTTAGTGAGTTAAAAAATCACCATAGTTGGTAAAGGTGTTATGCCTTCATGAAAACCTAAATATTATCTTTTTAACATTATTTTATAGCAAGAGATTGGTAAGGGGGGTATTTTACTTAGTGAAATTTCTATTAAAGAAATTATGAAGTCTTGGGGAAGTTTTTTTGTATGAGTTTGATTGCAAATTGTTTTTTTTTACATTTGGATAAAATGTTTTACCTATTGTGTTCAATTAGTAATTGGGTAAAAATAAGTTATGTTAAATTTATTTTATGATTTTCTAATTTTACAACTATAAATTATTAATAATTGAATTCTTTGGGAGATTTTGTATTTAAATTTTGTTTGTTTTTCTTCTCAGTATATTTTTAATCTTCATTAACAATATGATTGCTTTAATAGTGTTTAAATGTATTATTTTTAGTTTTTAGATCTGGAATCTATGTTACTTTTTGCCTTAATTAAGTTGTATATCTGAAGGAACACTGCATTATTATCGTAATAATAATAATAAAGTAAAATTTGTTTTAGTAAATATTTTTTTGATTATTTTTGTAAATAATGTATTTTGATTAGGGATTTCTCTTTTTCATTTTTACTACAAAAAGTAATTTATTTTTAAGCCTTTATATGTATATTGTTAAAACTCTAACATTATTTTCAATGCTTTTATTATTTATTAATAAACTGACTAATTTTACTCAGGGTAAGCTGAAGAGGTAATGATTATAAATTTGATTTCTAACTAAGACGTGCAAAAACCAAAAGAAAGTGAACAACGGGGAAGGGGGGATAGTTTATTCTAACTGATTAGTGTTGATATTGAATACCACTTGGTCTTCCTCCAATAACTAATCTTAGGATGAATAAATAAAATTAACAAATTATTGCCCTTTTAAAAATATACTAATCTTTTATGGTTGTTTCAATTTTTAAATTATGCCTTATTATCTGAGTAATAAAAGCCTTTTCATCTACCTTCTCCAAAACTTTAAAAAGTCTTTGAAATATATATTTATAAAGTTTGTATATCGATATATACGTTTTTATTGGAAGATGTATATATAAGTAAATTCTAAATAGTCAAAACTATCCATTTGATTTCATAATTTACAAATTTGAAATGATTGTTTTTTTCAATTTTATATTATATAATCATTCATATTTACATCAGTATTAGATCGCTGAGATATGAATATGTCATCAGTTTGAGAAAGTGTATAATTGTGAAAGTTTTCTTTCCTGTGATATGTGCAAATATGTAAACTATGATTACATTAGTATTGACACTACTAAAATATAACTTTTTTCACGAATCCCATACAATGTTTGTAGTTCGATCATAAAATAAAACAATAGTACCATTTCTAAACTCAAATTAAGAAAAGTATTAATAAGAAAATGTGGTATATCAAATATAAAATATTTTATTTATACTTATACTACGTATTTTAAAGGAGGAACAAATCATAAGTACTAATGTATTCTTATGTCTAAGATTTTAAATGATAAGTATTGAACGATCAGTGATTTGTCGATACCTAATGATATTAGTAAACTTTTGTTAGTATTAGCAGTGTTGGATTGATAAAGGTTCCACTATCGATTCGGTTAAAAAAAAAAAAAAAATCTACATTCAGATTAATGAATGAATCTGTTTAATGATCGATTTGTTAATAGGTGTTGGAATGTCATGTGTCATTTTGAAATTAACTTTATGATTATTTATCTATAATAGTAATTTATAATACTTTGAAAATTTATGTGTTTATATATATGCACAAGTTCATATAAAGAGAGTCATCAATTTTTAGCATTTTGATTTATAATTAACTCCATTATATATTTGAATTTGTTCTCCTTCTTTTTCAACTTTTGTTTTATTTCCTTATTGCTATTCTATATTTTTTTAATTCCCGAAGATTTTCAATTTTTTGTTTTGTTTTCTCCCAAGTCTCCCAATATTCTGTTTTGCTGCATAGTACTTACTGTATTTTAAAATTGTCTTGTTTTATATGATTCTTTTTATTATTTCATTTCTTTCAAACACATTTTTTTTATTTTATTTCAATATAATAAAATAGGTAATGTGGTCTTAAGTAACTTTTTTATTTTAAAAAAAGGGCATAAGTTTTTCTTTGTTTTTAATCTCATATTTTATAAATTTTTTAAAAAAAAAAAAAATCCGTAATAACAGTAGTTATTAATTTTATTTCAGTTTATCCTTAAAATGTATAAAATATTTACTTAATTTAATTACGGTTAATGTCAAAGCTATCTTTGAGTTAACAATTTAATTTAGTTCTTAAACAGCTCTTAAAGTTCTAATCAAATTTGGAAAAATTAATATTTATTACAAATTAAAGAAGCTTAATAATATGCATTTGTATTTTAAAAAATCATTAGTTTTAATATTTTATGTTTTCATTTACATAACTTACTCAAATATTTTTTTGGAATCAATATTCCTGCAAGCTGAGGATTAGAAATTGTTCAATGTTTTTGTTTTTTTTTTAACCGTTTAAAGTTTATAAAAAGTAAACATCCCGCCAGTTTTTAAACAAAGTAACGTAATCTTTATATTATATCTACAGAATATATTTTACCCAACGATAAAAAATAACTTTATTTGAATATATTATAAACCAAATTTGTACAAACGTATTCAATACAACAAGCAAATTAACGTGTATCCAATACATTCTCACAATTACTTTTAGTTTTTAGTTGATTTTTTTTTTAAGAATAAAATATTCTTCATATAAAAGTATGTAATATATATAAATGTCAATATGATTGCGTAATTTATTAATTCAATAGCTATTTAATGTTTTTTGATTGCACGCCTATAGCGTTTATAGGAAAACAGTCTTATGACTCAAAAAGTAGTTTGCCAAATGTTTCCAACTAATATCAAGAGAATTACAACGTCTAATTAAAATTCATTAAAGGCACATATATACATATTTAATGTATGTGCACACACTTTTTATAAATAAAATATTTAGTGATCTTGGTTTTCTTTCATTATAAAAATTTCATGTAATACTTTGAAGATGAGTTATCAAAATTTTTGCAATTTCTAACTATATAAAATATAAATACTTTTAGACTCTAATTCTGCCCCCTTTTTATATTGTAAACTTTCATGAATGTCATTTTTAAAATACTTTTTTTCTTCATCTCTTCTTTGTATCAGTTGGTCTATTGCGACTACATTGTCAAATGATTAATCTATATTATCTTTATAATGTAGCATGAATGTGCTTCAATAAATTATTATTTACAGAATAAAGAAAAATAAAATAATTAACTACCATGACATTTGTCAAGAATTAGTTCAAGTTATGGTACACTTCTACTGTAAAACTTTTTAAAGTAAACTTCTTTTTCTTTCTTTCTTTCTTTTTGAGCATTACTGGATGGAAAATTTACTTGTTGGTTTGCTTGTATTTTATAAAAGTTTTTGAAACTAATATATATATATATATGTTAGATTGATTGTGATAGCTTGTTATTGTATGTTATCTTTATGATACAATTCATTCTAGCACCTTAAATGTAGAAAAATATTATATAAAATTATGAAGCCCCCTATATCATAAAGTTGCTAGTTAAAATCCAAAATATTATATATATTTTTATTTATTTATTGGGTCCATGAAAGTAAGAGAATATTTTGTATTGTATTATTATTTTTAAGTATTATACTTACTATGACTTTTTTATTTTTATGTATCATTATTCCTCTAGTAAAAAATATTTATTTTCAAGAATAACTTTAGATTTAATATGTATATATTCAGCGCTGTTAGTGTCTTCTCCATGTATAATTGTATTTATAATTTAATCATTAAGACTTATTGATTAGTGAAATGTATGCAGATATACATAGAGAGTTAATTAGAGACTATACTTATTAATCCTAGATTTAAAAAAATAATAATTTAGTAATATATATATAGGCATATTCATTCATTATTTAGAGCCTAGTTGTATGTTTCAGAATATATTGATGATGATATTATTCTAAAAATTAAAGATAATAGAATAAATTGGTTTAATGAATGAGTGGTGAACACTTACAAATTTTTATTACTAACGATGATCAAGAGTTATCTCATAATCTTAATATTTAGTGTCTTATTATTTAGATTCTAAGCTTTTTTCCAACAGAAAATTTAATTTACATATATATATACTCCCAAAAAAAGGAGGGGGGGGTGAGGAAATAGAAATTTATATATCAGAAGTAGCTTTTTTTCTCTCAAAAATCCTAACCGAAATTACTAGTAAAAAAAAAAAAATGTTTGAAGGCTAGTAATATTTTTCTAAATGTAATGTTCATAAAATATACTCTTTATATATCAACTGAAAATTGAATTTCATTAGAAAGATAACTTTGAACTTACAGCTACAAAAATGCATACATCATGAATACTGACAGCATTTTTCTTTCTTTTTTTTTTTATAAAATCTGTATTAGGGTTAGGTTAATAAAGTAACTTCATTAAAGGGTCAATTTTTTTTTTAATGCCGTTTTATGTAAAATTCTACATTGTTTTTAATTACTTTAATGCGAATTCTCTATTATTTTCTTAATTAAAAGTTTTTCATCTTGCTAAAATATTAGTTGAGGCTGAATAACTAACTATACAGTGTTGTTTGTATATGCAGTGGTTGCTTTACATGTAGAATAATCTATGAGATAATAACTTTTATCCAATCATACATTTATATAAATTAAGTAATTTTTTATTAATAGTATCATTAAATATTAAAATAAGTAAGCAACTGAACTTTTTTATCAGGCAACATAATCTTTAGTATTGCTAAGTTTGATCGACTTCTGTATCTCTGATGTGTTTTCTATTGATGCAAGATTAGAGATGTTAGCAAATTATTGTAGATTTAATTCACTAACGAATACTACTTGGAAAAAAAAAAACTGATTTATATTAAAAGTAAAATTCTGACATTATATCTGCAATGAAGAGCAAATAAAATTTAAACTTCACTAGATCTCATTTTTATGCATAATGAAATAACATCTTTCTGAAAAGTGTTTTCTCAGCCAATAATAACGAAAACAATTACTGATACAAAATCGCATCAGTTTGATTTCAACTTTTAAAATGTAAATACTTTCTTATTCTTTATATTTTCTTGAGTATTATTAATTAAATAGAGTTGTGTTTTTTTATATATTTCATATTTACTCTATTTATCAATTAATTTCAGATCTTTTCTATAATTCTCCCACATTTTTAATTGTTCAAGTTAGCCAATACAGTCATTTCTGAACACCCCGTCGATAATTCTTTTATTACTTTTCTTGTTCTGATATTTTATAAACAAGATATTTAGTAAAATGTTTTTCTTCTTAATTTTGTCACAAAATAATTTATTTTTATGTATATAAATTATGTTTAAACGTATGCATTCACAAATTTGCAAATTTAGTCAAGAAAACGAAGTACTGGAAAATTGTTTATTTAACGAGAATTAAATTCGAATCTCATGGTTTAAAACATTATCCTTAAAGTATCCAAAGTAGAAGAAATATATGCCCTCATGTATGTATGCAATACAAAACACGCTCACAACATATATATTTATTTGTACTACTAAATACTTTAGTTAAAAAAATACTTACTCTTTTTGTTTTTAAGTCTATCTTTCTTTTCTACTACGGAAAACTAACAATGCGTTCTCCGTAAAACGATTGAGAGAGTAGAGAGTGTGTTTAAATATAAATCGAAGAAATCAAATTTAAGCGTTCATTTTTTATTTACTCTAGTTGTACCCCTTTTTCCCTTCATAAAAATACGGAGTTTAACTTATAAATTTCATGCGACTTTTTTATTTATTTAAAGAATGTGCGTATTTTTATATTAATTATGTTGATTACAATACACATAAACATATATTTATGTGTGTGAGGAGAGTGAATTGCTCTCTAAAACACTCAAGTTAGTTATTATTTTTAAAAATAAAACTTATTTTGAGGTTTTTTGTTGGTTTTTAGATTTATTTATGCATTTTTAAAATCATAATTTTTTAATTGTCGTTATTGATTTTTTGTACATATATATATATTTATAACAAATTTATTGAATTCAGTTTGTTGCTTAGATGAGTATAATTAATAATGAAATTAAATATTTCAAAATATCTATTAATAATATTTTGACTGTATAATTTATCAGAGATAATTATATTTTTATAATTTGTGTGTGTGTGTGTGTGTGTGTGTGTGGCACACTAAAGCTTAACTTTAATGTAAATATTATTTCTAATACATGGGTAGATTTATGGGGAGATTCATAAGCACATCCATTTGTACGTTTGATTTCTAATTTTAATAAAAAAAATTATTAGTAGTACGTTTGAGTTATAATATTAATCGAGTAATTAGTATTAAAGAGAGTCTTATAAACATTTTATTTTTTCATTCAATACTTTAGAAAATTTATGCTAAGATATTGATATATTAAGTTAGACTAAAGTTAGAATGAAATTAATGTAATTACTTTCATATTTATTTATTTATTCTTTTTTTGTTCTCTCTTTAATAAAGAGACTTCATAAAGTTTTGCGAATTGCATATAATGTGCTCACTTCTGTTGACCTGTGCTACCTAAAACATCCGTAAATTATTTAATTTGCTACTACTTTACCTAACTATTGGGGAACACTCCCAAACAAGTAATTGTCCAAGGAAAGAAACTAAGTATTGTTCATCGGCTTAAAAACCCGTTTCTTCGTTCTTTTCTTTTGAATTGTAGTAAATCTTATTCCGCAAAAGATTTACAAAGAAAGTCAGCTAAATGTTATAGTTTGCTTTCTCTTCCGAAGTTTACACATTAAGTTTGATCTTTTAGAAATTATTACTACAATTATATATATATAATTCTGAGAATCTAAGAATGGAAAATTAATTAATTTTATTGCTTTTATAAATGCATAAACATCTCAGGTTTCTTTCTTCCATTTTTAACTAACAGTTCTCAAAAGAGAAGATAAATCATAAATATATTGATATCAAGGAAACTAATTATATATTTGTAATTTTTATTCACATTTTTATATAAACACTAATTATTTATTTAGATTAATAATAAAAGCTAAGAAATGGTATATGATTGGGCTTCTAATGCGTAAAAATAATTTTGAAGACAGGGCATGGAAAGCTTGTACGTATGATAGGATTGCGGTAACAATAACAACAAAATCAAATTTATGGTTGAACAATTAATCATCTTTGTCAAATGTTGGAATGTTAAAACTCGAAATATTTTCCAAGTTTTTAAATTAATTTTTTGCTTTTATTCTAAAATACGAACAAAGTAAAATTATAGTAATAAAAGATTATTTAGTGAGGGGGTGGAAGTTGAAAGGAAAAAAATTATATTGCAAAATAATAATAATAAATGATTAAGTATATTAATAATGTAAAATTTTGAAAATGGTGGGTAATTAACAAGCCAAAAAAATTGTTTTTTGTTTTGTTTGTTTCGTCATCTTAAAGAAAGACTGAACGGCTAAAACAAAAATAACAAACCGAACAATAACAAACACAATGATTCGTGTCAAGGTTATTTGATGATAAGTTCTTAGTCTTTCAAATAAATAAGATGGAACTCAAATTCGTGAGCTGTATTTTATAATAAATTTAAACAAATCAATAATAAAAACACAACATCCTTATATAACTTGGATTTTTAATTTTTCAATTTATTTTAATTAATTACTGTTTATTCTTAAAATCTAGAATCTAAATCTGTTTTATAATTATCATTTTGAAAAGTCGAAAGATATAATTTTTCCGAACTTTGGGATTCTAATACTCTGCACTTTTTGGATAATTGTAATAAATAAACAATTCACTTTTTTTTTTTTTGACAACCTCTTCCTTTTAAATTTTTTATCTCAAAATTATCAGTTATCTTTTATTTTTATGTAGTGGTTTTTATTTAAAGAATATATTTTAAATGCCATTTCATAATTGATGTGCCTGTTTATGAGAATATATTCCAGATTAGCAAGATGAATACTCTTCTCTTATAACTATGAAGTACTAACTCTTAGGCTCTTTATAGTTTGACGCACTACTAGAAATGGCAGACTTTGGAACTCAAGATCAAGGACCACAATCAAGCCCTGTCGCTTCAAATGGTCCATATCCTTATAAAATTTCAACCAACAAATTATTGGATTATTTTTATTTATTAACTTTTAGACAAAATACATAATTTTTATTATATATATTTAATTAAACCATGATACCTTATTTGAAACATATAAAAAAATATGTAAAAATATCTAATTTCACTTTCTCTATTAGAAGAGTGAACTGCTTTGTGATAGCTGGCATTATATTTTAGATAAAAAGAAATGGTAGTGACTTTTTTTATTCAGGAGTTCATAAATTCTAGTGCCAGAACTACGAATCTAGAATCCATTCTGGGACCTTCTAATCTCAAGTCAGGCACTGTTTTGGCTGCACCAAACTGCGCAGAGCAAACAACAGAATCAATCTTCCGATCTCCAGATTGCATGTCTGATGCTGTACTAACTGCTCCAAAGGATTAAAAAAAAGGATTTAAAAAGTGACTTTTTTTGCAGTTAAAACAATCTCTTAACTGACACTAGCAAATAATATGCAAATATTCAAAAATAAAAATGACTAATTCAGGAGAAACTATATATTTATATTGTTGTAAGGATAAAATTATTTGATAATTTTTTAAACATTTGAATATATAGTTTAGGATATATTGATTTCTGAAGAGATCTAAAATCTTGTATAATTCTTGGCATTGTCATATTTTTTTATATATAATTCATATGCAAAGTTGCAATAAAAATCTACCTAAACTCATTATTGGTAAAACAAATTTGCATATTTTATTCCTACCATATTTTAAAAAATTGTTGTTGGCATTTAATTTAGGAGTCATTATTAGCTTGATTAATTCTCTTGCAGATTGATTTTTGCATGTACTGTAGTGACAGTTTTTTTCAACTTTTGATTTTAGTTTTAAACTGTTATCCTTTATCAGAATTCAATAAATTGGATGTGATTTAGTAAAAGTATACTTTACAAAAGAAAAACATTTTAAAAAATCATATTTAAACTTTGCAAATATTGAAAAAATAAGTTTATAATCAGAACAATGGTCATACAATAACATTCCGTGGTCTGCCGGAAAATAGTCTTCAGAAAATCAAAATCTTTTTTCATATAAATCTATTTTTAAAAGCAAATGAATGAATGTTAATCTCTGACAAATTTATCAAATTGTACTTCAAAATTTTAAAATTGCTTTATAATTTTAAGAATATCTTAAAAGATCCTAACACAGTGTTATTAATGACATTTAGCAATCAGTTTCACAAACCTAATAACTATTGTTGTTTTCAATACCCTAGAATTTGTTCTATTTTTAAAAATAAACATATATGAAATAAATGTGTAATCAAGGATACTTTTGATTTTTAATAACTATTATATAATTATTGTGTCACAATAATCACAAATCTTAATAAACAGCACAAAAAATCAAGTTTTTAGTTATTTCAAAAATTTTCTTGAAGTAATCTTGCAAATTGATCTTGGAATTGATTACTAAGGACTAAATCTATCCAACATGTGGAGGTAGGACTAAAATATTTTGATAATTTCTACCTATTTTCTTGTATTGATCTTTCTATTTTTTTTTAATTAAAAGATTAATATTTGTCAAGTGTTGGTGGTCGAGTGGTCAGCACAGCAACCTTACAAGCAGTTGTCCTGAGTTTGCAGGTTTGCTTCCTGGCTGATGCTTTGACACATAGAAATAAAAATAATAATATTTGAAATTTCTATGTATTCTGATTTTGGTGTTCAAAAAAATTACAAAATATCTCAATAGATGGCTGTGCAAGCACACTTAAAAGGAACACGGACAGTTTTATTTATTGGCTGAACTTCAAGTTGTTTTAAACTATATTAATTTACAATTTTTTATTGTGCAGAAAAAAATTAATCTCTAATCATGCATTATTGCAGATTTATAATAGATACAAAACAGCATATGTTCTGAAGTTAGTTTCCTTCTGCACAATTGCAGATTTTCAACACTTAATAACAGCTATTTTTTAATAAAACTTTTAAACTTTTTTTAAAATCTGTTCTATAAATTAGGTAATTTTCTTCAGAATAATTTGGAATAATTAGTTTCAAGTAAAACCAAACTATATATGTCAGTGGTCAATAAGTAATTAAAATATGCAATTACTCATTACCTATTTAATATGCAAGAATGCTTCAAATACCAATGATTTTAATAGAATTAATTTAACCATAGAAGATTCATCCAAACAATGCTCTCTTTGAAAAAAATGTATTTTTATGTAAGTTTGAAAATAGAAATTTAGACCTAATATTTTACCATATTTATTAAAGAAAGTTTGTTTTTTAATTAAATTTCTATAATTATATATTTCAAAATTGAAATAGAAAGCATTTTAAAAAATATATATTTTAAAGCATTTTTTTTTACTGGTAATGTAATAAATGCCTATATTATAAACTTTGAAACAATGAAAACAAATAATTATTGTTATAATTATTATGTATAAAAGATTATTCAAAAATATTAATTGTAATTAAAGTTTAAAAATATTTACTTCTGTATGTTTAATTAAAGAGGATTTGAACTCAGACTTTCAAGATTCCTTTAGTTATTTAATCTATCCAATATAACCAATACACAAGAACACCTACATGTGAAAAAGATAAATGATCTCCAATATGTGTATTTTGTGCTGGTTCAACACTCATCAATTGGACATGATCATCATCTCCCACACATAGTCCAATCATAATAAAACAATAATAGTAAAGTATTTTTAAAATGTCTGGCAGAAAAATTGTAGTGTTTGTTAAAAATAAAAAAATTATAATCACAAATGCAATTTGTTTGTTTTTAAGTGTCTCCATCTTTTAATGAAACTGTAATTAAAATTTAAAAACATTAAAATGAATATATAAATTACAAATTAAATAAGAGTGCTAACAATGTTGTCAAGCATGATTTCATGTAAAATGCAATTTTAATAATTTTATATTGTTAGTAAAATTCCTGCAGGAAAGATTACTATATATATAATAATAATAAAAAGGCATCACTTAATATTAAAAATTTCAGCAACATAGTTGTATGTTATGGTGTTCCAAATATACTTTCCTTCTGCTTAATTTGATACCTTATAATACACAAGTAGCTTTGCAAGCAAATTTAATGCTAGATAATGTCATATTTGTTACTATTAATTTTCAGCATAACTTTATTCATATATATATATATATAATTTGTTTATACTACAATATCAAATCCAATAAGGGCATTGTCAGTTTTTCAATGAAATGGATGGTTGGGTAGTTAGAAGGGTGAAAAGATTAAAACCTGTACAGTAAAGTTTAAGGAATTGCTATCTTAATATAAATCAACACTAATTGTATATGTGTGTGGGAGATTATGATCTGGTCCAATTGATGAGTGCTGGTTCTGCACAAAATACATATATTGGGGATCAATTAACTATTTCATGTGTATGTAGTCATGTGTGTCAGTTGCTTGAGATAGAATGGAAGATGAATATAGACTGAAAAATTCTAAGTCAAATCCCTCTACTTACATATATATATATATATATATATATATATATATATATATATATATATATATAAGGTAAAACTGATCATAAATAGTCAGTAGTGAGATAAAGATCTCTTCAACAGCTCTCCAAAAAGAAACAGTGAAAACTAAACTTAGTAATAATCAATTGATGTGGGTTTGGATTTTCTTTCTTGTTTTACCCTTTAGCTATTTAACACAATAAAAACGTGTATTTAAAATTTTTATTCTGCCACATACTCTTGAAATACATGAATAAACATCTAAAAAAGGTAAGGCGTCAAGCATTGTTGGTCAAGTGGTCAGCACAGCTGCCTTACAAGCAGTTGTCCTAGGTTGACAGATTCACTTTGTGGACGATGCTTTGACATATGAAAAAAAATGGTAAGGTATTTATTTATGTGTTTCAAAAATGTAAGGTGAAGTAAAGTTTGAAATATATTTAAGATATCATACATGGATATGAAAAAGATGGATGGAGTTGGATTAATAATAACATGGGTTTATATTTAATAAAAATAGATATATTAATATAGAAGTTTAAATATATTTAGGCTAAAAATAATGTATATCTAATCTGATAAATATTTTTATCTGAAAGTTTGTATTGATGGCATTTTATTTCTAATTATACATTGGAAGGTATTAAATGTCTTTAAAATTTCAAACTTTATTTTCAATTTTTCAATTCCATTTAAGTATTAGTATCAGCCATGCAGGTTAGTATGTAAAATAACGTTTCAAGCATTGTTTTTCTTGTCCCATCTTCAAATAGTTCTGGTCTGGCCAGTTTAAATACTAACATGAAAATACCAACATCATCTGGAAAAAAGAAGACTATTATTCAAAACATTGTATTACATACTAACATGTGTGCTACAACTAACATCAGAATGTATTAGAAAAGTTTTTTAAAATAAAGTTCAAATTTTAAAGATATTTTCAATTAACTCTAGATGATGGATGAATCCATATATATTATTAACAATCATTAACATATTTATTTAATGTGGGTGGTATCAGTTGTGGGAGGGCAAGAAATGTGTTTATTGGAGATCAATTTATAATAAACAGTAAGGCATGTATGAAACTCTCTTCTGAAAGAGATATGAAGTCTAAGCACCAGGATGCTAAAATCATATTACAGCAATACTTTATCAATGATAATTTGCTCTACACAATTTAATGCAATGATAAAAGAATAATGGACTTTGGTGCTCAAGGTTTATTAACTCAGATTTGTCACTTTCACTGCTCAAATTTCTTATGATTTTCCCAACAATAACCCATTTTTACTACTTTCTAATAGTAGTTTGTCATTGCCTGCCATTTTCTTAGTCCAATTGTTGTTAACTTCTTAATATTTAGAGCCATCATATATTTTAATAAAACATTTACATTTTAATAATACTTAATATAGATATATAAATTATTACTTTTCCAAAAAAATTTAAAATAGATGTTACATTATATTAAAGTATAATGTTCTTTTGAACAGGTTTTTAAATTTCAAACCGACTTATGCACACAAAATGAACCATATGTATGTGTGTATGTTGTAGAGTAAATATCTAAGGGTAAAAAACTAAAGATAAATACTAAAAGGGCTATGTCAAGTGTTGTTAGCCGAGAGGTCAGTGCAGCTGCCTTGCAAGAACGCAGTTGGTTACAGACAGTTGTGGGTTCGCCTCCCAGCTGATGCCATGACATAAGGGAAAAAATGCTAAAAGGGATAATATAGTGATCATCACGTTTTCTGAAAGAATGAATTTAAAGAAATTAACATTTATAAATATTTTGGTTAAAATATTAATATAATTGAAAAGAAAAATGACATTAACATCACTAGCAAACTCTCCACACAATAGTGGCACCTGGTATAAGCCTTAGTAATCATGAATGCAAAAAAGTTTGTGCATAAAATCCTTATCTAGTGTTTACTCATCCAATATCTCCAGACTAGTTTCTAGCTTATGGCTTTCATCAGTGAGGAGCCTTCGATCTGAGAGCACTGCACCTTGATCTTAGGATCTAATGCAACCCTCCACCGATTAAAGTCATAAAACTAGATACTAATCTGTGGATATTGGATGAATAGGCTCTAGATAGAGATATGTACAGATTTTCTTGCGTTCATTGATTACTAAAGCTTGCACTGAATTGCACTACTGTATTGAGAGTTTGTTACTGATGTTAACCACTTGTTAAGCATAGGAAATGGTGATCATGTGATATTTTGTTGGTTTTATAAAAATGAAATTAATCATAAAATTAAACTTAGATAATATGCTTTTGATACGATAACTTAGTATTAAAAAAAATAGCTATTGTTCTTGAAGAAGTTTTTTAATAAATGAGTTCAGCTGTGTTTACGTAAGAATGTGCAGTTATGTTAATTAATAAAATAGCAATGCAGAGATTGAAGGTTAAATTTTAGATGTTAAAAACATTTTAAAGAAAGACATATTAGGCTTAATAAAAAGAGATTGAAAATGGAAATGCAAGAATATGAGGACAAATAGGTAACCACTTATATAATGGACCTGGTCTGGACATTTTACTAAACAATAAGATGATAGAAGATGATCAGCTTAAGTTCTAAACTATATTCTAAAATTAAATTTAAGAGACCATATGTGAAATAGATAAGGAATTTTGCCTAATGATGTGTGGGGCAGGGAGCTATGGGTTAGGGAAACTGGATTAAAAGAAATTGGATTAAAAGAAACTGGATTAAAATTTAAAAAACTATCCTGCTGCAGTAAACTTACAATGATCAGAAGTGATAGTGATGGTAAAAAAATAGCAAATTATTTAAAGGATTTATAATAAAAGAGAGAAAATGGGAGGAAAACTGAAATGTCGTTCCTTAATTATAGATAGTGAGTGAAGATGAATTTGGATTAGGGTAAAACCAATACAAACAGAAATTGTATCAAAATAATCTTAAATATATAACAGTTATTTAAAAGCTCATACATCTGGTAGTTTTCATCTGGAATCTCATGACTACTACAGTTTGGTGTCCAATAGAGATAAGTAAGTGTTTTGTTAAAAAAATAATAAAGCATCATTCTAATTAAAATATAACGATTGTTGTTTTTTTTTAAAAAAATAAAAATAAATAAATACTACTCTACTAGTATAGGCAATAGTCTTTTAAAAAGTAGACATATTAGGGTAGCCATTTTGATTGAATTTTTTTTTTTAATGTAGGCTGGTACTAACAGTGTTTTACACACCCAATTTAGGAAATATTTCAATCAGCAAAGAAAATGTCTGTATTGAATAAAATATGTGATATTTCTTACTGTATTAGGTCAGTAAATACATTCAATAGCTTAGTTCAATGTTGAAACTAGTGGACTTTAAAGCTAAAAGTCTTTGAATAATTTTTGAGGAAGAAAAGTAAAAGAAAAATATCTGGAGAATTAAATAAAACTGTTGTGTTAAGGCTGTGTTACTTTGATGCCCTTCTTCCTGAATGTCACTTTAATGCTCAAACGTCATTAGATCTCTTAATTAACTACCCATAAGATTATATACGGATGGATATTTAAAAAAAAAAAGTAAAATTCCGAAAAATAAATACTTAAATATAAATATCACTGAAAATAGTTTGAGAGTTTATTTAATGTTATCACAAAGGAGATCGCCTTGATAACAGGTTGAAATAGTTTATTGATATTGGGATTGCATAAGTGTTGACGGGTTTTAATAATATATATCAAGTAAAAATACAAATATTCAATGTTTGTGATAATTAAATTTTGCAATTATATCTTGAATTATCTCCATTTAATTTTAATATTTATACTTTTTAAAAAAAAATTCAAATTAAACTTTTTAAATATATTCAACTCTTCTTAATAATTCTCTAATTAGTAGATGACACGAGATAATATTGCTCTCTCTTCTTCACATGTTACTAGCCTATGCGATAGTCGAAGAAGGGAATAATGCCACTTGAAATGGTGTGACATATAAACTTGTGTATTATTACAACAGGTAAATATATTTAAAAAGTTTAAATTAAGTTTGAATTTAAAAAAAATAATAATAATAATTATAATTGTGATGAAAATAATTCAACATATAATTAAATATATGGAATGATTTTGATTTTTTATAAACTGATAAAAATAAACATACAATCTTTATCATCTCGTTAAACAACTTATTTATCTGAGAAAAATAAGATCTATTTCAAAACTTCATAATTTTTTTTATACATTTATGAGATTTTATTATGTTGTCTTTTGTTTCAAATATCTTTATTGTTATTTAAGGACTTTATTTAATTCCAAAAAATATGTATATGCTTAATTAAAAAAGAATACATAACAGCAAAAATAACTACTGAAAAATAGTATAGTCTTCCATATTCATGACATTTGATTTCAAGATACATTGCAGATATCGAAATTCGAGAATAACAAACCTATATATATATATATGTGTGTGTGTGTGTGTGTGTGAATATGTGTATATGCGAAATAAAAATTAGAAATTTAATTATTTGTTTATAATTTTATTTATTGATTTCATTGAGAATAACTGAAATGACAGGTATAAGAATTTAGGGCAATGTAGCCAAACATCATGTTTATAAAAAGTCATATCTGAAATGACAGGTATAAGGATTTATGGCAAGATGGCCAAACTTCCTGTTTATAAGAGCCATATCTGAAATGAGATGTATAAGAATTTATGGCAAAGTGGCCAAGGTTCATGTTTATAAGAGCCATAACCGAAATGACTGGTTTAAGGATTTAGGGCAAGATGGCAAAACTTCATGTTTATAAGATCCATATGTTAAAACTGAAATATATTCAAGAGCCACAATTAAATTTTTGAAATATTCAACAAAAACCAATATTTGACTTATAATTTTTCAGTAAGTAATATCAATGTATTATATTTTCAAGAAACAGTAACAATAAAAGGAACGATAACGACACAAAAACAATCATTACAAAATTCCCACAACAAAAGAATAAAGTATGTATGGTTTCAAAATAAACTGTAAGCACATCATACTAATATAACTTATACCATGATTTTATTTCAAAGGTATTGTGAGGACCACATAGGACCATCTAAAGAATCACATGTAGCCCACAGTTTGTCCATGGTTGACTATAGAAATCATGGATAGGATCGATGGATGTTTAAAAGCTATTCTAAATGTTAACAATGAATTAAAATGTGTTTGAACCTATGAAAAGGTTATACAGAGTCTTTATTAGAGCTACAGAATTATTCCATTTTAAAACACTTAAGATTTACTGACATAGGCATATAGTTTTTGATTTAATTAGCATAATTCTTTTACGAGGTTGAAGGTAGTTATTTTTAAACCACAGATCTTCATCTCTATATATACATGAGTTGAAGCAGAAAAATGAATATCGGCAACTTGATTCTAACAAAATGATTTCAGATTATATAATGCTAAATTTTATGAATAGTTTATTTTAACAAGAATGAATAGACCATAGTATGTAGTATGCATGAATGACTTATTCATTATGACTGCAGAATATGTGTTTAAAACTTTTCTCTGAGAAATGTGGTTATTGGGAGAAGTTGGCATACCTATTTGATTATGATATCATGTGATGTTGGTGTTGCATTTAACAAACTTTTAAGGTCACACTGCTTATTTAACAAAAAACTATGTATACATATGCATTGTTATTTAGCAATGTCATGACAATTGAATTACTCAAAGTTTTATAATTCTGAGCAAGATTTTTCTCTGTTGTGTCTTGTGTTGTTTAATACAATAATAGAGTGATGTAACTATACCTGAATCAAAACTCAACCTAGCTTTTCTAGTGCATAAATGTCATATGCAATCCTTATTGACTGATCATCTTTTTTGAATGTTCCATTTGATGAAAGAACACTTACAACAATGTCTTCCAGTAAAAGCAAATTGACAGAGATCATGCTGAAAATATAGTAAAAAAATATTCGATTGTGAAATTGACTATTTGAGTTCAATAAAACATTTTGAATTAATATGCCAAAACTTTTTTCTTTTAGGATAGAACAAATTGTTTATTGATATGGCTAACTCTCTTACCAGATATGAATACTTGTAGCTATTCTGAAAAAAAAAAAATTGTTTTGAAACAACAATGTTATAGAAAATGTCATATGTTGTAAAATGTGTTGCTATTCTTATGATATGTAGTAGGAAAACATTGGAAAAAATTGTAACCCTGCAGTATGCCAATTTCTCAAATTTTAAATTTCTTGTGCTAGATAATTAATATTATGAATTACTATTGCACATGTTATGAAGACTAGAAGTTTTTCAGTAAATAAAAAGATGAAATCCATTTACATAAGCTGAGCTTTGATTGTAAATATGTATGGAGATGATAATCTGGACCAACTGATGAGTGCTGGTTTAGCATGAAAAATGTATATTGGTGATTATTTATCTTTTTGACATGTGTGTGATCAAGTGTATCAGCAGTATGAGATAGCATGGAGGGTTGAGGGTCATGTGAAAGTCTGAGTTCAAACCCCCTATATATTAACTGCTAATTATAAATCAATGGAATTAAATAGAGAATGAGTTGAAAATTCTTGCCCTATTGAATGAGATTACATGTACCAAGTTATTTCTTCTGGGCACTATTTTTTGAGTGTTTATTTGACCTTTTAGACATAATTTTATTAATATATTTGTATAAATAAGCTACATCTTTTAATATATGTATATATATTTATATTATATATACCAAAATAAAAATATGATGAAATATTTTTCAAGTATTTTAAATATTTTTATTTAATAATCTTTCGACTCAATTTGCAAGTTTTCAGAAATTTAAAAAAAAAGTCGAATACATAATTTTAAATATTTAATTAAAAAATAATTATATATTAAACACTACTTAGTAAGTAATATTTACTAAGGCAATAAACCTCAAGAATGCGCGCTTGAAAATGCGAAGGTAGGGACCTCTACAGGTCTTAACCACAAGCTTTTAAAAAATTATTTAACTTGATTATATCAAATTTTACCCCCCCCCCCCATCAAAAAGAGACTTACTTGAAAATTATTTAATTATTATTGCTCTAATACTACCAAAAGAAATTATTTTTATTATGCAAATTAATTTTTATAGTAGTACCGACAATTTTCATCTACAGATTATAATTGTAACTACAGTTTAAAAGTAGTAATCAAAGAAATCATATCAAATTTAACGAAGGGTAATATAAACAAAAAGATTCTCTGAGAAATGAAAAGTACATGATTTACACAATGAGTAAAAAGAAAGAATATGATAATTAAGTTCTGTGTAACAATATAAACTAATTTTTTTCTTGAGTACTCTATTTTTGAAAAATAGAGTCCATAATTGCAAATATTTAGTTGGTGAACCAGTAGATATAAATAAGCAGAAAATAGAAGATTGATAGAAATACAATATGATCTAGTTCCTCACAATGCATTAAATAAAAGTGAAGACCTTTTATGGTTATTGATTAGACAGTATGAAATATTATTGCTAAATTTACACTGGGATGTTCATATATTATTTCTTCAAATGAGTCAGTAAAAACAAGAAGAGTAATTAACTTTTATCTAAACTCTGCATTTACTTTTACATTTACTATATTAAAAAAGTCAATAATTTTTCCAAATTTTTATTATATAATTTATTGTTGACCTCTTTTCTTCCAAAACGTAAGCTTGTGGTTAAGATCTGTAGAAGTCCCTACTACCGCATTTTTACCACACATTCTTGAGGTTACAGCCTTAGTAAATATTACTTACGTAATCATTTTTCTAATTACTTTTGAATGTTATTTTTCTATTTCTTTTAAACATTTTTATTAATTTAAAATGAAACAACAATATTAATATGTATAATTTCAAAGAAAAATAGGATTTAATAAGAGAACAATAGGACATTTTGGAAATGGAAATAAGACATTTTTACGTGCACATTTTTGAGGTTACAGCCTTAGTAAATCTTACTTACATAATCATTTTTCTAATTACTTTTGAATGTTATTTTTCTATTTCTTTTAAACATTTTTATTAATTTAAAATGAAACAACAATATTAATATGTATAATTTCAAAGAAAAATAGGATTTAATAAGAGAACAATAGGACATTTTGGAAATGGAAATAAGACTTAATCAAGAACTCTTATACATGTACTGGAAAAGTGGATTATTTATAAATATGATTGGAAAATTTTAGAAGACAATTTGGAGAAAAGATAAAGTGGCTGAGTAAATATAAGAATAACATATTGAAAGAAAGAAATTAATAAGAAAAAGTGGAATAGTAAGAGATACTTTCAAGAAAAGCAAATAAAGTAAAATAAAGAAAAAGAGAATAATTATCTGAAGAAGGTAAATATTATGACATTTAGCTAATCAAATGATCTATTGTGTCTTCTGGATTCTACATTAGGCTATATGTATGTCGATTTTTTAAATTTGTATTTCATTAACATTGTTGACTACTATTGTATTATCAATTTTAATTTCATTTTTTTCTAAAGTACAACTCCGAATTTTTATTTTGTATAAATTGTAGTCGTTCAGCAAGCAATATTTGTAAATAAACAACTATTTTTAAAATAAATAAATAAAAGATTAGACTTGAATTAAATATTAGCTAGTTTAGGTCTTTTTTTTTTCTACTGTACATATTTTTTTACTTAGCTTCTAATATCCATAAAGTCTTTTTAATTTTCAATTTCTTTAACAATATTATATTTAATAAAATCTCAAGATATTAAGATATTATAATATTAGATATGCATGCTTTATTTTGTTTATTTAAAAAAAAATCTTAATTAAGAAACTATTAATAATGAATCTTGTAATGTAAAATATTTTCAAAATGTTTGGAAAAAATCAATTAATGGGGAAAAAAATCTTAGAAATATCCAAAATGCTGCTAAATTATTGTTAGAGTGCTAATTTTTTTATAATGAAAAAACTTTGCTATAAGTATTTTTAAATGTCTCTGTATGTTGTATCAAGTATCTATTGGATCTAAGTGGATTCAATATATTATTATTATTATTATTATTATTATTATTATTATTATTATTATTATTATTATTATTATTATTATTATTATTATTATTATTATTATTATTATTATTATTATTATTATTATTATTATTTTCATAATAATACAAAACTGATGTATTACAAATGAAACTTGCATTATACTGAAAATATTTTATTTATGTAATTTCTCAAATAATTTAGAGGCCAGAAAACTATTTCTAGTTGTATAACTTTGGCTTAGATTTGATAATTTTGACACTAGGTCAACCTCTGCAATATTTGAAATGTAATACTTTATATATATATATATATAATAAATATAACAATAATAAACTATTATATACAGTCTTTCAATCTGCAGAAGCAATTCTTTAACCTGCCTCCACTGCCGTTAAATTCAAAAAACAAAACAAAAAGCTTTCATTTTGTTTTTTGGAATTCAACGGCAGTAGAGGCAGGTTAAGGAATTAATCAAAAATACTTCTGCAGATTGAAAGATTGTATATAAGAGTATATTACTATTATATTTATTATTTTTATTGTTATTACAATGGTTTTTTAATTAACGGACATTTTATTTGTAATATATATATATCTGAATATGGTAAGAAGGTCAAACAATTGGGAAAGGAGGTTCATTAACAACATATTTAATTAATAAAAATATTGTTCAACTATTAGCAAGCCTTACATTAAATATTCTTCCACATTGGAACTTTTTATTTTTACAATTAAATCATATATAATATATTGATAATCTTAACATTATTTATTACAAATGTAAACTTTCAAGTGATATACATTTTACAATTAAACATTTTATATTTTAAAAATATGAAAATAAATATCTAAACAAAGTTTTACATATATTAATGGAGCAAGTGCATGATTGGATATAATTTATGCATTCAAAAAATTAGAATAATAGAGATATTTGAATTTTAAGATATTCAAAGAAGGCTATATTTAGAAATAGTTAATGTCAAAGAAACAAAAAAAAATCTAAAAGTTAATAAATTATTTATTGTTATTAAAATTTTAAAAAGTGTTTACCATTTTGAAAAAATGATTTTTTTTTACCCAGTAAAAAATGCTTCCAGTTGAAAACATTTTAAGTTATCTGTTTTAAAATAAATTGTTTTCAAAGACAATCTAGTGATATTTTTGATTTAAAAATAAGCCTTTTACAAAAATATTGCATCATAACTTTTAATTTGTAAACAAATTATTAAAAATTATATTTTTCCTTTATAAATCTACAGTATTTAGTCTTGGGCTAAAACACTCAGCCAATCAGAATTCTTATTTCTATTGATTTGCGTTGCTAATAGGGTACTGTCAATCATGTAAAAGGTCATATAATGCTGACATCTTCAGATATTTTTCAATTAATACATTAAAATTACCATTGTGGGAAAAGAAAAGCTGCAAACCACACTGTAGGATTGTATATAGGCTTAAAACAATATAAAAAGATATGATCACTGCACCATTGTAATGCCCAAAGCCACTAATCTGCTTGAAAATATTACTTATTTTTCATCAAACAGTAAAATAAAATTTTAAAGTTTATTTCTGTGCTAGAGGCAATCTCTAGTTTAGTAAATGATTAGTAATAATCATTACTATATTTACCTAAAGTGAATGGTGTCAAAGATGTGGGTTGATTTAATTTGACACTTGTAATTCAAAATGTAATTAAATAACATTAATAAAATCTGAAAACTAAATCACTGATATAAATTTATTACATGTAATAGTAATGTTTACTTCAGTAGAATAAATTATGAACACATTACAGTTTTATTTATTTTCATCAGAGGCTAATCTGAATATTATTTAAAAACTTCTTTATCCAAACAGAATTTCAAAGATGATCTTTATCATTTTACAATAAATAAATTAATTTGCATTTACATGCTTACAAACAAAATTAAATAAAAGATATTCATTAAGTATTTATAAATGAATTACCAATTTTATAATTAATCTTTAGATAAATTATATCCAAATTGCTAAGCAGAGAAGAAAAGAAAGAAATCACTGAAAAAGAAAAAGTAAGTTTTTCAAAATCTTTTATATATTTTAAATAAGATTACATTGAAATGCTAAGTGAAAAGATGCTCTACTTTAAAAAAAAAAAACAAAGAGGTTTAATTAATAAAAGTAAATTGCAATTGGGCAATAATGATATCTGCTATTTTTTTATTCCATGCTCCCATTTATGATGGATAATACATAGTTGAAGGGGTACAGTACTTTCCAACATCTATATATAATATTGATATTTTTTACATGTATATTATGCATATAGAAATTAGCATTATAGAATAAGTAAAATTTGAAATAACAATAATGCAGTTTTCAATAATAAATTTAAAAAGCACAATTACATATATATATATTAATGTGTATATAGTACTCAATCAATCAAAAAATAATAACTTATGGCTGTGCATCTTTAATTAAAAAATAAAATAAAATGGACAATGAGGTGTCAGGCATTGATACTTTTAAGCTGTTAATGTATCAGAACAACTCAAATTAATTAAGATTAAACATGTTCTGCTGTTTATTATTAATTTTTATGGGAATATAAAACTAGTCTAGTTATTAGCAAGGCACAGTCTCTCTAGCTGTAATATTTTTAAGTCTATGTTGACTTTGGAATCTATATAAATCATCTCTACTTGCAGTTATCCAGCTCAAAATTTTAAATAAATTCTTCATTCAAACTTTAAACTTTCTCATGTAACAAAAACATTTCACCAGGTTTTTTTCTGCCTTTATTAAATCAGTAAATTTATTTTTATTGCATAAGAAAAATATTTTAATTCTTATTAAAATAGGAAAAATCCTTCATACAGTAGTGCCACTCAGTGCAAGCCAGAGTAATCAATGGATGTCAGAAGGCTTGTGCATATAATCTAGTGCCTACTCATCCAATATCCCCAGACTACTTTCTAGTCACCTAGCATCCATTGATTACTCTGATGTTTAGTGGTTTAATATTTTAATTCACTTATATTTTACAATGGTTTTAGTTTTATATTGAGAAAACATTTGATTACAGTTAATATTGTACCATATAAAACTTTTGAAGGAAAAAAAAATGGGGGGGGGGGGGTTAACCCAAAAGCATTAGTAAAAAATAAATTATGTAATATAACATTTTAAAATTTAGATAAAAAATAGCTGCTGTTGTATTGTAAAATATATTCAATTTATGTGTTTTAATATTTTTATATTTTGTTTACATATATATGTAAGTCAATAGGTTTGTATTTTCTTTTTTTGATAATTGCACTTAGCGTATCCAAATGTTCATTCTTCCACTTATTTGTCTTTGTGTTATGAATATGACTGGTCTAGTCAAAAGCAGTAGTAAACTGTAAAATAGTTAAAATTGTTTAATCTTTCATGTATAGAGGATTTTCTCTATTTATTGAATTATATATATTTGAACATTAAAAAATTGAAATATTATGCATTGATGCAGCACATACTGTAGTTTAACTCTATAAATGTTTATACTGATATAAAAATAAGCATATTTTAAAAGTTTGTCATATTATTAATAAAGTATATTTGAATAATATACAGAAACAATTTGTATTAGCAAAACTATACATAAAAACAGTAATGTGTTTAGTGGTGTAAAACTATAGATAGATAAAATTACTATTTATTTACAATTTTAGTGAAGTTTGGATTCACAATAAGGTAGTAAAATAATTTACTTTTTAACTGATTGACTGCTGAAAATGCTATACTTTCTTTTCCCAATAATATGAGACTACATATAAAATATTAAATGTTACATGAATCAAGAACACCATTAAAAAGACAATAAAGCTAAGAAAATATAATAATTATCATAAAATGAAAATAAAAATTTCTTAAAATTATTAATTTTAAATTTATTCATAAAATGTAAATATTTGTTTATTTAAAAATATTTTGCATAAAATTTATAATAAAATGATATATAAAAGTTACTTTTTGATTATAATTATTATTGTTGTTATTATTATTAACAGATTTTTTTTTAAAAAAAAGCAATGTTGATTGCTTCAGTAGATTCTCAAATCTGGATATGATATATTCATGTTCTTTTCTTATTTAACCCTTACAAAATCTGACATTTTATTTTGATCTACATAAAGGAAATTTTTAAAACTGCTCAATCTTTCACTTTAGTATAAAATCTTTAATTTATATTAAAACTCAATAAATTGGACATGAATTCTTTTTAATTTAATTTTATAAACAAATAATATTCTAAAAAATCTTATTTGACCTTTTTAAATATTTAAAAACTGACTTGTAAATAAGAACAAAGTATATAAATGTTACCAACAATGTTAGTTAAATCCTCTTACAGAAAATGAATAAATTCTTTTTTATTTTACATTTTTTAAAAATGAAAACAAAGGAACATGTATTTATGATAAATGTCTCCAATTCTACTTTAGAATCTGTTATTTGATTTATGATACAACACTGTCAATACTGACAGATAATGTGATTGCTTTTTTTTATATTACAGTCAAATTCATCAATTCCTATTTCTTAAAATAAAAGATAAATGAATAAATTAAAAGTGTACATGTGTATTCTTTTTATTTTAAATAATTACCAACCAATTAAGGTCTAAAAATAATCAAAATTATTTTATAAACAAGCAAAAGTTATATTTTTTTTATTCCAAAATCCTTGCTTCAAACTAGATCATATGTAAGTAAACATTTTCTGGGCATTTTTCTCTGTTATTAGCAATAAAGTAGAGACCTTAGTTCTTTGTCTAATCTTATATCTGATTGTTTATAAAATACTGATCTCTCCTTTTTTTTTCAATTAAAAAATCAATAAAAGCAATGTAACATTTACTTTATTATTAAAAAGTCTACCTAATACTACTTAAGGTAACAGAAAGACGGAAATTTAAAAATAAGAATAAAACTATCACACTTGTTTGGAAGTAAATAAACCATGTTTTCTAACAAATCTGAAAATTAACAATGTCAATATCAGATTTATATTAATTTGTTTTTAATTTCTTATTTAATAATAACATTAATAAGATGGAAAATGAAAATAAATTACTGATTGAATTTGATCAATTTATGTACATATATATTATATACATTTTATGCAATTCCATATACATTGTAAATATTATGTCACTAATTTCTTTTAGAAACTAAAAATAAAAATGTAGTTAATATTTTGCAATATTTTATTTTTGCAATTAAAAGTAATTTTACATCAAGAAAATGTATTTCTATATAACATAAAAATTTAATTATTAAAATTGTATTAATCTGAAAGCACCTGTCAATTTATTTAAAAATTTAATACATGAATATTCCACACTTTTTTTAGATATATATATATAAGGGATTTTTAAAAGTTATATCTTTTTCAAATAAAAATTTCTTTAAATATATATAAAATGCATTGTCATTTAAAAAAATATCATTAGAAAATAGAATAAATTTCCAATAGCATGACATATCATAAAAATACATAGTATATATAACTTTTTCCTATACTTCATCGATGATAAATTCACTGATATTTAACTTCTAAATGCTAGCAGCCCATGGAGAGAATAATAAAATTCAATAACCCAAACAATCACAGATAACAGAAATTTTGAATTTATGGTTTTTATATTTTTATAAATACACCAAACAAAAATAAACTGCTTTTTTAACAAAAATAAATAAATAAACATTAAAAATTATATTGTTAATAAATTTTAATCCTTAAACTGCTGTTTTAATTTTAAGAATTCCTATAGACAGATTCAATTAAGTTTCTAACTTTAGATTGGTCAATTATAGCATTGGCAGTAAAAATATATTTGTATTAAATATTATATTTGTGTTAATTCTTTCAGGTTCAATCTGGCCCCCAAATTTTAGAATAGACTCCAAAAAAGAAAATGTTTATTATGACACTATGTTTGATTTTTTTGTGTGAGTGCAATTAAATCTTTTTTACATCTATTAGAAAATTTATTTATAGGCTATATTAACTGAAACACACAGGCTTATTATATACCTGGGTTTATATATGTAATATATGGGGTATATGAGCACAGACTTTCACATGACCCACCACTCTCCACACTATCTCATAACACTGATACACTTGAACACATATATGTTGAAAAAATAAATAATCACCAATATACATATTTCATGCTAAACCAGCAATCATCAGTTGGTCTAGATTACCATCTCTATACATATATGCTATAAGTGCTCAGATATATATTAAGATAGCCAATCCTCATACTTTAATGGACAGGCTTCAATCTATTCCACACTCCAACTCTTCAACAGTCCATCCAATTGAAAATCTGATGATGGAATGCTCAAAAGCCACCCTAAGGCTATATTATGATATAGGCTATATTATAAATATTTAAGCCTTGTAATAATTAAAATTCTAAAACATAAAAAATTGATATATCAAAATTGTGAAAATAAGTATATAACTCACAGACTTACCAATAACAAAGGCAAACATCATTATTGACTTCACAATATCTATTTAACAAAGTTAAAAGAATGAAATATTAGATATTAGAATTTTTTATTATTAAAAAAATACATATTTAGAATTAGTTATCATCAAAGAGACAAAAGAAATTCTAAACATTAATAAAGTATTGATTAAAATATTTCACTTACAATTTTTACAGAAATGATTTTGTTTTTAGCCGGTAATAGGTTTTCTGTGGTAATTTCTATTTTTATGCTGTCTTTTTAATTTTTTTTTTCAAATACCTCCCCCCCCCAGTGATGTAATTTTTCATTTAATATTAAGTCTTTTACAAAAATATTGCATCATAGTCATTAACAATTACTGAAAATCATGTTTTTTGGCATTTAGTTGCAAGGAAATTAATGTAAAGCAGCAACTAATCATAAACTGCCACCTCCTTCATAGTTTTGTCAGAACAATAAAAGGTGCTTTCAATCACAGACAAAAGTCTGTAAAGATTCATATACTGCTGACATCTCTTGGAATCTTTTTAAAATACATTAAAAATGGAAGCTTCTTAGAAAGATTCACTGGAGCATTTCACACACTGTAATTTAACATATACAACACTTTTAACACTACATAGAAAAGTAATGATTGCAGCACCATCACACTGAATAAAATGTCAAATATGATAGTGCTATCACAAATTACTTTTGTGAAACAAAATAAAAATTAATTAACAAAAATTAATATGCTGTCGTCAACAAGAAAATATTACTTTCCATCAATTACAAGTTATAGCTATATGATGCTGATTTTTCTGGACTTGCTTTCTTCTAAAGGTAAATATTTTTGTAATAAAATATAAATTATTTTTCTCAAATAATAAATATTATAAAAATATCTTGTAAAAAAATGATAAGTATATTAACAAAATAGATAAAATGTATATTTTCCTTTACAAAATCAAAACAAAGAAATATAAAATTCAATTCCAAGTGTTCTCATGCAGAAATAACAAGAAACTACTAATCAGTGTGGCTATAGCTAGTATTTGGATTACTTGCAATAGGTTTAAATTCAAGTAGTAGTGATATATTAATTTAAAAAAATCTAACTGGCAGAATTATGTAGTGAAGTTTGTAATATAATATGAATATAGATCAACAAAATAATGCTAAAGAGAGCTGTAAAAGAATGAGTTAAAATCTGAACAACATAAAGTCACATTTGTTACCATTGAAAGAATTAACAAATAAACAATAATTTAACAAAATTATATTTTCATTGAATATTTTGGTAAATTATTTTTTATAGAGAGAAAAAGTAATTACATATGTATAAAACTTGAAAATAATATATATATATATATTATTATTACAACCAGTCAACACTTAGATAATCCCAATATTAATAACAATCAACAATTTCAAACTGTTGCCAACGCAACATATATATATATATATATTGCCAAGGCAACATATATATATATAACAAAACAAAGCATTAACAATGATAATAAATCTTATAAAGTAATTATTATGAAATGCAATAGTATTTTTTGTTATTTTCATATGGTGACATTTACTTTTGCCCAATGTAAAAATTTTCCAGTTGAAAATGGTTATAAGTATAACTGAAAGTACTTGTATATTTCATAATAGTTATTTATAAAATTTACTTTCACTATTAATATTTCATTAATTGGTTATTACAACAATTAGCATATAATGAATATTTTATTTGATTGCCATGTTTATATAAACTACCACCAAATTATCTTTGCTGAATCATTCAATTTTTCAAATTCATATAATGGTTTAACCTAAAATTTTATTATTTTAGGTTGTTTTTTCTCACATCTTTCTCATTCTTAACTCTCTGCAGTAAATTTTTGACATAGATTTCACAACTCTTTCAACTTAAGCATATTTAAATAGGAGAATATATAAATTGCATGAAAGTAGAAGAATAATGAAATGAAAATCAATCTTCATTTAGCACATGTTATATAAAAATATAGTCATATGGAAAGCTTTTTTCCTTAAAGATCTTTTGGAAAGGATAAATATAAATAGTTGTTTGATTTTTTTTTATGACTGAAATTATTGTTTTTATTCTAAAGAAGACCCATGATTTATTATATATATAAATCAAAAGTGATTATATTTTTTTTATAAAATTGTTTAATATATTTCTAATAAGCTCCTTATAAATGATCTTAACAAATATTTAAAATAGAGAGATTCAAAGAGTAATATTTTCACTCCATGCTAAAGCCATTTACTGGAAATTTGAATAACAAATGGTAACTTATGGTTTTACTCAAACTTACAATACACTGCTCTCATGTAAGATAATGGGAACTACTCTTTGAATGAGATGAAAGTCATGTGATTAATAGAGAAATATGAGTACAGTGAAACCACAATCTACATTGTAACAATATACATGATTTTAATTATACCTATCCAAAAAAAGTGTAAATAGACAAAAAAATAACAAAATTCATAAATTTAATACATTTTACAATATACAAACAGACATTTCTTTATCTCTGAGTACCATAAATGATAATGTCCAAAAATTTAAAATTTGTGAATAATTTTTATAATAAACCAGCAACTATTTTTCTATGTTTATTAATAACAGGTCTCTAGCATATATTGAAAGCATATACATTTTATTTTTTTATTAGTTTTTCTGAATTTGATGTTCAGTATTTCACATAATAAAATGTTTTCTAAGCACAATGCTAAAAGTTGTACAAAATTCAAGAACATTTTGAAAGTTGATACTAACTAAAAAAAAACATCAAAATAATATTAGCGAGATAATAGTTTCTTAATAATGAGACTATTATTATGTTTCTATATAAGAAGAAATATATAAAAAAAATCCAGAGCATATTAAATTGTGATGAAAGTCAAATATTTTGCTATTTATTTTATTTAAAAAATACTGTTTATTATTTCTTCTTATTTTTAGTGTATGAGTGAATGGACACATACTCAGTAATATATATATATATGTGTGTGTGTGTGTGTGTGTGTGCATGTTCCCTCACATTAGATGCCATGTCTATGATTAATACAACTTAGTCAAAGGTACACTAGAAAAAAATTGCAAACTTGATTCAGATTTTAAGCATATCTCATATACATTTTTGTGTATAGTTATTTTCCATAATAACTATATTTTAAAAAAATTCTGATTATATGATAATCTTAATTTATGTATGTATGCATACTTTACATATAAAAAGTTTTTATGGTATATTTTCTTTTGTTTTCCACTTGGTGTCAATATTTAAAAATTCTCACCTTCACAAAATATATAAAATCTTCATTTTGAACTAAAACTCACTAAGTTGGATTTGATTTCTTTTTAATTTTATTTTATAAATGAATAATATTTTAAAAAATCAAATTTAATATTTTTAAATGTTTAAAAACTATATCGTATATGTCATCAATCAAATTACCTGTGAATACCCTTTCAGAAAATGAATGAAATATTTTTTATTTTAATTTTTCTTTTAAGTGAATAAATGAAGGATGATTTGTGATGAAGTTCTGCGTTAAAATCTAATATTTTCTTTAATGTAATTACAATATTGGAAAGATTTTAACATCATGTCAATTCTGACATAATAGCATAATAGATGCTGTTAGGCTTTTTTTTTTCATTATATTAGGGTCAAGTTTATTAACTTTTATTTTTAAAAATAAAATATAAATGATATATGAAAAATAACTATACTCAAAAATGTATATGAGATATATTTAAAATCGAATAAAGTTTGCAATTTTTGCCTAGTGCATTTTTGACTGTTATATTAGTCATAGATATGGCATCTGATAGAGGGGAAAATATTGCTGGCTTGATTAGAGAAATGTGAATGGGTGATTAGCATAATTATATCACTAATTATTTGCTTAAATGTGTCACTTTTAGAGAGGGAAATGCAGGAGACTTTTTTGTTAATAGTTTTTTATCTCTTACAATATGCCAGGCATGTGTTTACACTTGGCATCATTGTGCTTTAGGCATATGATGGGTGGAAGATATAAGTTTGAAGACATGGATGGAATTTTATTGATGCTCATAAAAATTGATTTAGTATCTGTTTATTCAGATTTTAAGCATATCTCATATGATTGTGTGTATAGTTATTTTTCATATTATATTTCCTGGAGATATTGCATACCATAATTTTCAACATTAAAATATAAATGATTAAATTCAAATTTTACATCTATACTTCATTTTGTTTGAAATAATAACAAATCAACTAGTGTGTAAAAATAATCAAAAATATTTTATAAACAAGTAAAAAAATGATATTCCATTTATACCAAAATCTTTACATGAAAACTAGAAAGAAATAAAAATCCATAAGGTATTTCCTTCTGAAAATATCTCTTAGATATAAACTGAGTGTTCCTTAGATCTAACATACTATCTTTTTCAATTTTTTTTCAAATAAAATTTTAATAACAGCATTATGGAAACAATTATAGAAAACCACAGGTTATTATCACTTACAATAACATTAATATAGCACCTTAAAACTGTGGAACAATGATGCTGTCTAGTAACCAAAAAACTGGGTTCATTAAAAAGTATTGTATACTTACAGTTTAATAAACAATACATATTCTATTGTAATCAAAGTTTATGTGAGGGGGAGCTTGAAACAAAATGCAATAGATATCACAGTTCTACTGCATAAAATGGGATGAAAACAGTTTATGCTTTTTATGTCCTATTTATCATTAGTCTTGACTTTCTTATTGATGACCATTATTTATATTTAATTATTAATTTTTCTCAAATAATTCAGTACTCCTCATGAAATGAATCTAATTTTGACTGTTGTTATTGAAAAGATAAACTGAGTATGATTTGTTTAAAATAAACATCTTTTTTTTTCTTTTTATGATTGTAATTCTTTACAAATAAGAATTTACTGGAAAAAAAATTACAAAAATTATATAATTACATGACTTTTCATAGGTGATTTTTTTTTAAAATTATCTGTATGTCTTTGAAAAATTAAAATTATATAGACCATTTAAGTAAAATATTTCATTTGAACAACATATAATGATTTTTTTTATCCAAAAGTGTATGTTCGAATACGTTATAAATAAGATAATTTAACAAACCATTAAAAATAAAATTTATGGAGATAATATTTTATTTAATTATAATAAACTGCTAAAATATTTTGGGAACTTAAAATATTTGAATGTTAATAAATCAAATCTAGTTTTTATAGCAATATTTGGTATTTTAAAAATGATCAGATTTTATTTATCATTTTCTTTTTGCATTACTTATATTATCATCAGAGATGAATAATAAACTATTATATTTGTGCATTTATTTACATGCAGCTTTTATTTTAGACTTACAGTTTTGATTATACAGCAGACTTCTTCAGAGCTGTAACATATACAAAATAATAAATGTATTAATTTGATTGGTTATGGTTAATTATGTGCGTGTAAGAAACTGTTTATGTGTATGTGTTTCAACATACATTATTATATTAATCATTCACACCTAAATAAATAATTAATATATATAATTTAAAAAGATATGAAATAAAGAAATAAACAGTATATAAATATATTATATAACAAAAATAATTGTCTCATTAATATTAGATTGCCTTTAAATGTAAATTACATTTAAACTTACTTAAAAAATAAAATAATATATATATCATTCTCATCAACTCAGATTGTTTCTATAGCCAGAACTCTTTTAAATAGAGCAATTAACCTTTCAGATAAGTCACGTCTGAAAGAAGAAATAAATCATATTAATGGTGCTTTATTAGCAAATAGTTATAATAATAAATTTATTAAAAAATCCTTACTTCAAGCCCAAAATGGTCAAAATAGGAAACAAAAAGAAGATAAATTGGCTATTGGGATTTGTATTCCATATGTAAAAGAAACCACAAACAGTATTGGTTGTATATTAAAACACTATAATATGAATACAGCATTTTCTACTCATCAAAAAATCAGTAATATAATAACCAAGCCAGGGATTCAATTCTTCTTGAATCTCATGGTGTTTATGAAATCTCATGTGATAATTGTAAAGCTTTTTACATAGGTATGAGCAATCATCACATCCATGTTATGATAAATGAACATGCTAATGCAGTTAAACACCACTTATCATCATCAGCACTCTCACTCCATACTATAGATTTAGGTCATAAAATTATTTTTTCTAGTACCAGGGTCATATCCAGATGTGATAATCTCTACCAGTGTAAAATCATAGAAGCCATTGAGATACTAAAAAGACCAGATTGTATCAATAAGTGAAATGATATATGCAAACTTCCTCCTATTTGGAAAGATTTTTTTTAAGAAACATATTTTAACTTAATATTTTTGCCATTGGTGGAACTTTAATGTCATTTTCAAATCACTGATTGTAGTGCCTCTACAACTATCTACCATTTATCACCCAGATGATGACTTATGTTATCAAGCTGAAACGTTTGTATATTAATATTAAAATTTTTTAACATGAAATGAACCCACAAAGTATGTCTTTTATATATATAATATGCTTATATTAAATATTTCTTATATATGTAAATATAGGGATTTAACTTAGGATTTTGCAGTCTATATTAGTCCTCTCTCAGTTGTTTGAAATGGAGTGAAGGACGAATATAGACTAAAAAATTCTTAAATTCAAATACCTCTATTTACATATACATATTAGAAATGCATATAAGACATATATATATATATATATAAGAAGGTATGTTAAAATATATCAAAAATAGTTTTGTTATATGTATATAGTTTGATTATATATTTTATCTATTTTACAATTCTTTAGAAAACTGTTGTACAGTCGAAACTGTAAGGATAAAAATATAAAAAAATCATGTAAATAAATGAATATATATAATGATTTATTATTTATATTGATTTGATATTTTTCTAAGTTAAAGTTTAAATATTTTTCAAATAAAAAGTGCTTTTGCTATCAATTACCGTTTTTAAATCTCTATAATAATTTAAAACTAAATAAGATTTTTCTGATGTGGATTTTAACATTGTGATTTACTAGAACAGAATTATAATAGAATTGTCTATTAAATTTTATTTATATATCTTTTTAAATAAAGCCCTATTTTATTAAATTAGTGAACTATATCTATCAAAATATTTTCTGATTAGAATTCTAACAAAATAAAATAGAATTAAAAATATCTGCACAAATAATTAGGTTTTCTGTATTTATTATTAATTAGAAATTATTTTAAGTATTTTTAATTGACATGAACCATAATTTTTAAAATATATTAATCCCACTTGTTTGTATGATATATTAATAGCATTTTAAATACTTTCATTTTTTTAAAGTCTTAGCGTTTACTAAGTTAAAAGAATATGCTCACACAATGTATATTTCTCTTCCCATTTTTGAAAATACATATCAATATTGTAATTTAATAGTTTTGTGGATTTTTTTTCTTTCTGTAAATTGTCATTGGTTTTTAAATCGTGTTTGTGTGTATGGTTGGAAATATTGTTAAATTCAAATATTGTCTGTGAGTAAACGTTATTCAAATATCTATTCTTCACTCTGTTGTAGAATAAGCATTTTATATATATATATGTCAAAGCATTGACCGGGAAGCGAACCCAGCCAGCTACTTGGAACGTAGCTATGCTAACCGCTAGGCCATGCTTGACTAGACATTTAACATCAAACAAATTTAAAATTAATAACTACAATTTCATTTAAAAATTTAGGCAGAACCAAAAAAAAGTGCTTATTTTACTTTAGTTTTATTAGTTGTCAAAAACACCATTCTATCCAAATTATGAAGTAATAATAAATATGATAAAAGATTAGTGAATTTGGCCTGTACTAAATTGCCCTGAAATTCCATTTTCTCTTCAGGAAATTGTTTTGATTTCTATTGTTGATTACTGTTGAAAAGAAATGTTAATATTCTATGATGACTGAAGAATTTATTAAAAGCAAAAATACTATTTCTAGTAAAAATTAATGGATATATGATGAAATTGATCATAAACATTATTATTTATGTTTGTTTAAAAAAAATCTCAGTAATTTTTATATAAGAAGTAAAATCTAACTGATGGCAATAATAATATTATATCATATAATCCTCATAAATTTAATATTATGCTTTCAAAAACTATTATTATCATATTAGTCTAGAGTTGTCAACTGTAAGTTTATGTAATCAGTCAATAATATGTGTTATAATGCCTAAAACTGTCTGGAGATGGTGATTTTATAGTACTATAATATTTGGTGTAAAATGATTAATTAAGCATACAATAGATGTCTCTAGAGTGCAATGAATTCTTCACATTTTTAATACTAGTTTCTAAATATATATAATAACAAAGACTTATTGCATTTTTTGACTATATAAAGCATGAAGGTTTTTTTAAACTGTAAAGATCTGTAATTAATTTGTTTAAAGTCCAACTTCTTTTACACTTATTTGAAAGATCCTAGTAAAATTTTTGGTCATAATTGCTTTTTTTTTTATGATCACAATGTTGCTATTCATAATTATTGAAAGAAATATTTCTTAATGGAATTCCATTTTTAAAATAGAAACAAATTTTAGTCAAGACATTCTAAAAAAATAAAAATCCATCTTGAACTTTGAAATTAAGCTTATTATTATTAAAATTTCACAAAAAATATCTTGACTAGTGTTTATGAAAGCAATTTTTATAAGCCAGTAAAATGGCATCTGCTTTACTAAAACTAAGTTTTTACAATTTGCCTTTTTAAATACAAATATTTTCAAATAAAATATAATTTTAATCATATAGTTTTTTTGATTGTAAATAAATATTTTACAAATACACTGCATGAATAAATGTAAATATGTAAATAAATTACTAAAAATTGCAATTTTTGTTTTGAAAATACTAAAACAATGAAGCATGTGTTGAAATGCCTGAGACTAAATTCTATCGATCAATGGTGCTTTCAGTTCTTTGTATTATGTTATAACTAATCAGAGCATTGGTGACTTGCTTTCATATTCAAATTTAAGTGACGTTTATATTCAGTAAGATACTGACATCTTCAGATATTTTTTAAACTAATAATTTAAACATGTTTTCTGTGCAATGGTAAACTAACATTTTACATAACCTCAAAATAGTAAAGAAAAGTGGAAAGTGATAACAACTCCATTGTAATGCCTCAAGTGTTGCAAAATTTATAAAAAAAAGTCATGGGCTTTTCTTGAACTATATAACAATTAAATTTATATTATTGATTTACATATTAATCCACTAAACATCACATGATCACCATTCTTTATGCTTACATAAGCTGTTTACACAGAGTCAAAACTCTATGCAAGGCATCCATTGATTCCACTGGCTTGCACTGAGTGGTGCTACTATATGGAGAGTTTTGCCCCTGTGATTTAGATATTATTGGAAATATAAAAATATATTATCAGTGTAAAAGTAGAATATATTAATTTATTAGACAAATAAAATTTATTTATATCACTGATAAATAATTATTTTTTAAAAGTGAATGTATAATTTACCAAAAAAAAAATTAAAACGTATTTCTTTAATATAGCTAGAATATTAAGATTAAGTCAGGACGTTTGAGCAAGGTTCCGTGTATGTTGTATCTTGATCTACAGCCTTTTAGAATAATTTAATAAATTTTCATAAATTAAAAACTATAACATAAATTTCAGTTATATGCCAAAGCTACAGCAAATATTAATTATTAAAATGTATATATATATTTTATGTTACTAATTAATCTGTTGAAAATAATATTTTAACTTTGACTCTGTTCTGTTGAATTAATTTTAAATTTATTTCATTATTATTATTTGTTTAAATAAATATCTAGTGGAATAAAAATATCTAAATTTAAACTAGTGATTGAATTTAAATAGAAAGAGAAAAAAAAATCATTGTTTTATAATTAAATAGTTAGTTGCTTGAAAGGTCACATGATATTGAATAAAATTTTCAAATTGATTTTTAATCAAGGAACATTTAACTCTTGATACACCCTCTCTGCCACTATATAGTTTCATCTATATATACATATTATATTTATTCTTTCCAAATTTTTCTTTAAATGAAAGATAGGCAGTCATTTAGATTTCAAGAATAGATCTTGTTAATTCTTATTTGAAATCAAAGACAGCTACAATAGGAAAAAAAATAGGCAGCTCTCAGCAATTAGGCTAATTAATATGTAAATATTTGATGAATAATTTTTTCTTTAATTTTATTTGTAAATATGTGTACAAGCTAATTTATTTAGTTATTATAAAAGATTAAAATTTTATTTGGATAGTAGATATTTTTGAATAATAAGTCTTTGAAATAATTTTATTTAAATTATTTAAAACTTTATTCATCTAGTTTGATTTTTAATATAAAGATGAATATATGTGTAAAGGAGAGAGGGAGAAGGAAATTGAATTATATAAAGATATATTTATTTTTCAGCACAATATTATTAAAGATTTTAGGTACTTAGGATACATACATTAGACTAAAATATATAGTTCATATAAATAAAGTTAATATTGTAATGTTTATGTTAGGCATTTATTATTCAATATATTCCAAATTATATTTAGTTAGCATGGAATAATAATTTATTATGACAATTTTTGATTTATCATAGTATCAGTTTACCTTTGTCTGTATAATTTTACAATAAAATTTAAAACAAATGAATTAAAAATAAACAATAAATAATTGTTGTATTACCAACAATAAAGAAATATTTACTGCATATATTTTATCCCCTTTATATAATCTTCATATATAAAAGCTTATAGATATTAAAATTAATAACCATGATATTGTATACAAATATTTATATTTATATCATCTCACTTTAGCATAAATGCTTTTCATTAAGACGTGTTAAATTTTTAATTGCAGTATTTTATTTCATGTAAAATCTGCTTGCGTATTATTTATATTATAAGCAATATACAAATAATAAAACACATGAATATTGATTCACACAATTTTTATGCTTACAATTTCAACTGAACATCAGTCTTTTTCAGAAGTGTCATGCAATTTTTATGCTTACGATTTCAACTGAACATTAGTCTTCTTCAGAATTGTAAAATATCTAAAACGCATATAAATTATTTGATTATATATATATTTACATGATTTTAAATATATTTATTTATTTATTTATTTTTAATGTTACAGTTATGAAAAAAGCTGTTGAACAGTTGAAACTGTATGCATGAAAATAAGTGCATAAGTAGTTTTTTAATTATATATTAATTATTTTGTAATATATTTGATTTTTTTATAAATAAAATTTTGTACCTTTTGTTGTGCACTTGATAATTAGCTCTTATGTCCAAATTATATATGTGATTTATCTCTAGGTGAGTTACCATTTACCTCAAATATTTTTAGTGATATGGAATTCAATATAATATAATTAGAAGATTCGAGTTTTAGTATTTAATATAATATTAACACCAACTTTGAGTGATTAAATTTTTAAAAATTGTGAAAAAGATAATAACATGTCAAGTGTTAATTTTCACAAAAAAAGATCATAATTTCAGGTTTTTAATGTGAAGAATTTAGAATAATGAGTTTAATTTTAGATGTGGTTAATGTTTTATTGTTATCTGAAATAGATATCCTAGCTGAGAAGTCAGCGCAGCAGCCTTACAAGCAAGCAGTTGCTTGCAGACAGTTGTTGCGGGTTTGCTTCCCGGCCGATGCTTTGACATATGAAAAAAAATTAGATATGTTTTTTATTTAAAAAGCAGTTTAGATTCATTGAAGACAAATAAAAAGATGCATTTACAGTGATTAGGGTTGATAAAAAAGAAGAGGAAAAATAATATTTGTTCCATTGTTTATAAAAAAGCATTTGGAAAAGGGTTTGTCAAATAGATTGGCATGAGAAGCTTCCTAATATAGATGATGTCTGTTTTATGTCTGTTTAATATTTACTGAGATGAGATTTTTTTCCAAAAAAAGATTTAACAGAATTAATTGCATAATGGTTGCAAATAAAAAGACATCACATGCAGTTAATGGGTTTGAATTTTAAAGAAAGCATTTAATATGATTGGATAAATTGTGGAAAGATTAAGATGAAAACAAATACAACTAAAACTATAAGCAGAAAAATAAAAAATATAAAAAATAATAATTGGGTCATAGCTTAGAAAATGATTAACTGAAGAAAATACCAAAAAATAAAATTATAAATGAAAATAAATATTGTAATGGTGGAATAATATTTCATGGTCATTGACATTATACTAAAGACAGAGGCTTATATATTTTGCTTTATATAGAATAAAGATTGGGACTATTAGAAAGAATTGAACATTTTAATGATTAGTGTTTAAAAAAAGGAATTATATTGAAAAATAAGATGGAAAGTGTTGAATGCTTTGAAAAAAGTATTTATATATATATATATATATATATATATATATATATATATATATATATATATATATATATATATATATATATATATATATATATATATATATGAAAATCAAATGGCAGTAATTAACACTCTCATAATCTATGAATCAATATACTTATGCAATCAACAAATAATAAAGTGCAGAATGAATCACCTACACTTTAAGTTACATTTGCTAACATTGATGAAAATTAAGAGTGGAAATTATATATATATTTTTCAATTTAAAGATAGCATAAGTCCTTTCAAAATTACAATTGTGCATAAAGAGGATATAGACAGAATCCCATTTTTAGTAACCTCATATATAATCTTAATTATATATAAAGTATTATTTATTAATAAAATCAAAGAGCAGAAAGGATATGAAAGAAAAAAGTACTTAGACATTAAATAATTATAAAAAATATTTTGTAAAAGTCTGTGGGAAAATGAATGCAAGAGGAAAGGAGAGGTTAGGGTTAGGGTAAGTGTTCACAAGGAGGACAGTATTTTGAGGTTTTATGAGTAGATGTAAGAGATAGAAAAGTTGATAAGCTCTTTTAAGATGATATATAAATCTAACTTCACCTAATTGGTGAAGAATAAAAAATTGTAATAATTTATAATGTCTTGAATGGTTTATAACAATGGAAGATACTCTGTCAGTAAAGTCATAACTTTATATGAATTTTAATAGGAACTCTAGGATTAGTATTACCTGCATGATTTCATGTAGTGATAGAATGATGAACTTTGGAGATCAAGATTCATGAGTTGTGGTTCTATTTTTGTCACTTCCAGTACTAGAAATTTTTTATGAACTACTCAATTTTTTAAAAGAAGGATATAAACAAAAATTATAAAAATAAAATATTAATGAAGTAGTTCTACTTTTCTATTTGCAATTAGTAGATCTTATAACCACAAGATTTATTTAAAGAATAAATACACAGTGAAATTGTGTGCAAAGATATTTGGTCTCCCTTTTCATACTGCTTGCAGAACTATTTATAAATCAATGTAATGTATAACATAGTGACATGGTATAGATATTCACCACAAATATTTTAAGGCACTAGTGTCACTGAATCATGAAATGGGATAGAGCAGATTATGGGTAAATTTAGAGTGGGGAATGTAAAATAAAGTGGCTAACAGGTTTATCTGGGTATAATTGCTGAGATATTCTTGACTTTGTTTAAGGAGAAGCCATAATACATCACATCACTTCAATAATCCATTTAAGAAGTCACAGTGCATTATATCACAATACAACATGAAATGTGACTAGGGGTTTTGTAACTTCATAGATTATCAATGCTGTCACTGTCATCACAAAATTTTGAGAACCATTTTAAATCATTCTTGTCAATCATGATTTCACTATCATACACAGTTTGCATCATTTTAAATGTTTTAGTAGCAACTTTTTCCAGTTTAAAACAAAATTTAATATTAGGGTGTTATTCATCTTGAGTTAAATTAGGAAACACTTTCACATTTCATGTTGTAAGTATTAATGCCTTAAAATTACTGAGATAAACAACTAAACTAGGGTGCTATAAGGTACATGCATTGATTCATAAGTGACTGCAGACAACTTGGAAAGAGAATCCAATCATTTTTTCAATATATCATTTATTATAATACAAAATGTATTTTGGCTGCAATCAGTTCTTTAAAAATATATATTATATTGTAAGAAAACTTGTGAAATATGCATCAATTTATTTAACTTTTTTAATTACATTTTCAAATAAATTTGTTTTTAATAACAACAATAAAATTTGCCATATTGGAAAATGTTCCATCATTAGGTGAAATGTGATATTTCCCCATGCAATCAAAGATCCCTTTTACATGTGAAGTTTTTATTTTTAAAAATTACTGCTTATTGTGGCCATAGAGATCTTATATTTAATGATTCTCTTTAGATAACTTTCCACTGGGTGATGTTGGTCAAAACGGAAAATTTTTCTTACTCATAACTCAAACATTTATTAAGTCACTCAAATGTTCTTCCTAAATAACACTTATAATTAAATTATTAATATTACAAATATTATACTTAATAAATATGAATAGAAACATATATAGAATTAGAAAGACCTATTCATTAGAATATAAAAAGATAATTAAATAGTTAGTTAGTCAAAAATATCATGTGAAACTACTAAACATCACATGATCACCATTTCTTATGCTAGCACAAGTGGTAGCGCTGAGTGGCATTACTGTATGGAGAGTTTTGCCTGTTTTAAGATCCGTATGAAGTTAGAGAACACAAAACAACAGATTAAGCTTTGATCCAGAAACTTTTAACCCTAAGTTCCTTACTCTATTGCTATGTGCACCACCCAAAGCACCGTTTAGTTGATGAAAACTTTTTCTTGCATACACAACTAAGATTGCCAGTTTGGTTAGTAAATAGTGTATACTTTTATTCTCATTTTATAAAAAATATATATAGATGAATTTAATATTTACAAAACTGACTTTCTATTTATGTTATGTCAGCATAGAATAACAGTGACATATCTTGTTAGAAGGTGCATTGATTAATAACCTAGGCTTGCAGTGGGTATATATACATACATACATAATTAAATCTTGCATGGTATGACATTTGCAGTAGCAATAGAAATAAATTTTAGATTATTATGTAAGAATGATTATTCAATTGCTTTATTCTAGGGATATTTTTTTGTAAACATTGGCAGACATCAGATAATACTAACCACAATAGTTTCTAAGTATTGGTCTTATCTCAGAGCATCACTGGATACAAAAATCCATCTACAAGCCATATTTATTTGTTTTACATTATACAAACTAATAGCTTGAAAATATTCAAAGATTCTAAGTTTAGAATTCAAACCAATCTTTTGTTTCAATTATAAAAACAGAACATTAAGTTTTAATGATCTCATTTGCATCCTAACAGTAGTCATATATATATATATATATATATATATGGGATTCCATCTTTATTGTTAAATGGAGGTTGCCTTGATAACAGGTTGGGGTTTGCTGATTGTTATTGATATTAAGATTGTCTAAATGTTGACTAAATTTTAATGATATATATATATATTATCAATATACACAGATATATGTTAAAGATTTCATTATATTACAATCTTAAATATGAGATATTAAATGATATTTAGAAGAAAAAAAATAGCAATAAGCATACTATAATCAATGACTCTCGGTAATGTATATGTTTTTAAATAAATAAATAAAACTATATTTAAAAAAACAGTAGTGATATATATACACATACACGAATACAAATCGTAGGCTATTACAATTATCATTAATAGGCTGTTCAACAAGATTTATTACGAAAATGTTAGTTTTCAAATCTGTATTTTTTATTTTTTTTTAGTAAAGAGAAATATTTATGTAATAAGAACTTAATCAAATTGACGTTTGTAAAATATCTGTTTTAAATCAATGATCTAACAAACACATTTATATAATTAAAGTAGTATAAAAATAAAATAAGAAATGAGAGAGGGATGATGGCGTAGCTGGAATTATTGGGTCTCTAAGCAAACGATTTTTTAAAAAATATTTTTAACACATCCCTTAATTGTTTTCGTTTTAAATATCTATATAACAAAAGGGCCCCCAAAACATAGGGATCTGTGCGTATTGCCTTAATTTGCTTTACGATAGATATGTCACGGGGGGGGGGGTGCTTTAGTCAATCAATCTTTTTCAGTTTTGAAAAAAGAAAGTACTATTAGTAGTTAGCTACTGAAAAATACTAACTTAGCATTACATTTTATAATTAAGTTTAAACAATTGCATTACACTAGTATTAACAAGAGATTACTGCACAACAAAAAGCAATATATGAATGATTATTAAAACAATTATTTCTAACAATAGATCTAAAAAGCTTTCGCTGTGGAGTTGCATATCGAGATGTAAAGATTTCTTATTGATCTTTGATGAGTAAAGCAACAACAAAAAACCTGTTTATAAATTAAATTGGAACTATTGTATTCAACCTAACACTTAATTGATCTTTTTTATATACTAAAAACGCACACACACATATGGCTTTATTGCTCAAAAGTTCATAAGAAGTTTGAGCCCCAAAACTTCGAACTCCCGAATGGATCTTCAGGCTTTCTATCAACTATGCCAAAACCTCTTAGGGTACTTGCTTTTGTATTATTGCTCAGAAGTTCATAAGAAGTTTGAGCCCCAAAACTTTGAACACCCAAATAAATCTTGGGGCTTTCTAATTCCATGTCAGACATTCTATCAACTATGCCAAACCTCTTAGGTACTTGCTTTTGTATTATTGCTCAGGAGTTCATAAGAAGTTTGAGCCCCAAAACTTCGAACACCCGAATGGATCTTGGGGCTTTCTAATTCCATGTCAGACATTCTATCAACTATGCCAAACCTCTTATGTACTTGCTTTTGTATTGTTGCTCAGGAGTTCATAAGAAATTTGAGCATGAGAACTGTGTGCACCAAAATCAATTTTGGAATCTCATGATCCCAAGTTGGATGATCTACCGACTGCACCAAATCTTTTTGGGTACTCACTTTTGTACTAATCCTTGAGAATTGTGACTATTATTCTAAAATCTTTGGAGTTACCAAAATTTATTTGGAGTATAAATTTGCTCACTGAGTATGCTCAGATGGTGTGAACATGGTAATCATAAAAAATGGATGATTAAATCCAACTTTTACCTTTAAATCTCTATAAAATTTTATTTTTGTATTTCTCACAATGTTTTGTTAGATTTAATTATCTTACAATTTAATCTGTCTAGCAGGCAGTTTTAAAATACAAGTACATTATATTATTTTCTATTTTGTCAAGCATTGTTAGCCGAGAGGTTAGCACAGCAGACAGTTGTTGCGGGCTTGCAAGCAGACAGTTGTGTGTTCACTTCCTGGCCGATGCTATGACATATGGAAAAAATAAATATTTTGATATAACCATATATATTCATTTACATTAACTGTTAATTTGTATCATATATATTACATATTTATAAATGATAATAAATATATAGGAATATATCAAAACAAAGTTATTGTACATTTGTATAATAAATAATAATAATGTAACTATATTTTATAGCACTGAAGAAGATAACTAGACAGTTAAACTGCAATATAGTTAAACTGAACAAAGTATTGTGATGTGTGTAAAGAAATAAAATTTTGTAGAGATTTATAAGTACAAGCAATGCAAAATAGAGCTGAAAAAGTACTGAACATCGTGGAGTTATAATCTTTACTACTGGCAATCACAATATTATCTGTAGATATCACAGAATAATCTGACCATTCTTGGAAAAATCTCCAATTCATTTCTCCAGTTTTTATTTTTCCATTATCTATTTACAGTAATTTATTAACAACAACATGCTAATTTAACAGTAAATGAATTGTTCTATAGCTGATAATAAAATATCTGTTTTAAACTGTTATCCACTGAATACAGCTTGTATAATACAAATTTCTACATTGTCATACTCCTTCTTATAAAAGTAAGGTTATATATAAAATGGTTAAAATATCTAAGCAAACTTATTAAATTTTCATCATTAAATTTTATTTAAATCAAATTACTAATATTATATGGTCTTCGATTCTATATTTTTAGTTTAATTGTATATATTTCTTTACTCCAGAATTATCTCTTATAAGCTTGATTACTCCATGTTAACATCATAATAAAATTCTGACACTAATTTATGGTTACTATCATTTATCAATTAAATACTAGTATAAATTATAATAAGAACTGATTGCAACCCATGACAAAATATAACTAATGATGATTAAATATTATTACCCAAATGCATTGCCCTATTGATGAATAACATCAACCTGTCTTCAGACAGATATCATAATAGAATATATATTACTTATTACCTGATTACAGTAGTCTTTATTAAAAATTTTCCTAAATTATCAAACATTCAATAATTCAAAACATAATTACTATCTATATATACACAAATAATAGTAATTCTGATACAAACAGAATCATCCTTCACATAAGCACTGTACCTTTAATATTTAATTAGTGATGCTAAATACTAGTAAATTCTTGTTTTAAGTTATAATATAAAGACTTTTGGAAAATATAAGTGTGGCCATCTTATCTTTTGGACCTAAATGCAATTGTATAGGCCAATCTTAAGGATCATTACCTTATACACTTTACTTACATTTCTATTTTATTATACATTATCACTTACAAAATCTTGAAATTTACTATTTGTTAATATTAGAAGATGTTTACTAGTATTTAACAGCACTAATTGAATATTAAAAGACCAGTGCTTATGTGAAAAATGATTACCGTCATAACAGAATTACAGTTTGACCCGGCACTAGTAAAAAAAATTTAGAATATTTATAATAATAATAAAAATATCTTAATAATCCAAGTAATAATATCATTTTTAAAGAAGAATTTTTGCAATTTTTTTTTTTTAAAAAAGATGAAAGAATTCAAAGTTAAGATTCATTTACTTCATCTCTTTTTTTTTTCTTTCAAAACAATCAATTATAGATATTTAGGAAAAAAATTGGACAAATAAATAAAATATCTAATATAACAATAGAAAAATAAAATGTGAAAGGTCTAAGTCTAAAATGTTCCAAAAATGATTAGTAAATCCAGAAAGTAGCTAGGTCCTAAATTGGTGAAGCAAGTCCATTTTCAATATGGTGACAATTATTATATATGTTTGTGTTAAATAAATATTACAAAAACAATCTTTCATTTACTTTATACAATGCAAATGTAATATTTTATTACACAGAAACTTTCAAAAATAGCTGGCAGTTGTGACTGTCTAACAGTCTTCTTCATAACTATAAATACACAATATGTATAAGCATCATCATTATCATAACATTTTAATTTTGTATTTACAATACAAACACAATAACAATTTCAGTATAGAAAATCCATAAATTGATATTATTTAAAATCAAATTATAATAGAATTTGTGCACTAATTGATTATTTTATAGTTTAAACTTAAAACAAAAACAGAATAGACAATAGAAAAATATGTTATTGTTACATTTTCATTTACCATTGTCAAACTTCCTCCATTCCCAACTTTGACGCCATCCATTTCAGATAAATACAAAAATGATTATTACTAATCATTATTGAAACTAGAGATTATCTCTAGCATAGATATAAACTTTAAACCTCAGTTAAAAATTAATATATCTGATATTTATTTATTTCATACACACGGAGTTATCAACCTTTCTCTTTTCCATGTGGAGGAAGTTTGACTATGGTAAAGGAAAATGTAACAATTTACTCTAGATACATACTTTTCATATAATAAAGAGATATATGAGAGATAGTGACCTGGACCAACTGATGAGTGCCGGTTCAGCATGAAATACATCTTGGGGATCATTTGTCTTTTATTATATCTTTACTTAAGTGAATTTAAAAAGAATGGGGAAGTATGGAGGTGTTTATTATATCTAGAAAAATATGTAATGCAAGGTTTCATTTTTATAAAGTTATTACACAAAAAATTAAAAAGTTAAAAAAATTGTTGCGAATGCAGTACTTTTGAAAAAGGTGTTTAGGAAAGTAATCATTCATAGCATCTGAGTCAATCCTAATAATAGCGATAATCATTAAAAATTTTCTAATCGATTATTGGAAGTCTGCCATTTACTTATGTTTAGTAATGTGAAAGCTTCTTTACAAAAAAATAATTGTTTCTATTTCTAAGTACTTTTTTATTTTTTGTTTGTAAGTGAAAAACATCACTTTAATTTATTCTGAAATCCCATACTGCACATCATTTCTTAATGATGCAAAGATTACGTTAAGGATATTGACATAGAAGGTGATCAAATTGTACATCTTTCAAAATGTCATGTATCATTCAAGCACTGGGAGTAAAAGAAATAAACTGTGATCAAGGATTTTTATCTTTTGAATTCAGCAACATACCACTGTTGTAAACTTCACAGGTAATATTAAGATGAGAACACAAATTAGTAAAGGAAAATAAAGCAAACCCTTGCAAATTTTTGATTGTAGAACCTTTATATCTGTTACTCTTGACATTTGGACAGAGAAGTTATTATCTATATTAATAGTTCAAAGTCATTTATCATAATCTATTAACTTCAAATATATTAAACAATTTGTAAAAGTAATAAAAAATTTTGGGAAAAAAAATTGATTATTAGAAATGTAAACAAACAGTGGCAAATTCTCCATAAAGTAATATCTCCCAGTGCAAATCATAGCAATCAATGGATGCAAGAAGGTTTGTTGCATCTATTGATTGCTATGGCTTGCAATGGGTGGCACTACTGTATGGATAGTTTATCATTTATAGATAATAAGAGCATAGCCAAAATAGTATTTAGCTGGGTTATGACTAAAGGACAGGCAACAAGATGGGTGAGGAAGATAGTATAATATGCAGAAGATTTGGATAAAGAATTTATGTCAGTATACTTATATAAAAGATGAGATGATTGTGTTAGGAGAATTGTTGAGGGTTATAGTGACAAGGAATGGGGATAGAAGAATGAATAGATGCATTAATAAAGAATAGGGAGTTGAAAAGATGGAGAACAAGTATGGAGAATGAAAAGAGTTTAAATATATATATTAAACAGAATATTGGGTAGGAGTTAATTTATGATAATAGCAAGGAAAGTAGTTTACTGTTTAAGGATTGAACAGGATCTTTAGCAACAAGGGAATATACACATAAATGAGAAAATATGTGTGAGTTAGTCTGCAAGTTATGTAAGGAAAGCATAGAAAATATTAGGTATTGGTTAATTGAATGTAAATGCTTGCAAGTAGAAAGGGTACAAATAATGAAGTTGTAGGAGAATAAATATAAACAAAGTGATTATACAAAAAGTGGGTTCTTGGATTATATGTTGGGCTTGGGGAAAGATAAGGGGATTTAGATACAAGGCCCATAGAGTTGACAAAATTATGTTGTGGAAATGAGATGGAACAGAATAGTGAAAAATATGGGAAAAAATTAGGGTGGGCAGTGGAAGGGGAAGGTAAGGTGCCTAACAGGTTTTTCTGGGCATTGTGGCTGAGAGATTCCTGACTCTGATTAAGGAGAAGGCACAGTGCATTACATCACGTCAATGTTTAAATACCTTGTGTAAGTATAAGAAATGGTCATCATGTAATATTTAGTAGTTTAAATGTAAACAAACAAAGAGAAAAATTGTGTTAAAAGTTTTTGCTGTTTATCTTTTTGGGCGCATTTGCATCTGTTTGTGAATTTCCCAGTTTTTTAAAAAGAATTTGTCATTTATAATATGAGGGGAAAAAGATCTTCTTTTTTATAATTCTGTTTAGTATTTTAATGTTCAATTTGAAAGTACACTATTTAAATTACTTTACCTATGACCATAAACTGATATAAGTAAAATTAATGACTTCCACAATCCAACTAGTAAGAGTGGCATGTTGCAAGTGCTAAAGGTTTCTGGGTAATTTCCAATTTGCAAAATGTTTATCAAAATACAGACGCAAACCTCTTCATGCAGTAGTGCCACTCACTCAGTGAAAATCAGAATAATCAATGAATGCAAAAAGGGTTGTGCATAAAATCCCCATCTAGTGCCTACTCATCCAATAGCCCCACACTAATTTCTAGCTTGTGGCTTTCATAAGTGAGAAGCCTTGAATTTGAGAGCACTACATCTAGACTTTAGAATCTAAGGCAATCTGCTAGCAATCACCCTTTACCTTGTTAGTTAATTACAAAGCTTTGAGTCTAAAATGAAAACACAATAATGTTTTCAATTCAAGCTCATTTGCTTGCATAATCAGATTTGAACTCAATTCAGCATCTTTACATTTTGGTATCTATGGTTATTTAATAATCATAGTTAACCATAATACTAATAGGATATTAGATGAGCAGGCCACTAGATGGGGACTTGATGCACAAACCTTCTTTCATCTATTGATTATTCTGGCTTACGGAGTGTTGCTACTTTAGGGAGAATTTTGCCTCTATGTTAACAGCTTGTGTAAGCATAAAGTATGGTGATCATGTGATGTTTAAATGTTTATCAACTGAATAAAACATTTGAGCTCATGTTACAATTTTTATGCTTGACTATTAGTCAACTTTCTGTTAGATTTAACTTGTGATTAGTACGGTTTTCATTTTATTGTTGCTAGTAGGAAAAAACAATTGTTTCTGAAACTCGTTTTATATAGCTGGAAAATTTAGCAAATTTCGAATTTTTTATCCTTTTTCCTATGTTTGTGTAAACCAGGTTTTTTTTTCAAAATGTCAGTATGTTAACCTATTAAAATTTGTGATATATATTATCTTTTAAACTAACATCCATCAACAATAATCAATCTTAAACAAAAATTTATCTCTTAATGATCTTTCATATTGGTTTTAACCATTTATACAATAATAAATTTCAGATTTATGGAAATTATGTTCATTGTTGAGTGTTAATGCTTGTAACTGCAGATCTGATCAATGTTTCAAAATAGGAAGTCTTGAAATGATGATTGCATATATAAAAATGAAAAAATGATTTTTTTCTAGAATCAAGTGTGGCCAGCGATCAAGGTCTACAAAATTTAAGAGATTACACAAACAGAATTATAAAAAATTGTATAGCCAAAATATAAAACCATAGTAGAATATGTCATTGTAGGATTAACACAAAGTATTTAGAATATTACCATCTTAATTATAAACAATTCATATTTGAGCTTCATAGATATAAATTTTATGCCAAGTTGATATTTTAAAACTACTGTTTTCTAATAAGAATGGTCATATTGTGGAAATTGAAATGTCCAATTATAATAACAGGTCAATATCTGACTGTAAGTATGCTATACGATTTCAATGAATCATCATTTACACTTTTAAAAAATATTTTATGTGTCAAACATCCACAGAAACTAACCAAAAATCCACTTTTTCCAACTGTAAAAACTGTAGGACTATCATAATTTTGATAGTCTAGACTGCATTTCATTAATCTACTTATAAATCAATATAAAAATATAATTAGTGAAGACTATTTGAACATTCTTGGTATTAGTTTTGTCATAGTGCTAATAATGTTTCCAACCATGTAGTAGCTTTCCAAAATTATAATGCTATGAATTTATAAGAAATTTAATATACTTGTGCAACTATACAGTTTTAAATATCATTAAGTCCCTTGAGCCATTACTGAATAATAAGTAAAAAAACAATATGCTCTACTGACATTTTCCAGGTAATATGTGGTCTTTACTATGATACTTCTGGAATGTTATATAATTCTATTACATGCTGAATTCAAACAATTCTGAAAGTGAATAGTGGTTGTGCATCATAATATTAAAATTATTATATGTTCTCTCATTATTTTATTCACTCTCTACATAAATAGAAGGTCCACAGTTTTAATTAATCTACTGTGAAAATCATTTTTTATGTTAGAGCTAATTCAATGTGCTCTGACTCTAATAAAACTTAATGTTGTAGAAATGATTTTGTAAATAAATATTCCTATGTTTAATTGTCAGTGAGATTATGCAGCAGTTTACTAGTAAGTTGATAGATCACAGATATCTTTTTTCTTAATGCAAGAATAAGACTATTTTTTCTTAGGAATTAATCTCAAAAATTTTGTTCCCTAGCAATCTTCTCACAATTAAAATAATTGTTTTCTGACTATTACAAATAATAAATAATACAGATATGCAGCTACTCAACTTGCTACATGAATCTATGCATATTTATATATTACTTATCTTTTGGTGAACTGGTCATGAAGTTCAGCTCCGAAGATTGATTGAGCATAATAGTTCCATTCATCTAACCAGATGGAGATTTTCTTACTTTTTTGCATTTTAATCAACTTTTGATACAAAGGCTTTTTGTTGTTAACAATGGCAAAAAGGTGTTAAAGATGTGTTTTGTGATGAGTATATAAATTAATCTGTGAACCACAAAATGCATACTTATATCATAGGCAGATCTCTTTTTATAAATAAACTTTTCTTTCTGAAAAACGTTTATACCTTTTCATTTGAAGTTTTCTTTTGCATTTTTTTCTCATCTTCTGTTGAATATGATCAGAATATATTTATGTCTTTATATTACCTTTAAGATAATCTTTATTATTTAAGTACCCATATTTCACAAAATCCTTGCTCAATTTTACCATGAAATACTTTTTATAAATTCTGCTACAGCAGATTTACTTCATATACTCAATCTATTGATGATGTGTCCTTACAAAAGATTATCACACAATAAATAAAGAACATATTGATTAATCATTCACTTTGCTATTATATTTTCAGTCTTTCAGATCATCGTTAAATAAAATGTTTCTAGTACTATTAAGCTATGACGATACAGTTCATGTTTAGAGCATCTATATTAAATTTCACTTGATATAATTATATTATTAAGATAAAATACCATATCTTTCAGCTTGATAAACACAGATTTGCATGTTGATTTATAATGTAAACTACAATATACTGCAATCACATAATTATATTCCTAGTTATTTGACCAGTACTGTTCTAAAGTTTTTATTGCAAGCTCACCATGCTGCAATAATTTCATTGTCTTCAGAATTTTTAATGAGAAAATTTTACTGTCACATCTCCCTTCCCTATTCTTTTTAAAGGTTCCAGTTAGTCCCTGCCCCTCTTAACTTAATACTTTTATATTTTAAAAAAAATATCTAATCCTTTTTTGCCAATTAATCTATGATAAAGAATCGTTGCCCACATGAGTTAAATGCATATACTTAACCTATTATGACTTATAGATTGTTTTAAAATATAATAAAGTTAATAGGAAATGTTAACATTAGGGATTAAATAATTAATTGTTGTTAGATTATAATAATTATTTATCCAATATATTTTTTTGAATCAACAAGTGTGTTTAAAAACAAAGGGATTCAAAAAATTGCTACAGTGAAGACTGATATGAATCTAAAAAAAATAGTATTATGTCAAAAAATTGATAGAGATTATAAAAATAAAAATATTAGACCAACTTTCAGAAAAGCTAATTGTATTTGGAGTTGAGACTCTAATTAAAATTAATAACTTATGACATTTTGTGATTACATTTATGTTGCTTTTAAGCTTTCAATACCGAATTACCAGTGTATTTTTAACCCATTATATTAGGGTTATAAAACTGATAAAGATTTTCTGCCTTTATCACTTTGTGAAACTAACGAATTGACCAGAAAATAAAAAAAATAATTCATCTAATTTTAAAATTAATTGTAAAAAATTCAAATATTATGTGCCGTCAATGCAACATGTATCAATGGAACTGAAAAAGGCAGGAGAATTTAATGTTGTGATTTCTGTTGATGTCATGCTTATAGTTTTTGCGTAATTTAAAAAATAAAACAGGCTTTCAAACAATCTGCTATGATGCATGACTGGTGAGCAGCAGAGAGATTCAAGTCAATAATTATAATACAGTATTTTCTGTTATAAAATATCTTCTAGGTATAATTTAAATTAATTTATACATTTTAAACTTTTTCTTTGACATCAAAGTAAGGTTGTGTCATCTAATTCATTTTGCTTATAACACACATTATATTTTGATGTTTTAATTTACATTATTTAGTAAGATGCAATGTAAGATAGCATTTTTGATTTCTGCACATACATATAGTATTTATATATTAGTGTTTTTCTGAAGGTTTGTGATGATGGTGTTCTAGCTGTATTTTTATATTGGACTATTTCCATCATCTAATATGTGTGTTGAATGTCTTTAGAAAAGTTTAATTTTTATTTAAATATTCCAAATGCATTCAACTGTTAGTAATATCACAGCAAACAGGTTAATATATGCACCAACTGTTAGTAATTCCACAGCAAACAAATGTTAGTAATATCACAGCAAACAGGTTAGTATACGCACAACATTTCGAGAGGTATTTTTCTCCCCTCTTCTTCAGGTGTTGCTGGCCTGACCAGTGACAGTACTAGCATGGGATTCGAACCTGGGTCATTAGATTCTTGATTATTGAATTTTAATGTAATGCTCTAATTAACTGGCTGTATATATTAACCTGTTTGCTGTGATATTACTAACAGTTGAATGCATTTGGAAAATTTAAATAAAAATTAAACTTTTCTAAAGACATTCAACACACATATTAAATGATGGAAATAGTCCAATATAAAAATACAGCTATTTATATATTAGTTTGTAAAATGTTTCATAAGTGACTGTTTTAATTAATGAGGTACTCAATTTTTCATAGACCCTCTCTGGGATTCCTTTTACATTTTGGAAGAGAACACACATAGAAATAGTTATTATCCATTTTTATCAGTATTTTTTAATTCTTTAAGACAAGTAAGTTATATAATAATTATTTATGATTTTTTTAAAAAAATATTTCAATAAAAATAAACTTCTCTTTAAATTGTAGTTTTTTAAAAAAGAAACAGACTTTTTGTAATTATATCTTTTGAAAGACATGTGATATCTAACTTGCCAAAAAAATATTCAAATTCAAATGTTTTGTTTATATCCATTATATTTTTTATATAATATTTTAGAAATTGTAACTTTATCTTTCTTATTGCATTGCCAAATCCATATAATATTAATATCATTTACTTTCTTTATTACTTTTATAATGCTTCATATAATTACAACCTATTATTTATGGTTTAGATTGCTTCAACAATCTTCTTCAGAACTATAACAAACACAATACAAATATATGAATACAAATTTGTATGAACATATAATTTTAAATTATATATATTATAATCATTATTTATATACCCACATATATCTTTATATACCACTATATAATTATTACTTTTTTATATATAATACATTTTAACCTTTTTATATTTTATATTTATCACTCAATACTTCCTATAATCATATATATATATATCATTTTTATTCCATTTATTTTTATTATTTTCTTATTAATTTTTTTTAAATATGTAAGTCTAACATTAAATACTCATATTTTTATATATTTTTACATAATTAATATTTTTCATTATATTAACATTCAATATGTATAATTTTCTTTAATCAATAATGTTATTTCTTTTTATCTTTTATTGCTAATTATTTTAACCTACTTTTTATTATTTTTTAACATATTTTATATCTACTTTCTACTTATATTTTCTAATCTTAACTGCTTACTATTCAAACTTTTAAATTTTACAGTTATACTTAGTAGCTCCCTCTTTCCATTTTTTATATAATTAAATCTATCCTTATTTTTAATCCCTATTATTATTTTTTTATGCCAAATTTTTTTTCAGGCCTGAATCTCTATTTAATACTGGCTTAAATTCACTGATATATTTACATTCATTAGAAACAGGACATTAGTTTGGAAAGGATTGTATAAAAATGATACAATTTACAAATAATAAAAGGGATAGAAAAATAAAAGAAGCTATTTATATTACTAATATTAAGCCAATATTAAATAGAGATTTGGGCCTGAAAAAATTTTTGACAAAATAATAATAATAATAACAGGGATTAAAAATAAGAATAGATTTAATTATAAAAAACAGAAAAAGGGACCCACTAGGTATAAAGTAAAAATGATGATATTACTAAGGATTAAAACATGTTGAGAATAATAAACAGTAGGTTAAATTAATTAGTAATAAAAGATAAAAAGAAATACTATTATAGCTTAAAAAATATTGAATGTTAATATAATAATAATAATAATAATAATAATAATAATAATAATAATAATAATAATAATAATAATAATAATAATAATAATAATAATGTAATTCATACATGGATATATAATGATAGAGTTATATTTTTAAAAAAAGAATAAAATAATAAAAATAAATGAAATAAAAATAATATATATATGATTATAGGAAGTATTGATTGGTAAATATAAAATATAAAAAGTTTAAAATGTATTATATATAAAAAGGTAATAATTGTACAGAGAGGTATATACAGATATATGTGGGTATATAAATAATGAGTAAAATGTGGAATATATGTATAAATATAAAATGTAAAATTATATGTTCATGTATATTTGTATTCATGTATTTGTATTGTGTTTGTTATAGTTCTGAAGAAGATTGCTAGAGCAATAGAAAATATAATAGTGGATTATAATTATATGAAGAATTGTAAAAGTAATAAAGAAAATAAATAATGTTAATATTATTTTAGAAATTGTAATATGATAATGTATTTTAATACAAAAATTAACAACTGCTTTTCTATAATAGATTTTGAAAACACGTGATCTTTCTTATAAATATATACACATCTGAAAAAACTATTATAAATAGAGTTCTTTGGTATACATATATAATATCATTAAAAAATCATCTTTCTTTTTTTTGATATATAAAGTAAAAAAATTCTTAATTTTTCATTATTTATTTTAAAAAATATAAAACAAAGAAATGTTTATGAGTGATAAAATGAATACTATCTATTTCTAGTTAGAGTATATATGATAAAATAGAAAATTGTAAGTATATATAGAATATATCATTGTTTTCTATAAAAATATGAGATTAAAACATTTTCTAGAATTAAAACACTTCCACTATTACCGTAATTATATTGTGGGTAGGGCATGTACATATGATTTAATGGAACTACTTTTTGAAATTACTTGTTTTTTTATGAAACAGTCATAAATCTTATATATGTGTATTATTTTTTTAAATTGATAGATATTTGTGCAGGGGTACATAAAATAAAGAATTGGTAAGTAAGGAGAAAGTTTGTATACTTCTCTTCTGTTATTATTATTAATATTATTATTTCAGTGATGTTCTATAATATATCTACTCTTTTTACTATTGTTTTTGTATATAATAAAATAAGGTAGAGTGAAACTTCAATCCATTTCCACCTATGTTCAAAAGACCAATATATATATATATATATATATATATATATATATATATATATATATATATATATATATATATATATATATATATATATATATATATAGTAACAAGAAAGTGATAGTAACTGAAAACTTATTAAAAATTATTGTCAAAATAGATTAATTGTATTTATATATTTCAATTATTTCCATCATCTAATATTATGTATTGAATGTCTTTAGAAAAATTTAACTTTATTTAATGCTGCCAATTACATTCAATTGTTAGTAATAACATATAGGTAACTATACACATAACATTTTGAGTGGTATTATTTTTCTTTCTTTTTCAGGTGTTGCATTCCTGACCAGTGTTAGTACTAGCATGGAAATCAAATCTGGACCCTTACATTCTTGAATATTAAATTTTAATGTAACACTGTAATTACCTGAGCCACACTGTATGAGTGTTATCTTATGGCTCAGTTGGTTAGAGTGTTACCTTAAAATTCAATATTCAAGAATCCAACGGTTCAGGTTTAATTACCATGCGAGTACTATCATTGGTCAGGCCAGCAACACCCGAAAAAGAGAGAATAATACCTCTTGAATGTTGTGCGTATACTAACCTGTGGCTATTATTAACAATTTAAATAAAATTAAATGTTTTAAAGACATTTAATACTTATATTACATGAACAAAATTGTCCAATATATAAATACAATTAAAATGCCAGCATCACCAATCTTCAAGAAAACACAAAATTAGATGGTTAAAATATAATTCAGATTTTAGAATTCAATAATTTCACATTTAGATAATTACATGTCATTTTAATATATGAGTATTATATGTACTGTTTTAGTTAAACATAAATAAATCGAACCCTAAACTCAAATATCAATTTTTACTATATATATATAACCTTAAGTTCAATTCTTTTATATATATTTAATGCCTTTATTATTAAGCCAATGCTCATACAATCATTTCTTGACAGTTAACAGTTTCTATTGCCCCTGCAATCTTCATCAGAACTACAAAATATATACATATAAACCATATACATATATATATACACAAAATATATATACATTACAAACATATCCACAAATTATACATTTATATCAAAACAAAATTACATTTTATATATTTATTATTAAATATTGTTTTATAAGGTGAAATTATCAAATGAAATTTAAAAAAAGCTTAGAAACTGACTCTATTAGGAAAATGTAAAAAAAAAAATTATAGCTAAAGTTTAAATACATCAAAAAATACTTTTAATATTATACATATAATATATTTCATTTTTATAATAATAGTGTGAATCGAATTAATGAAAATAAATTTAAAATTGAATTAATAGTTATATAAAAAGACTTTCACTTTTTCTTATATATAAAGTAATCAATGTCCATGAAATTTCTAGAACTGAAACTTAAACTTTAGTGCTTCTAATTTTTTAATTACTCCTTCCTTTAATGGACAGAAGCTAATATATAGGATCATTAGCTTAACAATGGAATCATTTAGTGCAAAATTTTATTAAAATTCTTCAGTTTTCAGTCAATGTAAGGCCACAATGTAATATTTTATGGTGATTTTTACCAGGATAGATACATCATGACAATAAATTCAGTGCATTTTGTAAAAAGATTTAAAAATGAGGTCATTGAAAATTGTAATGGTTATCAGTTGTTTTACAGATACATTCAATGACAACTGCAAAACATAATGAAAGATTATATATAAAGCTCAAGAAAATTTAAATCTTGATTGCTTATTGTTGTGTATATACTTTACAAAATTCAAAGTACAATCTTCCTAAAATTAGGCACATATTTTCCTTTATATTTCATGTCTCTTCTAAACTCATGTTTACCATCTTTTCCATTATTATACTTTATATCAGTTTTTTTTTTTTTAAAAAAAAGAAAAGGCTACCTAGATAAAAAAAAATGTAATATTAAGTTGTTGTTAATGATAGGTGTAATGAGATGACAGTTTGAGAAATAATGGATCTAAAAAAATATAATCCTATTTTTATGATGAGAATCTGGGGCTGATGAAACATAAAAGTTACATGAAAATGATAGAAAAAGAAATGATGTAGTGAGATTTCTTTGTATTCTTTTCAGTTTTAAACTTATAGTTCTTTTTATTTGCTGTTCCTCATTACAAATTATATAACCCAGTAGACTATTTTAGGGTTAACATATGATATTACATCACTTATGTATGAACATATAATTATATCATACACTCACATATTCATATTCAAATATATGTATATGTCTATTATCCTGTATATAATAAGTAAATTATAAACTATGTATACTTTCAACATTTTGCAGAAATAAATTATTTATAATTAAAGAGGATTTGAACCCAGACTTTCAAGCTCCATTTAGTCATTCACTCCCTCTTATACAACCAAAACACATGACCACATAAATGTGAAGACGATAAATGATCTCTACAATATGTATTTCATGCAGAACCAGAACTCATCATTTAAATCTTTGCATATAAGTGGTCATGTGTATTCATAGTATCAGATGGAGTGGATGATTAAAGGGAGCTTAAAGTCTGAGTTCAAATCCCCTCTAATTATATATAGCTTAAAATATAAATCCTATACATGTATGTAATTATTAGAAATAAATTATATTATAGGAGTTTGCTCTGTGTAATAGAAACCATGCTTCTCTATTACAATTTGTATATGAAATGCATAGTTATATTTAAACATTAATGCAAAACACATTTGAGTGTATGTTTTGTAGTAATGATGTAATTAAGGCAATAAATTTATCAATTATAACTCTGAAGAAAACTGCTAGGCAATCAAAATTGCAAGAATAGTAAATTAAAAAGCATTATAAATTTAAAAGTGCAAAAAAGAGCAAATTATTTTTATTATTTTACTAGCTGAATGCATATATATATATATGTTCCAAAGTTATAGCAAAGCTATGGCAGCTTATCAGCATCAATAATGCTTATTTGTATTGGATATGTGCCATCTCTGGCTACCTTTCACTGAACACTTTTGTGGTTCTTTTTTCTATTTTTATATAATTTTATTGTTTACAAATATTAATTAAATAATAAAATAAAAGTGGAGTCTTGAACATTTTAAAAATTATTATTTAAAAAAAAAAGGGGGGGGGAGAAAAAAATAGAGAAATATTGATAAAAAAAACTACTATAACATTACAAGGTCCCCGTTTCTTATGCTTTCCAATCTCTTAACACAATAGCAAATTTTCCATGCAATACTGCCACCTAGTACAAACCATAGTAATAAATGGATGTTAGAGAGTTTGCTATAAGCTAAAAACTATTCAGGTGATATTGAATGAGTTGAAACTAGATAGGGATTTTAATGGATTAACATTCTAACATCCACTGATTATTATGGCTTGCACTAGATGGCAATATTGTATATGGCTAAAATTAAGTAATTTAGAAAGAGGAGAGAGCATTATTTTATAATAATAATCATAGGAGCAATTGTTTAGAAGATTAAGTCAGGGAGTATTTGAGCATGTTGAGCACAATACTTTTATTCGAATAACAAAGCTGAGATATATTTTACTTTCTTTAGCACACTTAGGTATTATGTTTGCCATTCTTACCACGGTGTTAATAAACTAAGATAAACATTAATTTATAAAAATATTAATCTTAAAACATTGGTTATCTCAGAATATAATTTGCATTAAAGGATTAAAATAAAGCTCTTCATCAACAGTAAATATATAAAAATAACAATATGCTTTTGGTTGTTATGAAGTAAAACTTAATAAAATACATGTAATTTTCAAATTTATTTTTTTATAATTTATATTTTTTCAAATGAATTTTATTGCTGAAAAAAAAAATTAAAAATTATTATATTATCACCAAGTTTTTTTTATTATTATTCAAATTTTGTATTTATGAATAAATAAAACAAATAAATAATAATAATAGATTCGGAGCAGAAAAAGTTTTGAATAATCTTTGTTTTACATTCTCTATTTTTATAGTAATGTAAGTTGATTCTGAAAAGTAGATTATCGATTAGAGTCTTACGTAGTTTAATATGTTATAGGCTAATGTAATAGTTAAGCGATAGATATGACTCATATTGAATACTCTTTTTAAAGATTGTTATTTGCAATATGAAATTTATTAATTTAAAATGCAACCTAGGATGATAACGAAAAAAAGACAATAAAGTAGATAAAATAGCTTAGCTCGCTAACAATGATTAAGTATTTATTGATTGATAGATCACAGAGACTGTAACTATATATATTTTACAATGCACTTATTTGCTCACGTGTATGTGTGGAAATGTATGTTCGATAAGTAATTACTTCATAGACTTCATATTTGTATCTTCCCATTTTTTATTATAGATAAAAAATAAAAAAAAGATAATAATGTTTAATGCATGTTTTTGCATAAATCTAAGGAATTTTATATACATATCTTCAGCATTTTAATTAGGTCAACATTCACTCAGTCACATATATACACGGATATAAATGTAGATAATGGGAAATGTTCTTTATAATAAATAGATATCCATTTGAATATGCTTACAGAATTATAAAGGTGTTTATTGCTTAATTGAGTATATATTTTTAAATTATTAAACACAGCAAAAAATACTCATAATTGTATATTTACGTGCAATCTCTTAATTGTTTATTTAATATTACAACTTTTATTATAAATGTATGTGCGTTTTAGGGTATATTATATTTCTCAAGTGTTTATTATATATCTAAGTACGCACAAATAATATTTCTGAATTTTATTATTATTAAAGGCAAATAGCGAAAATGCTTGAAAAATGTTCCAAGAATACTATACTGCTCAACTGCGCCATCTTATGAATAAACACTGAAGTAAAGGATGGGTCACTTCTTAAGATTGTATGTGTGTATGTTAAGATTACGCGATTGTATATTATTAGAACGAACGCTACAAACTACTTTGCATTAAATTTTAGTTAAACGGATTTTAGAATAATTTGATTTTTTAACATATCATTCGAATGTCAGATTAAAAGTTTTAAAGCATTGCTAGAAACGCAGATTGGAGAACTCGTTCATTGAACGCAATCTTTCAACTGCGTTTTAATGCAAAATAGTTTTAATTACAATTATGACAGCTAATATTAAAATATAAATTATATTCTAAATGTCTTATGTAGGCGTATATTATATACATTTTATTCGTAAAAGGAATATCTGTGTAAACGTTCGATAACGTATCCAAATCAAGATTACCGCTTAATGTTCTACTATATATGTTAAATTGACCATATAAACAATTAAGCCAAATTTGTATACATACACAGTATCTGTGTGCAAACAGAATTTTTAATCTTTGCAATAGGCTATCACATCCATGGCAATTAATTAAACTGTAAATAACTAATACATAGGAAAAGATAGTAATACTTAGTAATCATCTAGCTTTACTTACATTTTGCTCCCTTATCAAACTTAGCTTAAAAAGACATTTTGATTGTTGGGAAAATCTATCGATTCAGATTCTGACAAAGAGAGATTAGTCCAAGAGGTACATTAAAAAAAAAAAAAGTTTTTAAGAATTGATTTTCTAGATATACATACTCGCAAATAATTTTAACCAATTTTTATTAGACAATTAAATAAATAACATTTATAATTGAAAGGGTAGCATAGACTCATATATTATTGTAGAGTTATAAATAGCTTAGTAAGTGCAGAGGAAAACCTAAAATTTATACCCACTTTATTAAGTTTCTGGTAAGTGCAAGGTCAATGATCACGCTTTTCACTATTATCAAAGTCGTTTATTTGCAATAGTTAAATAATTATATATATATGTTTATAAGAAATAAAATTCACAATGCAAGTCATAAAATGAAATGTTCAATTTTAAATACGAACTGATACATAAAGGTAAAAAAAAAAAACTATGTTTTACATATAGGTTCTTATATTATAGATATACTAAAGAATCTAGGGAGTATAATAATATAAATAAAGACATACATATGTATAGATGTGCATGCATAAATTTCTGAAATGAAACTAATATACCCAAACTCTTATATTATTAAAAATTACTATACTTTGCAGACGGAAAAATTGCTATCTAATATGTTCTTTATTGTTTATCTTTCTTTGATAGTTTTACATAATCAATAAATAATTTACTGATGTTAATAATTATTATAAAGATATTCATTTTGTTCAATATACCGTTACTATTACTATTCATCATAGTGCCGTAAATTTTTTACATATATAATAAAATTTTGCTCACACACATTTTAAAATACATTATTATGATTTTATTTAACAAATTCATTTTTATTATCAATTTTTTTTTAAATTTGATTTGATTACATATCTATAAAATCAATATTTAAGTCTCATTATGAAATGCAGTATTTTGCAAATAAAAAATAACTCAAAAATCACTCCAAGAAAGATTGAATATTCTGTTCATATACAATTTTGTTATTAATAATATTCCAAGTAGTTGGTTAAAAAGCGTTTATTTTTGTTTTTTAAAAAAAAAGAAAACATAAAAACTCCGTCACAATTTAAAGTTTTATATAATCTAGATATATAAATATACATACATTTTTTTTTTTTTTTTTAAATTATTGCAACCGACAAATTACTATTCCGTTTTTATCCATTTAAATAATAATAAAAGAAGAAAGGTAATTTTTAAAGAAATACGTTAATAGTATAGCAAATAAATACTATAAATAAATGTCTAGAAATCATTAATTTTAAAAAATTTTAAATGAAAAGCCCACAATAAATAAATACATTTTAAAATTTATTGAAAAAATAATTATTCTATAAGATGCAAGCTCGACGCTGTATATCGAAAATTGTAATGGATATCAAAGTTTAGAATATTTAAGTAAATATCTTGCTATTAATTTGCGAAAAAATTTGTCCTCTATTCAAGCCATGTGTAAGGCTTCTTAAAAGTTTGTTAATAGAATTAGCTATGCGGAGTGTAATTTTTATTTGGTAAATATATTTAAAATATATTTTTAGAGCAATCTATCATATCGTTATAAATAAATTGACATTTTTATAATTTTAAATATTTAATAAATTTTCTTCGTTTAATTTTTTTTTTATTATTATTATTATTAAAGAATGTCCTCTTTCTCTTTTTACTTTATATATATATAAAGACCGAGTGTGATATATATTACTCATCCAAACAAACATAAATGTTATTGCAAGTTGATAAAATAAATGTAAATATTTAAAAATTAAGCTTATCATTTAATCGCTTACATGGACATTACTTCTTTTTCTAAATACTCAATCTACAGTATACAAATGTTCTACATACAGCCATTTTATAAACATCTATCGTTATTAATGCGCACCATCCTATTCTTAAACTAAAATTTCATCTTCTGTTAGATATTATTTTTTCAAATTCGAATGCTCACTGAAATAACTTTTTTCAAAAACACAGTTCCTAACAAAGTCATTTTTTTTAAACTATAATAATTATCTCGTAAAAATGAAATAATAATATCATTTCTCTTGATTTATTAAACGCACTTGAGCTTAATGACATATATGTGTGTTTGTATGTATTTAGTTTAAAATTAAATATATTCATAAAATGAGACTACAGATATTTATATAGGAGAAAGGATTACATATATTCATATTTTATATGCATATATTGCGAGTATATAATTTTAAAAGCATCTTAGCTTAATATTTATTAAATGTGAGTGTACGCGAGTTAAATGTAAATACATATGATTTTAAAAGCATTATTTAGTATTTATAAAGAATATTATTTGTTTGTGAGTTTGCCTATTATAGTTATATTGTTTGCTAAAAAAAACAAAATATGGAGAGAGAAAAAAGAGGTTAACTTAAAATATATATATATTAATTTTCCAGTATCCCCCTCCCCCTCTTGTTTATGCTTAATAGTGAAAAATAATAATAGGAATCAATAAAATGTTTTTAATATTCCATTTATGTGTAATCAGCGGACCCATTATAATATATGCACACACGGGTGCATACGCACATAGATACACATTAAAAATATATTACGGCAACTTAGAAATTAAAAAAAATTAGAAATTAAAATATAATTTTCAACTTAGATGATCAAATTAGATCTTTACAAAATTATACTTATTCAAAAAGTTTTTTTGTTAAAAAAAGAAAGAAGGTAAGCTAGGATTTAAATGGGAATAAGGCATTTGGTACGTATTTAAAAATATACCCAAACATTTGCACAATTGTAAAATTAATTCGTCTTACAAATTTTAATTTAATTTCCTAATGGCCTTGTAAAACTCTTAAATTAAACCACTCTAACTATGAATGACGAAGTCACGAGTGAATCGTCTCCTAATGGAAATCTTTAAGAATATATAATTTGTAAATTGTAGCAAAATTCCATAAACTTAAATAATACATAAATCTTGCCTATTATACGTTTTTTTAAATTAATATTTCTTAATACGGAATTCTACCCAAAATAATGAAGGGGACAACTACTAACGCTTTATAATCGGTTTAATTTTATTAAGGTAATCTATTATATCAATGCTAATTAACTTAAATCTGATTTTAAGTGGATACACTTTTTTCTTTTGGAACAGAAATAGATGTTTTCAAAAATATATACATAAAGTTCGAAATGAATTAAATACATTTAAAAAGGCTGGGAAAAGGTTATTTTAAATAGGACAAAATTGTAGCTGTTGGTGTCAAAGTATATAATCACAAATTATGTTTCAGATATATTATATCAGGCATAATTCATAATTCGTAATTTTTTTCAGTAACACTATTATACACATATATATAATGAACAAACAATGAAGATTTTACATTTTGTAGAGAACAATGAATCATTAGATATTTTTATTATGCTTTTAATCTATATACTATATTTATTGATGATTTTGTAGGCTAATGCTTCTTGCCCATGACGGTGACATCAAACAACTCATGCAATTAAAATTACACTACCAGAAATTTATAATAAATAAAAGCTTTTTAATTTTACTGAGAAAAAGTTAGTCACTAAATATGCCTAATACTGAAATTATATTCCACAAGTGTACGTGGATAATTAATAATCACTGACTTTAATATTTAAAATTGCTTAGCTAGTCTTTTGACGCAAAAGTTAGGTTACATTTTCATTAAGATTTAAGTATTGTTTCCTAATATTATTAAAGTATATTATACATACTCTAACGATTATTTATTCACTGTAAAATTTAAAAGCTTATATTGCTTGTCTATTACATACTTCATTTAATTAAGTACACTACAGCATCAGAAAGATTAACAATATTTTTACTATATCTCCTCTGGCCCTGGGGGAGGGGGGATATATTAATAACTGCTAAACCATATTAAAATAAATGTTATAATATTAAATGCCAACTAAATAAATAGCTATTTATTAGGAGAGGAGAGGAGATGTATAAATAGATATTTATTTAGTTGGCATTTAATATTATAACGTTTATTTTAATATGGTGTAGCAGTTATTAATATATCCCCCGCCCCCAAGGGCCATTTATTTGAAATACAGAAGAGTTATATTAACTTTTAGTTTAAGTTCTAGATTTGACATGAATAAAAGTAGATAAAAAGTTGATCGAAGGTTGTCTTTTCAAAAAATATTGTGGATATATGTGAGCTTTATAAACTTTAGTGACTATATCAAAAGTTAAGAGAAATGTCAAAATGTCTAATCTAATGAAGAATGATTAATGATTATTTATCTATTTATTGTTGTGAATATTGGTATTGAAAAGAATTATAAAAAAAATTGTGTAATATGCATCAGTATCAACAACTATAGAATAGTGATGTACTCCATTGGATAATAATTAGGTTTTGCATAAAAGAGTGAAATATGACTGGTTAAAGTAACGTCTTATGAAGCATTAACAGTTTTTTTTTGTTGTTGTTGTTCATTGTCTAAAGTCTTACGTTTGAAATGTAAGAGTGGACCTAATCGTAAATTCTAAAAATATTTATATATGTGCTAGTCTTTTATTATTACCCCCCTCCCCACTATAATTGCATAATAGTAGTGCCTTTAACATTAAATTTAAAAAAAGGAAATTGAAAAAAATATTCTAGATTATATAACAGTATGTGTTTAGAATGTTAAATGTGTTTTTTTCTGTCTAGTTTGTATTTAAAATTATAATCACAAATATTGTAATTATACAATATGTCTGAAAAGTTTATAGAAGGGGGGGGAGGAGGAGAGTTAAAAAGAGAAAGACGTTGACCAGGGAGTTTTTTTTAAAAAAGAATTATGAGTATTTAAGAAATGAATGGAGCAAGAGATAGATAGACGATAGATGGTAATCCAGTTTGATATATTCCGTCTTTGCTTTTGGCAGATAGTAGCTGGCTGAGATAATGATCTTTTCCCCAAGATTGCAATAATACTTAAGAAGATGTGATAAAAAATCCCAAACTAGAAACCAAATTTATATATTTTGTAAAAAGTTACTTTCAAAAATCATGACCAAATAATACAATTATATATGTTCATTATTAAATGCAATTATTTGCGATACTATATATCAGTTCTCTTTCGGCCCAATTTTAAAAATAGTAGACATTTTTAATAATTCTATATTAAGTTCTGACATGTTGGGACTTTTCGTTTTATGCTGTTATGGAGATTCGCTGTTATTTTCTTAGCTGAATACCGGCAATTTTTTTTTTTGTAAATTCATGTTACTCTTGCAATCAATAATTGAAATAAACAACTATAACAATCACAAAATGTGAAACATAAAAATTTATTATAACAATTTAAATATATAATTTTTTTTCTCTACAGTACAGGCTTTTTCATACTTGTATTTCAATATGTAATATATAGGGGGTTTGAACTCAGACTTTCACACGACCCTCAACTTTCCACGCTATATCATACTGCTGACACACATATCGAAAAAATAAATAATCACCAATACACGTATTTCGTGCTAAACCAGCACTCATCAGTTGGTCCAGATTATCATCTTCACACACATATACAATCAATGCTCAGCTATATTGAGGTGACCTCCAGTGTTTAGCGCAGCGCTAAAATGTTAAATTCTAGAAAGAACCTCAGATTATTTTCAGTTCTGATATTCCTATTTTCTCCAACTTTTTATTTAAATTATTTATTTAAATATCAAATAATATATTTAAAATATATGTAAATTTTAAATTTGCATATTCTTATATAATATCGGGTAAAAATGATAAAGTTAAATCATATACTCAACTTCAATAAAAGGTGACATTTTCTTTACTAATAGCTTGATATTACAATTATATTAATATAATGTTCTAATTATTTATCGAGAACACAGGCAGTATGTAATTTTAAAGACTTTAGCCTTTCTTTCTCTTTATAATTATATTAAATTAATACTAATAAAAAATGAAATTAATCTGGGCCTTTTATTATCAGCTAAAAGTACTTAGATACCCTTGTACGACTAACAGTTGAATGGCTAATTGAATGAGCTTTTATCTGAAAAAATCACAAGTTTGCTTAAAAATTGTAAGACTCGTGAAAAAAATTTCTGTAAGATTCAGATTTTAGCTTATTACCTGAGTATAAAATAGACTTTAAAACGATTATAACTAAAACAAGTACTAATAATATATATATATTAATAAACTATATAAACATACACTAGTTTCAAGCTTTATCTATTTTTAGATTTTTTTTAAGACAACCGTATTATTCCTTAATAAATATAAACTTTAGGGAATAATTTGGTCTATGTAATAAAATTATTGTTAGAATTAAGTTTAATGCATTGCTAATAATATTGTTTAGTCCAGAAATAAAAAAAAAAAAGAAAATTGGAAGTCTCAGGACTTTCAGAAAAGTTAAAAAGTTTTATGTTCTTCAGTAATGTTTATAAGTTTAAATGTAAAATATTCTCATTGAATGTCAAGCAATATTAACTATTACCAAATAATAATAAGGCATCACAATACCTATTAATAGTAAGAGTCTGTGATATAATAATTAACACAGGACTGGCCATCAGTAGATCTTTAATGTTTGAATATTTTTCTCAAAGCAAATGGTTCATAACTAACATAAGAGAATCATAAAGTAGTGATAAGGAAATGGATATCTAGCTGTTCTTAGCTAGAGAGAGGCTAAAGATCCCAGACCCATTTAAGTTAATCAGATTAATGTCAATGCCATCATCATTTTCAAATATTGTTAATCCATCTCAAGTTGAAGCTTAATCCAAGTTCTCAATAATATTGGCCTCTTTTCTCCACATCACTTCAGTATATTTCAATACTTCATTCATCTAATATGGTCTCTCTACCTAAGTCTTTTATAGTCTCTCGATATATTTTTTTTTAGTTTGCTAACTTAATCACGATAAATATGAGATTTTTGTAATTTTGATGACTAGAAGATGGAAATTATAAGTTAATTAGAAGTTACAAATGGGTGAATCTTTCAGAAGTTATTTATTTGGAGTTGCTTTTTAGTCTGATTTCCATTCAATCTGAATTTAAAATTTTTTGAAATAGATAGTATTGTAAAAATAGCTCTTTTGAGAAATATATTTAAAATCTTTAGTAAAAGTTCGTTTCAGAAACTCTTTATATTAGTAAGGTTTTGTTTCTTTTTTTCGTTTTATGCGGGAGCAGGGGGGGGTGTGAGAAATATTGTAAGTTATTTAAATTTTAAATATATTTAGTAGATGACTAAAAAAAAATGAGATTAAAGGATTCTAGTGAGCTTGATACATCCTCCCAAACAGATCTTTAAAATTGTCCACACATCACTAAGTTTAAATAGAACTTTTGTACTTTAGTATTAGCACTTTAGAATCTATTTATCTCCTAAACATTTTAATTAAATATTTTTCATCTTTTATGTTTCTTATAAATAAGTCAAAATCTTACATTTATTTCTAAAAACCATAATGACTACATAAAATGCTACAAAGATTTGAATGAAAGAAGTAATGAATTCCAAAAATGACAATTAGTCGTTGTAATAATATTAAAATTGTAATCTATTCGATTTTTTTTCAACATATAAAGGAAATAGTATAATTCTTTTATATTTAATTTATAATAAAGATAGTATTATATATATGAATACATGAAGTACTTATTGATTGATAACAATTACTACATGATAATTCAGACTGGAACATTTTGATTAAATCTATGATGAATGTAAGTTTCGGTCAAATTAATAGTTACTAGGATAAAAATAATATGGGAACCTATAGGAGATGATGGTATCAGTAACGAAGCCACCATCATATCATGATCATATTGTTTTAGTTTACAGTGTGCAAGATTTATAAAAGATGTGTTTTACTAATTTTTCCATATGGCTCTAAAAATTGGACACTTAATAGAAAAGCAATACAGAGAAGTATGGAAATATATATATATATTAGGAATAACAAGAAGAGATCAAAAGTGAAATACATAAGTGAGTGAACAAACAGAATCAATGATAGTCAAAAGAATTGACATTGAACTGGAATGAAGCTTTTTCTAGAAGAGATGATAATAAATGGAGAGATGGGGTTTTAAACCTACTGCAGAATTAAAATGTACATGTATGAAACTGATACGAAACTAGGAAACTGAATTATCAAAAAAATTTGTACACATTCCCTTCTTTTTAAGTATAACATGATTCTTCAATAAAATAACACTAAGTTTCAAGACATTGTATCCATTCTCTTCATCTTAAAAATAATCTTGATCAATAAATAAGCTTTTTAAAACACAACTTTAATAACCTAAGTTGGTAACTCTTTAATATCATTAATTATTATGAGCATGTAAACTTTTTCTAATAAAAGGTTTAGGAATTTTTAGTTGCTAAAAATTATTATAGGTGGCACTGAAAATTTTATTTTAGATTATAAGATAGTAATAAAAAAATTATATTAGGATTAGAGAAGTAATTAGATAGTAAGGAGTAAGAAGTAGATAAGATTATTAGGTATATAAACCATTTAACTTGATTAATGAGATTTCTGGGGATATAATCTATGTACAGAAAACCTCTGACTTCATTAAAAAGCCATTTTATATTACATTATAAGCAATACTATTTGCTTTACAAAATTAAAATAAAAGATAATCATTATTAGCTACCCTTCTCTCAATTAAATTTAATTTTTCTGAATCAATCCCCAAAAACCTTTACAAATTTAATACAATACAAATTAATCAAATACTGTTAAATAGTTTCTTCGATCCCCAACAGTTGGTTTCAAGCCTTGTCAAGAATACTGAAATTTATAAATAATAGTTGATCCTATTATATTTTAACACATAAATAGGTGTAAATACATATTTATATATGTAGCTGAATAACATATATATAGAGATGTATGTATATACTATATGCTTTGCGAATTAACCTTAAAGTGTAAATATTAAAATGTATTTTTTATTAATTTCTAATTTTTATTTTTTTTATTTATTTTTTAATCCAGCGAATAAATGAAAACACATTCCACAAATTGCTAATATGAAAGAAACATACTGGCTAAATTTGAACAAAAAATAATTTTCTTTTAAAAAAATATGATTTGAAAAAAAAATCTCCGCTATATAACATCAGAACTGCTTTTTGTCCTTTACGTATCATTCAAACCTTCTAATAAAGCAGGTTTATTGTTGTTGTTTGTATCGATGTCTTGAACAACTTTGATTATTTTATCTAGGTTTTTTTCCTATATAATTCTTCTTTTTTTAAATTTAGCAATTGATTTTGTTTTGTATGCTGATATTTAATTTTTTTTAGCAAAAAATATGAAAATAGATTTTATTTTTTATGAAAATCTACATATATTAATCATAATTTAGAACCTTTCTGAAACGTGCACCAATACAAAGGTTTGGCTGAATTAAATTTGTGGGGTTTTTTTTATCCATTACTATTATGGTATAAACAAATGAATTTTTATCTTGTATAAAATATTCCAATTTATTATCTTAAAAATAAAAAAGAAACAATTATTAGAATTTGTGTTCCTTATATAAAGAGAACTAAGGACAATTATGGATGTATTCTAAAACATTATAATATAAAGACAACATATACCATTTATCAAAAAATTAATAGCATTATAACCAAGCCTAAAGAGTCTCAATCTTTCTTGAAGCACATGGATTTCATGAAATTCCATGTAACATTTGTACAGCATTTTATAAAGGTAATAATCATCACATCAAAAATAGTCATCATCATCAGCATGATTTCTCCATTATATTGATATAAGTCATAACACTAACTTTTTAATAGAAGAGTACTGTCCAGATATTACACTCTCCAACAATGTCAGATCAGAGAATCCATTAAGATCTTTAAAAAGTCAGATTGTATCAATAAATGTGCTGAAACATGCAAATTGCCTTCTATTTGGAAACTTTTTTTAAAACACATATTAACCTAAATAGTTTCTCATAATTATTATTTCTATTAATAGAACATTCATTATCATTATAAATTATTGTTTACATTGGCTTTACAATTAATTTATAATATTTGTTGCTCAGTTGATGACCAGCATGACCTGGTCAAAAGGTTGGTTCATATATATATTTCCTGGTCAAAAGGTTGGTTCATATATATATTTCCTGGTCAAAAGGTTGGTTCATATATATTTTTTCAATAAATTATACATGGAAGATGTACCTGGATAATATCTTATATGTATATATTTTTGAACAATAAAATAAAAAAAAGAAAGTACATTTTATCTAATTATACTTCTTTTGTGTTAATTTTAATTTAAGAAAATAAAATGTAAATCCACAATAAGACATTTCTTAGGGACATAATTGTTTGTTTATTTTTTACTATTTTAAAATAAATATATTTTGATAGAATAATGATATGCATGTTAAAAGATATGGCTGTCTTAATATGAATTCATTCATTGATTATGAAACAAATATTAACTGAGTAGTTGAATTGTTGATTCAAAATTGAAACTATCTAGTAAGCAATGATAAACTATTAATACAATTAAAGGTTATTGCTTGATCTTATGCATGAATATTCTCTCTCTTCAGGCAAAAACCTAACATATTATTTCATATATTTACTAAATGTAAAAGTAATAATAGATATATCCACAAAATAGAAAATAGTTATTTATAAATCAATCTACAAATATGAAGACTTAAAAAATATTAAATATGGATGTAAATTATATATTAGATATAGTTCAAATTTTCACTCTACCCTTCTTGAAGAGATATGAATAAAGGTATCTGAAAAAGATGAGACTCCCCAATCCCAGGATCTATTCCATGCTGAACCATTATTTGTCAGTTGGTTCAAATTTCAAATGCTCACATATATCTTAATCATTTATTCAGTATTTAACAATATCAAATTATTATAGTTTGATTTACAAATCTTAATGTTCTTCACTTAACAACCTTGATACCACTCATTTTAAGTAAATTCATTAATAACTAATACTAATTGTTTATTAAGCATGAGATTATTTTATAATCCCTAGCCCAGAAATAAACTTTAAACCTATTTAAAGATTAATATATTTGCTTTTTAATTAAACACTAACATTTCTGCTAAGTTTACCTATTTTTTCTCTGTTTTTTGCAGAACAATATTAAAAATCTTTATGAATTATTTTCTTTCTTTAATACAGTATATTCTTAATTGAACTTATTCCAAATTCTAAACTAAACCAGACTAATTAAAGAAATAAACTCTAAAATGAAATCAATAATAAAGAAAAATTAAAGAGTCTGTATTATTAAAAATTTATGATTCTGAAGCAATTAACTTGTTTAAAAGTTTTTTTTTTAATATTAAGGACATGTGGGAGGTGAGTGGAATTGTGGGTATTGTTTAGTTTAAGTATGTTGTTATTTTGCAGTTCTTTACACTTGAGAAGTCTGCTTATAGCAGTGAAACCATTGACTGTGTTTTCAAGTTTATTTCTTTGACTAGTCTGGTTTAGTTTTGAATTTGGAGTAATTTTGATTGTTTTATTGACTAGTTTAGCGTTAGGCTTTTAAAGTATATTCTTCCCTTTTCTTCTATTATTAAAAAATAGAGTATTAATAATATTTTCTTATAAATTTACTTAAAATATTAAATGTAACTTTGAAATCAAAACTTTTTCAAAGATAATAATAAATAACGATTTATAATTTATGAATGAGCAATAGGCTAACAAGTTTAACTTTAAAACTAAGATCTATACTGCATACAAAACTTATTATTTTTTTCTAGATATGTCTCCTTTTTTACAAACATTCTTAAGGAGTGTTCTCAATTTCTTATTTCTTTTTTTTTTTTTAATACTTTTTACTACTTTTTTAAAAACTATATTTCGTTCTTTTTTTTTATGTTGTAAAAATCTGTTTAAATTTTTATCATTTCAATATATTTACATGATCTGTAAACGGTTTTGTTTACTTATTTAAATGTTTGCTTTTTTTATTGTACGTTTTTTTTATATAGTTAAAGATAAAAAAAAATCCAGCTACTTTTTAGAAGTCACATGACATTCAACCATAGAAGTAACAAAGTTGTGCTCGTATCTCTATAGAGTCACCAGTCTACCACTATACTGAAATGACACTCAGAAAATTATTGTAGCATAATTGAGATTTGATACCAGGACATTTAACTCCTGAGTTTATTATTCTATAATTGTTCTCAAACTCACAAAATATATATTTTTGAATTTAAAGGCCTATCCTATACACTTTTTGCAACTTTGATTACGTGTCCTTAAGTAATGATTTAACGATGAAATTAACTGGTTGTTGAAAGGAGGTCTTTTGATTAATTTCTGACTGAGAAAATTTGGAGGTAGTAGTAAAAAATCCTTACTGTGGTCAAACCAATCAACTTCATAAGGGCAATACTTAGGATATAAGCTGAGATAATGATATATATAGAGAGAGAGAGAGAGGTGGAAGGAGAGAAAGAAAAATGAATGTTTTGGTACAAAAACAATAAAAAAAAGTTTCCCTGCAGTATTCTTTTGGTAGATTTTTAAAAGGTATTCAATAGCATCAAATGAACTAATGGGACTTAAAAATAATTTATGGTCACCGCTGAAACTTTTTTAGAATATAGTTAAAAATAAGGTGTACTTTCATTTAGAGATAAGATATGGCAAAAAAACTGACTTTAAAATAAACACCCCAAAAATTAAATGACGAGCGATAATACTGCTATTTTATTTAAAATGGTTAGAATATTAAAGAAATGGAATTATTACCTCCAAAATGCTCCATTATTTGAAATGAAAATGCAAAAGAAAACAAAAATATGCCTCAACTTTAATGGCAATAAATCATTCTTCGTTTTTTTTTTCTAATGTTTCATGCCAGTTTAATAATTTTTTTAAAAATAATAAATCTGTCTTTTCATAATTCCATTTTTTTCTACCACAATATCTCATTATTTACATGTTTATCAATTTAACTATATATATATGCTGTTTCATCTTTAGCATCTCATAAATGTCACTCATCTTTTTAAAATGTATCTTCTTTGTAACTTTTCTCTAATTTCTTTTCTTAATATAATTTCGTCTTTTCTTAACTTCTTTTTTCATCTGTTCTTTTTTACTCTTTAAAGTTTTCTTTACACTTTTCTTAATTCATTCACATTACCAAATTTTAAAATATCAAACTTAATGCAATTATGATATTCTCCCCAGATGGATATCTTAATGATTATTATGAATCATTTTTTAGCAAAAAATTATCATGTAATTTTTAGCCCAAAATATACTTTAAATTTTAATTAAAGATGAATATTTTTATTAAACACAACTACATAAATAATAATTTCAACACCATTCTATTTTTTTTTTTTCAAATATAATTTTCATTTATAAGTTTGAATTTACTCCCATTAATTCAGAAAATATTTTTCTCTCTTTCTTAAAAGTTATTTAATCAATTCAAATCTCACTCTTCTAATATTATCGTAATGTATCCACAGCTCTAGTAGTAAATGAATAGTTATTAATTATTTTACCACTTTAATTCATCTCTTCTACTGATTATCTTACTAGTTTTAATTTTTAGTAGCAATCTTTTTTTCTCTCAAACTCAGTCATTAATTATTCTGTAAATGCCTAAAGTTATAGTTTCTTATTTTAAAAGCCAGAATATGCTTTTATTCGCATTAATAACGCCTATGTGATAAAATAAAGTTATAAATATATTAATTCATTTTGAAAAATGGTCGAACTAAATCTGAGTCTTTTTTCCAACATTCTTAATAAAGATTCCTTTTTTCTTTTTCTTCAATTATTCAGCAATGTTAATATTATTTTAATGTACTCAATACACTATTCGTATTTCAAGAACATTCATAAAATTTCACTTTTTTTTAATAGTCTGAGTTCAATTAAAGCTACTTCTTTAACAAAACAATTTCTAAAATCTTTTCTTAAATTTATTCCCATTAATTTAGAAAATCGTTCTCTTTCTTAATAAGTCACTTCAGCCAGCTCAAATCTCACTTCTACTATTATCATAGTTTATCCAATTATTCAAATAGTAAATGCATAGCTTCTCTCTCTCTTTTTTTTTTACCATTTTAATTTACATCACATCTTCCATTTTATTGTAACGGTTTTAATTTTAGCATTCATTCACCAACTATTTTGTAAATGTGATAGCATTAGACTTGTTTTAAAAACCGGATTGTTGCGAAAGATTTTTGACACCTGTGCGTGCAATATTTATTTTTATACAATATTTTCTTAGGTAATTTATCAATTAAGTTTTTTATTTTATTTTATTTTATTTGTATGGCATTATACTTTTCATCTCAATATTATTTGTTTATTAATTTATTTTAGTAGATAGTTTATATCTGCTCTTATCTATTCATCCCCAGTCTCCAAAATCAAGTTATCATTTATTCCTTGAAACTCTGTTAGAACAGAGAAGATTTTGAACTTCTAATAAATTGGTATATTGCACTTCTTGATTCTTTGTTGATAATAATTTTCAGTTTACTTTCTTCACTATTAAGTGTTGCATTTTTAATTTTATATGTTCACCTTATTTGTTCTACTTTTTTTTATTTCTCACATTTAAGAAGCTTTCTATTTTATTTTATTAAGACTAAATTCTATAAGAACCATATTCAAAAAAGATCATAAAACTTTTCCCAGATCTGAATTCTACTAAGAATGTTTTTTCTTTTCTATTGTTGATCATTAAATTCTAAATATGATTTTAATATATACGTTTGTTTCAAACTATTTTTTAACAATAATTTAAAAACCCAATCTGTAATATAATCTCTTTTAAGCACAAAAACTCAGATGTTTGATACAGGTTTTGAAATGTAAATATTACTAATTTTAATGACATTTCTCTTTATTTTTTGAGATAAATTTCAGCTCTAATGTAACCAGGTAAAGTACAAATTAAAAACTGATATTGCTAATTGAAATCATACCATCAGTAATAACACTTGTTTGATCTACTTACACAATATTTAGGATGTTACCATGGCACTGCTACGACTTTTGGATTTTCTTCACTATTCTATGATTATCTTTAATGTTAATTTATCATTTTCCACATTTGTGTAAAAATTGTTTCTAAAATCATTAGTTTAAAAACAAATCTGAAGATATCAGTATCACACAGACCTCATACAAATATGACTTAAATTTAAATCTGAAAGCAAGCTGGTGGTGTCTTGATTAGTTATATCTTAGCTGGTGGTGTCTTGATTAGTTATATCTTATTACAAAGAAACAAACAGCACGAGTAGATTATTTGGCTCTAGGCATTTCAGAATGTGTTTTATTGTTTTCATATTTCTGAAATAAAAATTATAATTTTCAATAATTTATTTACATATTTAAGCCTATTTGTGTGATTTTTTTTTTTTTGTAAAATATTTATTTTAAACCAAAAAACTGCAAGGCTACAATTAGATTTTATTTGAAAATATTTGTTTTTAAGAAGACAAGTGGGTAATTACAATTAAGCAGAAACTGTTATTATTGGCTGACAAGAATGGCTTACATAAATGCTGATCTAGAAAAAAAAAAAATTTGAAATTTTAATAATAATAAATTTAATTTTGAATTTTAAGATATGTTTTCATTTTTTAATGATGTCTCAGTAATAATTGATTTCATTTTAAAAATGAAATTCAATAAATATTTTGTTCAATAATTTTTATGAATAGACAATATTATGAATCAATACGAAAAGAGCAAAACATGATCAAATTTATCACTAGAGTTTTTTAAATAAGAATGGGAGGAAATGGACTTTAAACAGTTAAATAAAGGTTTCAGACAAGATTTAATACTTAGATATATGTGAAAACAGGAAATATAACTTTCTAAATATTTACTTTTGAAAATATTTACAGAAGTTGTTATATATCCAATTTTTACATATATATATAGTACTAATGACAGATTCTATGTCTTATATAATCTATAGGAATCAAGTGAAAACAGTTCATTGTTGGTTTAAAAGTAAATCAGATAAATATTGTTACTGGGTGAAACAACATAGCTAAAATTTATCTAAAACATCAAACTGAATAATCTTATTAAAATTATTATATAGATATATATTTCGATGAATGTTTCATAGATAAAATATATTTGTATCAGTTTTATGATTGAAAATTATGTGTATGTGGCCATAACTTCTGATCAAATATTAATTGTGCTTAAATCATCTTGAAAAATCAGTTGAACATCCCCTAACACATTTTGAAAAATTACTGATAGAAGTTTTAAAAAGAGCCCTCCTTATTTAAATGCATAATAGTATAACTGAAGTTAGAAGAAAATCACTGTTTTTACACCCAGAACCAAAAGAGGCTAACTAAATTTGTTCATACGTCTGTTTTTCATTGATGATATTATTTATTCAAAAAATTTTGTCTCTCCAATGATTTTATTTTCTAAATAAATTCCAGCTTATTCATTCAGATTTTCTATTACTGCTACTGGGTCGTTTAAAAATTGCAATAGCCAATCGTAGCAGTTTATAATTGTACTTGTAAATCCTATTTTAAATATATGTCATCAAAATTGACAGTGTTGATTGACATGTACTAAAATAGCGATACATTTTAGCTTCTTTTTTTTTTTATCATTTCCGTAAAAATCTTATAGTTCATGAAATGCTTATCTTTGATGTAAATAAATATTTTATTTTGGTATGGATTAAAGGATTATATAAATGGCTTTGTAAAAAAGATTGCTGCTCTCTAACTTCCTTAAGTACATTCAGGGTCGATTTATCAAATATTCTTATCCCTTTACATGGGATAATTTTTTCAGTAATCTTATAAATTATAACCATTTCTAACTACCTTAAACTCTTAGTGGTTGTGATATTCACAATGTAAATTATAGTTCTCTCTAAAAGATTCCTATAGTTTGTGAAATGCTTACCCCTGTCTTTAATTAGTGTAATTTATGTCTACTTTATCAAATACTTTAATTCTATATGAGATAATTTTTTAAGTACTCTTATAAATATAATCATTTTATTTACTTTAAACTTTTGGTGGTTGTAATTTTCATAAAATAAACTTAAAGTTCTCTCTAAAAGAGTTTAGTTACAGAAAACAATTGGGTGTAATATCCTGTATGACTAAGCCCAGAGTCCTGGATTGATTCCAGTTCTGGCATTTGTAGCACAAACTTCTTATGAACTCATAAGATATAAAAGCATTGGATTAAATTAAATTGAGAGAAATTGTGATGAAAAGACAAATAAGAAATCTATCAGTGTGTGTATACTTTATTAATAAACAATAGTACAAAAAATATATAATTTCTTTTAATTCTTGTACCTAAAAAAGAAAATAGCGTTCTATTTCTATTGCAAATTGTGAGTTGTTGTTTAAAAGAATCTAATACAATCAAAAACCAAAACAGTCATCACTGTATCATAGCCATAGTGATGGGGTTTTTAGTTGATGAATTGATTACAATCGAAAGATTTTTTAAAAATAATAAAGATTGTAGTAGAAAAAAATCCTCATACTAGCATTACATACTAAATTTGAATTTGATAATTAATTTTTAAATAACAATTCCTTAAATTTGAGAACTGGATATCTTTTAAAACATTAACAGTTTTATTTAGGTGTACTTGTGACTAATGAAATAATACTAAAACTCAAAATGTCATTTGTGCACAGTTTTAAGCAGCTGAGCAGTGTAAAATGGTTGACATTTTAAACATGCTATTTGTGTTAATATATCTATTTAAGATAATAGCTAGTGCTTCAGTTAGTGATGTCCATTACTTTCATTGGTGACATAATATATCTGATTTATGCATTGTAATTATTCCTATAATTTGATAAGATGCCGATTTCTTTCTTAGTATAAAGTAATTGAGATTTTTAAATGCTTTTTCTTGCAGCTATCTGAAAAGCTTGTTTAGAGCTATTAGCCCACTTATTACATTACATTTGTTATAGAAGCTTATTAAATTAAGTCACATGATATATAACTTTATTTTTTACCTTGGTATAAGATTTTGAATTGTCTTATCCAGATTTAGTACAAAATCAATGATTGGCCTTGTTTTTTGCTTTTTTTGATAGTATTAGATAGATTCTTGTAAATTCTTTGCATAAGCATCTTCTAATACAAGGGTGGGCAAATAGCAGCCTGAGGGCCACATGCGGCCCATTAAGAGTTTTTATGTGGCCAATCAAGACAACCAGAAAAATCCGCCTTGAAGTAAGATTTCCTTCCCATGTGCTATCAAACATTCGTCTTGTATTTTCCACTAGGATGGCCACATCAATATACATGTGCAGTGCTTTTCCAGTTGATCTGATTAATTTTAATTTTGTCTTTGCATTAGCAAATATATACATTTCCAAATTTAGAGAAACCATGAACCCTCAGAAAAAATGTAAAATCGGAGATGAAAGTTGTGTTTAATGAAGAATGTATAAATATTTCTTTGGTAATACAGGGAATAAAGCAGTGTGTTTATTGTGTCACGGAAAAAAGATGCGGCCCTTCACTTCAACAAAGTGGCCCCTGATGTGGCCCTTTGCCAACCTCTGCAGCCCCGAGCCAAAACAATTGCCCACCCCTGTTCTAATAGATTCTATATTTTATTTCAATAGTCTATAGAATTTAGAATACATATAGTGTTTTTTTATTGTTATAACTGTATCATTTTTAAAACTGATAAAACTTTTTTTTTTTCAAAAACAAACTACTCTTTAGTGATTATGCCACATCTAAAATTTGATACATTTTATTTTTTACTATATCCACTTCTAAATTTCATTAATATATTTTCAAATTTATGAACAATATGTTAAACAGAAAGCTTTAAGGAGAATAGCAAAGGGGAGGGGAAATCTATTTATCTCTGATTAAATCTATTTCTAATAAATTATGAACTAATAGCATTTTTAAATAAGAAATTAATTTATATTAATTTTTATATCTAAATCTCTTTTTTATATTCTTATATTTAATATGTCAAAGCTAACTTTGTTTAAGATATCATTAGTACTATGTACATATATTGAAATATGTTGACAAATGAATATAAAAATTGATATTTGGGAAAACCTAAAAAAATAGGATGAGAAGATATGGAAATATGATTTTGAAGAAGGTTGACTAGAACAAGATGTATAGTAAAGAGATCAGTGTGGGAAAAGGAAAATAAAATTGTTGCCACACATTTTATCAGATACTTTTGTATAAAATGTTTTGAGAAAAAATATTGAGAATGTAAAGTACTTCATATGCAATATAAGAAGAAGGGGGAAAATAGAAAGAATAACTGCAGGGATAAGAAATTGCCATCAGAAACTGTGGATAATGATATAGATAGGGAAGACAAAATTAGGGCCAAAAAAGTACCACTAAACATCACATATTCACTATCTCTTATGCTAGCACATAACTGTTATTAAACAGGCAAAAACTCTCCATACATTAGTGTCAACCAGTGCCAACCAGAATGATCTAGGTGCAGTGCTCTCAGATCCAAGGGTCCTCACTGACAAAGGCCACAAGCCAGAAACTAGTCTGGGGATATTAGATGAATAGGCACGAGATGGGGATTTTATGCACAAGTCTTCTGGCTTCCATTGGCCACTATTGATGGCACAGGGTGTCACTACTGTATGGAGAGTTTTGCCTGTTCAAAGAAAAGTAATCCAATGCTTCTACAATTCAATAAAAATTGAAGATTTTTACCTAATCATATTTCTTAAATATAACTTTCTCATTAAGATGAACATATAAATGAATATTTTAGGGTTAATAAATGTTAGTAACATTCTTTGATCAAATCAGTCAGTGTATGTGATTGTCAATTAACCATAGTTGAATGATAGTGATATTTACATCCTATACTCCTTGAACTATATATTTTTGAAACAAATCCACCCTGGGCATTTATAAATGAAAAATTTTCCGAGAAAGACCTTCTTTATTTAAGTATATTATAATTGTCCAGCAGAAGAAAAAAAAGGTAGATTGTAATATCAGTATAATTTATTTATGCAAGTGAGATGTATTTACACAAAATTTAATTCTTATCAGACTAAGATCTAGATATCTTTTGTGTAAAAAAAATACTCATAAACAATTTAAATAATTACAATTTCTTCGATTTTAAATACAATACAAAATAAACTAATAATTTCTGCATGAATATTACAGCCCATTACGTCATTTCCGATGATCAACTTTTCATGAATTCCCGAGCAAAAATCATTTGATTATATATATAGCTAATATTAATAAAAATATACACTGTTATATAATAGTAATATATTAACTATAAATAATAAAAATATTAATGACATAAAGTTACATACCTGTATACATTTTTGATATTTTAAGTTATAACTTTTATTCTTTTTTAATATAACTTTAATTTGATTTTTTATTTCCATAAAATGTTATAAGTTTTTAAATCAATATATTAAATAATTTAGGCTGTAATGATTTCTCATTAGATTTTCATATTTATTATAAGATTTTGCGACTAGGTAGGAATCTGTTTTTAAGACACATTTCAAATTATTTTACACAAAATGTTTTGAAAATACTGTATGTTTCTTTTTTTCTTTAATTATTCATGTTGAAGTTTATCAAAAAATAACATATTATTCTTTTTTTTTTTGGTTATATAATTTTTAAAAATAAAATTACTTTTTTTTTTTCAATAATGTTACTTTTTTCATATTGCTACAGCTGATGTGTCCATATATTGTTATTCCATATCTTAAATAAAGATTCTCACAAAGATTTCTATCTAGTAAGAAAAATATTCAAATTAAAGACATTATTGACTTTGCATATAAAACATCTAAATGTATTTATTACTTATGGTAATGTAAATGTTTCCAAATTTTTTTTTTCATCTATTATTATTATTATCATTACCAAAAAAAAAGGAAATATTTTTTTAGAGAACTTGGATAAGATTTTGCTATTTTTCATCTCTTGAAATAACTACCATTCACTGGATGTTATCAATTAGTTTAAAATTCACTTAATCTGTATTTTAACTATTCAATTACTTAAGTGAAAAAATAATTAAGAAATAGCTTCTAAATTGAAAAATGTGCAATTGTCATAAATCTATCCTATTGCAAATTGTTGTCAGGAGCAAAAATTAGCAAGGTAAGAGTTCAGAGTGTCATCTTATTTTTAAACTTATTGTTTGGAAACATTCACTATAAATTGTATTGATGCAAGTCAGTGTGAAAGAAGTCTATGGATCATGATATAATGGAATCATATAAAGAGAGTAATCAGAAAGGACCATTAAGTTTATTAGTTCACTGAAGAGTCTATGGATCATGACATAAAAAAACCAAAAGGAGAGAGTAATTAGGAAGGACCATTAAGTTCATTAATTGACTGAAGAGTCTATGGATTATGACATAAAGAAACCAAGAGAAGAGAATAATCAGGAAGAACCATTAAGTTTATTAGTTGATTGAAGAATCTATTGGATCATGACATAAAGAAACCAAGAGAAGAGAGTAATCTGGAAGAACCATTAAGTTTATTAGTTGACTGAAGAGTCTATGGATCATGACATAAAGAAACTGAGAGAGAGAGAGTAATCAGGAAGAACCATTAAGTTTATTAGTTGACTGAAGAGTCTATGGATCATGACATAAAGAAACTGAGAGAGAGAGAGAGAGAGAGAGAGAGAGAGAGAGAGAGAGAGAGAGAGAGTAATCAGGAAGAACCATTAAGTTTATTAGTTGACTGAAGAGTCTATGGATCATGATAAAGAAACCAAGAGAATAAAGTAATCAGAAAGGACTATTAAGTTCATTAGTTGACTAAAGAGTCTATGGATTATGACATAAAAAAACCAAGAGAAGAGAATAATCATGGAGGACCATTAAGTTTATTAGTTGATTGAAGAGTCTATGGATCATGACATAAAGAAACCAAAAGAAGAGACTAATCAGGAAGGATCATTAAGTTCTGTAGATTATTGTTTAATGCCAAGAGATATCTCTCGTCATCTCGTCTTCCTGGAAAATTGTCCTGTTTATTATATTCTATACACTGTTCAAACATTTGGGCATAGTTTATGGAAGGGGGGGGGGGCTTTTAAATTAGACAAAACTATCCTAAAATTATTTGTATACAAAAATAAAAAAATACAAACTTTATTATTATATTTTTTAATGATAAATTATTTCAGTGAAATAGTTATGCTGAACTAAAACTATTATAATAAGATTTTAAAAAAAGTCTGAAGAGAAGAATAAAAAAACACACTTTTTGCTATTAAACAAGATGAAGAAACTGAAACCAATAGTAACTATATAAGAAATCAGCATCTTATCTGATATTAATTTAATAAATATAAATCTGAAGTCTCTATATACCTAATAATGTGTTATTGGTTTATCAATTCAAATATAATTTTTTTTTATCTTCATTCTTCCAACCAAGTCTTTATATGTTAAACCATTTTTACTATTTATCAGTAATATATAATTATCTATAGACAGCAATCTTTCAAAACTTTTTAATGGTTTGGAAAAAAGATATGGGGGGGGGGGTTTAGATATAAAGACCTATATAGAGTGAACAAAGTTAATGTTATGGGAAATGGGATGGTGCAGGATAGAAAAGAAAATGGAAAAAACTTAGGATGGGGAGGGAAAGGGAAGGAAAGGTGGCCAACAGGTTTCTCTGGGCTTAGTGGCTGAGAGATTCCTTAGGTAAAAAGAGAAGCCATAGTGCATCACATCACATATCTAGTTTGTCTCCAAAATTCTAGTAAATGAAGACAACGATATATTTATTTTTAAAAAAAAAAACAATATACAGCTTATGAAATCTGTAGTGCAGTTAAGCATTGTTTATCAAATATATTTTGTATTTAATGTTCAACAATAAAAACAAACAATAAATTTAGTTTCCAGGATGTTAATTAATCTAGACTAGCATACATTTTGTTAAACGAATAGCGTTAGACAAAAAATAGAATTATGGCACTATTTGCTCTTCAGTAACAAATATATATAATTAAAATTTTATTAATATATATATAATTAAGTTTTTTTTAATATATATATATATTTTCTGATTTTTTAAAAATCTAACCTTGCCTAAATTCAATTTTTTTTTTTATTCCGAAACTTCGATTAGACTCTGGTTTTAATAACTTCCAAACACATTATTTAAACATAATTTGGAATTAACAATACTTATTATTACATTTTTGAATAGTCTCGTGATCAATTGTCAGTCCATCCGTCAGCTATGCATATAATCTGAGTTCAAACTCAAACCGAATAAACTTGAAATTATTTTCAGCAGGTCTGATTTTTTTTTCAAGTAGCTAGCTTATATCTTATCAAGCTGAACATTCAGTAATGGTCAGTAAATGGGTATCCATCTATTCTTAAACAGCGGTAAGACGAAAGCGGAAAACTATCCATTAATGCACTCTTCGTGAGAAGTGCTTCCCCCTTTACTGCTCTTCTATTGGAAAAGCTTTGGTCCTTAAGTGGGCTTTTTAAAGGAGGTACTATCTTAACTTTTATCTATAATTACATATTTAAATTATATCACTGGAATCAGCTTTTTAAAATAAATAAATAAGATTTTCTGAATGTAAATTTATTTATTGTGTAGAATATTTGACCATAGGCATAGGGATATTCAAATTATTTGATCGCTTACTAATAGTTTGATATTATTATTCATTTAAATCTTTATAAAGTTTTAGCAAAATAGTGAATGCTTTGTAAAGATATACATATATCCAATATCCATAATTAGATGCATATAGGGGCAACTCAAAGGAGACTGATGTTTAACTAAAAAGTTATAATTTTCAACTGAATAATAATGCTATTATGATTACCTATACAAAGATTATGAAGGTTTTTTTTAAATCTAAAAATAAGTTGCGAACATAAATATCTTTTTCTTTCTCTTGGAGAAAAAGGAATATATACTTATCAACTTGAAATATTATGTAAACGCATTTCATTAAAACCATGCTTCGTTTCATTAATTTTACTATTTTTTCAACAGTAGACTATTTGTAAAAAAGTCAATTTTTACGTAAAATATATCTTGAAAATCAATATCAGATTGTTAAATGTTTTAAAACGGAATCGAATCTCCTCCCCTTCGTTCACATAAAAAAAAAAGCGTATGCTTTTCTATCTTTAAATCCATATACAGTAAATATATATTGCTATCAGATAATCTAAAATTGTTTTTTATTTCTCTCCCCCTACTCCATTTTATTACGTCATTATTCAAATGATTTTTCACCCCATTGGGATGCTAAAAGTATTACGATATAAATACTATTATTTTAATTATTATATTATTAATAAATAAAATCTAAATAATTAGTGAGTATTAAAATACGAAATAAGTTTTTCATAGTTTAATTAAGTCGAAACATGCTCCAAATGAAATGAGAAATTTTAAATTGACTCTTTTCTCTTTAATACTGCATGCGCGCTTACTTTAAAAAGCTTAATAACTGAAATACAGGCTTATTATATACCTGTATCAGCATATGTAATATATAGGGTATATGAGCACAGACTTTCACTTAACTCACAACTGTCAACCAAAAATAACAAAAATGAACTTCTAATATAGAACTTGGCTCAAAATTTTCTGTGAATAATGTTAGACTATGAACGTTTTCTCCCTTTTATATTTTGTTGATGGGTCACAGAAGTAAAAAACCTTTTTTGAAACTTATCACAATAGGAGTTGCGTCATTAAACAATATCTTTAATAGAACGGGCTTACTACTTCAAAAATATATAGAACATGTTTCAAAACAGTAAAGCATTTAGTTATATAATGATATGTGTGCGTGTATATATCATATATTGATATAAATTCATTACGGGTAAAGTACAATTCACTAAATAGCAAAATTCCTGTCACTAATTATCTATAATAATATAATTTAATCTTTAAATCACAATTTTGATTTGAAAATTATTTCTAGATATACACTATACTCTACTATGTTTTACATTACACTTACATTAATATTTTTAAGATTCAAATAATATGCGTAATGCTCTAAATAACTTTTAATACTAAATTTAAGTTTCTAAAATAAGCTATTCAATAACATTTTTATTTTACAAAGAGCGTGGTTTTTTTCTTTCTTTGTATAGGAGGAGTAAATTTATACATAGAAGAAACGGTATATTTACAGTCAATCAGAATTATAAATGTTAAAACGATAAATGTTAAAACAATATATTGTGAGCATAGATATTTAATTTTGTATGGAATTGAATGTTGGCATTGAGATATAAGAGTGTAGTAGCTTGTTTTGGAAAGATATCTTAGAACTTTTTTTAGTAATGAATTAGGTTTTAAAAAAAAAGAAAGATAAAAATTGTAACTTCTTTGATGATTTTTTTTTTTTTAATATTTTTCTTTAAAAAGAAACGCTACAACTAATTGACAACAACAAAAAACAAAAACATCAATAACAAACTATGAGATGAATTCATAGCTAAAAATTTTGGGCTCCTATGTAAATTTTTTTTAAAAGCTATTTTTAATATTTATAACATATATCTTAATACCTTTTTTGAGTATACATATATATATAACAAATTGACAAAGAACCAGGAATTTATATAACTTTGCCTTGGTGATGAATATATTGATAATTGTGCTACAAAACTCTTCAAAAAAAATTAGCCTGTATTTATAAAAATTAAAAAGTAATGGAATAAAAATAGAAATTACAAAAAGCAAAAGGCGAAAATCTGTCCTGTATCTTCCATAATAATAAAACCATAACTCCAAAAGCTAGATTTCTGGATCAAAGCTCAACTTGGTACTGCTAGTTCTTGAAACTCACGTGACTCCCAATCGCTCAAGTAACTAAATATTCTAATAATTTCATTATACGTGAAAAAGCTGTTATCATTTTGATTTTACCCGACTGGTTAAACTTACAGCAAAGATCGATGACTTTTGTATTCCACACATAAACATCACATTTAAAATCTCCCATTCAAGTCTCTTTATCAATTCACTCACAGTATTTGGATTTTTAGGATTTATTTAAATTCAAAATTTTATCAAATACAAGTTTATATTTCTTTTACATGTCTGAAATATTTAAGAAGTTTTTAAAAACGTAATCTAAAATTTCAAATTATTCATTCAATTTTGATCGTAATTAATTGAAAAATAAATAAATAAAATGGAATGAATACTTTTTAGAGTCACCAAGTAACAAATCAATTTGTGGGAAAAAAATAAAACTGCTTTCTTAATTAGGAAATATTTTATTGTAACCTAATGAAGTAATTAAAATTCAGAAATTCAATAAGAGAACGTTTAAATCGATCACTGCAGATAATTTTTTTCTCCAATATCTTTATACAGAAAACAGTTTATGGCACCATTTAGTTGAGAATTGCTAGCTACCGCATTTAACAAACAGTAACTGGATGCTGAACGATTGCTATAGATCAGCTATCTAAAATAGCAATTCAGCTTGTTTGAAATCTTAAAAAAAATTGATTTAAATCTTAGAATTTGAAAATGGCACACAGATATGCTAACCACTATATCACCATTTTTTTTAATAACTTGGTATAGTACGTAAACATCGATGAAAATCTAACCACACGATGTAGATATTAATTGAATAAAATAAATATGAATACCGATGAGAATTCATAATAAGTTCCAGAGCTAGAAGGTTAAATAAAATAAGTAATCATAAAGTTGCGCGGCGAGTCACATGAGGTCTAACCAAAACTGAAAGATTTAGTGCCCTGATGGATAAATGAGATTTGGCCAGCCACTTTGTCAATGAACTGATGTTATTTTTTATATATGCTTTTTGTATATACTATACTAATGTAACGATGTTTCATTAAATTATTTTTGCTACAAAAAGAAAAGGGAGCAAAGTTGTAGTCTAATAATCAATGAACCAACATGTTCTATATGTGAACGTATTTATGGTCCTCAGATTGGTTTGCATAGGCATCGCAAAATCTCTCGCTTCTTTCTTCTTTTTGGAGTTGAAATGACCATATTCATTTTTGAATGGCTTTATTATTATTATTTTTTATGTAAATAATATTTGATTTAATATTGAGTTAGACATGAAAGGCTGTAGAATCTAATGCTATATATGATTCTGTGTAGTGCTATTTTAAAACATTAAAAATTAAATGTTCAAAGATTCAGACAGATCAGAGAAAAATACAATAGAATTCAACATATACTTAAAGCTTAATTAAGTGATAAAAATAATACTTACTTTGATGTCAGCAGTTTTTTTGGGGGGGAGGGGGGGTAACTTTAATTAAATGAAACAAAACAAAAAAAAAACGTACTAATTTCTTTAAATGTATTAAAGAAAAGAAGTATAATTAAGTACTTTAATCAAATGTCTAGATATACATCTTTTACAACAAAATATTATTTCAATTCGTTTTAATATAAACTTTAAAAACAACAAAATATTATTTCAATTTGTTTTAATATAAACTTTAAAAAAATCTATAACATTAATTTAAAATTATAAATAATTGTTATCTAATTTCATAAGGTTATTACTTCATAAGCAGGTCATAATAAGAAAAAGAAAACAATGTGGGTTGAAATGAGTATAATCATTTTAAATGTCTTTTTAAACCGGTGAATTTTTAGGCATGTCTGTGAAATAGAAATGTATGTTTTAGTGTGTTTTCTAATTCTATTATTAAAAGTCCATGCGTAGTAATTTAAGATTTGATTTTTATTGGATTAAATACTAAATTTAATTTAATTGCTATCTCTTCAGAACAAATGTTTCCTAGATCTCTAAAAATTGCGATATTATCAAACATAACATTTGTATTGTTCCTCCAAACAATTAGCAGTAAATCATAATTGTTAAATTTCCAACTGAAATTCAAATTAGTTAACTTCATAGTGTCTCTTGTTATATCAGAGGTGCTTAACATTATACTACTAAAAATATTGAACAAGCTGTAAACATTTTGTCTTAGCTATAACAAGTAACAAATGTTATTTTGCTAATAATATTATTTTTTATAATAATAAATTATGGTCAATAATAATTTCAAAAATTTGCAAATTTAATAAATATAAATAATTTGTTCCCTTGACAAATAAAAATAATAACAAACACAAATAATTATCTGGGCAAAATAAAATTACTTTGCCAAGCCAATTTTCGACTTTTGTATTTAAATCAAGCAGGCTGCTTTATTTACTAAAATATGCTCTAAGGATTACTATACTAATAATAATGACGATGAAAACATTAAAGAATCAGAAGTAAGAAGGGTGATTTAATTATGGGTAGTTAAAGAATTTAATAAATAGCAGGTTTTATGATTCGAAAGGGTCTAGTGGTAAAGAATCCTTCAATTTAACCATAAAGTAATCAGTTGCTATTAATGTATAATACTAACTCAATCTATTGTGCAAAATTCATTATAATGATCTTAGGGTACATAAATGTAGTACATGGTGATGGGGTGTTCACACAAAAATTTTCTCCACCTAAAAAAAAAAGAATAGCATGCAAATAATCAAGCATAGGCCAATAAAATATGAAAACCAGAGTAAAGAAAGGTTTATTATCCAGTAGTTTCTTTCCTATGAAGATACACTATAGAGAATTGAGTATTGCTTCTATATATCCACATATCTAGGATACCCCCAAAAAACTATCTTTGATGTTAATTAGACTTGGGGAAAAACATATAAATGTATATATCGATGTAATGCTTAGATAGTGAATGATAACTATACTTCAAAAAGTGAGAACCATTGGATGTGTTTGCAGCAAGATATTTTAAAAAAAGACACCAACAGTTATTTTAAAAACAGTGATGTGAGGCAGAGGCTACAGCAATCATAGTGGCATATTTGATCACGATCAATTATTAAATATATCTACCTTTCACAATGAGAGTGTCAATGAGTAGAGATTTGCAGAACAAATGTATGTCCCTTTCATATTTTTGTCAGGTTCTGATGATATAATATAATGGCAATCTAAATGATAATGGAAATATTACTAAGATTACTTATTACATTCAAATATCAGCCTTTCAAGCTAATTGAGCATGTGCCTTATGAGAGTGTTAAATAAATGAATACTTTCCTCTTCAATCCAAGATATAGTATTTATGCAGGAATAAAAAGGATCCTCTTACTTCTACAACTCAAATTCTTTTATATGAGCAAATCTGAAGAACTGTTGAGGAGAGAGTGAGTAGAAATCTCACTTTAAATTACTATTTACGATGTTTGTGTATTTGGTGATAATATGACAATAAAGATTATTCAGAGGAATATAGTTACATATAAACCTCTTTTGACAATGTTTGTAAAAGAGTGCTCCTTTGATGGTTAAAATTACTTCTTCAGCCATAGACAGAATCTTTGCATTCACTTGCTAATCTGCACCACTACTAAATTGTTAGACATAAACAATGAATGGTTATCCATAGATTAGATCTTCATTAGATGGATATCTTTATCATTTGAACTATCCTCAGTATCTGACTACAAGAAATATTAATAATAAAATAAATGAATTGAATAGTTTATAAGAAGTTTCAACATTACAAGTTACAAAGTTGAGCTACATCATGAATCTTGAGCTCCAGAATCCATCATTCTACTACTATCTACACTACACAGTCACTCAAAGTAATAAAGCAACCCTTTTTTATATGCTTTGAATATAAATGCATTATTAAGTTAGTCAAATAATTGGAAAATATGACGTCAGATTTAAGCATAACATTGCCCTGAATAAAAGACTAAAAGATCTGGATACGATGTTTTCTTAGCTGCAGCCTAATCATATATATATATAGCATTAAAAGACAACCTTTATTGTTAAAAGAATGTTGCCTTGACAACAGTTTGAAATTGTTGGTTGTTATTGATATTAGGATTGTTTAAGTGTTGACTGGCTTATATCATATCACAGAACATTCTCTTCAAATATGTTACTTAGAATTATTTGTAAGCAGATTTATAACTGAATCATTTTAATAAATTTGCAAATACAATTTTACTTTTCATTTACATGCTGCTGAAATTAGTCATTTGCATATATGTCCGTTAAACGACAACAACAACAAAAAAAAAAAAAACAATATTTTTAAATTTCAAATAAATTATTATAATCATTGGGAATAAAATATATGCACCTGTATAAAAAATGTATATATCAATATATTTGGACTAGGTTTAAAGTCTGTACTAAGATTAAACAAATGAATAATTATTAATCTAATGATAATAATCATTGATTCACAGGGATTTGAAAGTAATTGTTGAGAAAGATATATATAAAATTCACTTAATATTTTCATATCAAAGGTTTCTTACATACTTACGATTTATTTCCCAAACTTTCTTTGTTCTTAATGATCCAATATTTTGTATCTTTATTTTTAATCTCTGATATATAGCACATATACACACATAGTAGCAAACAAAAGTTTTACGATACATAAAAGACAAACTTATTTAAATACTAGACTAATTTAGTGAATGATAACAAAAGGATAGTTTAAATAATAATATAAGAATTAATTTGATTAAAGTTCAAGTTAAGTTTGCTAATAAAGTGGCAGTTAATATACAGCTTAAAACTTAGAAAGTAAAAATAATATTTTGGAGGCAAGACGAAAATAAAACAAGCAGAAAAACAAACAAACAGGATAATAAGATCATAAATAATTGAAAGAAAAAAAAGTCTTAAACTTTAATTAAGCATAAAGATGGAAACATTTTAAAATATGTTCTAAAAGAAAGTCGAAAGAAAGAAATATGTTAAAAAAAGAATGTTAGTTGACCTTGGTAATACATCTCTCTTTTTATTTAAAAAATAAAAAAGATGCAAAAAATATTATTTGTAGATGTAACAAAACATCTAGGATCTTATATATGTGTGTGTATTTGTGTGAATGGCAAAGTTTTTAGTAGTACCTATTCATACATATAAATCTGAAACTTTGACATTTAACTGAATCATATCAATCAATAAAGTATGGGGGAAATGTATTTTGGATGTACTAAGCAGAGATGAAAAGGGAACAACATGGGTTTAAAAACAAAGAATTATGAGTGACATCACTGAAAAAATTAAGGAGATGGAAATGGAACTGGACTGAAAATATTTCTAAAAGAGATAATATCAGATAGTCACTTGAAGTCTAAAACTGGATCTCAACAAATTATAGAAAGAGACAAGATGAGGAAGTTTATTGGAGTGAGAAAAAGAGTCTATGAATTGGATTAAACACAGAGAGGCTTTTATTCTGCAGATCAATAATGTTGGAAAATGATGATCTTTGGTTCATATTACAATTATATATCATTATTCATAATTGCTTATATGTATTGCTATGCTTCTAAGGTTGAATCCAGGATTCATAATAATAAATGAGATCTGCTAATTGATTTGTTGCTATTGGTTATGCAATGGGCTATCATTCATAAAATTGCCATATTAAATCTTATTTGAAGCATTTCCTGACTCTACTAACATTAGTCCTACTTACTTGCCATTGTCAGAGTCAACAATATCACACTCACCCAAAAAAGGTATTTTAGTACATCATTTATAGTGGCTATGAAAGTAGAAAAAGCAAACATATCAAATAAAAATATGGTAACTTTTGTTTTCTTGACATTCTCACTTTTTTATTTGAACATCCATATTGATATTTCTTCAAAAGAGATATATCCCTTATATTCAAATAAAACTTGCATCTTAATATAACAATCATTTGTGCATCCACCCTAGGTGTGTGTGTGTGGGGGGGTCATTGAATTTATATCAAACAGAAGCTTCAATATTTTTTGTGATAGCTAAAGGTGTTCCAAATATTATAATTTGTTTTAGGTAACTACCCCACCATAAACGTAACATAACCATTCATTTAATTCAGTGTATAAATAAGTATTTATCTATACATAATAAATTGATAAATAGTTTTCTAATGAAATACTTGGCTCTTTTTAGGGTTGTTTTGTCTTATATAGTAATTGTTATTTTTTATTTATAAATATTCACAGTCAAATAATTTTAAAGCTTTTTCTTGTCCTCTGTTGGAAATTTGTGAACAATAAAATACTATGCTCAAGAAATAAGTTACTTCTTCATATTTAAAACAACAGCCTAAATTTTAATGAGTTCTTATGTTGAAGCTGCTTGGTAAAATAATTAATTTCCAATAGTTTATATTATCAACTGTCATTCATTCTTTCATTTATATATATTTAGGATTCAGCTAAGTTTATTACAAAATTCACTCAATAACTAGGAGAAAACTTACGTAGGTTTTTACTATTATATATAGTATAAAACAATAATTTATAATGATAATAATTAAATAGTCTACTATTTGGAAGTTGATAAAAAGTTTGAATACCAGAAGTGATATATCTGAGCCATAATCCACTGATAGGGTTTTTGAGTTCCAGAATCGAACATTCTTCCACAGCCCTAAACCATTTAGGTCAATTCCAATTAATGATAATAACTTTGCATTTGAAAAGATAACTGAAATTGAATATTCTGTATCTTTCTAAATTTCACATTATCATCTGAACTGTATTAGTTAAAGTGATAAATAATTAAAAAGGATGTTTAATTCATTGATGTGCAATAAATAGTTGTTAACCTTTTACACTAACATCCAACCTTTTTAATTGTGATTAGAAATATCATGTAAAAGAAGCTTAATGTACTTAATTCATATATATATACCATCTTGATACACTATTAGTCTAGAGTTTATATGATCAATTTCTGATATAGTATGACTTTCATAAGTATAATAAAACAAAATTAAATGATTTGATGCTCTATGTCATGTGACATTCCAGAATCGGAAATGGCAGATTGGGTTTTGATCTAGAGATTTTTAACTCATAAGTCTGTCCCTCTATCGCTATACTAAACTGCCACAGAACATGAGCACAATATAAAATAATATTTTGCAATAATAACAACAACAAAGGGGAGAAAAAGATAACCATAGAACATATTAATTTTTATTGTGATGTGATATGTTATTTGAAAACTATATAGCATATTTACAAAATAAAAATGAAATGATTGTGCTTATCGCCTGTAATAAAAAAATGTCTTACTAATCAAAAAGTATAGAAATAAATTGGGTTTCAGTCACATAACTAGGGGCTAGCAGCTTTTGAAGTTATATACATACTTGCCTTCAAAATAACTTTGCCATATCAAAATATTGTAGTAGTAAAAAATTTCCTTAATTCTGTGATTTCTTGTACTTAATAAAGAGAAATGAAATAAATATATATATATTAGAATTAAATCAAATTCGTGCAGGTGTCTTACTGCACATCTGAATAAAATAATGTGGTCAAACCTGAATATTCATATTTATATAGTTGTTTAACTTTTTAAATGAATTAAAATAATCATTTTTTTTTTTATTCGTTCTACAAAATTTTATCAAAGATATTTATGATTCGATTTTATTTAAAATTCTTTATTAAACGGAAAGCTTAGTTCATTTATAGATATATATGTGTGTTAAGCAATCATCTAAATCGATTTATATAATTCCAATGCGAATGAAGCTCGTAATAGTTTTCGATCGTGATTGGAGGTAATTTGTTGTTGCTTCATTTCTAATATAATGTGGCTATTAAATTGATATTCAGTTTTAAAATATATTTATTATTTTATTGTACAATGATATACTAAGAATAAACAACGAACGACTATTTATAAGTATAAAAAAATTTAAAAAGTAAAAATTGGCGCAATTATTTAATAGAGCATCATTAATTTTAATTACGAGCACATCATAAGGCATTATGGTGCATAATTAATCCTTTTGAAATTCATGCAGGATCTTCTTATCTTCTTCATTCATTTTTTACCTGAAAAAAATTTTTTTTTTACTGATCTCAGTTCTTACTTTAATTACTGAAAAATATTTCACTTCATTTTGCACCTGTTATCTTTAATGTTTGTAACCCCCTCCCCCTTTCTGTATGTATGTATTTTTGCGTATATATACGCAATATACTACACTGTATTACGTTCCACTATCTGAAGGCAGCTAGAGTAATTAGATAATAAAAAATTTTACAACTAAGTGATAACATTGACGCAGCGTGCCTCTGTTATAATGCAATTTATTTTCCCATCTCAATTTCAGAATTACATCATAAACTTTAATGAATCTTCCCATCATTAAGATGTCGTAGAAAAGAGAGAAATAAAAAAAAGTGTATACGCACATTTAGTTCTTATTGAAAATGCTGGAAATAATTTAGATCTGCAATTTATTTTAATCACTTAGTTTACTAACTTTGATTTATGGATCTGTCTCATTATGTATATAAATAATGTTGTATATATATAAAGACACAAAATAATGTGTCTATAATACTTTGTGCTTAATAAGTTCAATTAGTTGTAGTATTTATAGTTACGAGCATAGTTATAATCGTAGAGATCATGGAATCACGTTTTAAATTCGGGAGGCTTTCTAAAAAAAATACGGCATTAAGCCAAACGATACAATCGTGAATGGCGTGTTATAATAATACATAAAGCCAATCTTCCATTTTATAAATACAATTACAGTACAAACACAAGAATCATTTAAAGCTTTATTAAAATCTTTCGTTTTTCATTTATTTATATTAACTAAAAATGTACATATATCGTTAATTTATTTTGCCATTTAAATATAGAACAATTACCGTAATTGGAGTATATCATCTTTCGTAAACAAAACCAGTTTCTAAACAAACATCTGTATACAAAAATTATTGTTGTTAAATGAACAATTTTTAAAAACTTATGAGGATAATTTCATTTTCCCCGTAAACCAACAGCTTTTATATGTAAAGATTGCAGCTCCCTCTAGGTAAAATTAATCAAGATAGAAGTAAGAAATGTCTAACGTTTAAGTTGAGAGAGTGTGTGTCTAGAATGAAGAAACTTTTTATAGGGAAAAAAAATGTATCTTAGAAATGCTTAATTTATTTTTTATTTATTTATTTTCAAATAAACATATATTAATGCACTTTGTTTACTGTTTTTCAATAATAATTACTTTTAACGTTTCATTTTCTCTATTTTTATTATTAGTATTTGTTTAATACTTTAAAATAAACTAATGCACGATTGTAGTTATTATCCGTTTTCAATATACAGTATACATAATCATTATCCACTTAGTTTTGTCTAGAAAAAGCGTTTATATTAAAGAAATTAAGAAGTAAAAGTGAAATAATTTTAAATTAATTTAGTTCACAGCAAGAAAACTCGAGGTGCCGTAGGAATTATAATATTTTTTTTCCCTTAACGTGATATTCGAACATCATAAGTGGCGTTTGAACTTCGTCTAAGAGATTTCATATAATAAGTTCTTTTGTCATCGCATTATAGTATGTAGAACGTTTTATTTATTTACTTTATATTGAACTCAATACAGTTTAATCCCCCTTACTCTATGCATTTTCATGACGATATCATCATCAAATTTATTTCTATATCGTATTGCATTATTTTCTCATTTTGTTTGTGCTTCTTAATGTTTCGCTATTTTTAATGAGTAGCAGAATTATAGGACAATACTGATTACAATTCATTTATCGCAATCATACCATCTTTTCAACTATATAAAAGAATCTAATCCCAAATTACTCCTCTATATAAGTTGTATAGGTAAAAAAAAATCATAAACTACTTTTCTATATTGTTAAAAATCATGAGTAGTATATCTAAACAGAATAATATTGAAATGATAGAAGAATACTCAGGATTTAAAGATGCATAATATGTTACATGGAATGGGTTAAGAATATTTTTCTGTGCTACAAGATTGAATGATACGGCTAGATTAAATCCATTTATACATTACACTGCTAAGATCCTTATCTAGTAAAGAAGAATAGCAAAAAAAAATTGTAGTTTGACGAACACACCAATACTGTAGTGATGGAAGGTATTGAGGATCTAAAGATACACAACTTATTATGAAGAAATGAGTTAAGCATAACTTTTTCCTCTACATATTTATATGATACAACTAGATTAAAGGCATTTGGTCATTTAACTGTTTAGGTTTTCATATAGGAAAGAAGAATATGAAGCCCATAAAGAAGGATTTCTATTGGACCCTGGAAATGAATTTATAAATCAAGGAAAACTTGCTGTTTTCAATTTTTTTTTACATATTTTTTTTAATCAAAAATAACTCCCGTGATTTCCCATATTCATACTCCCAAGCTTCCAAGAGTAATTATCTTCACTGCAAATATTATTAAGAGTAATCAATGGATATTAGATGGAGATGGGATATACCATTTGATATCATTAATCACTCAAGTTATCATTAAATAGCTCTAGACTAGGGTGAAAATAACTAATATTGTTAGTTTAAGAATTACTGAAATAATATATGATTTATCATTAAGGCCAAGCTTTGGCTATTAATGTCCAAAAGGAAAAAAGAAATGCCATATGATATGATTTGATTGACATTGATTTACCTTTATGGACACTCATTCAACATTACAGTAATACGAAGTTATAGTAAATATTAAGTATGAAAGAATTTTGAGAAAATTTGCAAGCAAATATTACTGTTAATGATCAGTGAATTTTTTTAATGGGAAGAATGCTCTGTAAATCAATATGGATTTGAAAGGAGAAATGAAGAAGGTAAATTATTAATATTGGTTTATGAGTACAACAATATGTCATACAGACAGTACATTTTAAGTAACCCAAATGCTTTCTATATACTTGATGGAGTTTATGGTGCAAACTGTTTAAACTTACAGTACCCAGTGATAGAAGACTCCATTTTAAATTAACTAAGGCATGGCAGAACCAGATTGTGGAACATTCACAAATTAATCATGTGAAAACTTAAAAAGTGAAGTTGAAGAAAAAGCTACAAATTTGCCATCATTCTAGATATAATCCAGACAACATACTTTTTGTTATTTAAAAATCGATTTGAGGTTTTGGATATAAATATTGATAGACTAAAAATCTGTGAGTGGAAGTGAAATAATTAAAGAATAATCTAATAAGAATTTGAATAATATGAAGAAAAGAAAAGATGTTAAAAGATGTGGTGGTAACTGCAAAGGAAAAAAGAAAAGTCAAAATTAAACTGGATCAAGTTCTTCTTATTGAATTAATTAAGAAATTCCAAAGAGTATCCAGAAAATGCAGAAGCACTATTATAAGAATATTTGTAGAGGCAACAAAAATAGAAATAAGCTTAGAAAAATTACAAATATGCTTTAGGAATTTAATGCAAAACAGTGTAGCAATAGAAAGCGTTAAAGATGATTAAGTTAATAAACAATGGCAATTAATCTGAAAAAAATACTGAATTGTTTACACATTGGAAAACAAACAACTTTTTACTCAATATTATATACAAGTAAGATTATTCTCAAAATTATAGAACACAGTTTGCAACCTTGCACCAAAAACAGTTACCAGATACACAAATTAGAAGACATCCCTTCTAATATACTTTACATACTAGAAGTTTGCATGCACTGTACTAATTAAGACAAATCCATTGATTCAACTAAACTAAATTATGATATATGTGGGTGGGAAAATGGTATATTAAAATATTTGATGTTTGAAAAACTTATATACAAAAGTAGGTGCTATAAGTAGACTGGTTGATGGTAAAACAGACTGTTTATATATTTTTAAGAATGTTATATATGTTTAAAATACTCTACTTATTCAACATATGTGTTGAATATGTAATAAGGAGAGTCATAAATGATGAAGACAAATATTGATTTTAGATTGGTAAAAAACATTCATAATCTTAGATATAAGTAATAAAATGTAAACAATCAAATATTTTGCTGCTTGAGCACTAAAAGTAGTATCATAATCCTTGACTTCCTGAATCCACTACTCTATTATTACATCAAACAATACAGAGCAGATTACATCTCAACTGTGCCCCATCTAAACCATTCCCTATGACTATAGCCAAAAATACAGAAAATCTCAAGACACTGATTAGGAAAGTCAGAAATCAGAGTAAAACGATAAAATTGTAGATAAGCATGAATATGACAAACATCACTATGGATGAATTAGAAGCTGAGTACCTCCTTCATATGGCAATGAGCATTTGAAAGATCTGCACACACATTTTCAGAGGGGGATTCAGATCATCCCTTCTCTCAACAACTCTTTAAACAACACTAAGGACAGAATTTAATTTGAATATGCCCCCCCCCCAGATTATACATAAAATTCCATGCACTGCCCCAGTTTGTAACTCAGTGTATTACGAGAAATCTCATGCTAATAGATCAATGAGAATCATCCAGCACACATATTTATGTAATAAAATGAAGTCAAATCATGAATGTAAATCAATCTTTTTTGATTATGCGAAGACTACATGCATATATTTTCTTCCTCTGTTACAACAATATGCACAGAGAGGGATGATATAAAAATAAAATATAAAGAGGTGATGGATATTTCTAGGGATCATCATTCCATTAATAGAAAAAGATTCCTCAATCCCATTGTCAAGAAAATGGAACATCTAATTTACATAGTGCTTTAATTGCATATTTACCTTCACCACTATATATACATATTTTTAACAACACAGTTAGTTTTTAGCACTACAATTCTGGCAGCAACATTCCAAATGATAGCTTAGTGCTGTTGAGTCTTATCGTATTATATTTACCTTTTCATATTAACTTGAACAGTGCATGTTTGTATGATAATGAAGTCATAAAAGTAGTTGAAAATGTAGGGATATATCTTTTTAAAAACAAAATCCAGAATTGCTTAAGTTTTGGTGATTTCTTTGATTCCAGTGGGTACTGAAAAGAGATATAAGAAAAATTATTAATGATTTTAAATTGTGAAGCTGGTGAAATCTGTAAGAATTCTAAGGACCACACGGAAAGCAAGCAAGTAGATATTTAAGCAGAACTCACCTGAACTTTGGCTTGAAACCCAAACAACCAGTTTAATATTGTTCTATTAATATCATGAGAATGCATAATTCATTAAAAAAATAAGTATTCCATGAAATAGGCAAAGAATAAAAATACAACCAGAATTTATATGCTGGTTTATACATAGCATACAATAATGGATGTATTTTTGAGCAGTTCGAAAAATCCAACTTATGATAAGTGTTTCTGAAGAAACATTATTCGTAGATCACCCATATTTTTTGTTAACTTGATGGCTCTTAATCATTATTAGAGCTTCACAACATTCTTCTATACTTTTATTTATAGAAATAATGCATAGTTTTGTCTTTCATAGTTGGGTGCATAATGTTAAATTAGCTCTGGGTTTCTGACACTGTCTATTGTTCAATCTGGTGAGAGTTTCTGAAAATGCCAATTTTTCTGCTCTTATAAAATCTTTATTTTATTTCAAAACTCAATAAAATAGACATGGATTTTCTTTTAATTTAATTTTATAAGTGAATAGTATTCTAAAAAATCACATTCAACCATTTTAAATATTTAAAAGCTGATCTGTAAAGATAATCACATACTGTAAACATTATCATAGATATTTACATAAACACTCATATATATAAATCAATAATTTAGTACAGCATATACATGTAATCACATAGGAATAAATTAACCTTCACATATGCACTGTTCAAATTTAAAGTAAACATTTATAATAAAAATTAACAAATTTCTTATAATTTAAAATTTTTTTTAATGTGAATAGACAAAAATAGATTTATAACTCTATCAAACTTTTCTTTAAAATGTGATATTTTCTTACAAAAATTACAATATTTTAAAATATTTTAACAACTAGTCAATTCTGACAGATAAAGATGTAATAGTCACTGTTGATTGTTTTTTCTTTATATTACAGTCAAGTTTACCAACTTCTTAGAAAAACATAAACGACGCATGTGCAATAGCTTAATGCTGATTATTTATATTACAGTTTATATACATCGCGCTATATAAGATAAAATTGAAAGTTTACCTGTATATTTTTTATAATAATCAACCAATTGATATGTAAAAATAATCAAAAATACTTTGTAAAAGATACAAAAAATCATATTCCATTATATTTCAAAATTTTCACATGAAAATTAGATAAGAAGAATGCTAACACCCTCTGGGTATTTTCTTGCTAAGTTCTTCAGATCTTTTATTTAAACTATAATATCAATAAAAGCATTATGTTAAACTAAAAAAAAAAAACTGCATGTCATTATCACTTGGATAATTTTAATACTACAGTCTAAAGTTACAGGACAACTATGCTTTTTCTGAGAAAGTTTTTTACAATTTTCAAAACAGATGATGCTTAATAAGTTAAAGAGCTTAAGATTCATCGATATGATCCAGATGTGTCTTACATTTACTCAAACTTCTTATGACTTCTGAAGCAATAAATCATTCAATTATTTTCTTTTATATGCATGTTTTTAAATGAATATTGTTAATTAGTAACTCCTTTTATATATTATTCAACACAAACATTGTTTCTACAAATAATTTTTATTCCTTTTTTACAGTTTCAACTGTGCGACTGTCTTCATCAGAGTTGCAAAATATTTAAATACACATGACTACATAGAAATAATGTATTATAATTATCGACAATTGTGCAAAATATTAAATATTCTTTTATAATTATATTCATCTTAAATTTATACACATAAATTTAAATTTTTAGATATGAAGGTATATTTAATATTTTATATAATTGTAATTAAAATAAAATTTAAATATTTAATATAATATATTACTTCTACATAGTCAAAAGTATATAAATATTTTATAGCTCTGATAAAGGTTCCTGCAAGTATAAAAAAAGGAGTTGTTGTTTATATTTGTTAATAATCAATGCATAAATAAAGAAGAAAGAAGAATGATAATAAATCAAAATTTACAAAAAGAGAAAGAGATGATTTATTGCCATGCAGACATTTTTATAATTTATTATTTTTATCATCTTACTTGAATTAGAGTGGTTATAGAATAGATTAGAACAGTCATAGAGTAGATTAGAGTAGTCATAGAATTTATTAGAGCAGGAGTAGAGTAAATTAGAGCAGGCATAGAGTGGATTAGAGCAGTCAAATAGTGGATTAGATCAGTCATAGAGTGACAGACTCAAGATTCAAGGATTGGAGCTCAATTATTTCTTCTGTTACTTGAGCTTTATGTGAACTTCTGAACAACTAATTATTCCATTATTTTTTCTACTGGTTTTTATCAATATTTCCAACATAACAATGATTACATTTTTAAATAGCTACTGAAGAGATATTATGGGTTGATTTTTATGATATACATCACATATTTTTTATGATATACATCACATATGGCAAAACATGAAAGATTGTTGTGCAAGCAAATAATTCTTAATTGCAATTTAGTGGATAAGTGAATCATAATTTATCATTTTTAAAAAGAAAAGTGCATTGTACTTTTTAGTTATCTAACAGAGAGAAACATCTTGTCACATAAATCTTAATGATTGGAGTACAATAACTAATTGTGTTCAAAATTCATTATATCCTAATTGAAACAGTATCTCACATCAATGATATATTAAACATTAATTGAGTTTTGAAGTTTATATCTGTGCTAGAGATAATCTCTAGTTTAGTAAATGATTGATAATAGTCATTACTATATTTATTTAAAGCAGATGGTGTCAAAGATGTGAGTTGAATTAATTTGACGCTTGTAATTCAAAATGTAACTATGTAATTAGTAAAAGTTGTTGATAGAATCAAGCAAATGAGCAAGTGCAGGAAATATTAAAACCAAACTTAAAATTATCAAGTAAAAAAACTTTTATAAAATATTGTGATTTAGGATGTTAACATCACAGAAGTAGACAAACAAACTGATAATTCTAAATACAAAAAAGATTTAGTCCATGATTGAATCTTTTTAATCCTTTTTAGATCTTGAAATCAAAAGTTAATTAGATAATTCAAATTAATTCGTACAGTAAATCATTATTTTTATATATAAAAAAATCATTGAGCATACAGAGATTGCATAAATATGTACAGTCATTATTATAAGGTATGGGTTGCTAAAGTACTCATTGCACAATTTCTTGTGTTAAATGCATATTGAATTCAATTGGTGAGGTTTATATAAATTAGAGTAGATTAAGTTTCTACCATAATTGTGAATTTTATTAGAAGTATATATTCTTATTCTTCTCCTTTACTTTCTTTGCATTTCTTCATATATTCTTATATATTGCTTATAATAACTTCTCTCATATACACTTTAATGCAAAAAACTTTTTAAACAAAACTTCTTTATTTTCCTGACAGTTTCGACTGTCCAGCAGTCTTCATCAGAGCTTTCTCAAACTTCCTCTACTTTTTTTTAAATTTTTTTGCATTAAAGTGTATATGAGAGAAGTTATTATAAGCAATATATATGAAATTGTGAATTTTACAAAAGTAAGTAACATCTTTTTTTATACATATATATTATTTGTAAAGTTCATATAAAAACTATAATTGATTACAATTTCTATCAATTTAGAATATAATTATCAGGTGCTTAGTGATTATAAAAAAGTATTTAATAACTAACTTATTTCATCTTTTATTTTTTAAAATAATGCATGTAAAATCTTTACAAAAAAGAGATTTGAACCTGATTTGGGATTAATAATTTAGATTTGGCATATATGATGAAGGATTTTTTCTTGATAATTGTGTAAGCTTTGTATTGATATTCTTTATATTTCAGATTTTAACTTTTAGATATAACATATATTGACTTTTAATAATAATAATAATGATTATGATAATGATGATGATAAAAATAATAACACGTATTTTGGTAAAAAAAAGTATATTGTTGAATAATAATAATAGTAATGATGATGATTATAATAATAACAACAACAACAAAAAGAACAAATGGAATCTGGCAATTTAGTAAAAAAGTTCTAACTATCCAGTTCATCATTAAAAAGTTTTGTTTTTATTACAATTCATATTTTATTGCTTTTATAAATAAAGTCATTATTTACATTATAAATCTTTGGTTGATTAAATATAGTTTACCTGTGAATTTTGTTCACTAGAAGATATATTTAATTCAAAATGCATGCAAGTCAAGAAAAGTGTATTCATTCATTTGGAATATGCTGAGACAACAAGACTTAGTTTATTATTAACTCATAATATATAAAAATATATGTAAAAACATAATATTGTTAGTTGCATTTTGTATTAAGAACAACAGAGAATTTCTTCTACTGGTAATTTACCCTTTTTTATATTGATTATAATATATTACAAATGATTCCCATTTAAAATTAATAATAGAATTCATAGTTATCAATTTATATCATGAAAGAATTTCTAGCCTTTAAATATAATTAATGGATAATAGGTATGCAAGTACCCTATATAATTTGATTCAATGATAGAATGGTAGTTTCTGTAACTAAGTTCCATGGATTATAATTTAGTTTTGTCATTTTGGTGCTTGGACTTTTTATGAATATCCTGGTGACAAACCATTCAATTATATATATATATATATATTTCCCATGTGTCATAGCATCAGCCAGGAAGTGAACCCACTATCCCGGGACAACTGCTTGGAAAGCAGCTAAAGCTGACTTCTTGACCACCAATGCTTGACAATTATATATTTTTTTAATAATAGAAGTGAATAAAATGACCAGTGTCTGTTTTGTTGTTGTTGTTGTTGTTTTGTTTTAAAGGCAGAAAACAACTGTAAAGTTAAATGAGAGATATTTTGTAGTGCTTTATTATACATCAAGCTTATTTTACATAGTATGAATATCATTAGAATGTATTTATTGCCTACAGTAAGGTTGAAAGATTTAAATTTTAAACTGATCCTTGACATATATTTAATTCACTATTTTTATATTCAATAGCCATACCCCAAAATTATTTATACAATGATAATGATTTAACCAATGTACTTTAGTTCAAATATATGCAACTCACATTACAAATATATATTTTACCACATCCTCCGTGTTCAACCTGAGAAGGGCATTAGATCAAACTTATGGCCTATCCTGAAATTATATAGTATTTGTGTGAAAGAAGAAGAGAAATAAAAGAAAATAGAGATATACAAAGTAAACATCAGGGTATAATATTAACATTGTCAAAGCATAACGTTAAGAAGGAGTAAATATATTTACTTTTTAAAAAAGGATATGATTTAAGCATGTGCATATGTGATATCATCATAATAAAATATGCTGGAAAATGAGTAACAGTCAAAGAGATCATCTCTGAGCACTGCCAAAATAAACAATTGAACTTCCCCCTAGAATTACTCTAAATATAATCAACCTCTTACAGAAAAAATGCCAATTTCTTTCTATAGTTGGAAGCAATTATATAGACATTGATTTGAATCACAGAAATTACAGAAATGAATATGAAATCTGCCAATATATTAAAACGATTTGTATTTGAATTGGTATTAAATACAAAGGAAAACTATTTCTACTCATTTTAAAACTTTGCAAATAAATTATCGCACAACAAATTTGTAGCGAGAGAATATTATAGTGCTAGAAAATTGCAGCCAGAGTGATAGGTTCTAGGCATAAACAATTGAACAGTCCTCTAGACTATAGATTCCATCAATGTTTTACAGAAAGAAAGCTACAATTTCTTTCTGTGAGCCCAAAATATTATGTTGAAAATTAATTTGAATCACAGTAATTACAAAAGAGAAAATTATGCAAGAAAAAAATCTTGCACTTCAAATTTTATTCCATCTTCCTTGAGCAGTTCCAATCAAAGTTGACCTGATTCATGAACAAATTCATCTCATTGTTGAGACTTATTAAAGCTTTAATTGTACCTATTGGAATATGTTGACGTTATTTATTAATTGCTTTTGTAAAATTTAAATATCCTTATTAAACTTGCTGTTAAGTTAATCTCACTTTTACCAAAAATGCATTTAGATATTGTCACTTTTAATAAAGTCAATTTTTTAACTCATCCTTTAATAAGATGACAAGATGTAATTAGTCTGAAAAGATTGCTTTTAAGCAGAATCTCTGTACTGAGTGTTTCAGGATTATGGCAATATTTTGTAAGTACATGAGGAAATATGAAAAAGAAAAGCCTCGTCTAATTTATTCAATAATTATTTTATACAAAGTACTAGCTTACTTCTTATTATAGCTTCACAACAAAGCTTACAATTCTCCATATGAGTTTGCTTGAGTAAGTTGTTATTAAATGCACTTGTAAATGTTCCATTTCACTGCATATACTTGAATCATATAGTAATATATAGTGTATATGAGCACAGACTTTCACATGCCCCACTACTCTCCACACTATCTCATAACACTGATACATTTGAACACATATATGTTGAAAAGATAAATAATCACCACATATTTCATGCTAAACCAGCAATCATTAGTTGGTTTAGATTATCATCTCTACACCTACATGCAACAAGTGCTCAGATATATATTAAGTAGTCAATCTTCATACTTTAATGGACAGGCTTCAATCCACTCCACACCCCAACTCTTCAACCATCCATCCAATTGAAAATCTGATGATGAAACACAGAAATGGGCAAATGATCCTAAAATTTAATACTAAATTAGATCTTTTTTATTGGCCCAGATCACAGCCTGACACCTATTTTTTATTAATATTGACTTTCTGCTTTCATAAGTTTGGTACCACTTTCACCAATAAATAATTTTCTGGTTACTTTTAATCATTTATTATACTAGAAATCGTTATATAATTTTTAACACAGATATTTTAATTAAAGTATACATGGTGAAGTGGAAAGTTATAAGTATATTTAAGATACTGCAATGGAGGGGGGGGAAGTGGAGTTGAATTAATTAGTCCATTTATCTTGTGGTTAACACAATAAATGATCTGATCTAAAAAATGTGATAATTTCTAGTCTAATAAATGATTACTAATAATCATTAAGATATTTACTTAGAGAATATGATGTCATAGTAATAAGTTGCACAAAGTTTGGAATCTTTAGATTAAAGTGTAATAAGCTATTATAGAACAAAAAAGAGTTGATCATTATTAACTTACTTAGGTAAATAAATTCAAAGATGCACCCAAAAAAAAGTATATTTGCCTCGGTGGAGTAAACTAAACATGTGGAAATAAATCAATTAACTAGCATCGTTGTTTTATAAATTAGTCAAAATTCAGGTACCTGATTCAGACTGGACATTCAATTGTGAACTAGAAATGGACATTTAGCTACTATCAAATAGAAACTAAAAGTTTCCCGATTCATCTCCATTCATTAGATGAGTGTAGATTCTCTAACTATGAACACAAAAATACATCTGTAATATGTTTCTGTTAATCATCAGTGATAGAAGAATTTTTATACTGAGTTGATGAATCAATGGATTACATTTTTATGTGAAAAAAATAAATGATTTGTTACTGTTGTCATTAGATCTAAATTAAGGTATTATAAATATCATTCAAACAGATTTAACATCAGAGAATAAAAAAAACATATTCTGTACAGATAAAGAGTGTGCTTACTAATGTTGCAATTATACACATAATAACTATTCCTTCTCATTTTTGTCAGATATAAGTTTATAAAGTTATATGTTATACTCATCTTGTCAATGAGGTATATAGGTAATAGAAAGCAAAATGGTCTTCAGATATGAGGTTTAACTGTGAATAATTAATTTACTCTGTTTTTTAGCTTTTGCACATGGTATTATAAAGTCTCCTATTATAAGATCACATTATTATTAGATTAGGCATTTGAAGTTAATGCATGTTAATAGACTTTCTAAAAACCATATTTTCAAAATGAAAACTTGAGCATAATTTTCATGGGATTTCATTTATGGTAGATTATCTCAAAGATAATTTACAGAAATGCAATGCTGAGTATCTTCATTCGATGGGTATAGCTGAGGTTGGAATAATGGAGAGCTAAAAATTAAAAAAAAAATTGAAGTATTTCATGCAGAAAAGTTTTTACATATAATTTAGAAAATTGGTAATCTCAGAGTCTGGAAGATAAGACCTTTGGATTGATTCCAGATCTGGCATTTACAATCCTCAAATTTTTTGTAAACATCCAAGCAACAAAGTTATTTGATTACTATTATATATTAAGACTGTAAAATATGTTAAAGGATTTTATGGTAAGATATCAGACAAACAGACTGTAGTACACATAATATTTATGTTTCATGGACTGTCTTATATCATCATAATCATCATCATCAACCATTATCAATCCACTGCAGGATGAAGGTCTCTCCAAGTTTAATCCATCTTCTCCGATCTTTAGCTTCTCTTTTCCACAACACCCCTGCACATTTTCTTATTTCATCAATCCATCTCACATGTGGTCTCTTTCTGGGTCTTTGCTATTAACTGAAAGGAGACCCTTTGATTCCTCTTGGAGGCCTTAAAGGAACCGAGCAGGGCAAATTCCTAATGTCCAATTCATACGTTCTTGTCGTTGCAGCTATTATTACTATGTGATTATTCATATAGTATACGAACATGGATGGGCTGCTCACCAACACGCATTAGCCAGTGTGGTGAGTTTATTGGCTTTATACCTCTGAGTTTAAGATCAAGAAACACCATGGTCTTTCTTCTCAGTGCCTGATAAGGCAGAATGAATGTCTTATATAGTCACTACATAATCTATCTTTAATGTTTTATTGGTCATTCAATCCCTATTACTTATCTGTAATTAAAATAGCCATACAGCTGATAATGACGATAAGACTTATAGATTACTTTTAATGAATTATCATAATTAAAAAATCTTGATTACTGATTTAATTATGTCATAGACACAAAAATTGATATTAGTTTTTGGAAATTGTTATCTTATTAGTTAAGTCATATGTTTTAGAATTTTGCTTTAGATAACTGTGTGTTTTTGCAAGTTCATAGAAAAGTATATTAAATATAGTCTCAAATACCATTTTATATATTTACTAATGTTTTTTTTTGTCTATTTTCAGATTTGAATTATAATGGTGAAAGGTTGACAGATGCGAAGAAATTTCTCACAGGAGATATTATATGTAACATAATATTTTAATTCTATATTTTTTTAAAACTACTTGTTATGAATTTTCAAGTCATTAAAATGTTTATATTTAAATAGAAAATAAGATATATTTATAGACATGCATGCATGTGTATATATATTAAAATATATTAAATTTTCTATTCTAAATACTTTAATCATAAAAAAACATTTTATCTTAAATGTTTATTAATATCTATATATTAAAGGCAATATTAATACCATACATTAAGAGGAATACTAAATGATCTTAATTTACTTACAGTGCTGAGCACTTTTGTAAGTTAACAGTTGTATACAATTCATCACATGATCATGATCAGAATTTCTTATGCTTATGAAAGCTGTTAAAACAGAGACAAAACTCTTTTTATGGTAGTGTCACCCAGAAAAATCAATGGATGCAAAAAATCTAGGTGCAGTGTTTTCAAATCCAAGGTTTTACCTGATGAAAGCCATAAGCTAGAAACTAGCCTGAGGATATTGAATGAATAGGCACTAGATGAATATTTTATGAACAAACCTTCTTGTATCCATTGATTACTCTGTTTTGCACTGGGTGGCATTACTGTAAGGAAAGTTTTGCCCCTGTATATTCAATACCATCACAAAACTATGAAATTATACATTTTCACACTTCACATTATAATTTCATATTTCTGTTTGTTATTATGTTGAATATAACATTTGTTAAAAGAATATAAATGTGGCTTTTGATCAGGGTGGTAAGCACCATGATTGTATTTAGCATTTTCAATCTTCTCTGAATACATGGTGTTAATATTGCTTTTAATATATGGTATTTTTTTGATGATGTTATCAAAATTATTTACGAGCTTATTACTATGAATAAAAATTAAGTGCTATGAAGAGTTTAGAGAATCAAGTGTACAAGAGAGTAGCCAGTTTATATAAAACAAAAGTGCAAGTACATAATGATACTTATTATTCTTTATATTTTTAAAATATGAAACAAAATATCCCAAACAACTATGATCCTTACATGTATGGTAAAACAACTCAATGTAATATATTTTATTATTTCAATTAATTAGTGGTTCATTTTTTACAATTCTTCAATGACTTTTTATTGTGATCATCATCTCTTTTAAAAATACCACAACACCTTACTATTCTCTTGAACTTGATTCTTTTTTTATTCTTCCTGCTCTTCCTGTGCTGTTCTTACAAGAAATTCTTTATATATCAGTGCATATATTAACAGATATATTTTTTATGTAAAACTGATTTTAATTTTTATATTTCATTTTATTTACCTTTTGACACTCATTATTTTTTTGAAGATTTATTCTTTTTTTACAGACTTTTATAATAGAAAATGGCAAAGGACTCAAAATGAATCCAAACAAAAATTGTTTCAATGTATAGCATCCATTTCCAAACCATTCCAGTTTGTCAAAAAAATTAATGCTATTATAAAAAGATAGCCAAATGATCAATTATTTGGAAAATCATGTGACCTTTGAGCACCAGAAGTGATAGGTTCAAGGACCCTTGAGTTCGAATCCATCATGTCATCACTGCATTAAACCACACCATGTGCATGTTATTTTCCATTGTAGAATATACTACATACAAATGAATTAATTAAAAAAATTTTTTAGTGAACCAATACTTTCGTTTCACTGCCTTTTCTAAAAATTTCAAAATTTATAAGAATATTGAGGATTAGATGAATTAGCCAATGAGACTGCAGATAATTCTCTTCTCTATTGCAATTCATGTCTTAGGCTGAAAAACCTTGCATGAGAGTATGGTGTGGCGAAAATTACACTACAGAAATATTACTTATTAATTGAATAATCACTAGTCTAATGAATGACTAATAAAATTATTAATATTGCATATATATTATAAACTTAAAACAAAGTAAGGTATTTTTTTTCATATTTACCATCATTTGATCCTTCACTTTTCTGCTACTAAGTGAAGCTGTGGATAATAATGAATTCTATATATGTGTTTGGCATACATAGACATGCTTACAATTAAATATCTACACATTTGGACATTGACAAAAATAATCATTAAAGAAATGGAATAATATACTTACACATTAAAAAAGTGCACAAATAAATCTAGACAAAGTGAAGGGTCAACCGTATTTTGATTGAGTTTACAAGATGAGAAAATGATTGGCCAAAAGATGATTTAGAATATCACATATATAGATAAATGAATGCTTGTGAAATTTACAAATTCAAATGGTTCAATTTTTAATTTAATTTTTTTGTCAAATGGAAAATTACTGAAACTGTAAATAAAGAGTCTATGGTGGCTGTAATGTTAAAGTTACTGAACTTTGTTGTATTTATTTTCTACTATTAATGTTTTTTCTTCTGCAGAAAATAAAATTATAGAAGAAAAAACAACCAGTTTATAACAATGAAAATTTGTAAATTTATTAAAAGAAATGAAAAAAAAACAAAGCTTAAATTTTATATTAATGAGAATAACTGTTTTTTTCTTCTTTCCCAACATAAGTTTAAATTTTTAAAAAATCATATACAAATATAAAATTAAATATGTTTTATATACATATTAAATAAAAATGTCTTCCAAATTATCAAAACTACTTTAAAAACAAAAACAAGTGTTTTGTAATCATTTTCTTGGAAATAAAATGTGAACAAATGCTTCTATTTTGTACAAATTGAGTTCTGCAATTTGATCATTGAACTATTGAGCTCTATATTTTGTTGATAATTACTGCCATCTATTAATAAAAATGAAAACTAAACCACCAGATTGCAGTACAAGTATTGGCATACATACTATCCAATTATCAATCAAGATAAGTTGTAACCAGATGTTTTAATTAGAAATTCCATTTGAAGGTAATAAAAGAATTTATCAGAAAAAAAAGTTATTTCCACAAAAATAATTTATTGTAAGATAATACTAAAAAGTAAAGAAACATATAAGGAAAATTTTTCATAGAATAATTAAATCGTTATTTTTGCATTATTAGAAAATGAATTAAAAATTATTAATATTTTTTATGTGTTTTAAAAAAATAATTTAGTACAGACAAAAAAAAAATTAACTGTGAGAGTATTCTTAAATATAAAGTGTAATATTAAAGTTAGACATCTAATCCAATTTTGTATATCAGGTTAAACCAGATTTAGTTGAGTATATTTTTATATTCAATGAAAGCATATTAAGCCTATAACTTTTGTATTTACTATTTTGTAATTCATACTCAATCAAGCAATTAATTATTAATTAAATATAAATAAATAACAATTTTTGTTAGTATAAAGTAGTTTTCATATTTATAAACTCACTATTCTCATTTTCAGTAACCTATCGTTTGAAAAAATATAAGATAAAAATATCAGAAATTCATAAATTTGAATTCATAGAGTCCATGCAACAAGAGCATGTTCATGAAACATCTCTTCTCAGTTAGCACTTGAGAATTACTATTGTAGTGTCTTTTTCATATCTGCTTTATTTCATTCTATGTCAAATAAATTTTTGTTGTTGTGCATTTTAAAAAATGAATCGTGTTATAGATGTGATATGTATGTTAAAAGTACATCATATTTCAAGAGTTCATGGGAAGGCAGGGAACCATACTGTGGATATTAAGAGGACACATAAATATGTTAAAGTGTTTAATATATTTCAAAAGATTTAAATATGAATGTATAATAAATAAAACTAGACTTATTGTGTATACATTTTATTTACAGTTTTCTTTTGACTAAACATTGTCTGGCTCATAAAGTTTTTCACTTTGAACTCTGGCTGAGAACAATTTAATTTAAAGTCAAGTTTATTTACTACTTTTGATAGCATTAAAATATAAACTGGTTCAGCTTGTTAAAAAACATTAAATGTTTTGATGTTTAATTACATGTTAGAGGCACTTTTTTGGGTTCTAGATTTGATATATTCTAATGGTTGCACTTTATTGTCAGTTCAAATGGCAATCCATAGAATGTTTTTAATGTTTTGAATACTGCAAAGATTTTAATATAGTAATTAATCTCCAAAAAAAAACCAACCAGTAATATAAAAAAGCATCAACTTTTAGCTTAAATAGTTATCTAATCCCAGAAGACAAATTATTTTAAATATTAGAGCAAAATTTTGATATGCAATTCAAGCTCAATGTGCTGGTGCACTTAATAAGTTTTAAAAAAACACATTATTCTGCTATAGAGATATGAAAGTGAGACTTTGACATCCTTCCAGCATAATATAAAATCAACAGAAAAATTTCATTTACTGATGTGCTTCTAAAATTGCTAAAAACACAATATCAAGATTATTTGAATAATCAGTGTGATAATACATAATCCACTAGTGCCACACATCTTTGTTGGATTAGATATATGAAATGAATAATCAATGGACTTTCTAAAAACATTTTAGAGCAGATATGAACATAGTTTTCATGAGAGTAGCAGAATCTATTTAGGTTGTAAATATTATTTCAAAGACTTTCTAAAGAAGAGTAAGGTCGATTGTTTTTCTTGAAAAGATACGGCTGAGAAGCAAATAAATTGGAGAGCTACATTTAAGGATGATGTTGAAATATTCAAAAGAAAATCTAAATAAGGGGCATGGTGTTTTATGTGTGGATAGATTTGTACTTTATGGATTGGCTATTATCTCATCCAGTTAAGTGTTTCAGAGTGAGATATGTTCTACTAACTGATGTAACATAAAAGCATTAGAAAATTTTCATTTAAAGATGCTCCATACATTTTTTTTTAAAGAAAAGGGTATACGACTTTATTGTCAGGAGTTCATAAGAAGTTCAAGTGCCAGATCTATGAGCACCAGAATCAATCCTGGGATCTCCTGATCCCAAGTTGGACACTCTACAAACTGTGCCAAACTGCACAGGTATTTTCAAAATATAATCACAAGATTGCAAATTCTATTACTAGGTACTTCATCTTTTTAGATGTAATACTATTAAATATACTATTTAATAACTGAAACACCCAGGCTTATTATATACTTGTGTCTATATATATGTAATATATAGGGTATATGAGCACAGACATTCACATGACCCACCACTCTCCACACTATCTCATAATACTGATACACTTGAACACATATATGTCGAAAAGATAAATAATCACCAATATACGTATTTCATGCTAAACCAGCAATCATTAGTTCATCCAGATTACCATCTCTACACGTATATGCTATAAGTGCTCAGATATATATTAAGATAGCCAATCCTCATACTTTAATGGACAGGCTTCAATCTACTCCACACTTCAAATCTTCAACCATCCATCCAATTGAAAATCTGATGATGGAATGCTCAAAGGCCATCTGAGGCCGAGATTCTTGTCACACCCATGTTGACCTAAGGTCAATCTGACCCCTCATGTATAGGGCATAATCCATTAAAGTATGAGGATTGGCTATCTTAATATATATCTGAGCACTTACAGCATATATGTGTAGAGATAGTAATCTGGACCAACTGATGATTGCTGGTTTAGCATGAAATACGTATATTGGTGATTATTTATCATTTTGACATATATGTGTTCAAGGGTATCAGTGTTATGAGATAGTGTGGAGAATGGTGGGTCATGTGAAAGTCTGTGCTCATATACCATATATATTAAATATACTATTGTAAAGCTATATCTTTATTGGAATAGGCTTATGAAGCAATTGAACAGTAACAGACTTCATAAAAGAATTTTACATTTGAGTTGAAGATAGTTTTGATGAAGTAGTAGAGATAATTCACAATGTAAATATTACTTTAAAAACCTTTCTAAAGAAGTTCCATATTGATTGCATTCCTTGGAAAGGAATGACTGAGTACAGAATACAATAGTGAGGCAAGATATTGAAGTCTTTTAAAAAATATAGTGCAATGCATAAAAAATGAAAGACAATTGATGTGTAAACAGATCAAAGAATCAGAATGATATATGTGAATGTATTAGTGTTTCACATACTGATTTGATAATAATCCTAAAACTCATATTTACTTTTTATTCTTAGTCTCTATCTTTACTTCTTTTCTTCTGGAATTTAAATACTTGTTTACAAGTGTTGCTACTTTCAGTAGTAGTTCAATTAAAATGATTTTAAACTTCTAAAAGATCACTGCTTGCCTTTTCATTTCTGAATTTTATTTTGTAAAATTAAATAATAATGTCTCAAAAATGTATCTTAGCAGTGGTTTAGGGCAGTGATATAGTCATCTAAAAAGTTCATATATCCCAACTCAGATCTGTAACTTTGGTGCTCAAGCATCATATGATCTCCCAATTAACAAACAATTCAATTACATTACTATCATTCTTAATTTATTAAGGAACAGTGCCCTAATGGAAGTGAATTTCTAAAGTACAATTACTTAAGCAATCATTTTAAAAATCAATTCAGAATATATAACTATTCCAGTAAATTGTAGTCTATTATATAAATAGTATAAGCAGTATCCAAAATAAACTATTACTTAGACTAGAAAGCCACTTTCAATTTTATTACTATATTGCCAAATTAATGGTCACAGATCTCTTTAAGCTTTCAGAAAGGACAGGTTGAACAACTGTCTTATTATATTGTCAAATTGTCATATGATTTTTTACACTGTGGACAAGAATAATAATCCACATAATCTTATTATTACATCACCAAAATAATATTACAAATACTACATGATTTATAAAGCTGTAAGTGAAAATAGAGGTCATCATATTTTATTATCTTGCATTATAAAAACATGACTAAAAAGGACTTTGTTAATAAAGTATGTTTAATATTTTGGACATCTTTTCCAGAGTATTATACAATATAGCAGCTTTAAACTTATTAACTTAATAAATGTTTTGTTATGTTTTTTCCCTTCCCAACTTCTGTAAAATGTTCATCAGATGGGCCTCAAAATCTTCTTTGATCTTAATTATATAAAATAAATGACAGTTACTCTTACAATGTTTAATGTTTTAACAAGATGTATAATAAATGAAAGTGTAAATTGTGCTGAATTTCTGGTCTTGGTTTAATCTATGCACATATACTCTTTGGATTGGTATGCATTTTGAAACGCACAGTACTTTAGTGATAATTTGTCTTTTATATTTAAGACTTTTGGTTCAAATACAATAAACTTGGTATTAAGATACTTGATTTTTTTTCTGAGTATATTTAAATTCTTTTCAGACCGCCAATTCAATTACTTAGAGACCAAGAAAATTTGAATTATCACATGAACTCCGATTATTTTATAATAATAATTGAATGGTTTCTTTTCTCAGAAGTTCATTAAAAGTTTAAGTAATAGAAATTGACAGATCAGGTTACATGCAATAAGCATGCATAAATTCATGCATTGTCTATAAAACAAAAAATGTGATGACAATACAGCAAACAAGATATCAACATAATAATACTGAGTTGGGAAGTGGACAGATAAGCAATAAAATTGAAAAGCAATCAATACTGAATATACTATAGTAATTGAAATCAGAACAAGACAAACTGGAATAAATTTTACACCTATAGATGATGCCTCAGGGAATATTAACAAAACAAGTAATGAACTTCCTATTTCTGGGAAAATGAACAGAAGAATGTTCAAAAAGAAGTTGTGAAAAAGAGTAAACAGAGAAATCAGAAAAAAAAATTGCAGGAAGAATTACAGACTGGCAGAGATGAACCTTTGATTTATTTCATAGCAAATTATTTATTTTAGAATTACTTATTCACAAACGTGTACCCTTTTTTGTTTTACATTTTGAGCATGGTACTAATTACATAAATATTTACCTACATGAAACACCAACCCTACTTAAATTATTTTTAAACGAACATTTAAAAGTCCAAAATCCAAACCTACAATCCTCTTCCCAAATGTAATTCAGTTATTTAAAATAATCCATAGTATTTGATAAGCTACATTTTTCTTTATAAGTCTTATGCTATTTACTGAATTCATATACATAAATAAATATTATATTTCTACATTTTAATCACTTTTATATAGTCATTGTCAAAACATAACACAATGAAAAATATATATCAAAACTAGGAAAGCACAGTCCTCTATTGTCTTAACCTACCAAGGCTCTAACACTTGCCCATATTGTTTTTATGGAGGTTATGGAAAAACATTTATTTCTAACATTTCTTTCCATGCAATATACATATATAGAGATAGAATATGTGTTTTTGAAATTCTAATATTATTACCTTAAAGTTAGAAGATAATTAGAAAACAATGACAGTAAACACATATTTGTAGGATTTAAAAGTCCACTGATTTAACACATTAGATAAAGTCATTACTTGACTATTTTTTGCAAAACTTCTTATGGTAGATATGTATTTCTATGTTCTATTTCTGAAAGTAGATTATTTATTTCCAAAGAAAAGAAAGATTGAAATAATGCAATAATAAAGAGTCTATTATCAATCCTTTCAAATTATTTTTTTCCAAATACCCCCCCCCCTGGAAAGTTTCAAATATAAATGCAATTCAACCTCTTTACTTTGAACACTTTTTAGCAAAACCTTTTATTGTACATATATGCATATACAATCTTAAACTTCAACTGTTGCGAACTTTGCTATTTGCTCCAATTCTTCTCTTCATGTTATTACACAAAGAGAAGCAATGGAGCTGAAGAGGACTGCAGGACAGTCAAAATGTAAGATTGTGTACCCATATATGTACAATAAAAGTTTTTGCTAAAAAGTATTCAAAGTAGAGTGAATGAACTGCATTTACATAGCATATTAGAGCAAAATAAAGGAAGTGGTAAATTTGATAATATTTATGAAGATTCAAATATAACATGATCACCATTTCTTATGCTTGCTACTACTGCATGGAGAGTTTTGCCTGTTTTGAGATGCAAACACCTTAAGCTTTTCCTAACTTTCAACTACAATCTAAGGTGTTACATAAAACCATCACTTCCATTACTTACATAAAAACTCTAGAATATTTAAAGAAATTATAAAACATCTCAAAGTTATATTCATACATTTTAACAAAAACAATAAAATTTCTTACAAAATTAAATTCTATTTTTCCCCCACATTAAATGTGTCTGCATTAATTATTTCATAAACACAATTTTATTATTTTTTCTTTAACATATATTTAATTGGGCCAAAGCAAATTTTCTGTTAATTATATATAATAATTAATACTTTTTAGAATGCTGCAATTTTTATTATAAATGCTCTGTTTCCATGAAATTTTAACAGCAATTTGTTCTTTTTTCTAAGGGGCCAGATAGGAGAAATTTACATCTGGAAATTTTGAGAACTGCATCATTTGGTTCTATTTCCATTTCATTTATCATTTTATATACATACATAGGCTAAATACAATGTCATAGTTATTTATTTATACATGTAAATTCAATGAAATGAAACAAGATTTGTAAAGAAATGTGTATATTATTAAGTACTATGGATTCTTTATTAAATTATTTTCTGTTTCCTGTAACATTAAGTAAACAAATTTTACCATATTTATTTATTGCTACTTGTACAGTAAAATTGCTACATTCCTAAATGGATTGTGATATACTTTGACTTAGTATTGTATTTTTATATAATTTTTTACATTAAAATTGTCACTGAATCCATTTATTTCAAAGAATGACTTTTATTAAAGTTGACTGTTAAATCTTTAGCAAAATATAGAAAGCTTTGAAATAATCTTGGTATTTAATATTTCAAACAATATTGCAAATTTTTATTATATTAAATTAAATGTCTTGTATGAATATTATATTTTGACTAACATCCACTAGATAGAGCTGCTATAGAATAGTTTGTCATGTGATTCTTAGAAGGAGACATCTTGATAAAGTTCATATTAGGAGAAAAAAAAATTAGTTTGGTGATTTAAATAAGTTTTATTTATTTTTAAGTTGTTTATTATCAATTTTATTTAAAATTTATTAATATTATATATATAATAAATATGGTATTATTTTCCAGCATTACATATAATTTCTGATTTTTACTAATAAACATTGCAACACTCGTTTGTTTATGAGATTTCTCAGCCAATGCAAAATGGCCATTTGTATTAGTTGTCCTAGATGTATGTAAGGATTCATAAATTAGTAATTTTTTAAACATAAGAGTCAAATCTATTACAGTGCAGATAAAAACAAAGCTTTATTTATGTATATATATAAATTTATCAGTATATGTAGCATGACTATTAGTGTTAAGCATTGTAAAAAATATTTAAAAATTTATTAAATTGAAAAAATAGACAGCCTTCACCTAAAAGTCAATTTTTTATATGAACATTTCAATCAACTAAATATTAGCTGCAGTCATCCTCAATTCAGTAAGTTTGAACATATTTTATATAAGTCAACAATCTTTAACATTTATTTAATGGGGAGTGTAAAAATGTTTTAATAATTTACTGCTATTTAAACTGCAATTTAATATACAATACTAGTTAAACTGATGTAATATCCATTATCTTATTTAATCTATGTGACAGGTGTAATGCTGAAAGTTGTAATTGTTTAAATAGTATGGTAGTTTATTTAAAACATCATTACATTTTTAATTAAATATTCAATGTTAGCAGATTTATAAAGTGTTATAATTATCTGATTGAAGCTGATACCTGAATAAACTGTATAGGTGTTTAAATCCAATACTTATTTTTTGACTAAACAGACTTTTAAATAATATTTTTTTAATACCTGATAGTAATTATTCCATGTATTTAAAAATGTCTCCATAAAATTATATTAGATGCTGTACTTTTATTTAAATATTATTTAGATAATATTATATAATGAATGTGCCAAAAGCTCTTAACAAGCTTTTGAGAACATCCCTATCCCCAGACCAGTTTTTAGCTCTGGATGACATCAGTGAGGCACTAGGATATTCAAGCATTAGATTTAAAACACCAGGTCAAGCCCAGCATTTTATTTAATGTTTAACAATTAAGTAGAAAATATGAAATTTCACACATCCATGTCTTCAAATCCAACTATCTAATTTAAATAGCTTGATCTGATATTTTAAATCTAATGCTTGAATATCCTAGTGCATCACTGATGAAATCCAGAGCTAGAAAACAGTTTGGGAATAGAGATGTTCAGAAAAGCTTGTTAAGAGCTATTGGCATACTCATCATATAGCATTTGTAATACACTTATTAAATTAAGTCATGTGATATGTGACTTGATTTTCTTGCAATTGTTTAGGTAATAAAATGAAATTAATGTTGAACCTATAATAAAGGATAATATTCATAATTAAGAAAAACTATAAGTAGCTTTCAGTATTCTTCTCAATTTTGTTATCTACAAATAGATGCTTTGTTTAACATGTTGAAAATGATTTAAAATAGAGCAAGCTTGAATAAATGTATTATATTTATACTTTTAAAAATTCAATTATTTAATAATTATTTATATTCATGAACAATGAAATGGAAGATGAACCCAAAATTTGATATGAACTGTTTTCATAAGTTATTGAACACTGAAAACTAATTATAGTTATTATATTTATTAATTTAACATTATTAATATTTATTACAGGTTTAAACTATTTTTTGTTTTATTACAAAAGTACACACACACACAAATGTAAATATGTATATATATATATATGAGTACTGCTTAATAGTTGACAGAAGGTTACTTCTTTGCATATGTATACACATATTGATGTACAACTTTGTAATTAAATGTAAAAATAATTCATATATAATTTAAAGTATATTTCTTATAAATATTACATATTTTTGAATGAATCTGTATAATAAATTTTGCAAATGTATAATAAAAAATGTATATTATATGTAATAAATATATTTTTTTAATAAAAAGTGTTTTCTTTTTTAATTAACAATATGCATTGCTAAATCATTAAGTAACACTCTAACATCTTTTTCATAGTTGTAAATTAAATTTAGTAATATGTATATATATATACACACAAATAAATATCTAGCTATTCTTATGTAATGAGAAACTATGATAAAAAGATAAAATAATCACAACCCAACAGTTGGTGAACCTTATGATGAATTATGCCTTCTTCACTCCTCCCCCTGGTGTGACATTAGAGAAACTTACCTATCAGGAGCTATTTAAAAGTTGTTTTATCTGCACCTTTTTATATGCAACAATTTACCATATATGCTACCTTCAATAGTTTAAAATAAAACTCCAAACATTAATTTAGTAATAGAATCATGGCTTAAACATTTTTCCAATATACTTCCTATCATATGTATAAAATAAGATTCTTAAATTCTTTTTTCATATTATTTTCCCATGCAGAGTAGAAGTTTATTGAATTCAAAATGTCTACTGCAAACCCATACTCAGCAAATACTGACTTATCCAGATTCTTATAACCAAGCATTTTTTATATGTTAATTGCTCATTATTTTTTAGTTTCAAATAGCATCTCATTTCCCTAACAAATGATTGTACACATTTACATATATATTATTGTCAACTTTATGAATCCCAGCTTTCCAAAAAGACTATTTGATAGCTCTCTAAATATGACATTAACTACCCCTCCTCCAGTCAATTGTTGTGTTTAAAAATATATGATTTGGGATTAATAGTTTCACACCTCCAGAAACTTCACAGACATCTTATAGCCATGTTTTCCTTGACAATTTAAAAAGCAGATATTCTGCATTCTTATTAGAAATGTTTCAAATTTTGTAAATTGATTAATCGATTATAGAAGCTTTTGCATATGTCTCCATGGGTGTAGGAAAATATTTCTTCCACATATTTAATCTATAACACATTATTTTTTCTTTCATAAAATATTAAGACGTAACTATATATTACTGCAGAACTTTATTATATACTTTTGTCACTTCCTGTAAGTTTGTGACAAACCCTGAGTAAATTATGTCATCTCGTATTATCTTACAAAATGTTTGCTACATGTGCTGCAAATTGAAAAAAAAAACATGCATCCCTATAAATCTTAATAGTAAAACCTTTTATGATACTCCATCATTCTAAACATTTTTATGATCATGTTTGCTGACAGATCAACTTTTAAATACATTTACTTGTCAGTTGTTCTATCTATAAAGGCAAAATTATTCTCATAGGGACTACGTAATTATTAACAATTTTAAATCATAATAGTGATTGTTCATTGATACTTGTATTCATTTTATATTTATGGTTATCAGTTGGAGTTTATATGCTTCACATGATTCGATAACAAATTTGGAATCTTTAGTACATCAATTATATTTCATTGGTTTTAATAAATAGCATAATAAATGAATTCATGGTAAATAGGGATCACATTCCCATATGAACATGTTAAGGATATCTAACTGAATTCATAATGCAATAAAGCAGTACACTTTATATTATGTATTGATAAATAATATATTTAGCATTAATATAGTATTAACTGAAATATGGGCTTATTATATACCCGTAGCAATATATGTAATATATAGGGTATATGAGCACAGACTTTCACACGACCCACCACTCTATCTCATACCACTGATACACTTGAACACACATATGTCGAAAAGATAAATAATCACCAATATACAATATAGTATTGTACTCAATGGGTAGTAAGTGTGGATACATAATCATTTAAGGATTCATAACATATGGGGACCCAGGCCATAATACCCTATAACAGTATATATATTAAATTATATAAGACAAATATTATTACTTTTTTGAGTTCCTCCTAACTATGAATGATTAATTTTAAATAAATGTATATTATTTATTTTTAGAGAGTTTTTTCAAAAGCGCTTAATCATTTTAAAATAGTGCAAAATGACAATATATTGTACTGTATTAATTAAAAACAAAAGATTATAAGAATTGTTTACATTTGTACCCCTCCCCCCAACAGAAATGCTGCATTCTGTTGTTTGGAAAAATAATATGACTGATTATCATTAGCTAATCATTAGTTAAAATATATAAGGGAGAGAAGTAATTACTAATTTGGAAAGGTGAAGAAGGGAGTTTATTAATGTATTTTACATAATGAATAATTACAAATTTTAATTATAGCATTTTGAAATTTGGGGGAAGGAGAAGTTTTTGAGACCATTTTATATGTGTACATATTTAAATTTAAAAATGCAAGTAAGGCTTTAAGTTAAATAACAATAAAAGTTAATTTAAGAAGAAAATATAACACATTATTTTAAAAAAATAAAACACGAAAACTAATTTAATCTCATCCCCTTCTCATGCTTAGTTTAAAAAATAAAATAAAAAAACAATTAAATATTACTTTACTTTCTTTTTTATAATCTTCCTATAGATAAAATATCCAGATGTTCCTTTAATTGCCAATTTTTAGGATCCAAAAAAAGTAAAAGACCTTTAAGTTTTCATAACTTCCTGACGTTATTTTTATAAGCATGATTCGAGATTTATTTGTTTTTATGTAAATATACATATATCTTAAATAAATAGTAAATACTGTAAAGTAAATTATTTAATATATACAATATGTTAAAATTTAAAAAAAGACCATAAATTAATAAACCTAATTGATTTCATGATTTGATTTTATATTTTATTTGGTTTCATTTTTTTCTAGAAAAACTATTTTTACTTATAATATGCAGCAAGTGCAACATATCTAAAACAGCTGAAATAAAGTTTGCAACAGTGGGGGAAAATAGTTTAGCAACTAATCAGTAATTTTTTTATTTCTTGACAATATAAAATTCAAAATATTACTAAAGACTTACATTTATGAGGAAAAGGAAATTAGAAAGTGTACAGTTGAATTATTTGTGATATAGCAAAATTGCTAATATGGGAAGATCTGTCTCAGGCAATTTTGCCTTTAAAATTGAAAGCTGAATTAGAAAGTAAATATTCTTTAACATAACTTGGGATGTATTTTTAAAATCAATTTCCCAGACAAGTAATAATAAAAATTTGATAATATTTTCAGGAATTTCATTTTTATAAAGCACAAAGAAGAAATACAAGTAAAGTTATATGATTTTTAAAGGTTTGAAAACCAAGCATTTTTTTTTTTTTTAAAAGTTTAACGGAAGGTTAATTTTTATTTTACCTCAGAAAAATTTGCTTTGGAATACAGTTGCAGTCAGCATCAGAAGTTTATTTCACTTGCTTAAACATTTGTCAATATTGTATCGGAGCATATTTTTTCTTTTAATTTTTACATTTTTAAATGTAACATTTGTAGATTATTACTATTTTTTTAATATAAGAACTAATTATTTATTATATTTTAGAGGAATAATAATATCAATATTATATTCATTTCAAATAATTTTATATTTCTGTTGTATGCATTGTATTTACAATAAATTCAAAATAAATTCATGCCATTTTGTATGTGCATTATGATACTGTCATACAAAAACATTTTATAATACCAATGAAAATGAATAATGTATTTTAAAATAATTCAGCCATTTTTAATGAACTTTTTCATAATGAAATGGTGTTGCTTTGTTAGTTTCTGGCCTATAGATATTTTGCTTAATGAACTTGTGGAAATGTTTACAATATTATTCTACAATTTAATTAAGATCATTATATGTAAATATCATTGTTATTTTACTTAAATTACTATTAGTGACTTTTTTTAAAAATTTTGTCAGACAACTATTTGACACATAAAAATTGACATTTTTTTTTTATTAATTTGCATAATATTGCTCGCCCTTCTTTTTCACTGTAAAATCTTTATTTAAATATAATTATTGCTTAAAAACACATTTCCCAAAGCAATTTGATATTTGGCCAAAGATTTATTATAATTTTTACCATATTATAAATTACTTTTAAATTTTCTTTGCATCAAACTTCTACACTTCGTAAGTCTTTAGGTTTCAAATTGCAAGAAACTGGGAATACTGTATTTTAATGTGAAGACCCCATATTACAAATTTAATTTTAAACGTAATGCATTTATTTTTCTGTTTTGCACAATCCAGTTAACAAACAAAACATTTTTCATTAAAAAAAATGTGTCAAATAATTTATTCATAATATGAAATAATAATTTATAAATGATATATAATATTTCTAATTTCAACAGCACATAAATAATTTTTGCTACAGCTTGGACATGTAATGTTTAGGATTATAATATCAGAGAATACTCTCATTCCAAATACATTACTCAGAATTATTTTGCAACCAGATTCATAATGAACCATTTTCAATGTACTTGCAAATACAATTTTACTTTCATTTATGAATGTCTATTCATTCAGTCAGACAACAGTAGAATTTCTTTCTTTTGTCAGACTGAAATTAGCATTGATAAATAAAAAGTAAAATTGTATTTGCAAATTTATTAAAAATAATTTGTTATGAATTTATCTGCCAAATTATTCTGAGTAACCTACTTGGAACAAAAGTGTTCTGTGATTTTATTATAATATGTAATGTGCTGGAAATTACTGTTACACCTATTGAAACTTTAAAATATTAAAAATATAATCAAGCAGCTTATACCATACCTTCTATCTTTATTACTAGACTAAATTAGAACTCAATATATGGAGATTCATTTTAAATTCATCAATCCCGAGACTTAAGATGATACCTGGACTGAGAAAAAAATACTATTTGTCACATTTTCCATATTAACCTGTGATATAAATATATTAATAAGTAAAGTTTACATTTTTCTAAAAATATTAATAATTCAGTAAAGTAATATATATATTAAGGCTATAACCTTAAGACCATGCACTTGATAAACGACAGTAAGGACTTCTGCAAATCTTTACAAATTTAATTATTATAACTTTATATTATCTTAAAAGATTTATAAGCATAAGATTTCAACACTGACTCATTGTAAAGTGAAAGATTTCATGAATGTTAGCATTTTATAGAAATTGTGGACTGAATCAGTGAGGTATTCAATAGCCTTATGCTCTCAAATCAAAATGCTTTAGATTCTCCTATATATTTAAAAAGTAGGTTGAAGATAAGAGTGGCTGATCTTGTTTTTTAAATAAATCTTGTGTTTAGATTTGTAGAGGTCCCTATTGTCATTTTTCAAGTGCATGGTCTTAAGGTTGTAGCCTTAATATATATTACTTTATTTAACGATTATGCACTTTACAAATTTAATAATTCAGTAAATATACATGATGGTAATAATTCATTAATACCAACAATTTTTTCAACATATTTTCTAGAATGTTGGAATGGAAAAATGTTGAGCATTAAACATGGGTATGGAGATTTGAATGTTAAATGTGTTTAGCTCACTGACAAGTAAAAAAAAAAAATTCATGAAAAGTATATATACCGAAGAAGAGTGGCCTGAAGTTTTATGCTGGCATTAAGTTTGAAATATGTACATGATAAAATTTTAAAATTTTGGAAATATTTTCTACATATTATAAAAGAAAATCCTCAACTTTATCTTTCAAATTATTTTCCACTTGCAAAATAAAAACCTTTATTAAATTTGCATACATATGACCAATAAAAAAAACCCCACTATATATATTAATAAAAATGTTTAGAATAAGAGCAACATTTCCCATATAATAGTGCCATCTAGTGCAAGCCATAGTAATTAGTGGATACTAGAAAGTTCATGCAACAAAATCTCTATCTAGTGTCTACTCATGCAATATTCTCAGAACCTATATTGTAAGCATGAAACACATTGATCATGTTGTATTTTAAAGTTTAATGAGAATAATTCATGCATTTCTCAGAATATCAAAACTGAAAGACAGTAATATGAAAATACAATTTCCTAAAATTTTCATCCACAGTGAAAATAAAAGCTTGATTGCAATCATGAAGAACAAAATGGGGTGGGGTGGGAGGTTTAAATTATTATTGTGAATTATGATTATAACTGGATCTATTACTGAATTGAAAATTATGAATGAACACATTTGATTAGATGGAGCATTGAAAACAGGTGAAAATAAATTTAAAGTTATAAATATGATGTTTTCAAAGTGTAGTAATGGTAGTAATAATATATTTAAAAAATCATAGTTAAGAGTCAGTTGCCCGGGTTGCAGGTTCGCGTCCCGGCCGATGCTATGACACTTAAAAAAAAAGAGTCATTTGTTAAAAATAAAGCAATACTACAGAAAAACATTAATATTAAACTTAAGAATAAATATGAAAAGATAATTCAAAAATAATAAAATTTGAAAAGAATAAAGTGTCATAAATATGTCACAAGGTAAAATCAAGATTAATAACCATGTTTTGAACAGTGAATTTCATTATAAGATAATTTGTTTTATAGAAAAGAAGCTATACAAGAGAAGATTGCAGATGCATTTCAGGGCAGTTAAAACTAAGAAATTATAATAAATTTATTTTATTTTAATATATACACAAAACAGTGGATTGCATGAATATGATGTATTTAAAAATGATTGAACAGTGTTAGTTAGTTAGGAATAAACTGTTTTTTTTTTTGGCATTCAGTATTAAGAAATGAAAAATGAAACTATAATTTTGTAAGTTGTTATATTTTTGAATTTTATATAAATAATGTATTTTTTAATAATAAAAATCTTTTTTTCTTTTCTGCTTGAAGCTAAAAGTAATAATTTTGCATAGTACAACTTAAAATAGTACAAAATATATTTTTGATGCATACAATAGCAGAAAAATGATGGTATATAGTCACAAAAAGAGTTAATTTTGAGTTTAATTTTAAAAAGTTAAAAATTGATTAGGTATGACTTTTCATATCAATGGATGAGTAAAATAAAAATTATATAGACCGAGTTTTTATTTTATTTTTAAAAAAACATTGCACATAATATCTGGAAAATCATGAACAAAAAAAGTTGATTATTGCCATAGATTAAAAAATGATTATGATAATAAGAATTATTTTTTATTCATGATTTTCCATGCATTATGTCCAATAGTTGTGTTATAGAGTTTATTTTCTTTAGCTAGTCTGGTTTAGTTTTGAATTTGGATTAATTAAATATATATATATATTATAATGATCGGAATGAAAGTGAAGATCGAATCTAACTGCAAACTACAATATCTGCTCTACAAGGCGCCATCTAGGCATTTAAACCTAGAAAAATTTATAGAGTAGGCAGATACGTGCTGTTAAGATTCCACTTTATTTAAATATTCAGATCGTTAGCCCAAGTCACTAGCTCAGTGGAGACGCAGAGATAAAAATCTATATTTTAATTTATATCTTAAATATAAATAAATAAAAGCCACTGCCAGAAATTAACACATAAAAATATTTATTTACGCACATATAAAATAACATTTAAATTTTGAGGAATAAATTCACCATTTTAGATTTTTCTATTAATCTTTAGTTTTACATTTAAATAAATTACAACCATGAGTTTAATTTTTTTATTTAAATAGTCGAGTATGAATAGACTACACAGATCTGCATTTGAAAAGAAAATATTCTTCCCTGATTTAACCTTAGGCAACAAATTTCGCAATCAAACCAGCACCAATCCATCTGATACATTTATGTATTCAATGTAGCATGAAAATACGACAACACAAAATACTATACTGTCAGGAATGTATATCTGATCAGTAAGTAGAATTAGAGAAGACATTGTCTCTCCACCAACAGGAATGTCACATCTGTTGGCAAGTAGAACAATAAACATAAAACTCCATAGGAATGGACTGTGGTCCTTTGCCATCTTACAAACCCATCCATAGACAAACAGAAGGTGTGTGGCATATATATATATATATAATCCTGCCCATAGCGGATCTCATACTACATCTACAATTACACAAATATATCCAATCCATTGAACCAATTCAACTACGAAATGAATAACCTAAGATTACCCTCCCTTAATATAACTTTACAAAACTATATAGCCATTCACGCCCGACTTAAATTTAACATTTAAATACGTTCGCACAGATTATTTTTATACAATGTTTTCAAAATGTTGAGTATAGATCGGCTGCACAGATTCCACGGTCAAAAACATCCAAATTAAACACAATCGATCAAAATAAAAAATAATCGATAACATTAATTGCAAAAAGGGAATACACAAGGCCCCATGTCATTCATCATGAGATGCCTGCATTAACATTGTTGACCTATATATTCTAATCGACTGTGGAAACCACAACGTAATCAACCGCTAACGAATCTATGCAACATCTATACCCAACCTAAATTTCATCATTTAAAATTTAAACAATAAATAATTTATACAATAAGAGAAAAAAAAATGGAAATGATTTTTATCAATCGGAAAACATATAAAATTAAACATTATTAATTTGATTTTAAACTTAAAAAAGTCAGATAGAAGTTCATAAGCTTGAACAAAAGTTCTTAATTATTTTTAAATTTAGAGTTCATGTCAATATAGCTTACAGTAGAAGAGTCCAGGTTTCTGCTTTTAATTCCCGTGACGCCTCCATTGGAAGATAATGTTCTGGAGATGGCAATAGCTGGTTCAAGGTATCACAGTCTTTTCTTTTTTAAATAGAGAGTGTGATATGTGCGTCCTACCACAACTCTCAAACACACAACGCTGGAACTGTCAGAAAAAACTGTACTTCCCTTTTTATATTATCCACACGGATTCAATCAACAAAACGTCACTAATCCATCACTTTCGTTAGGGTCCGAGCCAAGGCTTAGTGCTTCCATTGGTCAAGCTAATTTCTCTTTATTTTCTTATCTATCTTTCATCAGATCATTTTAATTATACAAGAGCCCAAGGGTAGCTTGTTTTTCAAACAATTTATAAACAATCATTTCCATTTACAGATTACAAGAATTAATTAATACCTGTTTTTATTTTTAAATCTTGTACTTTTTTTTTTTATAAAAAAGTACGTTCAAATACTTATTTATTTGTTTGTTTTTTTTTTAAAAATATTCTTAAAGTTTGGCATCTGTGCGAATGTATATATGTTTAACAAACATTTTAATTTTAGCGTTTAGTTTTTTACTTTTATTTGCGAACTTTTAAGTTTTTATTTTAAATTAATGTAACGACATATTTATATATCATTACAATATATATTGAACTGGATACTTTATCCACATCAAAAGTTCCATCATGAAATTAAAACTAACTTTTATATTTGTAAAGATTTTAGCAAAAAGCTATTTAAAAGTTGTGTATGCTATAGTGCACATACTCATTTGTATTTTTAAATTCTGTGATTTTATTTTCCATAAATTTAAATTTAAAATAGTTTTCCTTTTGAAACTTGTTTTTTTTTATCTACTTGTAAAAAATATTCTTATTTAAAAGTTTTAATCTTTTAACAAAAAAAGACGAAAGCATTTTAATTTTTTTAAAAAAGTTTTGATTGCATTTGTTTCTTTTAATTTTGATTGCAATCTATTGTTTAAAAAATAAAAAAGATGACTTATTTTTTCCATTTCTTTTTTTTATTAATTAATTTTGAATAAGATAAGAGCCCTGGTCAGATGTTTTAATTAAGATTAAGTGTGAGATTGAAATTTGCCCTGGTCAAAAAATTTATAATTAAAGATAACTTAGCCGATAAGAGTACACATAAATAGCCCCAAGTTTTGGATGGATTATTATTCGGCTTATCATTTTTTATTCTTCTCATTTATGAGTATTGATTCAGCTTTTGGATGCTGCTTATGATACCTATTCAAATCATGTGCTGCATTAAATTTCAAAGATTGCTGTCTGCATCTTTATATGAGCATTGCTAATATTATCTTTTGCTGTCTGCTAATAAGAAGCTCTGCTGAGATCATTTTACTGTCTATTTGCTAAATAGAATTATCCCTGCAGTATGCCAAAACTACATGCCATGAGGAATCTTTTCTCCAACATGCAGTTCTAAATCAATCCAAAGATGGATCCTGAGTTGTTCCTTCAAGATCATGCCTTAAAATCCTAAACAAGAACTGATCCAAAGCTTGCCTCCATATTCCCTACCAAAGAGATAGAAATCAAAAGCCTTCATGAAGGACTAGAATTAAAAAAACTTTGCACACCCCACTTGAGCAAATCCGATGGACTTTATATTAGACCTCGAGCTAAAAGATATTCAAATTTTAACCAGGGTTTAAATCTCTGTTAAGGCCTCAGCTTAATTTTAAAATAATCCTGTATTTATTATAAGTTTTGAAAATTCCTTCTATATTTTAATTATTTTATGTATTTTCTTATTATTGTAGTTAAAGCATATATTGGGATCTTAGATTTAAGTTTCCATATTTTTAATTTATCTGGGAGTGTATTACGAGTTTCTACTTTTTTTATGCTTAATGTTTTTTTGTTATTAATTACATTTTTAACCTGTGATAAGTGCTTTGGCAGGCATTCATAATTTTCTTTTAACTCATCTGTCTTTTTTGTATTTTCCTGCAGACTGTTTATCAAGTATAGTGTTCTGACTTTCCTAAATTGGAGATTTTCTTGTCTTCTACTTAAGATTATATAAAATCATAATCTTTTCTTGTTATGTTTACTAGTCTTGTATTGGAGTCATCCTTGATAATCTTGAACATGGTTATCATGAGCTGTTCTGTAGACATGCCATTCTTGGTCCTGATGTTTCTTTTCTGGACCAAGGAAAGCTCACCTGCACTGTTTTGTTGTACTGCATACAAGACCCCTTTTGTTTTAGTTTTTATAAATTGCTGGCAAAAATATATTATAAATCCCCCTTTTAAACCTTAGATGAGAAAAATATGTATCTGCTAGGGTGTTTAATGTTTTAATACTCATGTACACTGTCTGATAAATATGCTAGAAGAATCTAGGTCAAACTTTTACGCTTTGTTTGACAGAGATTTAATTATTTATTTTTTTTGAGTTTAATAAACTATAAAATTAGTTAAAATTATTTTGGACTGATGTTTGTCTCTGTAGTTTTTTCTCAATTGTCTGAACAATCTTAAAGATCTCTTTATCTCTCTGGGTATAGTTGGTAGCTTTGAAGATCATCAACTTTTGGATCACTGCAAATTAAATTTTCTAGGTAATTAATGACCTAGTGGTGTTCTCGGTGATTAAAAAAAGTAAAGAAGTGACCAGTACAATATATAAGATACAATTGGAAAACAAATATAGAAATATAAACCAAAACATTAATAAAAATTTTAGTGAAAAAAATAGATGGAATTAAAAAATGAGTAAAACAGCAAAGACTGAAGACAAATAAAAAAATAAATACATACAAAGGTCCTTTATTATTATTATTTCTACAGAATGAAAGAGAAACAAATAAAAAAAGTGTTTGGCTAATGCCAATACAACAAAAAATTAAGATCAAAAGAATACATAAAAGGTATGAAATAAAATCTAGAAAATAACAAACAAAATTTTAATAAACACAGATTAACACTTTTTAATTTCATTGTTTACCATCATTCCCTGGTGGCAATTTCACTATTTTATTTTAATATTAACATATCCCCATGAGTATTTTTACTATTCATCAAATTTGATTAAATTACTATTTTTCTTATTTGTCAATTACAACTTTCTATTGGTTAATTTACCATTTTCTTATTTATCAATTACAGCCTTATTCATAAAATTATTAAAGTAAAATAATCAGAAATATTTTAATTTTGTTTGTAAAGATTGGATTATTTTACATTCAGATTACTCGAATATAATGAAAAATTTTAAATAAAAATTGTAACTAAAAGAAAAAATGAATTACCTCTGAAAAAATTAAAGAATTATTTTTCAACCAATTACAACTTGTGGTTGGCATCGATTCCTCTTACCTTACAAGTAGTGATGCTGATCATTTTCCATTTCTTTTAAATTTTCATCTAAATTCAATATTTTTGAATAAAAATCTAAATCTACTTACATCATTAGTCAATATATTGTGAAAAATAATTACAAACCTATAAAAAGTTATGAAATATATATATATTTTATTGTCAACTTGCTGCCATCAAATGTCAATAATTTCTCTTGACTTACAAGTAGTGATTTCGAATATTATTAATTTTTCTGGACATTTCTTTTAAAATTAAATATTTTTGAATAAAAATGTAAATCGAATTACAATAGTATTGAGAAAAATAATTATAAGTATAATTATAGAAAATATATGTTTTTGTTTTCAAAATCTATCCCAAAACAATCAATACATAAAAATTTTTTCAAGTGCCCTCTGGTGTTAAAAAATAGAAACTACCAATCAGAAAAGATAGAGATGGAGAGTTGCTCTTTTCAAGCATCATATAAGTTGATAGCCTCTTCCATTTAAAACTTTATTTGTAAAATACAGATATGTACAGATTTTTTTAAAAAATTAAAATATAGTTTTAGTTCAATTTTTACAATAAAATGCATGTATAATTCATAAAATAATGCCACATATAACCAAGAGATGGTAATCCGCAATTGACCACAGAATTAGATAAAAATAAACTTAGAAAAGGTTAAAATCTTTATTCAGTATTATGAATCAATAAATTGTGTTTGATTTATTAAAAATAAGTTTACAAATAAAAAAACAACCTAAACAATCACATTTGAACTCCCCAAATATATAAAAAGTAATAATAAAAAGTAATAATAAAATAAAAAACAGTGTGAATAATAAGCTTTTTCTTATTGGACAACTACAGCAAAGCCATTGTTGATTGAATTTTATTTTTTAAATATGAACATATTATTATTATTAAATCATCATAAAACTATGAAATTCTGTTCTAAAATTTAAAATTGCATTTATAATTATTAAAATATCACAAAAATTCTATAACAGTATGGGGTGATTGACAAAGCATAATGATGGAAGTTTTCTATTGTTAATTCAAATTTCTTAACTTATATTTTTAAAAATTATTAGATAAATATTTTGTAAAAATAATCATAAATATTTAAATGAACAATAGAAAATAGAATAATTGAAGAAGTGCTTTCAAATTTGTTTATATGCCCAAGACCAACAAATCTACCAATCAGTGACATTGTATGTTTTTATCAGCTTGTTTGTTGTTTTTCTCTATGGACTATTGACATCTTCAGATATTTTTTGAACTAATAAATCAATATATATATATATGTTAGCTATGCTAACCACTCGTTTTTATCTCAAATGAATGTAAAACATAAAAAATAGCACTAAAGGGAACTTCTATGGAATGATTCATTAATTTAATAAAAAATAAATTATAATTAAAAAAAACAACAACAACTGAAAATGGAAAATAATCTTTGAGATAACTTAATTTTAATTTTTCAATGTAAATTTATGAATCTAAGGCTAAATTTTCTTTTCATTAAATGTATCAATATTTTGTTTGCTGGTTTTATTAAATATCAGATATATAAGGATAAATTACAGCAAAAAATAAAAATGATAAAACAACAACAAAAAAAGATGAATACAAATTAGAATAAAAACAATAGAAAGATTAGAAGGGTAAATAAAAATTGCAGCAAGAAGAATTTATCAAAAATGATTGAAAGCATAACATTGAAATATACCTTAATAATTTCAAGGACTGTGGGATTTGGACAATAATAATAGTAATAAATATTTAAATAAAATGCTTAACACAAAAAGATCAAACTAATATTGAAAACAAATTGTTCAATTCACATGATTAAAAATATATTAGAATTTAAAAAAAAAGATTACAGTGGGTTCTAAATAAATAATAGTTAAACTAATTAATATGTACGCAAATATATGTGCCATTGCATGTTATATGCTTCTAAACACATACTAGCAAAATTCAATTGTTAAAACAAAATATATAGAAATATATTGTAATCATCCCCCAAAAGTTAGTTATCCATTTATCAATTTTTTATTTAATAATAACAGAAACAACATGAAATTAATAAACTAATAAACATTTGAAACATGTTTGTCTCATATATGATTTTAATCATTTTACGCACACATATATAAATAACTGTAACGTCTGTATTAGTTAGTAATCTATTTACCTATTTCTTTTTCAGTAATAACTGAATCAGCATAAAATGAATATGTTAATAAACATTGGAAATATGTTTATCTTATATATGATCCTAATCATTTTACGCACACATACATTATATATATACAATGTTAAAATATGTATTGGTTAAAAATAAAAAGATGAAAAAATAAATTTAAAAAAATATTTTTCCTAAAATTTGTGGGTTTTATTTTGTAAATTAATACACCCTAATTTTTTTAAATATATTTATTTTGATATGCTTATTTTTATATGATATTTGAGAGACTTTAATATTGGCTAGTTTAATTTGCTGGACATAATTGCTTTTGTAATACAAATTGAAAGAAGATACTCTGTATTTGACATTTCAAGATTGGGTGAGTAGAAAGGTTAAAGGTCAAAGCTTTATCAAATGAAAATAATTAATAGTGATTACTTTTTTAGGAAGTTTATTTTCCTCATCCTTTATTCCCCCCTCCTCCTTCTTATATATTATGCATTTATAACTTCAATAGTTTTCAAATGATTATTTATTATTAGTAGTATTTGGATAACAAAAACTATATTTCTGAATCATTTATAATGAGATGAAAAATTGAGTATTTTAATTTGAAATATACAATACATGCTGTCATATATAAAAAACTGCAAGAAAAATAATAGCGCAGTTATTGTAGCTTTGATTATTACGAAAAGGTATTAAAAAAAAGGTGAAATGTAATGCTGATTTAGGTAAATGTTAATGACACATTTAAGTAACAACAGGCTAACCAAATTTTCTTTCCATTTTGTTGTTTACATGTTTAGACTATTAAGTGACCTCTCATATATTTACTAAACACTTCTAAGGAGAATTATCCAAATTGATTGCCTTCGCTACTTAAGACTAGGATTCAAAACTGGAACTGATGCACTTATGCAACTAGTATGTAAAAAATGATCTAATGTCAGATCAATATAGCTATGAAGTGAGTTATCCTGAGTTTGAAACTTTGCAATCTTTTTTAAATTTCAAATTAATAGTTTGAATAGTACAAAGGAGTAAAGACTCCTAAGTGCATTAGTTCCAACTTTGACTTTTAGTCTTCACTGATGATGATAAAAGCCAGAAGCCATTGGTTTGAAGATGGGGGTTTTGTAATATTTTACCATCTAGTTAATTAATCCTAACTTATTATTATATAATATAGTAATTTAATTATGTTTTGATTATAGTTACTTAATCCTATAATAGATAGTTCTAGAGTAGAGTAAAGATAGCAACTAGAATTTAAAACTATGTATGTGCTTGCACGTTTGGCTATAGACAGGTATAACAATCAAGGGTATTACTGTCAAGACAGTAATGTATTTCGGAATTATCTATCATTCTCTTAACATAAATTGTGGTAGATTCTAGCTTTCATTATAAAATAAAGCCATCTCATAAATTTGAAAGTGAATTAAACATATTTTAATGAGTATATTCAAAACCATTTTTTCTAATAAAACTTTAGCAGTAAAAGAGATTTTTAAAAATATCTCATTTTGTACAAATAGAATGATTTTTGGAAAAAATAAAATATACATCAGAGGAGTGAAGGAGAATAAAGTAATAGTTGCAATTCCACCTACTAGGTCAAAAATTTGGGGGTCAAATTACATAAACACATAGTAATTTTTACATGAGAAATTTGAGAACTAGGTTAGGGCTATTTTCTAGTACCCCCCTTCCCCTGGTAATCTGGCTAGCTATTCAGTTATTGCTTAGTAAATTGCTATCTAGTGATCCTTAACCATAAAGTAAAACAAAGTAGTAAAATTGCAAAAAACTTTCATATCATTAATCTTGAGATTAATATCTTCTTTAGTGAAAATGCTTATACTGAAAAATAGTTTACTGTGCACATATTTTTTCTTTTCCACATACATAGGATAATAATAGAACTTGTAGGAATTTTACATTTAATGGTATGTAAATAAATCAATTATTTTATATAGTGCGTTGTTTTATAAACTGTAATATTTAAACAGCATTAAACTGTTGCACATGCGCTTAGCAGATTTTAACTATAAATGACTGAATACTAACACTTCAAACACATGATCATGTAATAATTGATTTATTTACATACATTTAATTTCAAATAAGAATGACGTATCGTAAATTCTAATAAATTTCACTAGCGTCATTCATTCAAGCATGTAAAAGTAATTTAAAGTGATTATTTAATATCTTCATGCTTTCACTTTCAAACACTTAAGATTTGCCTATACAAAAGCGTTTGGGTTTGAAAAGATAGATGGCTAGGCCACTCTATCTTTTCCAAAGACTTTATCATGTGTTTGAAGTGTTAGTATTTAGTCATTTATAGTTAAAATCTGCAAAGCACATGTGCAACAGTTTAATGCTGTTTAAATATTACATTTAATGGTATGTGGAATTAAATATCATATATTTTACATATTTACATTTAGAAGGAAAAAATGTAATAATTAATGATCTCATGCTAGGCCTCAAATGTTGCCACATTAATGATCTGATATTTGAATAAATATTGTGAATGAAAATTTTTTCTTCTCTTGCTCGGATTGATTTTGACTTAATCCATAAAGCATTTGTCTTACTCTTAGGACTGGTATCTGGTGCACTATGAAGAATGTGGATGTCCTAATGTTTGAAATATGAATTGTATGTATATTAGGAATTTGGAACAGAATTGGAATTGCTGTGCTATTTTCAAAGGTTTGACAATCAAAAAAATAAGTGTGATTGAGTCTCTGTATCTCTATGACAAAGCCCACACTGGCAATTTACACATGCACAGTAGGTATTTATTAACAGTGAGAAAATTAAACATAATATGTGCTAAATACCAATTTTAAATTACAACATTCATGATAACAAAGTAACTGGTTTGGGAAAATAGTTTATTATAACATCAATTCGTTGCTCCTCACATTGACATATATATAGGAAATGGTAATCTATTTCAAGCCCACAGGTTAGAGAAAAGTAAATAATCATCCAAATCAACCATTTAATCTTTTCATTGTATATTTTTATATGAATGTTGAATTTTTTTAAAAATATATTTTTTTCTAATAGAAAAAAATATGTCTAGCAATCTAACATATATAAAACATTCTGCTCGGTTTATTGCAGTTGGTAGAGCATTCAATTTGGGATCAGGAATTCCCAAAAACGATTTTGAAATGTAAAATATTATCAGATTTAGAAATATAAATTAGAAAAAAAACATTATATATATAAAATATTAATAACCTATCTAAAATAAATATATACATTCAGCAATTAACAACTCGAAATATTTTAATATAAGAAATGTAAAATGTTCAACATATGAAATAAATATCACAAACTTGAAAGTAAATCTTTCGACAAAGAGAATGCCCTGCATAGCTTAATGCAGTGGTTAAGTGAGAGACCTCAGAGTATAAGATCATTGAATTACTTCCAGTTCTGCCACTTCTCATTCAAACTTCTGAGCAATAAAGCTATTCGATTATAAATCATGAATTACAAAATGTATGCATAAATTATATATCATAAAAATAAAGACATAAAACATATATATGAAATATAAATAACAATTCACTAATTGAAATTCTTTCAACACAGAGGCTAAACTCTCCATACAGTAGCGCCACTCAGTGCAAGCTAGAATAATCAATGGATGTAGGAAAGTTTGTGCATAAAATGCCTATTTAGTGCCTACTCATCCAATATCCCCAGACTAGTTTCTAGTTTGTGACTTTCATCAGTGAGGAGCCTTGGATCTGAGAGCACTGCACCTAGAATTTAGGATCTACTACAACCCTCCAGCAGCCACCTTTTACTGTTTTAGCTAACTATAAAGCTTTGAGTCCAAAATGAAAATGCAATAGAGTTTTCAAGCTAAGCTCATTAGTTTGTATACTTGTATAGATCCTAACTCAGTTCAGCATCCATACTTTATGGTGTCTTTGTTTTTTTTAATAACGACAGTCACCATAATCCTATTGGGTAGGATGAGTATTAAACCATCAATATCATATGATCACCATTCGCTATCCATTGATTACTCTGGCTTGCACTGAATGGTGAGCATGTGATGTTTGATGGTTTAATTCTTTAAACATTTGAAAAAATATAAAATGTACATCATAAAGTCTGTTTTATCAATACATTTCAATATATTATGAAAGTAATAATAATTTACCTTTGTAATTTTATTTCATAGTGAAAATTTAATTTTTCAAATTTATTGAAGCCTGTAATTGGAAAAAAAAAACTGCAATAAAAATTAGATTTTTCTCCATGAAAACTCTGTTGACAATCAAGGGGTGGTTAGAAATCTGCATATATAATTCTAATTGCTATTTATTTTAAAAATGTGTGAACTAGAATTGGAATTAACTGTTAAATGCTTGAAATATTAACATACAATGTAACAGATACAAAAAAAAAATTTCATTCTAATAACTGGATATGATTTATAAACCAGAAATGACTATTACAAAAAGTAATAAAAATAGCTGAAAAGGGTTATAAAACAGAAAAAATATGAAATCAAAAAAAAGCATAATATTAATTGCTTATTACACAGTTAAATTTTATTCAATTTTATTTACTAGCCAGAGATCTTATGTAATTTAAATAGAAGGGATGTATACCCTAAGCACATGCACTGTAGTGTTAATATACAATTGAATATTACATAGTTTATAATAGTTTGAAATATTAACATGTAATAAATTGAAAAAATTTGCACATGTTAATATAAAGAAATTAATTGATATAAAGTGAATAAAGAAACAACTTCCTGTTCTCAAATTAAGACACTTTAGATTTGCCTACATAATTAAATTTAGATACAAAAGATAAAATTGCCACTCTTATCTTTTCAAGTCTCTATCTCATGTTTTGGTTTGAGGGTATCCTCAGTACTGAACAAGACATCGCTGAGCTATTATAATGACCCTACAACACATGTGCTTAGGATAAACTCTCCACACAGTAGCACTACCAGTGCAAGCCAGAGTAATCAATGGATGCAAGAAGATTTGAGCATAAAATCCCTATCTAATGCCTACTCATCCAATATCCCTAAACTAGTTTCCAGCTTGTGGCTTTTATCAGTTGGATTTGGGAACACTACATCTAGGTCTTAGGCTTGCACTGATGTTGCTACTATATGGAGAGTTTAGCCTCTGTGTAAACAGCTTGAATAAGCATAAGATATGGTGATCATGTGATGTTTATGTGCTTAGGATGCAAATCCTTTCTGTTTTTAAAAGTATAAAATAAAAATATAAATAAACTTATCCTAATAAAAGAATAATACATTTTAACGATATTATTTGCAGAATTATATATGTTTTCTTCCTCCACTTACATTCTAAGTTTGTTTTCTCTTCATAATGAAAATTAAAATCAATTTTCTAAAATCAAAAATCAACTTCCATTTACTTTTGAGAAAAGTTCTGAAATATCTTGCAACACCAACTGATGTCCTGTTTTCATTAAGTATTATAATTTTTTTTGTTTAGAAATCAATTTTCTAAAATCAAAAACAAATACTATAACAAATTTTGTTTTATCATTTGAAAATTTTTACGTTGTTAGATTTTCAGACAGACCCTAAAATATCACGCAAACATCGCTATACTATTTTCATTTGTTGAGTTGTAGTTTTGTTTGTATTTTTTTTTATGACAATGTTTTTCAGATTTTAAAGTCATGTTATTGGACTTATGCCAAAATTATAGTATGCAGAAAAATAATGAAAAAAATAGTAAGTGGAGTATATTTTTATTGATAAAGATGCACTTAAATGGATAAACTAACAAAATTGGTAATTTAAGCCAGATATAAAAAAAAATATTTTAATGTATTGGATTTACTAAGAAAAATGTTGTTCACTGATGGGTTATTGTTCAAGAGATCATGTGCTATTTGAGCATCAGAAATGTCATAAGTGAGCTGTGATCCAGGGATCTTTAACTTCCGTTTTGCTTTAAACAATAGAGAGCAACACAAAATTTGCCATACTTTCGAAGAGATGATTCCATGAAAGAGTAAACAAAATTTCTTGATTTACTTCATATAGTATTGGCCCCTATGTTTAAATTTTTTGAAGATTAATAGATGATGTAAAGAAACTTACTGTTAATTTAATGGGCTTATTCTTGAAAAATATTATAAAGCACATTGTAGATATATCAGTGCTTTCAGAGTCTTTTCATTTTAAAAAATAATAAACATTTTGTATGCTTCTAAGAATTCATTACGCAAAATCTCATCGCAAGAACATTATTAAGAAAAGTGTGTTCATTGAAGATATTTAAAGTACTACCAGGCAAAGAATGAGTTCAGAATACTCATTAAATCATAAAAAGTATTGATATTGAGGAAATATTTATAACAACTTTATCAGTAGAATTTGCTGAAATTCTTTGCAAAGGTAGACTCTGTCAATTAACCACTTTTTAATGATGTCTGATAAAGGTAATATTATATGAAGTAGGAAATAAATATAGCTATAAAGGTAATATTATATGAAGTAGGAAATAAATATAGCTGTCTTACCTTTTCAAAAAAAAATCTATATGGATAATCTTGAATCTTTTTAAGATGAAATCACATAAATTATCTAGAAAATATGAGTTTATGTAAAATTTTGTACAAAGAAGTAAAGAATAATTAGATAGTGGTTGTTATTAATATACAGGAATTTTTAAATCTACACTTACATTTAATCTATAAAATTAGAAAGTTATACTTATATGAAACTAAAAATAAAAATAGTACATAACCCCTTAATTATGATATACTATAAAGTTATTCAGTAAACATTGGGTAATTTTCAATATGTTGGAAATTATCTACTTTTTTCAAGAACCACCAATATAAAATATGAGTAATTATCATAAATCTCAACTTATTTTTAGCTATTAATACGTCAATAGTGTCCATTGGAATAATATCCATGTAACTAATACATTTATTTTATTAAAAATACATAGTGTTAATTATTAGTTCTTATTTTAGGAAAAATATATACTATTCCAGTTTATTACATAGTATATATTATTATGCCCTTTAGGGTACATATACATGCCATAAATACATCGTGGGGGGGGGAGGAAGGTATATACTAAAAATTAAAATTTAATCTTTTAATTCATTTTTAATATTTATTAGTTTTGAATAACAAACAATTGAAATTGCTTATATGGAAATCATATACACCAAGAAAATACTATATGTATATTGGAATGCTTGGTTTATAAGTAAATTATTTGAATGATCTTGATATATTGTATCTAATATACTATTTTATGTAAGAGAGTGCAATAGATTAGCAACCTGTTAATATGAGTGGAAATTCAGATTTTGATACATCTAGCTAACCCGACAAGCAAATGTTCCCAAAATGAATGTATGTTGATTAAAGGTTGCAATGCTGTAAGCCTGCCCATTAAAGTTTGAAGATTTGCTATCTTATATAAACGAACACTGACTATATATGAGTGGGAGATGATCTGGACTAATTGATGAGTGCTGCTCAAAGCACAAAATACATATATTGAAGATGATTTATCTTTTCACATTATATGGCTGTACACATTGGTTATATAAGATGGAGTGAATAACTGATGAGAGCTTGAAAGTCTGTGTTCAAATTCCCTCTAATAAAAAACTTAAATTTGTGTAAATTCAAATTTGAGGTGAAGATAACATATAAAGATCATAATAGAAAGTGATATATGGAAAATATGTAAAAAATGAATACTATTGGTCATCCATTGATTATCATCTGATACAAAACTCTATAGTGTTGAGTGAATACTTTTTAATGTAGATACTTAATGTATGCAAATATATATTAAAAATGTCTACCATTTTGAAGATTTTCTATCTCTGTTCCATGAAGATGTTTTATTTCTACAATGACTTACTTGTGAGAAACTACACGGATTTTCTGAATTGATTCATTTGGCTTTCTTAGTCAGACAATGACCCACTAGAATAACTAGTTATTCTAGCATTGTTTGGTTTTGCATTCATTTGATTATAAAAATTCAAACTTAAATATATATTAATTCCATCTAAAATATGTAGATGTCATTATCAGAGAAAAATAATACAAAGGATAGGTTATTAGTCAAATAAGCTTAACCATATCTTTCTTCTTAATGAGAAGCTCTTGATGTGATGTATTATGGCTTCTCCTTAAACGAAGTCAAGAATATCTCAGCAATTATGCCCAGATAAACCTGTTAGCCACTTTCTTTTACATTCCCCACTCTAAATTTACTCATAATCTGCTCTATCCCATTTCCACAACATAATTTTTGTCAACTCTATAACCTTTATATCTAAATCCCCCTTATCTTTTCCCAAACCCAGCATAAAAACCAATAATTCACTTTCTGTATAATCACTCTTTTCATATTTATTTTTCCACAACTTCATTATATGTACCCTTTCTGTTTTCAAACATTTACATTCAATTAACAAATGCCTAATATTTTCAATTCCTTCCTTACATAATTTACAAAATAAATCACCCATATTTTTCCATTTACATGTATATTCTTTTGTAGCTAAAGATCCCGTTCGAGCCTTAAACAATAAACTACTTTCCTTACTATTATCATATATTAACTCACACCTAATATTCTGTTTATTTCTATATATATTTAAACTCTTTTTACTCTCCATACTATTTCTCCATCTCTCTAACTCCCTAGTCTTTATTAATAAATTTATTCTTTTATCCCATTCCTTACTACTATAACACTCAATAATCCTCTTAACACAATCATCCCATCTTTTGTACAAATATACTGATATAAATTCTTTATCCAAATCTTTTGCATAGCGCATTACCTTTCTCACCCATCTTGTTACCTGCCCTTTACTCATAACCCAATTAAATACTATTTTAGCTATTCTTTTATTATCCATAAACTGCAATCTACCAAACATTTTCATTTTACTTTTTGCATCTCTCATATGAAAACTTGACCATCCCATTTCTCCTTGAATTGCCTCCCTTGCTGTCCATAATTTCTTACGAGAAATTAGCATGTATGGCCCTCTAGTGAGAGATTTCACAAACTTTTTTTTTCTAAATGTTAAAATTCGCGTAATTTTATTCTAATATTTTAATTTCAAAAAAAATTCTAAAGATGTCAGGATATTAAAAAATATCAGAAGTTTAAAGCATTCTAGACTCCACATTGATGAGTTACAATTGCTTCCTTCAAGGTATTAAACTTTGCAATATTATTTTGAGTGATAAAAAACTTGATTTTTTGGAATGTTTATTATTTTGGCACAATAATTGTTTAATAATTATTACAAATCAAAAATATATGTAATTACATATTTATTTTCTATATATGCTTCATTTTTTAATATAAAGTTGATTTTTGGAGTAACATTACGATGGAAATGTCAGTTACTATTTGCTTAGTAACATAATATCACTCACAAACTGTTAGAATAATAGTAATACTATAAAAATTACTAAAAAAATTTAAACTTTTAAAGCATAATTTAATAATTTTCCAGATATTGATAAGTATTCATTCATATTTTAAATACAAACATTAAATAAAAAAGATTTCATTTATTTTTGCAAAATCAAACTGCTCATCCCAACAGCTGGATAATGAAACAGTGCGTTGCTTTGATTAAAATCTATTTTTTAAAATAATTGCAATATTCAAGTTTTTTGGGGGGGAATTTAATTTCTAAATAAAAATATCTATCAAATGAAGTCACGTTTATTATATTCTGCTATACAATAATGGTTTAACACTAAAATTAAATTTGAAAGCTTACAACAAATGAAAACAAAGAAAACTGTCAGAATGCTGCTAGTGTAGTATAAGAGAGTTAACATAATACTTACAAGTAGGCTTTGCACTTACTTGCATGATCTCTGCTTTTGCTAAAATCTCAAAATTGAAACCTTACCTATATGTTTCATTTTGTAAAATAAAAATTAAGTATTTATTTTTTGATAAATATATGTTTACATTTATATTTTATTTGGAAGAAAATTTAAAAAAAAAAAATAATTAGTTTGGGAAAGTGTAATACCATTATGCATAAAATGATCAATAGCCAAAAAGGAAGAAACATCTAGAAAAAAGATAATAGGTATTATTTTCGTTTTTTGTTATAAATAAAATTTGAATTTTTAAATTGTAAAAATTATTTATCATTAAAAACATTTTTAAATCTGAAAGTTAAAAAAACTTCACTTTGTTCACATTATTACATTTGATTAATCTGTATATTTATTTGCAAACTTGACTATTATCCGAAATAAACTTTTCTCAGACATATGTAATTTGACTTCCAAGTGCTTGGATACTGTGATAAGAAAAGCTTAGAATTTAATGTTCTTGATTAAGCCTAATGTTTTCAAAACCTATTTATGGTCATATATTCATAGCACCGACTGTTGAATAGGAGTATAAATGTTTATTTAAATGTATGTGGCAAGTTAGATAGTCCACTTTTTTTGAGGGGAAAACATGATTCCTTTTTGTTTATGGAGATGAATTGTTGGTTATATGCCATACTTCCATGATTTTGAACTAGACATTATTTCTCTCACTGCTGGCTACTATGGGCTCAAATGTATCACTAATTGCATTTTGGTGTTCAAGGATTGTGGATTTATATTCTGGATAACCTCTGACCCTTTTGTAAAGATATTGATATAACCTGAGGCTGGTGTGTAATTCACCAAAGTAGACCACATTACATCTGATCTTGTATACTGTGTGAGGTGTTTGTTTTGTAGGTAGTTTACTTTTAAAGTGACTCCCCCCCCCACAACTTTAAGAAATATCATAATGTAAATTTCTTAATGAAGAATAACAATACATTCATTAAAAATAAACACTACAAGTGACTCCTAAACTGCCTACACAAGGCTATTCAAGAAATTGTACCCTTGAGTTTAAATGAAGATTCATCCGTTCAATGAAAACCTCCTATTCTAATACTTTAGCTGCTTAAAATAATTCTTTTTTATGCAATTGGCTTGTATTTTTTCACACTACTTTTAAATATTATTTAATTCATCACTTGATTTATTAATTCAAATGCCATTACGCATTTAGTGAAGTTGGATTAAGATGAAAAGGATGTTTCAACTACATTATTTAATTAATTTAAAACTACCTTAAATACATTATTTTTAAACTAAATGTTTGATGCATTAAAGTCATACATATCATTGTTTAAAAAAATGCAAATTTCTATCCACTACATTTATACACAGTTGCAGTCATCATTGCTTTATCTAATTTCTACATACATTGTGGTGAACCAAAAAATAAATTCAGTTATTATCATTAAAACAAAATTTATAATTACAAAGTGCATAGAGAATGAACATGTTCAACAATTCATGGATATTAAATCCAATGAAAACTTATTAACATTTAAATATATTTACCTTACTTTCTGTAAACAATATAAAAATCTTATTTTTATTCGTATAATGCAACTTTATAATTAAATAAACAAAGTTTAAATGATTAAACTTGTCTTTTATTTTATAACACGAGGGGTAAGAATGACTAAATGGTCAACATGGGTAGGATGACAATCTTGGCACTAACATGGGCTTTGAACCTTCCATCATCAGATTTTCAATGAAATAGATGGCTGAAGAGTTGTGGGTTGGAAGCCTGTCCATTAAAATATGAAGATTGGCTATCTTAATATAAAGCTGAGCACTGATTGTATATATGTGTGAGGATAGTAATCTGACCAACTGATGATTGCTGGTTTAGCATGAAATATGTATATTGATGATTATTTATCTTTTCAACATGTGTATGATCAGCAATGAGATGGCATGGAGTTGTGTGAAAGTCTGAGTTCGAATCTCTTACATTACATTATATATGTGCAGGTGTGTGTAAGCCTGTACGTTGTATTAATTTATTACTTTAGGTAACTTCATGCAAGCTTTTGTAGTAATATTTAGCAACTTTTTTCTTCTTCTTAAGCTTACCTGCAATTTCTCCTAGTCGTTTAATAAGATATGCAAAAATGGCCAAATGAAATATATATTAGTGATTAAAGTTTGTTTCCTACTTACGTGTTTATCAATTTACTTTGTAGAAAAAATAAATATTGACTATATATAATAGACGAACATGTACCAAAAAACAAAAATGATTCACACACATCAATGAGGCGTATTAGTTTATTTACAATATCTGAGAAGCTATTTTAATGAAACCAATTTTGTTTTGCTTTAATAATTCATTGTACTTTTGAAATCCTTATTTAGTAACTACAATAAATTATATTGCAGTAGTTTAATGTTCAATAAAATATTTCCTAATCATATATCTATATACTTTAATATATATGTAAATGTTGTAATTACTTCTGGAATCTGATGGAAAATCAATTTCTGATAAAAGTCATTATAAATTGACTTTTTAAGAATATAATTGTAAAGTATATGAAGGATTCCCTATGTGTAAACATATATGCATTGCCTTAAGTTTTAGGCAAAGGAACTATGACTTTAGGTAATTTTTAAAATTTATTGATAATACCTCTCATATTGAAATCTAAATTGTTTTCCCGTTTTCTAATATTTCTTCTTCACAAGAGAAATCCTTGTATTTTTTTATATTCAATGATTTTTTTTTTGTTAGATTTCTTTCTTAAAATACCAACTGTGATGTATATAACAAAGACAAAACATTACAGCCAACCATAGATCATGTCAAATTGCACGAAGAAAACAATCATAAATCACTCCTATATACTATGTTAATATTTATAAAAAATAGCAAAATAACTCATTTGATCACAGGAAATCAGCATCAATTTGAAAGCTCTTTATATTGATATCTTGAAATGTGCTGAATGGATGTTTTATAAACTTTAGTGGAGGAACTATTAATTATCCTTACCAACCATCATTTGTTTTTTTAAAGTTTAATATTCTAAATTAAAAGTATTTTAATGGAGTAGAATAATTTTCTTTAGTTTTCAAAAATTTGTGATTTACAATATCACATAAAATGGTTCCCCTCTCTGGTTCATATCCACTATGAGGTGAATTTTGGATATTGCTGTAATATACTACAAATATTTTTAAAATTAATTAATTTCTTTATGGAAACATTTGAATTGACCAATATATATTTATTGCTACTATATGATCAAATACTGACAATATGATTTTTTTTTAAAAAAAAAAAATCATGCTATTAATAATAACAAACTTTAAATTTGTTAATAATATATATATTACATCGATGTATGTCTTATTTGTCCAGTTAGTAAAATATAAGTTTATCTTTTATTATGAAAATAATCCTTCGATTAATTCCATATAATTTTTTTACAAGTAAAAAGCATATATAGAAATATTTATAAAGTAGGAAACGTTTTTGCTTTAATATTCAATTACTTTATTCAGCAATCTTGAGTCTTAAAAGTTGAATCCAGGTTTTTCTGAGGTAAAGATATAATATAAAAATGTTAGCAAATAGCGAACCTGTCAAACACAACTATTCTTAATTGGTCATCAAAGTTAAGTAACAATAGGCTTTGATAATACTTGGATGAGTGGCTGTCTAGAGATCCAGAGCTATAGGCCTTTTTTTTTTGACTGTGAAAAGCTTGCTGTTTTTTAAAAAGATCCCATTTGATTCTTTTTTGGGGCCTGAATGGAATTGCAGGACAAATTCATAATGTCCACTTCATGTTTTCTTGTCATTGCAGACTTTTATTGATATGAAATTATTCATATGGCAAACAAATATAGATGGGTTATTAGGCATTAGTCAATATATGAATCAACCGGCTTTGTTTTTTATCTCCAAGTTTAAAAGCAAAAAAAAAAATAGTACCATGAACTGTTATCTCAGTTGTCTGGTAGTTATTAACTGAAATATCAGTTAATTTTCATAAAGGCTAGATGTGTATTTTTTTTTATTATAGTATGAAAGATAAGATAATGTTATAAGAAAATATAATTGTGAATTGGCAATGAAAACTGTAAAACAGAATAAGTCTCAGAAGTGTAAACCAATATATTGAAATTGGAAGTAAAGTTACTCTAGCAATAAGAAAAGATTGAACTATTACCAAGGGAGATGAGTTTAAAAATAATTATGAAGTAATAAAGAATAAGAAAACAAGATATTCCCTTTACTACATTTTCCAAATTGCCAAGTATTTTAAACAATGAAGTAGGACATGCTATTAAAACTATAAAGGGGGAAAAAATTCAGGAAATGATGAAATTATTAAATATTATAAAAGAATTTGATGAAGAAATAGAACAATTATTGGTAAAACTATATATCAAATATATAAATGATAGAGATGAACCAGATGAGTGAATGAATATAATAGTAATATTAATATTTAAGAAAGGTAAATTAGAAATTAGATCTTTCAGTTTTATATAAAATATTTAAAATAATTACATTCCATTTACACCAAAGTTTTGATTCCAAACTATTGAAAGAAGCTAGATTTAAAAGTGTTTTTAGCATAATGAATTATATCTAAATATTGAGAGAAGTTATAGAAAGAACCAGTAAATAAGAATTGCCATTATGCTTTGAATTTGTAGATTATGTAGAGGCATTTGAGTCTAGAAAAATTTTAGTGATTAAAGCTTTGGATTTTCAAGATATGGAGCCAAAATACTGGCATATTCTGAAAAATATTTATCAAATCCAATAGCAATGATTAAATTACATCATACTATAAATATTATCATTTAGAAGAATGTGTGACAGATCATCCTACATCTCCAAACATTTTACAAACAATATTTTGCATATTAAATGGGAAACTAAGAGATTAAAAATAAACAAAGATCATTTAAGTAATCTAGATTTTGTACATAATTGGATTGTTTTTGCAAAGAATGTTTAAAAGTTTCATGGAATGTTTATCAGATGAAAAAAAGAGAGAATTCAAGACAAATATTAAAAAGGCTAAGGTAATGTTCAATGGATTTCCTCAGGAAAAAAAAACAAAGATTGATGATTATGAATTAGAAGAAGCTAGCCACTACAAATACCTTGGTCAGATTGATAACTCAGAAACATAAAGGATGGAGAGCTTTTGGTAGAAATAATTTAATATTAACAAAAAAATGCTTATGACTTTGAAAAGGAAGGTTTTTAATAAAAATATTTTATGAGTCCTCCTTATTCATAAATCTGTGACTTGAATACTTAACTAAGTGAAATAGAATGCAGACTTCTCAATAAAATATGGAAATATATAAACAAGAAAAGATCAAAACCAAAATACACAGATGAGAGAACAAGCACATATCATCACTGAAAGAATTAACATACTAAAATGAAATTGGGATGGGCATATTACTAAGACATGGTATTAGATAGACAATTGAAGTTTTAAATTGGATCACAGGAAATTGTAAAAAGCAGAAAATAATTAGGATGGACAAAATAAAGAAATGTACTATTGTAATGTCATGAAGAGAGATTATGGATTAGAGAAAGTGAATTAAACTTGGAGAGACTGACATCTTGCAGTGGAGTAGTAATCATAGAAAATGATGCTGACACATATAGAACAATATATAGTATTAAAATAAGTACATTTTATATCCTTCAGAAGGTTGACATTCCCTTTGTTCTCTCTAAGGGCAATTTTTGAAAATGTTCAATATATGACTTCAATATTTAAATTCTTCATTCTATATTATAATACAATAAACTGGGCATGACTTATTAAAAATATAAGTTCACAAATGAAAACCTCCTAAAAAAACATTTTAACTTTGCAAAAATAAAAACAAAAAAATCATAAAACATCACAAAAATTCTGAACTAGCTGTATGATCTCAACACAATGATTGTAGTTGTCTTTTTAATGTTTCAAATTTTTTAATTTTGTCTTTTTAAAAAAATAAAACATAAAAAAAAACATAATGAGGATATTTCTTTTATAATAATTACTATACAAATGTTATGTAAAAATCGTAAATATTTAAATAAACAATGAAAATATACATTTATTTTGTCATTGCAAATATCAATTGAAGAAGACTTTATAAGTAATTTTATAACTGTTCTCTCAAAGACTCCATTAGTTAGCACTTTGGGAAGATTGTTTGAAGAAATTTCCATCTCTACAATGCTGACCTCTTCAGATTTTATTTTGAGCTAATAAATCAACATTATTTTAATTTCACTTTCTATGATCAAATAAATGCAACACCAGTGAAACAGCATTACACCCAGCTTCAGAAGATTAATGGAAAGCTGAATGTCCACCAGCCCCAACTTCAACCAAAATACTTTGTATGTTTTAATTAGTAAGTTAATTTCTATAAAGCACTATTTCAGTTATCCCCATGTTTTGTGAATTTTACATTAGGCCTTATTGATTAAGCAAATAATTATTTTATTATTAAAAATAATTTCATCCTTTTTTAAAAAAAAATTCCTTTTCATATATTTTTAGTATATCCAAATTACACACAAATTTTCTATTATACTTCAGTTTATGACCCTTAAATATGGATGTTAATGAATTAATCTCTTTTCCAATGAACACTGATATTCACCAATATACAATATTCCCCCAAAAAGTGAGTAATTTTGTACCTGGATGAAGTTTTGAAAACATGTTCAATAAATTTCTTAATTTTTATAAAAAAAAATTTGACTAATAAATGTCTAAAATACTATTTACTAGCCATAGAACTGATAGTTGAGTAGAGGAAAAAATAATAATGAGTGCTTTTGGCAGTCAGGTTTATCTTAGAGTTATAAGATCAAGTTACTCTTGACAAAATTAGCTACAATTATAATTTTTTCTTTTTGTTTTAATAATCCCAAACTTGAATAATTACTTAAGTTCCAAAATCATGAATTACTTAAACTAATGAAATAGTATTGTTATTTCTGCAGATAGTATTTTGCTTGACCATTGTGCTATGCAATGCAGATGAACATATGGTATGACATGGATGATAAAAATCATTAGTAGGATTTTAGGACATAAGTAGTCAGCTAATATTTATCTAGACACTATACTTTAAAGTATTGAATTGTATTCAAAATAATGGTTGTAAGTATTAACAGCAGAATGCTGTACGTAATTAGATATATCCCAGTGCTGTAGATTAAAATAGTCAATGAAATATTTAAATTTTTGGCAGACACTAATAAATGATATAACAATAGTATGACCCTGCGTTCATTATCCTTGTAAAAAACAGAAGCAGAATTATCACTCAATGATGAGTAAATTTTGATAGCACTATATACAAAATAGTTTGAAAAAGAGCACTATTATTCAATAATCATTATATTCTGTATTTAAATATTAAAAGAATAGCACATAAAAAGCATTAGAACAACAGGAAGAGCAAAAATCTCTACATGTACTGCCACTCAGTAGTGCCTGTTTTAATAACAGTTAAGAGCAAGCATAAGAAATGGTGATCATGTGATGTTTATTGGCAACAGGAAGAGCTTCCTTAATCATATTTAATATTAGATTAACATTACATGAAAAATTGTAGCGTATTCATCTATTTTCAATCTGGTTATCCTTGCATGCGCAATAGAATGTTTTATCAAAATATTAAAAGCATTTGAAATATTGAGAAGAAACTTTAATGCCTTAGATACAAAAGAAATTCTTATTTTAGCAGTCTTGAATTAAAAGACTTTCAACTGAGACCAAATTAGAATAACTTCAGTTTCAATTACTTAATAAGATGTAAATGTCTTAAGGATTTGTTTACCAAAAGATAGAGTTAGATGATATAAATAAATGCGTACAATCATGTGATATGTATCAGATTGTACGATATAATTTTAAGCTTTACTCTATATTGAAATTATCATCTTTGTGTCTAGCATTTCATGAAGTTTTAAGTTAAGAGTATACATTGCGGTTTAAATAAATTAATGTAATCAAATAAACTACTACTAAAATAACACATATATGCACACATACACTAACATATATATATTTACGCACATCCACAATGAGCAACCCACATTCACAAAATTAACCGCACAAAAAAAAATATCTTAAAAAAATTATCAATGATAAGCAATTTACACGAGAAATATATAGAAAATGTTATGTTAAAAATAGTTAAAATAATAATTCTGTTAACCATTTTCTTGATTTAAGAAGACAGCCTCCACAGCAATGAATTGTTCAGACACAACAACACTGTCCTCTTTCCTGGTGACCCATCAGTGCCCTCCTGTCTCTCCCTCTAAGACCAGGTCCCCCTCTAACCATATCAGTCCAGTACAATATGGGTGGTCTGTACATCACTTTGACAAAAGCATATAGCAAATTCCTTACTCCCTGCAGTTCAAGTTGAAAAATTTACCTTGATATAACAATAAAAATTACTTTTATCCTTTTTACCAATTCAAAACCTTAATAAAATACCTTCTCCATTCATAATATACAGAAAGCTGTAGTATCAAACGCACGAGCAGCAGACTATACAAAAAAATCTCTTGAAAAGATTTTAAAGAATAAAGACTTTCATGGAAACATTTAGAAATTTGCCTTTGGCTATGTTACGCATAATCTTACTATCAAAATTCTAAAGAAATAGGCACCAATACAATTGAGCTTGATTTTGTAAGAAAAATCAATGTTTTATTTACAAAAGTTAAAAAAAATAATAATAAAAAGTGGCGAGTTTTTATTTAAATAGTATGTACATCAAAGACATTTGGAAAGTTTTTTCTTAGTTGCATCCTTTAGAAAAATAAAGATGTTTTCACTCGCTGTTCTACACATTTTAACTGCCTGGCAAAATTGTTCCTGAGAAAATACACCACTAGTGCTGCAGGAGATAACGTTGAAGTCAGGACTATTGAAAGCGAAGGTGAAGACAGCTTTGGCCTCCTACAAAAAAAAAAAAAAAGAATAAACAATTCACATCTTATAACGAACATATGGATATATACTTTTGAACCTATCTAAATATGGCACTTGCGCACATGTATACGCAAATACTTTTATATAAGGATCACAGGTGAAGAGATAGTACATTCGTCTGCCATGCCAATGAACCTGAAATTCGAATCCGAGCAAAGTGACATTGTTCTGAAGAGGCTTGAAACTTGTCTCAAATAGCTGGCACAAAGTCAACCCAATTAACCATCTAAACATTGGTAAGCAAACGGGTAGCCGACTATCTTTAGTTACAGAGTAAACTAAGGATGAAAAATCGCTCAAACCTCAGTCACGATATGTAGTAAACTTGGTGAGTACTCTTACTCTTTCACTGTACCTTTATATGAGGATGAATTACAAAAACTGTTTTGCATTCACTTTTCATAGCTTTAAATTAATATCGCAAAATAATAATAATTAACTGACAAAAATAAAATTTCAAGATTTTTTAAAAAAAAAAAAAATAAAAAAAAGAAATATATATATATTTTCAATCCCTATATATATATATATAGTTCATTCTTCTCACAAATCAATATTTTATCATTTCCAGTAATAGATTAAATAGGCATAGTTTTATCTTCTTTAACGTCATCTTTCTAAACAAAAAACAAAAGGGCGATAAAATTCCATTCTGACACCTTCAATTTTTTCCATATTTAATGACCCTCCCTCCTTACATTTTTTTTTTCATTTTGCATAATCAATATATGTATGTATTTTTAGTTTTCTTATTTAATTTCCAAACTTTTGGAAAATAAGACACTAGAAACTGCCAAAAACCAGACCAGATAGGTAATCTCATTTCTAATTCATGCTTCAACCAACGAACTTAATACTTTAGTTTACATTCTTTGCAAAAACATTATTGGTCAGAAGGATTAATTAAAAAAAAAAAACCTAGTAAGATTAAACAAGGATTAACGCGAGAATGTTTAAATTATTATATGTTGTTTGTGTATGTACACTTATAACAAACTGTCATCAATCTGCGAAAATATTTAGTATACGATATTCTATATGCTATATATAAAGCTTTATTTAACCTTGCAAAAAATAAATACCGTACATAAAAATTGCACACCATATATATATACTAGTTTTCATGATATTTTTCAATTTATAAATCTAAAACAATATAATGAAATCTCAATCCATCATTTTACTATTGATGGTTCCAGAAGTAATTTCATATAAAAGTTAATTTTTTCCTAGATTTTTTTTTTTTATTAATCATTAATCAATTACAGTCCTGCTGCATCATTCCATTCCTAACTAGTTTTTAATAAACTATATGGAGATTCTCTTTAACCATCATTCTTTACTTTGGATTAAAATGAAGATTTGAAATCATTATTTGTTAATAGCAGCATTTCTTCAAAGGTAATTATAAGATCTCAATTTCAATTCATTGTAACCAGGGCCTTTCAGGGAAAATGTGAGGCCCAGGGCAACTAATATTTTAGAGGCTCTTCAAAATAACATACATAAAAATACATTTTCTTTTACCATCACAACTTTCTCAACCATTATCAAGGCTCCAAGTTTAATTCAGTAACTCTACTTCATAGTTTTTTTTTTTTCACATTACTCCACAAAACATCATCTCACACATGATCTCTTTTAGGTATTTTAAAATGAGTTGGTATTCAATTTAAAATTTAACTGCAAATCGATTATAATTTCTTCTAACAATGTATCCAACACAATTCTCCTTCAACTCATATTTTTTTCCATGATTTCAATAATACAAGTTTGTTGTCTCATCTATGAATTTTTTTTGATTTCTTCTTTTAACTCACAATAATACAATTTTCCAGAGTCTTTGCACTGCTATTTTGTTAAGCATCCAAATTTTAGAACCATATGTAAAGAACTGGTAAAACAGAGGCACTTCCATCTTTTGAAATCACTCTATGCAGTTTGATTCTATGTATAATTTCATTCCTTTCCATGTATAATAATAATAATCTGATTAAGACAATTTTTGTAACTAACATCTTTTCATTTATTACTATCAATTTTCATTTTTTTGTTGTTGAAAAGCTATTACACATTACTTTAATCATTATAAATTTTATCTTCTGCCTTAAAATTCCTTACTATCATCTGAAAATGTAATCAAGTTCTGTCATATCTTCATAGCTTACATATCTACTTTAGATTTTTTTTAAAAAATAAATAAAAGAATTCATAATACAATGAAGCTTCAAATTATGCTGCATCAAAATATACAGCTTCAATTATATGCTATCCAATAAAAAATGCAAACAAAAATTTAAATAAATAAAAAAGACACAATTTGTAAATTTAATACATTTTACAAAGCATGAGCAATATTTTTTCCATCTTTAAGTGCTTTTCACAATACTTTTAAAAAATATGTATATATATTGGTACCGATATATTTTATAATGTCTTGAAGTGCTATATACAATCACATCTATTAAAAGTACTTATTTGAGTTATTGCAAGCATATACATTTCATTCTTGTTTTTATTATCCTTTTCAAATTGGATGTGCAGTATTTTATGTGAAAAAATATTTTCTAAGCATAATGCTAAAAGTGTTACAAAACTTTAGAATATACTAAAAGTTTATACTGACTTAAAAACATCAAGACAACTACTGAGAAAAAAGTTATTGAAAAAAGGAATATCACCCAAAGCATATTTAATAGCAATGAAGGTCAGACACTTCTCTGTTTATTTAAAAATACAAATACAGCATAATTAGGATTTTTGTTTCCTTTTTAATGTTTAAGTGAATGCATGAGTGAACACATGTATATCCCCTCAACTTATTATTAATAATTATATTATTTTAAAATTTTATTTATGCTATAATCTTAATTTATATATACATAGTATATATAAAAAAGCATACTCACAATCAACTCTTATGCTATCAACAATCTCAATCTGTAGTCATGGCAACCTTAAGGGATTGTTATCATCTACATTTATAAAATTATTAAAGTCTTGAGTAATTGGCTTTATTACCTCAATAAAAAAAGCATCTATGTTATATGAATGTACATGTTGAAAAGAACTGTACGTTTTGAGTTCGATAAGCAATATGTATTCTATTCTAATCAAATTATATCAATAAAACGTGAGCTATTATATACTATATTTGTTTGTAGGGAAAGGAGCTTGGAACAAAATATAGCATAATTTGTGGTGCCACTGTAGATAGATTTTGTTTTTCAGCAAATTCTACAACTTTATTTCACTCAGCACTTTTATTTTTCAATTCTTGCATTAAAATCTCCCATGATAATTTAAAAAAAAAACATATTATTTATTTCTGATCAAAAGCAGTCTGTACATTAAAAAAAAAAAAAATCTCTACTTCTTGCATCAGAATGAGAATCTGTTGATGCATAAATCTAAATTCTCTGCATTTCATATATTCCATTAACTTGAATAATTAATCTTGTCACTCTATCTGATTCATCATCAATTTCCACAATTTTATTTTTCTATTTTTGATTTATATTTGATCACATTTCAGTTATGCTTCCAATATTTGTAATTTTATAGTACTTCTCATGTCAATAGCCTTTTCATCTATTCTCACAAATTCATATCAATTTAATATTAAGTAGTTCTTTCTTTGCTTGGAAGTGATCTAATAATAGATAGCAAAATAAAATGTCACTATCAAATAGTAGTCTAAAACTGCTATCAAGATAACTTTAGCATGCTCTATCTTTGGTCACTATCTGCTTGCCCTAGTTGATAACTTTACACATATATTTATTTACACATTTACTTGCCTTCAAAAACTCACAAATAATGTCTCAATTAAGACACACATCAGACATCTGAGAAAACTAAATCAAAGTGATTGCTTAGTCTTAAACTCATGGTGAAAGCCATTAAATTCAGCCTGCTGGCTGATGCATATTGCTAAGCAGTGTATCTATCTTTCTTATTATATAAATAATCACATGGATAACAGCTGTACTGACCAGAATATATGGAATGAGCATTAGAAATTTGCATTCTCTTTATAAGACTATTTCAACGAGAGGAACATTTTTTTTTTTACTTCTAGGATATACATGTTCAAATACAATAAATGCTAAAAATATATCACCTATAAAAGTGAGGGGTTGCACTACAATAACACACCGCAGATATATTAAAAACAAACTATTTTTAAAACTAAATATAATCAATTGACTCTTAAGCAAAAATGATTTGATTGGCATAAGCCTCCCACCATCAATTATCACCAAAGGTAGATGTAGATTGCACATAAATAACTTCTTCAAGTCAACTTCAATTTCTATCAGTAATAGTCTTGTACTTTTCTATTTAACTCTTTACTATACATAAAACTGTAATTCATACACTAAACATTTACTTAGATCTAATTTTAATGCTCACGCAGTAGCCATTCCAGGTACTCACAAGTTTTCTAATTCCATTTTTCTGATTCTATAATGATACAGAATGTCCACAGAATAATAAAAAAGATAGCAAACAAAACTGATAACTAAATGCTTGAAGGATATCGTACAAACAATCAGAAATAACCTGAAAATGTCTTACATACATGTATACTATATCAGCCATGACATTCATCGTTACATTTATTGATTTAGCCTTTTCATTTTAAACATCAGGATACTTTTCTGTTATTCTTCAAAATAATTTTGTTGTCAATATATATTGTACATATGATAAAAGATAATTGTGACCTGGTCCAACTTACAAGTGCTCGTTCAGCACAAAATGCATCTTAGGGGTCATTTGTCTTTTATTGTGCCTTTATTCACGTTTTCAAAAAAATGTATGGAGTTTATTTAATACATCTATAAAAGATATTACACATGGGAAAAGAGAAATGAAATTGAATAACTCCATGTGTGAAGGTCTTTAATTACAAAATGAAATCTGAGGTTTAAAGTTTATATATGGGTTAGAGATAATCTCTAGTTTAATAAATGATTTGTAATAATCACAATGATATTGATCTAGAATGGCAATGCACCAATGTTGTGGGTGGATTAAGTTTAATACTCGTAAAGCTGTACATGTGATAAAGACATATGTGAGAAATTATGACATAGGCCCGATGAATGTTAGTTCACATGAAATGCATCTTGGAGTTCATTTGTCTTTTATTGGGTCCTTATTCATATGTTTTCAAAGAATGTGTGGAAGTGTAGAGTTTATTTAATATATTTGTATTAATACTAAAAATGTTTTTAATAATAATTTAAGTTAAAAATAATTTTATTTAGCCATGAACTTATTCAAACTGAAGGCCACTGATAATAAAAAATTAATTGTACAGTTTAAACTTTCTTTAGTATACTGAATGCGTATAACATTATGCATTTAAAAAACAACAACATTAGTTTATTAAAGGTGCATGAAAGAGTTGTATTAATTTATATCAAAATATACTCTAGTGCTATAATTTATGAAATTGTATGACATATTTGATTATTAAATTTAATTCAAATATGTATCATTGGAAAAAAAAAGGTAGTCTATAAGATTGACAGGCTGGTGGATGATAAAACTATGACAGCGATATCGCGAGATCCAAGACCTTGAGAATTAAAACTAATAATTTGAATTAGGTGAATTAAGTTAAATAAATCTTACAAAATGTGTTCTTTGTAAGATTTAATGAATGCTGTTTGAATCTTAATTTAGTGAGAAAAGTGTATTTTATATGATCTGTATGTTGTGTGCACTATTTGTTCTGTAGGACCTAACAGTATTTAAAAGAATTAATGTACCTTATAGCATAAAAACAATTTATCCAACCTGCTTCAAACACTTTTTAGCAAACTCTTTATTTGTACATATATATACACCTATGTTTCGACTGACCTGCAGTCTTCTTCAGAGCAATCTTCTAAAAAAAAAAAATAAGAAAATATGTGATTTTGGTACCTTTATAGCAACAATAACATTTATCACATTTAGCTGTTTTCTTTTTCTTACCTATTACCATTTCAATCACATTTACCTTAACCCAAATATTCTATAAAGTTCAACCAGTCCACTTAAAAATATGTTAAATTCAGCAAATCTGTTATAATGAATTTTTCTTTCTTCCAATGCTTTTTTCTTTTTATAGTGTTTCTTGTCAAAACAACATTTAACATCTATATAAATATCAAATAAAACAGATGCTAGAAACGCTTTGTTGTCTGTGCAGATCCAGGATTATTCTTATAAATGAATTAAAAAAAAAAAGTTATTAAGATGTAAAATAAAAAAAAATTACTACAAAGTTAGGAAGACTAAAGATTTAAGAGATGAAGTGAAATAATTCCCAATACTCAAGAAACAGAAATTTCCTTCAGCATAACAATAAAAAATAAAACTTTTTAAAATGAACAAGGAAAACCTAACAAAAAAGATTAAATTAAGAAATGATTAACTTGATGATAAGAGTTAAATAGATATACCCAATCTCATGAAGAATATGAAAACCAAAAAATCATTCCACAAAAAAAAAAAAAAACAGAAATGAGTTAAGTGTGTATAGAATTAACAAAATAAATACTACTACTAATAAACTCTTAATAAACTCAGCTAGCTGCTAAGAAAAATTTTACAGTAGCAATTGAAAATGCATATCAAATCATATCTTCACTTTACAGAATTAGTTATAAGTAAAAATATTATTTTGATATTAACATTAAAGAGTTAAAACAGGCAAAACTCACTATACGTATTGCAACATATAGCAAGCTAGAGTAACCAGAAGGCTTGTGCATAAAATACCCATCTAGTGCCTACTCATCCAATATCCCCAGACTAGTTTCTGGCTTGTGGCCTTCGTCAGGGAGGAGCCTTGGATCTGAGAGCACTGCACCTAGATCCTCAATGATGAAGGCCACAAGCCAGAAACTAGTCTGGGGATATTGGATGAGTAGGCACTAGATGGGGATTTTATGCACAAGTCTTCTGGCATCCATTGATTACTCTAGCCTGCTGTATGTGGCAATACGTATAGTGAGTTTTGCCTATTTTAACAACAGTTATACACAAGCATAAAAAGTGTCATGTGATATTTATTAACATTAAAGAGTGATAAACTAATAACATAATCTTTTAGGTCTTCATATACTTCAGTAATAAGTAAACCGAAATAGGATTAAGACATAAAAAACAGCATAAAATAGCTATCTATTTAGCAGGACCGTTGCCAGATTTTACTTTCATCTTTGATGAATAGCACAAAAGTGACAGAAAATTGTGCAACACTCTAGCTTTTCTTAGAATCGAAAACCAACACAAAAAAGAAGGGGTGAGGGAAATACTTTGGAATAACCCATGAATAGAGATAATCTCAAAAACACTCTATGCAAGCTATGATTATGATACCCAATGTATTGAAAGCATGTGCAGCATGAATAAATCCAATTTTTAAAACAACACACATCTTTTTTTCTTTATAAATGACTGAACACTTATATGTCTAAAATTACTATTAATACATAAAAAAATATTGTCTAAACTACAAAGAAATAGATTACAAGCCACAAAGCATTACTTACATCAGGTGCAAACGATGTATGTCCATAAAAAAAACATTGCAATATAATAGGTGCTTAAAATTCTAAAGACGTTTGTTCAAATTGATCTTTACCAAAGTACAGAAAGAGAATTCAAATTGTTGCCTAACAAGTTGTAGAAACATATTCTCATGATTTGGAAGAATACGATACCTTAAAAGATAACCATAGTGTTGCCCCCAACAGTGAAATTTTCTAAAGAGGAAAAAAAAATGGCTTCAAACCTTACTGACTGAATGGTAAATTGACTATGATGGAAGTATAAAAGTACAAGTGGTTATTTGAAGATGTATCAAAATAAATCAATATTTATAGAATAAATAGATATATACTAATAGAAAATGCAATCACAATGCCAAGGTAAAACTCAAAATTCACTTTTTTCAAAAAGATAGATACACAGACTATTTTTAAAATATTAAACTGTTAAATAATAATAATGGTACATAACCTCTCATAAAAAATATTGTAAGAGATGGAGATATGGTATCTTTCAATCTCAGGTAGGCAGGCATCATTTAATTGACAGAAACATCATCCACAATGATGAAGATAAATATACAATTCTTTTGAGCCTTTATTAACCCAGATCAGGTTACAACAATTATCTAATGCTCACAGCATCATCAAAAATCTTTATTTCATCCATCATAATACTAATGAATAATTGGATAATTACTAGAAATACCAATCATCATCGATTTACATGGTTTTATTATTCAAAGTATGATCTTAATAAAATAAAACGGGGGAATTGTTATCTCTAGCATTAATAGCTCTTACTTTTTGTATCTGAACTAACTACAAAACAGATTTGCTTTGATAATAAGAATACTTCTTAGCTCTCTGATACCATATTTCATGGAAGGACTGATTATTTCATTGACCGAACTGGATAAAAAGTCACTTTAAATTCAATATTCATGATATAAACATGCCAGTTTGATTCCTATGCTAGTACTTTCAGTAATCAGAAAAATAACATTTGAATAAAATAACTCTACTACTCAAAATATTATTCCATACTAACCTACATGTTATAATTAGCAGTAGAAAGCATTTGGAAAAGTAAAAATTACGTTTAAATTTTTATAAAAAAAACATTTAATAAATAAACTAGATGATAGAAAAAATACAAATATATTATATAGGGTTTGCTATTATTCACAGATTTCATTATCTATGCATAGGTTTGTAAATAAATTATATGAATAAGGAGGGATTATTATACAAATATTTAGTTCTATCTTTATTTAGGATTTTAAATTAGCTTTTACACCCATATTTAAGTTATAAAAATTTCAACGAAAATGAAATGAATGAATAAAACTCATTTGTTTTTATACATATCCATAAAAAAAAAAAAATAGAAAAATTGTAGTATAAAAATGACTTTTTAAATTAATCAATTTCACCGATTTACCAAAGATATTTAAATTCTTTAAAAATTACGTGGTTTTAAAAACGCTTGAATTGAAAATAAAACTGTCGCAGCTAAAGAAAAAAACCCTTTTAAAACCAAAAGTTTTAAAATATTTTCAAACTTCCAATTAAAAATATATTTATATATCCCCCTCCCCCCACCGTTTTAATTTTTTACAAAATCCTGCTTTAAGAGTTATTCATTATTAAAATTATCTTTCGTAAAAACTATAATTAATAAAAATAATTCGTGAGAAAAATGGTAAGAAATAATAATCCTGTAGCAAATATTATTTGCAAATCATCCAATATGTAATCATCGAATGTTGTCCCCAAACATTTTAAGCCAAAGAGGCTAAAGTAACAAATATTGCAGTGCTCAGCCGTCTTACAAGCGAGCAGTTGGTTGCAGATGGTTGTTGCGGGTTCGCCTCCCGGCCGATGTTATGACATACGGGGGGGAAAAAAATTGTTTAATGCTAAATATAGTAGTCAGAATTATATTGACTAGTTAATTTATGTGAAGTTAATAATTAAGTTTATAGTCCAAGACTGCAAACAATAGACACTTCTTTCTATTGTTTGCAATCTTCGATCATTTAAATTTAGAACAATTCTGTCAAAAGTTTTTTTGATAACTCTAAAAAAATATCAAACACAGTCAAACTAAATAAAAATACAATTAAGTATAAATTACCAAAATTCTCTTAGCTTGCAGTGTTGGGATCTTTACACCAACAAAGCATCACGACACTATTTATAATTAGCAATATGTTCTCAGAAGTATCATCCCTTTACTCCAGAACCATCTAATGTAAAGTTTGAGTAATCATTTACTAGATGGGAGTGTCCAAAGACTTCATTGATTAAGGCAACATATCACAATCTTCTTTGGTGATATGAATAATAACAGTGCCATCTAGTGTCCATTGATTCCTCAACATTTAATAGATGAATGGCTTAAATGACTGAAAAGTCAAAAAAAAAAAAAAAGAAGAAATAAACCAAGTATTAAAAAGTAATTAAATAAATGGAATAAGAAATAGATAAGGTTAATGGAGTTAATTAAAGATTTTGGAAAGAGGGAATATTTAATGTGGAGCGACAGGGTTTCTGGGCATCTACCAGGTATGCAGAAAATTAATTTTATTTACAGAGAAGCTATTTCATTATCATATCATTACCCCTGAAAGCATATACTAATCAGACGGTCTTAGCAGCAAATACTAATACAAGAAAAAAAAAAAAAGGAGATAATTTTAACATGTTTCTCATGAAACAAATAATGAAATTAATCAAAGAAATTAGAAAATAAGTTAACAAACTTTAATTTTTTTAAAAATTTACTATTGTGAAACATCAATTGGACTAGTAAAGGATATTTATATCACCGAAGCCTAGTTTTTCATGTACTAAACAAGATTACTGACCAAAGTTCATGAATGACATCAATTTCTAGAATTCTCAACTATAAAAGGATGATTATATTGAGGTTCAACCACTCAATATTCATTTTTCCAAAGTGCACAGAGATAATTTTGCAATAAACGTATGTTTACATTATTTATATTGTCAGATTAGAAAAATGCATACTGATAATCTTAACCAACCAATTCTATGTTGATAGACGACTGCTGACTACTTAAGATGGCTAGATAGATGCCATGTAATAAATGAATTAAGTATACAACAACAGTTGCAAAGAAAACATTTGTTATCATCAAGATTTACTCTAACCATGAGATCCTGCAGAAAATATAAATAAAAATTTATGTTTCAGAATGTATCTAAAATAATTAATTATTTGATTTAATACATTTCAATACAGCTTTACAACAATAATAAATCCAGTAATGCAAAAAATCTAGGCAGAATGACTTCAACGTTCTATATGAAATTCCCACCAATGTATAAAAATCAACAATCAAATTTAAAGCAGAATATGCCTTAGATGTACTTGCTGCATTACAGTCTTCAGTTTTCTAGCCATTACACTACTCAAAGGCAGAAATTCCTTTTGCTTCTTCACTTACAAATTGGGTCGTGTTCTGGGAAAGTGAAACGTAAATAGTTGCAATAATTTAACAAAGTAGATCAAACAGATCCTATTGCAGTGTTAGTATCATTTCTACACTGTCGACAAATATTAGGAAAACAATATTTTTTTTCATATTGCCTTAAATATAATAAAATGAATAATCGAATGGCATTATTGCTTGAAATTCATAAAAAAACCAAGCACTAAATGGAATCAAGCAGAGGACCTTATGATAATCTAGAATCTGATGCTCAACCACAACAATAAAGCATTCAGCGAATATAATAATGAAAATAAACAGCTATTCATAAATGAATAGAGTCAATTCTAACTCCAAGACAAAAAGAAGAGAGAGAAAAAAAACTGCTCTAAAAATAAATTTTGTGATGAATATACAAACCAATCTGTGAAACATGAATACATCTATACCTAGAACATGCTGGTCCATTTTTCTGGTCATTTGATATTTTACAATGTTGTCTTTTAATTTCTACACAATAACATTTTTCTTTCTGAAATACTTCATCACTATGTCTTATCTTTCAATGTATTCTATTCTCAGAAAAGTCTTTCCAATGGAATGTCTTAGATAATTCTTAGAATGGAGAAGGTGTCTATTTCTTTCTTATAAACCACGCCCAAATTCACCATTATATATCCTTTTAGGGAATACCGGATCCAACAAAGTTATGATTTTACAATAGGGGACTCTATAGTATCAAATCCAGAAAATTGCGGAACATATTGATTTCAGGTTTATAACTTCGCCATTCTATTTTAAAAATTTTATAGGGCATCCAAACTGTACTAATATTAATTAATTACATCCTCTTAAAAAACAACAACAAAACTATTTAAATGATTAAAAAATAGTGCAAATTGGCAATTGTTTTAAATCTTTAAGTATAATAATAATTTTAATGATATTATCAATATTATAAAACTGTAAAAGAAGATGCTAAATTTAAAACTTATCAATATATACTGTTTGAACCTGAGTGTTAAAAAAGGTATTAGAGTGAGACTATTCTTCTAAAAACAGACACACTGAAGAACTAATGAGAGAGGCAAAGTATGTTTATAAAAATTTTTTATATTGCCATATTAATTAGAAACTTTGTATTCAAGAATTATTAAAATACACAATTAAAATCAGATAAAAATTGTACAGGATAAATAATAAGCAAGTAGGGAAAAACCCTACAATTATAAGTATTAATTTAATAATGTAAAAGTCAATGTATCTTGATTTAATTAAATTAATATGCTTTTCTAATGCATTCAAAAACAAAGAATTGTGCTGAAAGAAATCTTAAATAGAAAAGAAGAGGATTGATGGAACAAAATTAAAAAATGAAGATGGATGCTTATAGATATAAGGAAGATTGATGATAAACAAATAGGATTAGTAAGTAATTCTGCCCTGAATGATTTGGAGCAGTGATAAAATGTCAGACCCTGGAGTGTAAAATCCTTAGATCGATTTCAGTTGTGCGATTTCAACACTCAAACTTCTTATGAACTCGAACAATAAGGAGATTTGATTACCTTTTTTTTTTAATGGTTAGATCTGGAAACAAGAGAAATAATAACTAAAACAACATTAATAATCCAAAAATTAATAGACGAGTTTTTTTTAAAAAAAGAAAGGGACCATAGAAAACAAAATAAACAGTAGCAACTCTCTCCATACAGTAGTGCGATCCATAGCAATCCATGTATGTTAGAAGATTTGTGCATCAAAACCTTATCCAATGCCTATTCATCCAATATGTCCAGACTAATTTCTAGCTTGTGGCGTTCATCAGTGAGAAGCTTTGGATCTCAACGCATTGCACCAACATCTTTGAATGTAATACAATACTCCAGCAGTAACATTTAATTTTTTTAGTTAACTATAAAGCTAAAAACCTAAAATGAAAACATAATGTTTTCAATCCAAGCTAATTCACTTACACAGTCATACAAAGGTAAAAAGTACTGCTGGAAGATTGCAATAGATCCAAAGATCTAGGTGCAGTATTTTCAGAAACTAGTTTGGCAATATTGGATGAGTTGGCAGTAATAGGGATTTTTGAGTTACAAACCTTCTAGCACCCATTGATTGCTATAACTTGCACTGGATGGCACTACTGTATGGAGATAATTACTACTGTTTTTAACAGAATCTGTAAACATAAGAAATGCCCATCATGTCAAGCGTTGTTAGCCGAGAGGTCAGCACAGCCGCATTGCATGCGAGCAGTTGGTTCAGACGATTGTTGCGGGTTCATCTCGATGCTATGACATATGGATAAAAAAAAAATGACGATCATATGATGTTTTAATGCTTTAATAGAAAACGAAATAAAATATTTAGTCAGATATATTGGAAAATAAACAAGTAAAAGTATAGATAAAATAAAAATATTTAACAAAAAGTTTAATATCAGATAAGGAAGAATATTTTAGAAAAGTTAAGAGAGAGAAAGAAAAAAAAAGTGAAATCAAGTATGAGTTTTGATATCAAGTTGAGCACTGGAAAGATGAAATTGACTTAATTTACATACAACACTTCATCTCTCAATATGATTTTTTTTTTTTTTTTTTAAAAAAAAAACGATTATATATAAATTTGTCTTTTTTTATTTTTTTAAAATATCAAATTAATAACTGTCACTTTTTTTAAAAAAAAAACAACAAAACATTATTTATAATTTTTCGATATAAAATGTTATAACATTATATTACAATTAAAGAATAATTAATACTCAAGTGTTAAATCAGTTGTTAAATACACAATTTATCTATCACCACACACGCACTATATATATTCATAAAAAATTTTAAAAAAATCAGACTAAAAAGAAAAAGATTTTGTATGCTAATAAAAAGGCCAGTTTAAGGCCAGATGGTTCCAATATAAAACTTGTTCAGTGATTTTTACATCTGGAAAAAATGCATTTAAGTGAGGCTGAAGTTGAGATTAAAAAATATCTAAAGTTATAACTTGCTATTAACAGAGAGCTAATTTACAGAGGCTAAATGAGACCACAAGGCAGAATCATTATTCAGACAGAGAAATGATTCTTGCTCTCTAAATATGACACTAATTATGCTTAAACAATAGAACAAACGATTTTAAAAGTTAGCACATAAAAATTAACATTTTAAACAACTGGAGACTGAAAGATATTTATACATACATAACTCATCGCGTGTTTATGCTCATATGTATATATATATTCATAACACATAGCAACATGTGATAAATACATTTAACCATACTGGCTTATAGTTATGCTATGCTTTAATTCTCCCAATTAGAGTGATAAAAACAGCTAGCGACAAATACTTTATAAACAAAAAATGTTTCGATTCAAGACATGGATCTACTTTTAAAATACACTATGCATGCAGGAAATTTAAAAAATAAACTTAACGTTAATAGACAAATATAGGAAAATACAAATGCTAAAATTTTCAAACATGGCAGAAATAAAAATTATATAGTTGTAAAAGATATATATATATGCGCATGTACACACATATTCAATTGACAAAGGCTAATTAATTAAAAAGCTAATTAATTTTAATGACGATTCTTTATGATAGTGAAATACATATACATGTGCACATATAATATGTAATCCAAAAAGAGGGAATAATTAAAAGATTAACTAAAAATAAAACTTATTGCTAAAATGTGGATATATAATTAAGAAGCAATAGATTTGTTGTATCTCAAAGACATTCTGACAAATACAAGATAATTGTTTCCATTGAGAAGATATGGCTGAGAATAGACTACATTGGAGAGCTACAATTAGACATGTTGAAGTATTTCAGAAAGAAAAGTTTTCTGCTGAAGAAATTAAAAGATAACGTCTAATAAACAGAAAAATGGATCAAGTGTTCTCTGTGTGGCCACATTTATCATTTAAAAATTAGTTTGTATAATCATAGCAAAACTGATTTCTAGGGAGTTTCTTATTGTTGTCTTACTCTCTCCCCCCTTTCTTTCTTCTTTTTGGAGTTAGAATAGCCATATCTTTATGGTGGCTGTTTATTATTATTATTAATCTATTGATTAGAAACACAGAAGGAATTAAAGACCATTTATAAAAACAAGCTGCTGATGGTATAAAAAGGAAACACAACATCAAGCAACGAGATGATGACAAAACACAATAGCTTGACCAAGTGAATTAATACAAGAAGATGAATTGAACTTAATGAAGTGGTCATTTAGAGCTCCAAAGACAATATAGGGGCTATGACCAGATTGAAATTATTTTGTATATTTGCCTATGAGTCTATCTTTTGTATGTTCTTTTGTTAACTTATTGATATGTTAGCAATGCTATATAATATGTACTTGAAGTACATAATATTTATTCATTAGTAATGACAACTATATTAAAATTATCAACACTCTACATTATCATTTTTGTATTTTTTAATTTGGACTCTGGATGAGTTATCACTGTATTGTTCCATCTGCAGGAAACTTCCCACAAGTGAAAGACAAAAGATTTACTTACAGAGTGTCTTAAAGACCATGCCAAATTCAAGTCAATATAATAAAAAATTTTATTGATTGTGACTGGCTAAGAGATGATGTTATATAATAGCTGAATATTTATTAAGTTCTTTCTCTGAAAGCATGATAAAGCGATATGCCTGAATTATTATTAGTAGTCATTTGTTATTGTTAGTCACCCCTGCATAGTATAATTTATTTTACGACATTAACACAAAATCTCTGGTTCCAGAGTTTTTTCAGATTTGTGAATATTTATGGAATTCAAAAATATATATTTTTTATCCCTTTATTGTAAATTCACACTCTATTAATTATATATATATAAAAGCAAACAGCTTACTGCAATTAGATATCAATTTATAGAAATTTACTAAATAATGATCTAAATTTATGTGATGGTATTTTAGTGGCAATTATATGTTGAACTATTTCTGCCATCTAATAGTGAATGTTTTTAGAAAAATTAAAATTTTATTTAAACTTTTCAAATATATTTAACTGTTAGTAATAGCACACAGATTACTATATAACATAATACTTTGAGTAATATTATTCTCTTCTCTTCTTCAGGTGTTGCCGGCCTGACCAATAATAATACTAGAATAAGAAACAAACTTGGATCTTTAGATTCATGAATAATAAATTTAAGAAGTCTCTAATCAACTAAGTTACTTTGCCAAAGGCAACAATCAGTAGAAAATTTCACATATATCTCTATGATGATCCTCTTGATTTTTCCATTTACCAACAGCTCAATGCATTTGAAATGTTTAAATGAAGTTTGAATTTTTCTAAAGACATTCAACATTTAATATTACAAAAAATGATCAAATTTCAAAACAAAACTTGTTCATAATGTTGTCTTTGCAATGTAATATATTAAAAATAATAATTCAATAAAAATTATTTATTCAGACAACTTTTATAATAATATATTTAATTCCACCAACCCGGATTTCGCCCCCGTACTGGAGCTTTATAAAGCTCCAGTACGGGGGCGAAATCCGGGTTGGTGGAATTAAATATATTATTATAAAAGTTGTCTGAATAAATAATTTTTATTGAATTATTATTTTTAATATATAACATTTAATATTAGATAATGGAAATAGTCCAACATTAAAAAATTTTGTTGGTAATATAAAAGGTAATTTATTTGTATAAAATATCAATTTTTTGAAATTTTGTTTGAATAACAGAAATTTGTGAAATTTGGAATAATGACTCTCCACCTATATGAACATAAAAAAAATCCTGATTATTCCTTCAGTAAAATTTCTGCATGGATACCCATGATTATGTTTAAAAAAAGTCATAAATGATTTATTACATGTGAAAATTAAAGAAGGATTTTTATAAATTTCGAAGAAAACGAGACTGCTAGAAAAGAGAGTAATAAAAAACGCTTTTATTTTCGGAATCTAGTTCTTGATTATTAAAAGACAAAAATTATAAGAAGCCATTCAGGTTTTCTTTTAAAAGAAAATCAGATTATCAAAATATTTGCAGTGATATTCAAATAAATTTTGTATAGTAACTTTCTTTGCTTTTTAAGGCAAATCATAAATTCCCGATTCCAAAAATCTGTAATATAGATTTGATAAGATATGATTATAGATAAACACTTTATTTTCATGTTGAATCCTGAAAATGGCAATTTTTATAACAAATAACAAGAAATGCTACGAACATGTCTTTGTTTCGTTTATATATATACAAAAATATAAATATAGATAACATTTCTTTTCTTTGATTGCACTCTGAACTTCAAATATTGCAAAATGTTTGTCAATTTCAATAAGATATTAAAGACATTTGTTTTCTTCTTCGTCATTTTTAAATGATATTCCAGAAAATATTCCAAAAATGTTTTTAAAAAGCCAGATTTAAGCAAACCGTATTATAATGATATATCACTTATTCATTTGTATGCAGGATCTAATAATTTATTCTTTTAAGTGATATTCTTTATAAAAACTAATTGGGTCAACAGTTTTATTTCTGTTATTACTAACAATCTTTAAAAAAAAACTAATTATAATCATTATAGATCCTTTAAATTTGAAACATTTTTCTTTCTCTTTCTACAACAATGGATTCATATTTTTTTAACCTCAGAAAAATTATTAACATTAAAACAGAAATAGTCAAGGCAAAAACTTCCATTACAAATATCTAATAAATTAAGTAGTGTCTATCCATTTTCTCCTCCTCCTCCTCCTCTCTCTTTTTCTCTCAATAGTTAGTCACATATATTTATAAAATATAGACTTTATACAAATCGTGATTTTTTATTTATAATAATTATACCTTGATAATTAACTGTATCCCCCCCCCCCCAACTTATTAAAAAAAAGATATCAAATTAAAATAACAGAATAAAATCCAAATAAGAATAAACCAAATGAACATAATTAGTAAAATGAAAAAGGTGCAAAATCGTGTGATTATGCTTACTGGTGAATTCTCACACGCACGTAAAAAAAAAAAAACAATCATTATACATATATACAATAATTCTATAAGCTGAAATTTTCTGCCAAGATATATTTATATGTTAAAAAATAGTATAAGCACTAAACTATTAATTAAGCTGATTATTCATTCAACATCATATACTTTAATATATATAAAAACATCACCCAAGTTAATGATGTGATTCTAAATCTGAACTACAAAAATAAATTATGCACAGAAGTAATAGCCAATTAAAAGTTATTACCGATAGTGTTAATTCAAGGGTATAATCACTCTGATGCCAAATAAACTGCCTTTATGCAGTGAACCTATATCTTGGAGAAATATTTCAAATTGCTTTATAAGAAATATCTATGGGAATTCTTTGCAAACAGAAAAAATAAACTTTATATATACAGTCCTCATTTTATTAAAATACCGCATCAAAATTAAAATATTCTAAATGAGCTAGAGATTGAAAAAAAAACCCCATCGATATATTTACATTTAAATACCAGTATCATATCTCCTTGGCAAAAGAAAAAAAACGTTACCTCAACCCTCTACATTCTCATTTCAATTAAATAGCATTGGCATTTGGAACTTTAGTTTTTAGTGAACTAATCAATAACAAGAGGAGCACAAAAATACTGTATTATTTATATAAAAAAAAACACACACACACACAAAACACATCAATTGAATAAATCATGTTAAAAAAACTTAAGACAATCAATCAAAAGAGTTAAAAAGCAGTAAAAACAAAGTATGATCCAACATCTCAACAACAATCACAATCCATACTTTTTTTAAAAAAACACTACATATATACATATTTACAAGGTTTTTTGTTGTTTCCAATCTTCTTTTTTTTGTTGTTTTTGTGTCACATTTTGTTATTTATTAGTCTGTCTTAATTTTATTTTTGGTTGGTTGCTATTATGCCCTTGTTTAATGTATATCTTCTTTTTATAAGTTATTTGTCATCTTTCGCATGTTGTAGGTGCTGCTCCTTCCCAGATTTTAATCATTTGTTTTCTTGGTAAGTATTTTAAGCATTGCCCCAAGTATTTTCCCCATCCTTTATTAAGTTTTTTAATCCAATTATATTTTTTATGTTCGAATATTATTCACCTTTATTTCCCATACTGTTCTAATTGTGTGGATCAGTACCATAACGTTGGGTGGATCAAATCTCTTGATGTGTTTGTTAATCATATCTTTTAGATTAATGATCGGTGGTTTGAATACTTTTATCCTTATTTGTTTAAATGCTCTACATTCTTCGACCAGGTGTGCAAATGTTTCATCGCTGTTCTTGCATGGTGTACACCCTAGTTCTAGAATCATATGGTTTTTTATTTAAAGGTGTTGCCATGGGGAGTATATATGGACTGCAAGTTTCTTAGAACTTTACTTACGGATATGTTTAGCCATGATTTTTCCTGATAATTGTTACCTTTTTTAAGAACACTGTATTTTAGCCCTTCTAAATTAGGCATATTTAGCACATATTGTAAGTCCTTATATGCTATAAGTAAGTCAACTTCAAAGGATCTTGTTTCTTTTTCCATCTTTTTATACAGTTTTATGTCGCATTCTGGTGAATTGAATGTTTACTCTTTATTACGTTTATTCGAGTTTTTGCTTTAATAAATGACACATATTTTCTTAGATCTATTACGCTAAGCCCTCCTTTAATAATTGGTAATTGTAACATTGCTATTGATATTATTTTGGTTGTCCTTCACCAAATGTACTTTTTTGCTAATCTGTTTCTTTCATTTACTGTATTGTTGTATAGGTTTATCCAAGGCCTGTAGTAACTTAATATTCCTGTGGCTATTCCACTAAATATTTTGGCTCTAGTTACTCCATATAGTTTAATGGGTGAAAGATTATTTATTTTTCGGCTATTTTAAGAATGATTAGCTTGTTTAGTTATTTGTTCATCTTTGGTATTTGAAATATACAGGAAAACATGATAGATGAATGAAAAGTTTGATAGCAATAATAACAGTTATAAAGCCAGTCAAAGACATGAATTGTTACGAGTCATCCATCTTTTCTTAAATTCGGCATTAAAGTATCCCAATGATAGTTTTGCAATTTTTTCAAAATCAATTTTTCATCTGGTTTCAAATTTCTAAGTACGTAGTCATTTAATATTTAAATAATTATTACACAAATTTCCTTTAACAGGACAAGAAACATACATGTTAAATAAAACAACCAATTCATAACCATGGATGTCTATCCAATCTTGGTTCACCAACAAGGATCACTTAAAGAAAGACTTGACAAGTAATGTAGAAAACAATTACTCCTCAAATTAAAGGCCAGAAAATTTTCACTTTTGGGGGGAAAAAAAAAAAATTTTAGATTCTTCCAATATTGCTTTAAATACAAATTTTAGAAAACTGGTCAATGCATGAAAATCAAATTATTCAAAGATGATTTGGCATCCTAACAAACAACAGAGAACATTTCTATTTCTACTTGTTAAGATAACTGATAAGAGGTTTGGTGTCAAATAAATAAATAAATTATTTATTATGAAACAAACAATAAATATATAACATAGTGATATAAATTCCATACAAAAAAAAAAAAAAACTTGAATGAAGAATTTAAATATATATAAAAAAAAAAAATTAATAAAGTACATATATATTACCAAAATCACACTTTTCTTTATTTTGCCATAATATCATGTAAATACAATTTATCCAAACCACTTCAAACACTTTTTAAAAAAACTCTTTATTTGTACATATACATAACACCTATGTTTCGACTGACCTGCAGTCTTGTAAAACTCTTTATTTGTACATATACTTACATCTAAGACTGCAGGTCAGTCAAAACGTAGGTGTATGTATAAGTACAAATAAAGAGTTTTGCTAAAAAGTGTTTAAAGTGGTTTGGATAAATTGTATTTATAAAATACATATAGTATAAATCTAACATAAAATATTAAAAATCTTACAGATATTGCATTTGGCAATTCAACCACAGTAGTAAATAACTACAACATAACAAACAATATAAATGACAAATAAAAACTAATGTTTAATATAATATAACCAATGCCATAAATGTTTTATAAAGATCAAATAACTGGTGTTCATTAAATTCACAAAACAATCTTGTATAAACAAATTAAATAATTTAGGACCATTATAACCAAATTGCTTCCTACTGGAAGTCTTAAAAAAATTGGGTAAAGCCAGTAGATATTTAGTAGATAAACAAATATTTACAATAGAAGATGTAGTATCTAAGTGAATTTTCCTACAATAAATATCAAGAATTACTCTATACTGATATAAATGAAAAACAACTAGTATATTATAAGTCCCATAAATATCTCTAACAGATGTAGCAGTGATCTACCAAAAATGATATATATTGTATAATTCTGTAAAACAGACAAAGTAGTCATTGCAAAAGTAGAACAGTTCCTCCAAACTGATATATTATAACATAATAAGCTTTGATAACAAGAAATATATAAAGTAATCAAAACTGACCGAGGAAAAAATTTAGATAAGTAAAAAAACAATTTAATTTACGTACATAAAAACAAAGTCAATATGGTTTGACCAGGATAACTAGAGTCAATAAAAACAACTAGATAATAAATATTATCAACAAATGAAATATTAGACAAGTACAATGAATATTTGACTTCTAAGAAAAATTAATAGCTTCTGTTTTATTGAGATTAATTGATAAAACATTAAAAGCCAATCATTTACTAATTAGTATTAAATCATCACTAATTATTTTTTCCAGAAAATTATATGACACTGCAGCATAAGATAAAGCAATATCATCTGCAAAACCATAAATCTTAGATTCTAAGTGTAAAGAAAATATATCAGTTATATATAAAAGAGCTTACAACACCAGAATATGTGTTGCTTGTTTTCTATCCTTTAAGTAACTTGCAAACCATGAAATAAATCCACCACAAAAACCATATGAATATAAACACTTAAGTAAAATTTTATGAGATACTGAGTCAAATGCTTTAGATACATCTAAATAAACAGCAACAGTTTTAAGATCCTTATCTACTGAAGTTGTCAAATTGTTTACATAATTATAGAAAGTGTCCAATGTACTTCTACCAGAAGTAACCCCATACTGATGTCAGAAAAAATAGTTTTAAAATAAAAATGACATCATCATCATAACAATAATAATAATAATTCAATTAGCTTTCATTTAAAGTGAAAAATAGTAATTAACAATCAATTACAGAATGCACATTAAACTGAAAAATATATCACTTATGTATGAATTCGTATGATGATAGACAGGAATAGAGAAAAATAATACAGGTATGGATATGAGATAACATTGTATTTCATAATTAGGACTTTATGAAATTGAATAAAATTATAATAGAGAACATTCATCACCATCATTATAATAATAATGACGATAACAATATTAATCAAAAACAATTAGTAAATGCAAAAGATCTTTTTACAACAGAGAGATTATATGTCTCATCAAGAAGAAAAATACAATGGCAATGTAAGAATAGCACATAGTAGATTACCTTAATAAAGGTGTTTGGACTTTTAGTGCCTAGTACTAGTTTCCACTATATCAGGACGGATTAGATATTCCTCTTTAGCTAAAATATAAAGAGTGAGAAATTCTTTGACATCTAGTGCCAAGTATTTCATGTTATCAAACCAAATGAAATTACAATTGTCTAACAGTTCTTCCTGAATAAAGATAGCCTGTTTGAGAAGATGATGTAATAACATCTTGTAATATTAAAGTACATAAGGATGACTGTGATAGAAGGCCCATAGTAGGCAAACTTTATAAAAAATATTTGGAATTGTAAAGCCTAGCATTAGATTGTCCACTGTTTCAGGATTGATTTGATATTTCTCTATAGATAAAATATTTTTATTCACTCTTATTGAGCAAAATGAGATTACAATTGTCTAACCATTCTTCACAAACAAAGATAGACTGTTTCAAAAAATGATATGACAATATTTTGTATTATTTAACTGTATTCTAAAATGGGATTTTCAGAATAAAGTTGAGGGAATTATTATTATTATTTTTTAAAAAGGGGATTTTTAGCTGAATGCAATCTATGAAAAATTTCCGCAAATAAAATTTTAGGTTCTCAACTTTAATTAGTTCTGAGAGCTCTCCTTACAATTATTTAGTTATAATTTTATTAAGGAAAATGGAGATGTCAATTAACTGTTGGTTCCTAAAACATTTATTGATATATTTAAGAATTTAGTATGTCTTCCAATTAGAAATGAGGAACATAAGGGACATCACATGGCCAACATCATCTGATCTTAGCTTACACAATGTTATTCATTAGAAAATTATTTTATTCTTACAACTTTTATGCTATCCAATGTAAGCTTAGTAATCAGTAAATGCCAATTAATTGTTATCATATCCAAATATCCCAGACTAATTTCTAGCGTATAGCTTTCACACACTTTTTGGATTTTTGAACAGTGCAAGCAAATATACTTGGATTGAAAAAAAATAAGTCTTCAATTTGGGTTGGTAGTTTGATATAAAAAGTAAAAAATGGCTGCTAAGGGAAAGGTACATGAAATCCAAAGATCAAAGGATATTGTTTACAAAATCCAAAAAGGTCAGTCACTGTTGAAAGCCAAAAAGCTAGAAACTAATTTGGAGATGCTTGGAGAGAACAACATTGAATATGGATTTCTTAAATGCTAAAATTTTATTACCAATTATGTCACAAAAGAAAACATTTTGACAGCTAATAAAATATAAAAAGCCAGTAAATTATCATCAATGTGAAAATCTTGGATTAATATTTAAAATTATCTTTCATACATATTAATTTTTTATTACTAATGATGGTGATGGTTATAAAGAAAAATTAAAATTATGTAATATTTAGGGATAAAAATTAATTATGCAATATTTAAAATGGTTCCTTTATTAGTAGGAGGTTTTATAATTTTGAATACAAAAACCCATATTTTATTACTGAAAGTGTTCATAATGAAGATGGAATTAGTGCCCGATTCAAATCCCCTATATAAAGAAATAAAAGTAAAATGGAATAATTATATAACAATAATTGCACAATATCTGTAAAAATATATATTATATAAAGATATATATTATAGTGTGTATTTTTATACATATTTTGTAAATTTTTTTTGTTACATTTGTAAATGAACTTTTTCATTGCAAGTACAATGTGGTTTGACACAGTTGGCAGTTTCTGATTTGGGATAGGTAGGTTCCAGGATAGATTCTGGCGCTCAAACTTCTTATGACTTCCCTGAGCAATAAAGTTATATACCTTTTTATTATTATTATTATAAGTTCTGATTAATCTTCTACAAAAAATTATAAATGTTGCTAAGTATGTAATGCAATGCAAATTGAAGGAAAATATTTGCTCGACTACCAAGATACTAATGTAAAGATATATAATATATGGATATCATATAAAACAATGCATGTTGGGAAACTATCCACCTCCTTGCATATGTTTGAACATGTTTGTATACAGGATAACAGAAAGAATGTACATGACTTATATGAATATTGCAACAGAGAAGCTAGCAGTGATTAAACACCCAAAAAAGATAAAGAACACAATCTCAATTTTTTTTCATGATCTTAATAAAGCAGTCTGATGGGATAATAAAATAATTTTCAATTCTAATGAGATAAGGACAGAATTTAAATTATTTTAAAAATCAATAAATATACTATCTACAAAATAAATAAACAATATTTATTAATAAAAAAATTAAAACATAACAATAAATATACAACACTGACCGTTAAAAAACAGAGCTTCTAAACAATTTCTTACTTTGGAATTACAATTATAGATGTATCCACAGAATTTTACACACATACATACACTGATATAATCTAAATATAATCCAAGAATGGTAGCACCACCTTATGTAACAATATATAGGGTATACGAGCACAGACTTTCACACTACCCGCCACTCTCCACTCTATCTCATAACACAGATACACTTGAACACATATATGTTGAAAAGATAAATAATCACCAATATACGTATTTCATGCTAAACCAGCAATCATCAATTGGTCCAGATTACCATCTCTACACATATATACAATAAGTGCTCAGATATATATTAAGATAGCCAATCTTTCATTCATTTTTTATTTAATTTCTTTTTATTATACATATTTCAGAAATGAGGTATAAATAAATGTGCATCTCCATTCTTTCTTTTAATACTTAATTCAAAATGGGTGTTCATTTGTTCTCTTATCCTCATTTATATATATAACTTTATTTATTCATCTTGTATTTCAATGTATTATTTCCCATTTTATTTCACACTTAATATTGAACACTTCCGCACTCAATTCATTTTAAATTCCTAATTTCATTCAGAAATGAGAAACATGTTTTTATTCTAGAGCATCTCTAAATATATGTAATAAATTTTCCATCCACTCCATGATAATCTAACTTTTAAAGAAAAAAGAAAAATTATAAACTTATAAAATTCCAATAAATAAATGGATTTTCTTCTTATTTCCCACAATGTAACAATTAAAGAAACTTCAAAATCTCTTGTGACTTACGAAAATTAAACATACAACATTATATAGTGAAACATTTAAGTACATATTTAATGTAAACAAATGTTTATCATTTTTTTAAAAACAACAAAAAAGATCCACATTAATTTTACTAATGTAAGTATTATAAAATTTGTAAATAATTTATAGATTTCATACTACTTGTATTAACAACTAATCAATCCTCAATTTATACAAGCTTTGATATATATATCATACAGAATTTTTCTCTCATTCCGTTTAAACAAGTGACAATTCTTTATATTTTAATCTAAAAATCAACAAAACGCAATGATATTTGCTTACACAATAGTTTTAAATAGTTATTTTAGTATATTTATTTAATTTTTAGTATGAAAATAGTAAATAAAAAAAGAAATATTTAAATAAGTCATCTAATTAGTATAAGGCTTATTTATATTTATTAACTACAGTAATTAGTAACTACAAATTAATACAAATATTTAAAGCCATTCAAAGTTATATAAAAATATTTCAAAGGTTTATTAATATAACCACTATAAATAAAACAATTTCACAATAACCTATACATACGCCATTTTAACAATGTCTCAATTGAGCCACCCTGAATCATAAAAAAATTATAAAAAGAAAAAAAGATTCAAAAATAAATATAAGGGAAGAGTATTTATAATATATATATATAGAAAAAGAAAAGATAACGAGTAAGGCGCTAAAGTCAGAAACAACATCAGACTCTTCAAAAAATATTTCATGAAGAAAATTAATCAATCTCAAATTAATGAATAATTTAAAAGCATTATGTAAAAATATATAACTATATGCAATAATTGTATAAATTTATATCAAATACAAACTTATAAATTGCTGTAAATAAAGAACTCTGTTATCATTCTTTCTTAGGGTACAACATTGTGGATAATAGCTAAAAGATTTTAAAGAATATATATCAATATATAGTTATAGATAGTTTCCTCTCTTAAATCGAAAATCATAGAGACCAAGTTTTAAATTATTAATAAATAAAATAAAAAAATATTTACTGGTGTTTAAATTTGCAATGAATAAATAAATTTCTAATTTTCAAGGGATGAATGTACAAATCTTATCCAAATGTCTCAAAATGTGTTGCTAAAATGAGATCTGAAATGAAAATCTTAATGACAAAGGAGAAAATAGCAGCAGGATGTGATAAAGGTAAAATTCGAGTAATATGAAAAAGGCACTATAATAAATTAGTAGAAATCAACAGATTATAAATGAGGTATTGAAATTTGTATTTCATCACATATAAAGACCAACTAACCAACCAGCGCCTGATTGTTAGATAATCTATAAAACAAAATATGTCATTTCTCATTTTTTTAAAAATATATACAAGCTTTAACCTTAGATAATTAAAAAAAAGGTATTTAAATAACCTGATGCAGACATTAAGCAAGAACTTTGTATTTTAAAGGAAAGGCCAGCTTTGATATAAACTTTATCTATATATATTTGCAATACTATTAAAAGTTTGTTCTTGTTTATTATCAGAATTACTTTTAACGTTATTCTCAATGTTAATTCCCATAATTAAACTGCATCACAAATCTTTTAATCCTATAAAGTTCTAACCAGAACATCTTTTTGTCTAGAATAATCCTTGATTTGTTTTTATCAGGTTATAAGTGTAAAGTGAAAATAACATCTTGATTAATTAATCAGTTTCAAGTCTTTAAATAAAGAAGTGAGACATGAAATTAAATTTATGAAGAATGGAAAAGCTCCAGGTAAGATGGAATTATAATCGATATATTAAAAGAAGTAGGCGAAGAAATAAAAAATTTTTGGCAAAGTTTATGCCAAATGTCTAAATGATAAAGATGTACCAGATGATTGGAAGAATGCAGCATTAATATTTGAAAAAGGTGATAAAGAAGATATTAAAAGTTAGAGATATCAGTTTTATACAAAATTTTTACCAAGATAAATTACAACTTGTCTACAGAAAACACTGGATTTTAACCAACCAAAAGAACAAGCTGGATTTAAAAGTGGTTGAATACAGTAAATCATATCCAAGTATTGAGAGAAGTTATAGGGAAAAAAAAGCAATGAATGCCATTATACTTCAGATTTTTGATTATGAAAAGGCATTTGATTTTATAAGGACTTCTTCAGTGATTAAAGCATTGAACCATCAAATAAAAACCCATGATATTGTCATATTCTGAAGAATATTTATAAAAATGTAACAGCAACAATTATATTACATAATGATATTAGAAAAGTTAACACTAAGAAGGGTGTAAGAGAGTGACTCCATATCTCCAAAACTTTTTACTGCAGTGCTGCAAGAAATATTTTCTGGATTAAAATGGGAAGCTAAAGGAGTAAAATTAAATGAAGATTATTTTTAAATTTTGCAGATGATGTAGTTGCTTTTGAAAATAATGTTTCAGAGCTGCAAAAGTTATCAGATAAAATCAAAAAAATAGAACTAAAGGTAAATGTTAAAAAGACTAAAGTAATGTTTAAAGGATTTTCTCAACAGATGAAAATAAAGATTGATTATGATGAGTTAAAAGAAGTTAACAACTACAAATACCTTGGTCACATTATAATGGATGAAAGTATTCATAGAATTAAACTTGGTTGGAGTGCTTTTGGCAGAATATTAAAAGGAAGAGTTTTAATGTGTTTTATCAATTCTTACTTATGGATCTGGGACTTGGACACATAATAAAAGAATAATAGAGACTTCAGACCACTCAAAAAGTATGGAGAGATGCATGTTGGGAATAACAACAAGAGATCTAAAACACTACACACGAGAAAGAGAACAAACAGGTGTTACTGACATCATTAAAAGGATTAAAAGATTGAAGTGGAGTTGGGCTGAACATATTGCTAGAAGAGATGATAACAGATGGACAATTAAAATCTTAAACTGGAATTCAAGTGACTGTAAAAGACCCAGAAAGAGATGACATGTGAGATGGATGGATGATACAAGAAAGGTGCAGGGGTCATGTGGAGAAGAGAGATTAGAGATCGGAGATGGACTGAACTTGGAGAGACCTTCATTGTGCAGTGGATTGATAATGGTTGACAATGGTGATGATCAGATTGCAAAAAGTTTTAATTACTTATTTTCTATTATTGTTTTTATTAAAAAATAAAATATTAGCTTTTAAATTTCTTTCATTTGATAAACATTTACATAAAACTATTTATAAATTATTGAAGCCAAAGACTTCACTACATTAATTTTGAGACAATTTTTAGTTGAGCACTGAGTACTGTAATAATGATTATACATAAATATAAATATTGAATACTGTTTTTGTTAGTACTGAAATTTAAATATCAGTTTTTTTTATTATCAAAAACAGGTTTATTCAACTATGTTTACAATAAAAGAAAATGGTAAAATAACTTATTAAATTTGGCAATACATTTATAATCCATTAATTTACTTAAAAAGGAGAAAAAAAAACTCTTTTAGAGTGGAATGTCCAATATTAATAAGATGTCATATGGAATTTACTATAAAGTGAGGAGCTAACTTCAAATGTCTTTCTTTGATTTAAATATCAGTTTTTTTTATTATTTTTAAACAATAAAGAAAAGGTATATATTTTTATTTAAAATGAAAATAACATTTTGTATTCACGTAAAATTTTTCCATCTAATGAAAAAATATATATATTTTTCATATGTCATAGCATCGGCCGGGACGCGAACCCACACCCATCTGCAACCAACTACTTGCTTGCAAGGCAGGTGCGATGACCTCTCGGCTAAGAACGCTTGACTAATGAAAATATATTTCTTCTTCATAAGCACAGTTTGCACATTTTCATTTTAGAATACATATTATTTTGCAATAGGGAATATTTGACGTAATTATAATACCAAGAATCAGCTACAGTAAATGCAACATAATAATTGGGGTTTAAAAAAAATTAAATTAGAAAAAATGTGAGAATGCTTAGCTGTGATGGTCAATAAAACCTTTATTATATGTGTTAAAAAACAATAATCAAATTTTCTGCCCGAAAATTTTGAGTCAAGTTAGAAATAGAAATCCTTAACAACAAACATTTAGTAGAAAATGCAATCTTAGCTTATAATTAGTAAATGTTAATGACTTTCGCTGAAGGTTATATTTTCTAAAACGAACTTCCATCCTTTATAAAATAGTTTAGTAATTAAGTTACTTAACATTCCATCATTGGATCAGTAAAATGATGCTTAGATATCTTTAATTATTAGGTAAAAAAAAAAAAGAGAGAGAATGAAAAATTGCTCAAACCTTCATCACTCAAGAATTAGTAAACCCAGAGAATTGGCTTCTTCTTCACACTTTCTTCTATGTGCTACCCCACAACAGACTATTAAAAAGGCCGTTTTATCTTTCCATATGGAATTTTCTGTTTGTTTTTAATTGTTCTAACGGCATATTTAATAATTCTCAATCAGTAAAGAATTTCGGCTTGAAAGTCATTTTATACATATCATGTTTATAAATGCATTAGAAACTAAAACTAAAATAAAACAAAAAGCAATGATATATATATTGATTCAAGAGAGAATAAAATTATACCGTCCTAAACAATATAAAAGTAAAAACCTAATTGATGCAAAGGAATGATAGAGAATTGTTGATTACTTCAACCAAAGCACATTAACGCAGGGTTTCATAATTTATCGGCATAGAAAAAAAAAGTAGTTATAAAATTGGCAAAAAGTTGCACTTATATGCCCTTTAATACGTTCTACAATCAATCAATCAATTATATTTATACATGGTTATATTTAAACATCAATTAATTTATCAATCAGTCTGTCAAATGAATCGTAAACTATCAAATATCTGTCAATATGTGATTATCTACATAAAGACTATCATCGATTAATCTAGTCAATTACTCTCTTAACAAAATCTACTCGTCTATAATTAATAAAAATAACATACATATATTTATACGATATTGAATGTCACTTTTTTTTTCTGCTTGTTAATGTAGATAGATATATTCGCATACTGTAGTATATATTTTATTGAGGCCGTTGTTTTTGAGTTTATGCTTTGATGATTCTTTTAAATATGACAACTACTTAAAAGAAACTATGCTTTATTTTTACAAAATGAATTATTTTATTACTTAAATAATTTATTGATAGAGTTTTAATCATCTGAAAAATAAAAAGGAGGAACAGAAAAACCTTCATTCACTTATTGTTATTTTAAGATTTATGAGGAAAATGTAATTCCTCTTAATGGGCCCTTTTATTTAATTCGGACATATATGAATACAATTTGCCAATGGAAACCCAAATAGACAATATTAATTTTTTTTTCCATGTGTGAATCCATTTTGCAGATCCCATCTGTTTAGAGAAAATGAAGGATAAGCAATGGAGAATTGGGGGGAGGGGAGATACAAAGAAGGAGACTGATGGTAAATGTTATTATCATTAAATGTAAGCCATGGTCATATTTTGCACAGTGCACGGTTGAGTCATGGCCGATGCATTATGATGGAATATTTTAGCCTCCTTATTGGGCATCAATCAAAAAAAAAAAAAAAATGAGGTGAGGAGGAGGGATGTCATAACCAGAAGATGGGCTTATGGAGAATTTATTGCCATTAAAGATCTTTTTCAAACAAGACTTTCCATACAATCATTGCAATTAATATATAAAGACAAGTAGTTCTGTGTAATTCAATTCTACCACTATCAATTATAAACAAACATCATTGCCAAATGGCCCTAACATGCTACTTTCACATATATAAACAGTTAACCAAAATTCTGCTATATTCGTTATAGTTGCACAGAAAAAGTTTTTTTTCTTTCTCAAAAATATTTCATCGTTTTTGTTAATCCTAATTACGATTTTAATAAAATACTATTTTCTTCAGTGTTCACATGATTAGGTCAGAAATATAAAAATATTAAAATTAAAAAACGTTTGCTGATTTTATATTTTAAACGAAATATATATAATGTGTGTGGGTACATTATAATCATACACACATGCATGGTCATTAAATACAAGAGAAATAAGTTCTCAACCTCCCTCTCCGTTACTCCCTCCATACTTCTACATTGAAAACTCGTTTACATGCTTATACATATACAAATTACTCATATTAGACATAACATCTTAACAATAACAGAAAAAGTATATTAATAAATCAATGTTGGTAAAGATAAACAAATTCTAGCTCTTTTTACAGAACACAGTTTTACATTTCAATAAAAATATTAAAACAAAGAATCTATAAATTTATTTATACTACAATAAGCGGAATCAATAAATTCAATCAAAAGTTATTTTTACTTGCACGATATGGAGACTGATATAGCATATGCTTCTGCAACAAATAAATCATATAACAAACCCCATTTCTTATTAAGATTTGTAGAATAAAATTGCTACAACCAATGAAAGCTGTTTGCTGACATAGAATGGATATATAGAATATGTTTTAGCGTCTACTACTTAAACAATTCAAAACAAAGCAAAACTCTCCATATAGTAGTGCCATTTTGTGCTAACAAGAGCAATCAATGGATGTCAGAAGGCTTGTGCAGTGCTTTCATATCCAAGGCTCCTCACTGATGAAGGCCACAAACCAGAAACTATTCTGGTGATATTGGATGAGTAGGCACTAGATAGGGATTTTATGCACAAGCTTTCTGGCATCCATTGATTGCTCTTGTTAGCACAAAATGGCACTACTATAAGGAGAGTTTTGCTTTGTTTTGAATTGTTTAATAACAATTATGTGCTAGTATGAGATAGTGATCATGTGATGTTTAGTGGTTTAACATCTCCTACTTAAATCGAATGTCAGATATCTTCATCTTATTTTGTAAGGCTATTATCAATTTAATTCATTTATCTACATATTTATACCTTTATCAGTGAAAATATTGTATTATTTTTTTTAAATTATAAAAACTAATAATAGAATGTCATATGTAACAGTTATATAATATAATATATATATATATTAACAATTATGTATATAAAGTCTTTTTCAGTACATGATTTTGTGCTCTTATCAAATGTTATACATCATTTATTAGTATTGCATAAGAGTGCTATCTACAATTTTATAATAGAAGTAAAAATAACAATAACAACAATAACATTTTAATTTACGAAGCGCAGATAGTTGAAAATTGAAATAAATTGAGATACTTCCAAATCTCTAAGTGTTCGTTATAATACTTATCTGACAGCCAATCAGATGTCATAATAGCTGTACAAATAACAAACAAACCTTAAACACATGGCAAAGATTTTAAGGGCGGCCTTTTCTCGTAAAATCTTTGTTATGTGTTTAAGGTTTGTTTGTTATTTGGACAACTATCATGACATCTGATTGGCTGTCAGATAAGTATTATAATGAGCGCTTAGAGATTTGGCAGTATCTCAATTTAGTTCAATAACAACAATAATGAAATAAAACAGAATAAAATTACTTTACAGCAATCTAGATTGTTAGAAATTCATTAAAAGTTGAAATAAATCAATTATATAACATAACACTTCACAAAATAAATAAATAAAAACATGCTCTATTCATCTTTATATATACTACTTTATTTTCTAATTTTCTATTCATTTGTAATTGACCAGTTATTAACTAAATTTATATAATTCTCAATATTATCATTAATATGTTTCATATATTTGTCTTCTTTTTGAATCTTTCATATAATTAAAAGATTTAATATTTTATATAGCATCTATTTTATGTCCATATGTTAAGTAGTGAATCAATAAAGCAGATTTATCATCTCTCACATTACTTGAATTATTATATTCTTTGGTTTCATCTGTTTTCCCAAATGCCTATAATAAATCATACTACCGTTGTCACAACTAATTTAATATACAATTCCTTTTTTTTTTTGGCATCATCTCTTATTTTTATAATTACATATTAATTTTTCTAGACTTTTATGATTGGCCATCCAGTATTTATATATTTATCAATATAATCTTTGTTTTTTTACTTTATTTATGAAAGGAATGTTTAAAAAAAATGCAAGTTTTAGTTAAAGAATCAATAGAAATTAAAATTTTCTTTCTATTTTCATTAACTGTAAATATTTTTAAAGTGAATATTTAATTTTAGCATATTTATATAAAAAATATATCAACATCTTAATGTGCATCAGTGAAAACTTATTTAACCAATACAATATTTTTTCTTTTTAAGTTCAATCATCTGAACCATTCTGATAATTTTAATAATTAAATTCAATCATCCATTGTGATAATTTGAATAACCCTGAGATATTTCAATGGCATATTGGATTGTTAGCAATACTTAACATGTGAACAAAATTTAAAGTGAATCCATTTGAAAGCAGTACGTTGCCAGGCAAACAAACAGAATTTCCGAGTCAAATTAAAGTATTTAATTGAACAATTGAACAAACTCTTTTTGGCTACACATGCCATTATACAATAATTATAATTGAATGATTAGTTGCTTAGGAGGTAAGGTGACATTTGAACATCAGAAGTAATTCATTGAGTTTGATGGGAATTCCATTACTCTAATACTACTTAAAAACACAAAGAGTTATATTAAAACAACAGATGGCATCCACATTTATTTTTAGTGCATGGGTCGAATCCATTAGCCCTTTCTGCTGAATTGGTTTACACAATAAATAAAATGAGTAAACACTAAATTATATATCATTCTCATGAAATATATTCCAAATTACATTGATAGACATATTTTCTTTACTGAAAAAGTAAATACAGTGACAGAAATTATTTAGCATTCTGTGCATATAAAAACATTTAAGTCTGGTCAATTTTTATTCTGTTAAATGTCTTTTTTTGCAAAATATTTAGCTTTTCAGGGGGGAGGGGGCAGCTGATTTGGTCATCCTAAAAATTAGTAAATTTGTTTTAAAATTCATTAACTCAAAGATATGTATATCATAAAGATAATTTATAAAAAAAAAATTTTTTTTTTTTTACCACATCATATTTTGAAAAACACTATTAAAATTATGCCTCATTATGTATTCAAAATATGGATTGGTATTATTTTTTTAAATTGCATTCATTGGATAAAGAAATACAATTTGAACCATTTATAAATATAACTAGTATATAAAAAGAAAAAAAACCACAACCTATAAACTTTTACATAGTACTTATTGCGACTATGGGGTAACAGCCTTTATTATTTACTTTTACTGACAGCCAGAAGAATTGTTTTTTTTTTTTCATATGTCATAGCATCGGCTGGGACGCAAACCCACAACAGTCTGCAACCAACTACTTGCTTGCAAGGCAGTTGCGATGACCTCTCGGCTAACAACGCTTGGCAACCATCAGATTGGATCAATATAAATATAAAACTTTCATATATTAGCACCTCTTTCACACAATATTGCCACCTAGAGCAAGCTATAGTAATCAATAAATGCTAGAGGGTTTGTGAATTTAAATACTTGTCTAGTGACTATCAATCCATTGTCATCAGACAAGTTTCTAGCTTATGCCTGTCATCAATGATGAAATCTAAAAGTGATACTCTTAGATCTTTAGATCTAATGCATCCCTCCTGCAACTATCTCACTGTATTAATTGCTTGTGCAAGGTAAAGAAATGGTAGACATGTAAAGTTTTAATGGTTTAAAACTTGCAAATGTAATGTGAAAAGTATTTTTGAATGTCACACTAGATTCATTGTATTGAATATAAGTGAGGGTAAATAAATATTACATGATAAGCATTCACAATAGCAAAAAGAAAATAACTTTTTATAACTTGGATAACTGTGAATGTAGTTGGAATCAGGCATAAAAAATGGGGGGGGTTTGAACTGGAAGCTATTTGTTTAGAACAAAACATTATAACAACAAATTACATTAAAAATTTGAACAATGTTATGATTAATTTAGTGTCCAAATAGAAAAAAAATACTTCAACTAAAGGATATTGCCTCCATCATCATCATCATCATCATTATTATTTGAAAAAATCTTTTATCATAAACTACTTCAAGAAAATCACGATAATTCTTGGATGAAAGGCCAATTGTTTAGGCAAAATGAATTACATAGAATAAAAATGCTAAACTAATTAGCATTAAATTATTTGAGGATGAAGGGAGAAAATTAAAATAAAATCAATATATCAAATGCATTATTAATTAAAAATAAATATCTGTATTAATTTTATAAAACATTTTCTTGTGTTTAATGAAATGTGGAAAAACAAGTATTTTATGATGTGAGCTTCATTGCGTATTGCTGCATTTGATTCTCTTTGGAATAGATTTGCATTTTAGTTAGAATAAAAAGTTTTAAAAATGATTATGCTATGTTAATAATATACTTCAATAATAAATTTTAAAAAAAAAAATAGCCATGGTTGTTAAAATATAAGTAAACATAAATTGACCAATGATTTGTCTCAAATAAAATTCGATCATACATATATCCATGACTTCTATAAAAGCTTATGTAAGTTTATGTTGTTACAGCCTTGTTAAAACTATTAATAGAGGATAGTAATTGTATTTGCTCACCAAAGTAATGTGCATTATAATAAAATTTTTACAAACAGAATTAAAATATCAAATATATATATATAAAGAGTAAAACATAAAAAATAAAATAAAATGTTTTACCGTTAAAAGGAAATGTTAGTTAAAAGTAAATAAGGCCATTCAATGCACTGCACATTAAATGAGAATAGCCTTAATAATATACTATATGTACAATACTTTTAACTGCGACCACAGCTAGAGTAGTTCAGTAACAACCATAGAAACCGTGGACTTAATCAGTGAACATTCAATAGCTTCACGTTCTCAAATCAAAATGCTTTAGATTTATCTATATAATTAAAAAGTAGGTCGAAGATAAGAATGGTCGCTCTTGTCTTTTAAAATCATTAATCTTGTATTAAAGATTTGTAGATATCCCTACTGTCATATTTAGGTGCATAGTTAATATATATTGCATAATAAGTATAGTACATATAAGTATAACTGGCACTGCATTAATCAGTCATGTCAAGTATCATAGAGTATATACATCGTATTTCACTCTTATAATGACTGGTTGCTTTAAAATTGATTTAAGTCCTCATTTCCAGCAGGAACACGAATGTAAATCGATGGATATGTGAAGTAAAAACTATTAAAACTGTCAGTTAAAATGAAAAATGTGTGGGGGAAAGAAGAATTCATATTTGATCCCAAGATAAGTTTTTTTTTTTTTTGTAGTTATTTTCTATGATTTATATATAAACATAATTTTTTGTATAATTTATGCTGAAATGTCTTTAAAATAAGACAATTTTTTTGTTTAGCAAAAATATTCATGAATAAAAATGGGCACTAACAAAGCTTGTTGAAAATATAGCAATAATTTCATTTAATTTTTAATGAAGTAATGATTTTCAAGGCACTTAATTGTTTAGCTTATTAATATAGTGATTTATATATCTATAATATTGTGAAGAAACTTCACACGTGCTAAAATGGACGGGTGTGTGTCAATTTTAATACAGGTATGAAGACTAATTGCTTCCACAATATTACATATAAATATCTTTGAAAATGTATGCAGTGCATTTTGCTTTAAATATATCTAAATACATGACATATGAAGAGGGAAGGGAGGATGGAGTAGAATTTATGTTTTTGGGTTGGATTAAAAAAGAATCGATATATTAATATGATCATCCCTAATGTAATAAAATGATTAGTAATAATCATTAATAATATTGAATTTCAAAAATCTTACATGTTTCATTTTTCAGCAAAATTTTTTTTAGTATTAATTACAGTTTCGACTGTACCATGCAGTCTTCATCAGATCTTATTCTATTCTTTCAACTTTCTCTATCCTCCATCTTACTCTAGTAATTAATATGGTTTTCAACTGTGTTAGAATGGCTGAGCAGTTAATCTAAGGTGCCAAACTAAAGAATATCATTTCCTACTATGTAGACATTGAAACTCTGGCTTTCAAATACAGGTAGGGATTTAAATACCATTCATAATAACAGAATATTTTTTATATTGCAAGACTTGGTGCAGTGATAAAGTGGCAGACTCTGACATTTAAGGTCTACAAATTGTGATGAGCTCTAACACTCCTGGTTCATGAACTTCTTATGAATACCCAATCAATAAAACCATTTGACTATTATTATTATACATTTGTTTAAAGAGGATGGTATTCAAAAAATCTGACACATATTAAATTGTTTAAATTTAACATTGACTGTTTAATTAAAAGGGTTTGAATACAGACTTTCAAGTGCCCTTCAGTCATTCACTCTATCATATATGACTGATACACATGATCATGCACTTGAAAAACATAAATGATCTCCAATATATGTATTTTGTGCTGAACCAGCACTCATCAGTTGGTCCGGTTCATCATCTCTCATATATATATATAATCAGTGCTCGGTTTATATTAAGATAGCAAATCTACAAACTTTAATGGACAGGCTTCAATCCTTTTCATTCTCCATGCACATGTATAAAAGATAAATGATTTCCAATATACGTATTTAGGGTCCTAATCATTATCTCCTCCCACACACACATATATAATCAGTGCTCAGTTTATATTAATAGCAAATCTACAACCTTCAATGGACAGGTTTTAATCCTCTCCACTCTCCAATTTTTCAGCCATTCATATCATAGAAAATCTGATGATGGAAATGCTCAAAGCTCTTATTGTTGTCAATATTAATGTCAGGCCCAGGTTAATCTTAAGTCACTCTGACTACTCATATGTAGGACCTTAATATATCCATTTAAATACACAGAAGAGGGATGGCCGGAATACGAGCTGAATATGTATTTTAAAAAAATGTAATGTTTGAATACAAGTATAAAGTATATATTTAAGCCAGATGTAATTAAAGGAGATTTGAGCACAGACTTTCAAGAGCTCTTCAGTCATTTACTCTTATATAATCAATACACATGACAATGTACATGTGAAAAAGATAAATGACCTCCAATATATGTATTTTGTGCTGAACCAGCACTCACTGATTGCTCCGGATCATTATCTCCCACCAATATATACAATCAGTGGTTGGTTCATATTAAGATAGCAAATTTAAAAACTTTAATAGACAGGCTTCAATCCTCTCCATTCTCCAACTCTTCAGCCATCCATATCATTGAAAATCTGATAATGAAATGATCAAAACCTAGTTGCTGACCCATCATATGTAGTAACTTAAGATCAAGTTGGGCATGCCAATAATATTGGCATCAGGAAGGACTTTGAGCATTCCATCATCAGAATTTCAATGATATGGAATGGCTAAAGAGTTGGAGAGGATTGAAGCCCGTCTATTAAAGTTTGTGGATATGCTATTTTAATATAAACGAGCACAAATATACATGTGGAAGATGATGATTCGGACCAACTGATGAGTGCTGGTTCAGTGCAAAATACGTATGGTGGAGATCATTTATCTTTTCCATATATACGTGGCCATGTGTATCGATTATATAAGAGAGTGAATGACTAAAGGGCGTTTGAAAGTCTGTGTTCAAATCGCATTAATTACATCTGGCTTAAGTATATACACTATGTATACAGATATTAGTATGCCAATATTTACAAACTCATTATAAATAAGTGTTGAGAAAAGGTAAAATAATTTGAATTTAAAATTTATATTGCGCTACGGATGCTTTCGGCAGAACACCGCTAAAAACATAGCGCTGTCATATTTTAAAACATTGACAGTGCTAATACATTATTTTAAATAGCATGGTCTTAATAATTTTATTAACTATTACTTTATCCAGCTAATCTCAAAATTTTCAAACTACTAGTTATTATATTTATTATTAAGTATATATAGTATAGCAAAACCAAGCAATTCTTTAAATTTTTTCTTCCGAAACTAATATAATATACAATAATAAAAATATTTTTTTTTTGTTGGGGTGAAGAAGTGATTCCTTAAATAGATGACCAAAAGGCTTTCATTTTCACAGCCTAAAATTCAGCAATGCAATTTGACAACAAATAAATAAATATGACAAACTTTTCTACTTTTAATTTTGCCCACATCTAGTGTTAGTGGTTAAGAGATCAGCGACGGCTGCTTTACAAGTCCCGGGTTAGTGGGTTCGCGTCCCGGTTGATGCTAAGACACATGAGAAAAAAAAAAAACTATTGTTTGCCAATGTAACTATAGTTAAAACGTATTAAAGTTAATGAAGCTTTAGAATTAAAAAAAAAAAAAAAGGTGGGGGGGGGGTACACTAAATTAATTATTTTAAAAAATAAATGTAAGCTCTCTCTTCTAAAAAAAAAAAAAAGATTTCTTTCTATAGTAATGATTTCTTTAAGCAAGATAATACTTTAGTGACTTTTTGGTTAATTTCTTTAATTTTAATGCTATTTAAATATTCAAAAGAATTAAAGATCTGTGGGTTGATCCGTGTATATATAAATGCATGACTGTGAAAGTAATCATCTCTTACAATGATGAATTAGCCATTAACGACCACTAACCCAACAGTTTATTTAATTAGGGAATAAAATATTTATAAATGATATTATGTATGTATAGTTATTTCTTGTGGATAAAAAAGTAGATAATGAAAAAAGATAATAAAATCATTATTAATTGTAAATGGAAATAAGTTGATTACTAGATCTTATAAAAATATCAATATGTGCGTGTTGCTGTAAATATAAAAACGAATAGTAAAGGCAATTAGTAATTAATGATTAGCTTATAAATATATTAAAGAGCGCATATTTAACAGAAAAAAGTCATAGTTAAAATAATTGGAAATAATTAAGCCATCTACAGAGTATCGTTTAAGTATGTGCACATATTCTATATCTCCTAAACAGAGTTAAATTTAAATACAAATTTTTTATTTATTTATTTTACAAATAAATTATTGAAGTGCTTTAAAAAAAGTCGAAAGCTGGTGAGATCTTAATTTCTTTCTAAATCCTGTAAAGGTGTTTTGAAAATTATTTTCCAAAACATTTGTGATAATAAGATATTTCAACAAAGAAGTAAACAACAAAAGTTGATCCTTAATTAGTGGATTCTTCTACTGTTTTATTAAATTTAGACAATCACTTTAAAGTAATGCTTTGCCATGGATTAATAAACAATAAATATAGGTAAAGTGCTTTTTCTTTTGATCAGGATTATTTCCACCATCTAGTCGAATTGTTAAGTATTTTTAGAAATATTCAAACTTTACATTTTTCTAAATATTCACAATAGGATTTTACGACACCATGTTTCAAGTGTTGTTGGTCTGATAACTGAAGCTTGCTAAATTCATGTAAGTATTGTAAGATGTAAACAATGAGCATTGCCAATTTCTCAACAAGCTTTGTGATAAATGCTTAGCCAGAGAAAGCATTTAAAATATCTCTGTCAGGAAACCTCCCCCTAACCTCTGATCATGGTTTCGTGATTTGGCACTCCTTAGAGAGGCGCTAGGATAGCTTCAGACACTAGATCTAAAAATACCAACCCAAAGCCAGCATTTATCTAAACTTTTATCTATTGAGTGGAAAACCTGAAATTTTCAGACAACTACATGTCTTCAAACCCAGCTATCCAACTCAAATAGATGGGGCTGAGAGATCTTCAGCCATACCATATATTAGTACTCTTAACAATATAACATCACATCAGACTTAAGTCAGAGACTATAAATAGTCAAAATAAATCATAGATCACATCTCTTAAGCTTGTAAGATATAAACAATGAGCATTGCCTTAAAACGATGTATATATTTCTTTATATTTTTATGATACATATATAAAATTAGATGTGATTTGAATACAGATTTTCAAGCTCCCTTCAACTATCTACTCTATCTTGAAAGTCTAGGTATAAAATCTACTCTAATTACATACAAAGTTCAGTATATACATTATACTTGTATTCAAGTATTAAATATATAAAAATGAACTGTGCCCAACACATGGGTGACAAAACAAACAGGAATCACTAATATCATTAAAATAATTAAGAGACTAAAGTGGCAGATGAGCTGGATATATTACTAGAGAAGGTGATAATAAATGGACAATTAAAATCTTAAAACTGGATTCCAAAAGATTAAAAGACCTAGAATGAGATCACATGTGAGATGGTGGATGTGTACAAAAAGATCTAGGAATCGGAGAAACTACATTAAACTTGGGAAAAACATCCTGCAGTACATTATGTTTTGTCAAAAGTTGAAACAGATACAAGCCCATGAAAGAATCATGGCCTTTAGAAAAATAATTCACTTTATGTTTTGTCAAAAGTTAAAACAGGCAAAAGTCACTATATATATTGCCACACACAACAAGCTAGAGTGTCAAAAGTGTTAGCATTAATTTTTCTGTTGGGATTTTTTTGTTTACTATTATGCTTTCATTTGATCTTAAGGATGCCTCTGTTGCTCCAAGTTATATATATATATAAAGAAAATTGCTATAACATTAAGTATAATTCTTATCTCATTATATATAACATTCAAGAAATACATTGGACAAACTACATATATGGTCATAAATGAGTGAGTTCCAAATATTAAGAACGATTTTAGACTTAACATTTGTGTTACTAGAATGAGTTCAAAGTTAATATAGAAATCTATTTAAATTAAATCAATCTACTTATGTTTACAACATTTTATAAATATTTTTAAAAAATGCATATCTTAAGAATAAATGACTTCAGACCATAAGTGAGACTTCTTAAAATGCACTTAATTTGCGGGTGGAAAAGTAAAAGCTAGAAATTCAGTTAAGACAAGTATAAGATCACCTATATATTTACACATTTCTGATCGGAATATGCTATAAAATTATAACAGATTAATAAATTATAATAACATAAATGAAAAAAAAATTATTAAGTAAATTGGATATTTAAAAATGAGATATTAACTAATTTTTGTCATCATCAAGATGATGGAATAATTAGAAATTAATTAATTTTATTTTGCCAATATTTTTTTTCAGGCTAATCAGTAAGAAGTGAATGTTAAAAAATATTACAAAAATATTCTTATAAGTAATCACACCCACACAAAAAAAATCTAAATAAGTTTTACATTTGTGGAAAAATAATTACCATTAAAGTCTGACTTAATTTTAAATATGGAATGTATGAGTGAATTATATACAAGTGACAGAAAATAATGTCAAATTATTATTGATGAAGATTAAATTTTATTGCTTAGCCTTTTGGTATCTAGATGTCTAAGAAGTTCAATCTACATTTAGACAGAAATTTAACATACAAAGATATACATATAGAAAGTGAACATCTTTTGTATTTGAACATTCAGGTCTTAGGATGTTGGCTTCATACAGTTAATGCATTATTTGAAAAATAACAAAAGACGACGCAAATGAACTGGGTTTACTTTTATACCATGCTTAGTTCTTTTGTTATTTTTCAAATAATGCATTTACTGTATGAAACCAACACCCTAAGATCAAATGTTCGAATGCAAAAGAAGATAGATGACTCGTTCGAATATTCTGAAGTATCCATATAATTTTCCTAGCACAAACCCATAAGAAATTACAAACAATGTTCAAATAGAGAAGAGTTTGATAAGTTTATACGGTTTAATAAAATAATTGAACTGATTTTAAATTGATATTCGAGAAATTGCACTATTATTCGAACACAATAAAGAAGAAATAGAACATCGCCAGCATTTATATAAAATGATGAAGTTACTTTCTTTTTTATATAAGGCATTAAATGACAAATAGCAAATCAAGAAAAGTTAAATCTGTTATAAACTCCTATACTATGTATACTGGCTAAATTAACAGTGCAACTGGCCCGACCCTGGAAGTGCAATGACTTAATCTACTTACCTGTATAATATCTAAAGAAACACCAAATGTCTAAATGGATCGAGAAAGAAAGCAACTGCAGAAAATGGATGAAACATTATTCCCAAGCGTACTGCAGAGGAATTCCAGTGAGGGATGAATAATTTACTGAAGGGGAGTGATCTCAAGATAGACTGCATTCATAAAAGACATTACCAAACACATGGACATTAACTAAGATGACCTAATGAAAGTTTTGATTTTATTATATATATATATTATATGTTTGTAAAATTCTAGTTTTATTTTATTTCCACACTTGAAAGCTGAAATGTGTCTATATATTGAAAGAGACCATTATGAGTGAAAGCAACAAAATGAGAGGAGAGGGAATTATCGAATTAAATAAAAATATTTTTTTAATATTTATGTTAAATAAAGTTTACATCAACTTTCCCTCCATAGCAACTTGAGATTGATCATCATCATGATATAGAATAAGGTAAGATCTTTGAGATTATTTCATATTAAGAATATACATTTTTTACAGGATAGAGTTCGTGTTATTTGTTCATCGTTAACTAACATTTATTTGTTTATTTTTTAGGTATAAATGAGTAATCTTCTCATGCAGATGTTATTTCCTATCAACCTTAGGGAACTGTACATAGGTAGGGGAGTCTCCAAAGAAGATGGAACATTGCTAAATTGAATTGGATGAGGTTACTATGGATATACTTGTATAATATTATAAATTAGATAGTTAACTTCGCAGTCAATTTGATAATAATTTTTTTAAATTTTTACTTGCTTTGTAAATAATTAGTGCCATGTTATGTATTTCTACCATGGATAAGGGTTTGGAATAGTGAACACATTTAATTATTGATATGGTAGAAATACATCCTTGACAAACACAATTATATTTTTTACCATGTTAAAAAGTTTTGATTTTTTTTTTGTTCTTTAATAAACATTGTTAACTTACTTTACATTAAAATGGTCTCTAGTTTATCAAAATCATTTATGCATTCATTCATCAACTGATAACTGAGTATATTTTACATACACACTTCACTGTTATAAAATAACACAGTAATATGCTTGGATAGATCTTTAAATCAATTGGAACCTATATAGAGGTAAGACAGTTGCTATCTAGTGTAAGTTCATCCCTGAGGAGAGCCAAAAATAGATTTCTCCCTAAGTTCAAATACTGAGGCATAATGGAGTCCAAAGGAGGGATGAGGTATGGATGAACTAGCCTAAATTGTATCTAAATTTAATGTGTAAACATAGAGCTAGCCCAGTGAAGATACATACAATCATAGACTATGTACTTCATCACATCATTCACAGCATCCTACCCCAAAACTGTAGATCCGACCGTAGTGAGATGCATGCCCCCTCTCTTGTGGTAAAACCCCAGCCCATTACAGTCTTTCGATATCTAGATGTCTGAGAAGTTCAATCTATGTTTAGACAGAAATTTAACATACAAAGATTTATATAGAAATTCAACTCATTTTACTATTTCACCAGGCTTCTCATCATTACAGAGAACCCATATAAAGGGAAAAAAAGACAGTAGTTGCTTTCCGTGGTTATAGTTTAAAGTGAATTGAAATTCTAGCTGCATTAATTCTATCCGCCTAGCCATTATGTATATACATATATTGTGCCAACTGAAATTTGGTGTAAATTTGGTATGTGATGGAATGTCAAGTATAATTTATTTTTATCTGATTTTTAACAGAAAATGTACTAGCCAAAAACAGTGAAGTAGGTTACTATGACAACAAAATATTAAAGCCAGAAATGCATTATTATTATTGCAACATAAAATTGTGAATTAATTTTATTCATTTGAAATGCATATATAAATAATAATGTTTATGGTTTTAATAAACTTATTAGATTATAAACAATATACACACATATTTAATGTCTTAAATGTGTTGTTGTTATGCTATATGTAATGATTATGGAATATTTTCTTTCATTTTATTATTGTTGTAAAAATAATTTTCAACATTGAACACAGAGAGATTTAAAAAAGCATTACCTTGGATTCAATGACATCAATTATACAAGATTATAAAAGGGTCTGGATGATTTAATCTCTCTCTCTCTCTAACGTTTTGACTTTCATATGTATGCAGACCTAAGCTTTTTCATATAATTTTTTATTTATTTATTTTGAAAGTATTTACTTGTTAACCATAAAAAATGATGGGTAGGAAAAATTATATTTGTCCAGTAAAACTGGACAAGATTCCCAAAATTTGTTAAAGGAATGAGAAAGTAAATTCATAGTGTTCAAAGTCATATTAATATTTCTTTACTAAAAATGGATATTGGGTGAAGAAAATGTTTTAATAATGGAATATAAAAGCTAACATTGTGTATAAGAATTGTTTTCATCTGCAGACACAATTTCATAATGTCAATGAAATGTTTGAACTCAGAATTAAAATCAGTTTATTTGTATGGCATACCATCATAGATGGAGATAGGCATCTGTTCATTCTTGATGTTATTATAATGTTAAATATCTGCAAAACAAAACATAAAATATACTACTTGAAAAATACTGGAATTAACAAAATACATATGGTTTATATTTTTACTTGGATTAGACTAATACGCTTTATATTTGTCTATATAATTCAAAAGCAGGTTGAAGAAAAGAGTGACCACTATTGTCTTTTAAAGTCATTAATCTTGTGTTAAGATTTGTAGCACTCTCTACTGTCACATCTAGGTGCATAATCTTAAGATTATAGCCTTAATACCTATTACTTAGGTAATGAGTATGCACTTAAATTATTAATTATAACTTTAAATTGTCTTAAAAGACTTCTAATTATAAGAACTTCATACCGACTCGCTGTAAATCGAAAGATATCACACACGTTAGTTTGTATAGAAATTGTTGACGTAATCAGTGAAGTAGTTAATAGCTTCATGTTTTCAAATTAAAATGCTTTAGATTCACTTATATAATTAAAGTAGGTTGAAGATAAGAGTGGCCACTCTTGTCTTTTAAAGTCATTAATCTTGTGTTAAGATTTGTAGAGATCCCTACTGTCGCATCTAGGTGCATAGTCTGTAGGTTACAGCCTTAATATATATTACTTGGGTAATGGGTATGTGCTTAACAAATTATTAATAACAATATTAAATTGTCTTAAAATATTGCTAATTATAAGAGCTTTACATTGATTTGCTGTAAATCGAAAAATTTCACGTATGTTAGCTTGTATAGAAATTGTGAACTTAATCAGTGAAGTAGTTAATAGGTTCATGCTCTCAAATCAAAATGCTTTAGATTCATCTATATAATTAAAAAGTAGGTTGAAGATAAGAGTGGCCGCTCTTGTCTTTTAAAGTCATTAATCTTGTGTTAACATTTGTAGAGATCCCTACTGTTGCATCTAGGCACATAGACTTAAGGTTGTAGCCTTAATATTGTACTGATATCTTAGCTGTACATATAATAATTTTTGTAATTATAAATTTTATTAAACGCCCATTATTATATTAAGTAATAATTTACTAAGGCTGTAACCTTAGAAATAAGCTTGTGTTTTTAAGACCTATAGAGGTCCCTACCTTCGTATTTTTCAGACGCTTATTTCTAAGGTTACAGCCTTAGTAAATTATTACTTAATAATTTTTGTCTAAAATTATTGAAATAAACAAATTCATAAACAACATAAAGTTTAAAACTGATAATGAATAATAAAATGAACTTGTTGTCCATAAATAATTGAATTATAAACAAAGAAAAACATTTCATTTGAAATAAATAAATTTATAAAAATCTAAAGAGTTATTATCAGTAAAAGTACAATTAATTAGTTAGAAGGGGAGAGAGGGTTTGCTAAAAGTCTAAAGATTGATTGAAAGAGGGGGGGAAATTAACTTAACAATTTTAAAAAGTAAATAAAATTTAAAGTATGACAGTTCAAGAATAAATCTTTTTTTTCAAGTAATTAAAAGTACACTCCCTCTTCGTTTAAAATATTAAAGAAAAAAAAAAGGGGAAGACAAGTTAAAACTAAAAGCTTAAAACATAAATCTTTTATATAAATTAAAAATCTTTTGTCATTTAATTTAAAGAAAAAAATCTTTTCCCGTAATTTAAAGAAATGGAAATATACATGTGCATAAATAATGAGTGATAAATGTGTGCGTGTAAAAATATTAAAAAGAAAAACAAATGAAAGCATGTAATTGGAACATCTCTCAAAGATTTAAATATTGTATATGCTCATAAGTGATATAAAAACAGAATTTGCAATGGCTAATAAGTAAAAAAATCCACAAAACAAAAAGTTAGCAATGGCTACCAACTGACAACAGGATTTAAATCTTATCAAAGGAATATAATCAAAATCAGTGGAGGAATTTCAACAACAGATATAGTTGGTGGACATAAAAAACAATTAACAATGTGACAACAGGTCATCACATAAATAGTCCGGTTTTTCATCGATCAGCAGTTCAATTAAATTCAGTCAATCAGTCAATCAATCAGTGAGTCCATCATGTATCCAGGATCAGTGTTTTCCAGGACAATGCAGTGCTAACAGCCATTGGAATCATACAACCTCGCTCCAGCCCTTAATCTAATGGAAGATTAGCAATTTGCCCGGTAAAAGTAATGCCTGCCTAACAACTTAAAAAACCATCAGGAATATCTAACTATCTTAAAGAATAGTGCCACAAAATAATAAGCATAGGAACCTCTACAAAATCTCAAATCCAACCGGTTGGAAAGATTTTCACATGAAGCAACAACCAGCAAGAAGTTAACGTTCAAATCCTATAGGTAATGAGTAACTTTTATTATTTCCATTTCTGACATTAAAGTAGCCATTGCAATAATTTGAAGCCTCCCAGAGTCAATTAATAAATGAACTCTATAACTGCATAAAACGAACTATTGATGTGCATGTTTTTGAAATGTTGTATATATTAATGCTTTATGATATATTAATTTCATGTATTTATTTAATGCTTCATGTTACCTTATATTTTATTGTATGAATTAAGAAAGTGTGTGGTCATTTTATAGAATATCATTGTTAGACTAATTAATACTTTATAAAAGTAATTTAAGCTTTACAATAATAAATATTTAGTTAAATAAATTATCTTTAAGCTTAATATTTGTTGGTCAATTCTTTTACCACTAAATAAAGTAACCGTATATTATATTATCTTTTTGATATAAGCTAGTTGGGATTTCTTAGGTGCTGAATTAGTTTGCCATTGTTCAAAGCGCATTAATTGCTTTGGTAATTGACTGGCACCCAGAGTTTACTCTGAAACAAAAAAGTCATTTGAATGATAGGTGTTGAATTCTGCAGCCGAGAAAATCTGTCCTTCAAACATGGTCACAGTTATATATATTTTATATATATCTCTGGCTTGGTCACAGGTGCCTTCTAGGCATTATTTGTCTCTGCCTAAGGGACCATGATGGAGCAATACTTAAATTGCATTGGTGAAGAGCAAATATATTAAGAATAAATAATTGTATATTTTTTATATATAAAAAAAAGTTATAATTTTGCCTTCACAAGTATTTTATTTAAAGAGTCAAAAGTAAATAAATAGATTTTGTTTACTCCCTTAAATGATCTAAGAAAACACACCACCCGGTTCAATATATATTACTTTGTAATGAGTAAGCGCTTAACAAATTATTAATTACAATTTTAAATTGTCTTAAAAGATTTCTAATTATAAGAGCTTTACACTCTCAAATCAAAATGCTTTAGATTCATCTATATATATTAAAAAGTAGGTCAAAGATAAGAATGCCCGTTCTTGTCTTTTAAAGTTGTTAATCTTGTGTTAAGATTTGTAGAGGTCCCTACTGTCACATCTAGGCACACAGTCTTAAGGTTATAGCCTTAATATATATTACTAATAAGCATCATTAAATTATATCTTATGGAAGAGATATTGGAACTATTTTGCTACTTTTGAATACTATACATGAGAATGGTGATCGGAATCAGGTCGTATAGCAATATATATATATAAATTTATTTATGTATTTAAGTGTATAATGCTCTAAATATAATTGATTGCTATATCTTAAGTTATATAATTGTTTTTTATATGTGTGAAATAAAAGAAAGTTAAAAATTAATTTAAATTTACATTTATAGATTAAATTTTAACAAGTAAAACTTTGATTTAAAATATTATTTTATTCATTAACTGTAAATTAGTTTTGAAAATATATCTGACAAGTAACGAAAATCTACAGAAACTATATTGTAGCAATTATTTATTGGTATTTTATTTGAAAAGTAATGTGAATGAATAAGTAAACTCATAATTATTATATTCTATTTCACTTAATTATTTTATTATGAACAAGAGGCAAAAGTCATTAACTTTGTTGTATTTCAATGATGAGTGTATATGTGTTACAGCATTATCCATCTCACATAAATGTATATTATATATTAAATATTATATAGGTGAATTTTGATGTATAAACACTTATTTTATTAATATTAATTTCAACAGAGATTATGCCCCATAATATTTGAAATAAGTATATGTTTTAAAAATGTATTGTCTAGTGATTTTTTTTATAGATATTTATTATTAATATATTTTAAATTCATTTAAAACACATAAACTTGCTTTAGTTGTCATTCAATTTATAAAGCAAACCTATTGACTAATAATAATTTATAACAAATATTCATGACATTCCAGGGATTAAGCAATTGCATTGGTAATATTATCATTTAAATCAGGTACATACTTTTACATAGTAATAAATTAATTAATTTGGTATAGCTAGATAATTAGAAAATTATTATAACTAGTTTGTTAATTATACGCAATAATTATTTTTTTAAAAAAAATTATATCTGAGATAGTTCAATATATTATAAAGCACAAAATAAAATTTCAAAAAAAAAAAAATCAAGTCAGATGTCACATAACCTAATTTAATAAGCCCGTATTACAAATGTTATATATAAATCTTGCCAATAAGCTCTTAACAAGCTTTGCAGAATATCCCCAACCCCAAACCAGTTTCTGCTACTGGCTTCTTCAGTGAGGTGGTGGAATATTCAAGCTTTAGATTAAAAAAACCAGGACAAGCCCAGCATTTTATGTAATGGATAACTAACTATTAAGTAGAAAATCTGAAATTTTCAGACATCCATATGTCTTCCAATCCAGCTATCTAACTTAAATAGCCTTATGGGAATGAATTAAGTTCAGATACACCATATATTAATAGCTTTAGCAATATAAAATCACCAAAGTGTTAATAGCAAAAAATAAAATTACAAAAAAAATCAAGTTAGATGTCATATGACCTAATTTAATAAGCTTGTATTACAAATTCAGTTCCATATGGTTATTTAAGTTATATAGCTGTATTGGAAGACATATGGATGTCTGAAATTTTCAGATTTTCTACTTAATAGTTATCCATTAGATAAAATGCTGGGCTTGTCCTGGTATTTTTAATATAATGCTTGGATATCCCAACATTTCACCGAGGAAGCCAGTAGCAGAAACCGGTCTGGGATTGGGGATATTTTGCAAAGCTTGTTAAGAGCTTATTTGCGAGCTTTATATATAATATAAAGCACAAATATATTAATTGTTTAAAATAAATAAAGGTGATTATAATGGAATGCCTACATATTCTTGTAAATTATTATTTATTGGGTGAATATTATAGCATTTTAGTATTTAGTTATAAAGATAATAATCTTGTTATATTATAAAATTGGGAATAGCATATATTGAAATTGGTATCTGAGTTCTATTAAATGCAATAACTTACTTTGATTAAATTTAAAAGCTTATCAGTAAAAATTGTAAATTTAATTTAAATACTAAATTGATATTGACATTTGATTATAATATATTATTAGTAATATTAGATATATTAAGGCAATTATGATTTAAAGTTTAGGAACATAGCTTTATTGGTTTGAAGGATAATCCTTTGACATTTATTAATAGTATTTGTATAAGTATCAAATCAGAATCTTTCATTTAGTTCATGTAATCGTGATTGGATATTGTAAACTTTAAGGTTATTTAGAAGATTGACTTTATTTTATATTATTATAATTTGGTGAAAGTAGTGAGATAATGCTAAATTAATCAATCTTGTGTATTGCATTTTATTAAAGTTTAGTAATGAGACATTTTATTTTATTACAAATTGAGATTATGAATTTATAAAGTTTTAAAAAAGAAAGTTTTATATATTTTATTACTAGATTAATATATATATAGGTTAGCAAGATCTTTTATCATTCTTAAGTATTTCATTTCATTACAATTGATTTATTTAATAAGGACATATTATTATGTTTGGAAATATCATTATTTCCTTAGTACTCTCTTTATTTTCATTTTTATTAGCATCATTTTCATTTTATTCAATTATCATTGGATTATACTTTAATACTTAGTTATGATTCATGTTTTAAGTTTGCAGATTGAACTGAAGTTTTCATGTCTCATTTTTATTATTTTCATTGCATTACAAATAGCTTCTAAATTTGTACAGCATATGAAAGTTATTATTTTATCCATTCATGAATTATTTTATCCATTCATGAATTATTTTATTCAGTTATAAATAGCATTTAACATTTAAGATAGGTTTACATCTTAATAATGGTGTATCAATTCATACGGATTACTAAAATATATCTTCATCAGCCTATGTCATCATTTTTACTCTGTTAGTAAGTTTGTTCAATATAGACATTATTATTTATAAGACAGTATTGTTCCGTTATTATTTTCATTTCCAATTCGTTACAAATGATAATTAACAATTAAGCTACAGTTTTATTCTATTACAAATAATGTTCATATTTCTCAGACGATTTGGAGTATTGGCTTCACTCATTTCCATTCAATTACAATATATATATATATACAAACATTAGAAAAAAATCTTCCATTTAGGATTCTATTTTCTGCTAAACATGAAATATAATCAGAACTGTCAAAAAGAAAAACAATATGTTTCTCAAATTTAAATTTTTTAAAGATCCACAAAGAAAATTGTACGTAAAATAAATAAAATATTAAAATTTAAAAAATCATTGATCTATTTTGGACTTCAGAGCCTAGTAAGTTATTTTACCAGGCCCAGCATTAGCTTTCAATATCTTAGTTAGAATTTTCATTTATAATTATATTAAAAGTTAATTTCAAATTATTAATATTTAGAACAAAAAATGACGTACAAGTTATTGTTAGCTAAAGAATTTAAGAAACTGTTACATTATGATTTCACATAATCATTTTTTTTAAATTTAGCTCAACAACAATCCTAATTCTAAGAATCTTCATTAAAAAAAAAAAAAAAAAAACATTTAACACAATAACTTTTTTTTTTTTTTTCAATTAAATCATATGCATAAATTCACTCTCTAATTTATAATAACGTCAATAAACTATTATCCTTAAATACCAACAAAGCTAAAGGATTAGATAGTGTTGTATCATTTTATTCTTTTATGTGTTGAGGTTGACTATTAATTTACATATAGTTAATTGAGGGTACTTCCATTTCAATTAAATCATATATATATACTTATCAACAATTTTTATTTCCATAAATTTATTTATTAATATAACCATTTTTCTTTTAAAAGTTTAGAAAAATAATATAGACTTGATGCTGATTATAATATAAAATGTATCAAAAAATCGCAGCAAATTTAATTATCAAAATTAATAACATGTCGGAAATAAAGGATCTCTCTGAATTCTGACATTATAAAGCAAACTTTTAACAATACATAATCAAATGCTTATTAAATTAGTTTGCTAAGCAAAATGATTATTATATAAATATAAAAAATATTCTGTATTAGATTCCAATAAGTTAATAAGAAATTATTTTTATTAAGTAAGGTCAAAGAGACTGGTTTGGTGGAATTGATCAAAAATGAATAATTTAATAAAAAGAAACGAGTAGTAACAAATTATTTTTTCCCATTATAATAATAAGCACAAAGGATAAATGACCTAGACATTTTCAAGATGAAATATCATCTATCTACGAAAATCCAATTAATGAACCTAAAAAGTTAAGAGTTTATAGTTTTGGCAATCATTTTTTAAATGTTTGATGCAACTATAAATATATAAAAAATGAATATACATATATTAAATCAGATTTATTGATACAATCATTATGTAAAGGGAAACAATGGTTAGTTTCATATTTCATTTCTTTTTGTAGATATTCTGTTATTTTTTCACATATATATATATAATCATTAAAATCAGTTACCACTTAGACATCTCAATATCAATAACAATCTCAACCTGTTGTCAAGACAACCTCCTTTTAACAATAAATATATATATACACAACTCTATAAATTAATATTTAGCTGCATATATTGGAAAAGCAACATAATCATGAAAGATGTAGTAAAAGACTGTTAAGGATATAAAAAAAAAGACTGAAAAGATTTTCAGAGAATATTATGGTTTAGTGTGGTGGATGTTTCTGGCAGTCAAATAATGATGATCATGTTTATATAAAAAACACACAATATATTTCAAAGTAAAAATAACCATTATAAATTATGACTGTTAATTGTTCAAATTAATTTTAAGATTAAACATATGAAGAATGCATAACATTTGATAATTTCATGTTAAGTGAAAATTAATTTCGCCTATTTATTTCTTCTTTACCTATTGATGTTAAAACTACTGCTGACAATTTATAACTGGAATTAATCGAAATTGAATGTGATTCAGTATTGAAATCAAAATACATGGATTTTGGGATTCCACATTTGTATAAGTATTTACTGATTGACTGATTTCCCTATGCAGTTATGAGCAATGAAGTGTATTTTAGTTATGTTCAACAGCATATTTGTGTTGACAACTATTTTCAACTTTAAAAATAATTACTGCTTAACAAACTGAACCAAATTTTGAAGATTAAATCAATGAAAAACATTGCCAAATATATCATAAAAATAATATAATTTTATTTAAATAACATGAACTTGAAAGAAAAAAATACTGCACATGCAATTTTCTAATATGATTATATTTTGTACATATTTTATTTCATATGTAGAATTGCAATGATAATAGTAAAGAGGCTGTTCATCTTTTAATTAAAAGATTTTTTTTTTTTATTGGCCCACAGTTTGATCTATAATACTTATTGTGGTCTTTGGTTATGAATGAGTTTGATATATCTGCTTTACAGGTTCTTTTATATTTTTTTTATAGACAGCTGACTGAAAAAAAATCCAAATGCTGAAAAAATAAATACCTCAAATGATGAAGATCCTTAGGATCACACTGCATAAAAATATATGAAGATCATGCTAATATTATTACTACCTGAATCTGTTAATAATATCTTCATTATTCATTATTAGTGGCAAAATGATCAAATAATTGAACTTTTGAAAAAAGAAAATCCCACAGTTTTATAAAACAAGATTACTATTATAAAATAAAATATAAAAAAAAAAACCATGTAAAGTGATTTAAAAAAAGAGCCATTTTCTGTTAACACAAAAGTGACATTTAGAGTATAGCATTATCGTACATATTTATATATAGGTCCTATAGTACACCTTTCACTTACAGTATATCATCAACATTTTTTTAATGTAAAAAAAAAACATAGTAAAGACAGCTTACATATGATTATGATATTATAAAAAGTAAAAAAATAATGAATGAAACATTGACATTGCCTAGCATTTAATGTTACTGAAGTTCACAATTAGAACTTACCCCCCCCCCAAAAAAAAAAAAGATCAAGTGGAAATAAAAATTATAAATCTTGTTTGTAATATTTACTAAGGCAATAAACCTCAAGAGTGTGCGCTTGAAAATGCACACACTTTTGAGTATTACTTATGTAATCAATGTGCGTTAAATAAATTTATAATTACAACTTTAAATCTTGTTTGTACAAATAGAAAAAGAATCAAACGTGTGAAGTTAATGAAATAAAAGTTTTCTCTCTGAATAGAAGATCTTTATCAACTAAAGCCTCAACATTATTTACAAATAATCAAAAAAATAAATAAATAACTACATAAATAAAAATGTGACAAGGATAATATATTTTATAGCATCCAAATGATGCTTTCATGGCTTTCAGATGTGAGAAGGTGTACATATAAACACATCAAAAACTTATTAAAACTTTGAGTTTTAGAAATCATATAAATACATACAAGTTTTTACAAAACTTGAAGACACCATTAGTCATATTAAAAACGATAATGTTATTATTGTGGTTTTAAATTTGAACAACAACAACAACAGAAAAGCATTATTATATTATCATAAAAATTTATCTCTTAAATTTCATGCAAAAAATAAAATAAAATCAGAGAACATTATTGACTTGAAGAGCAAATGAAGACTTGATAAGCCTTTTCTATTAAAAAAACTTTAATTTTATGACTAAGTAATTACAAATATAATACAATGTTTGAAATTCATGTACTGCTTAACACACAATGACTTAAATGAGATATAGTCACATTCAGACTACAAACAGTATTTCATACCACATCTAAGAAAAGTACGCTTATATTTGTTTTACATAAGCATTATTTATAATATGTATTAAAGTGTTTGTGTGTATATATATATATGTCATAAAATCGCAAAAATGAAATAAAATTTTTTTTTGTTTAATTAGCTTTAATTGATTGCTTTGTTATAATGAAATAAATGTGCATTTCATTATTGTTGCCATTAGTTACAATAAATTTTATAATATTAGTCTTAAAAAGTATTGAGAAAAGGTTGTCATGTGAAAAAGATTTACATGCATTTACACTACAAGCAGCACGAGATATCACGACCTGAAAAAAAAAAAAGAAGACGGGGGGGGCATTAAATTTAAATTATGCAAGCTAACTTTTGATTTTAGTAAATATACATCTACCTAGGATGGTATGACAAAAATAGCTGTTCAATTTAAAAAAATAATAAGAAATTAAGACATTTGAAAATTGATCGCGGTATAATATACTACATGTAGCCATTGAGACTTAAGTAAATTTATGGATTATTATGTAAAAGGAGGTATTATTATTTTATTGCACTGCAAATGTTACTAACAATATTTATATTAATTTGGCATCCATTATTCATAAATTCATCATATTCTTTTCCAGAATCAATTAATCACAGTCAATAAAGAATCACCAAAAGTGAAATTGTTGTATATTTTCTATGTAAAAGCCAAAACTTATCAATCATCAAATCTTCATACATCATAGAAAATAAATGCAAACATAAAAAACTACAGTGTGAGCATCAAATAATACGTAAAAAATTAAAAAAAAAGGAAGATCAGTTGAATGATTATAGAAAAAAAAATAGATGATAGATTAGATAAGTGTCATGTAGTGCATTTATTGAGACATTAAAAGAATAGTTTTATTTTTTGGTAGTAACAGTATATTTTATGTTTATTCACAATATCAATATTCTTAATGAATTTAAGCACACTCGGTCAAATAAAGAAATATATAATATCAATGCAAAGAAAATAATTCTGATACATTTTTATATAGCATGCCCCTTAAGATATAACTATTCAGTGAATTAGTTTGCCAATAACAATCTTATGTTGAGAATCTTAATTTTAAATACTTAATTTTATTTTGTTGGTAATAAAGTTAAGTTTTATTAAATTACATTGAAAAATATTCTATTTACAGGAAGTTAATTGTGATTAACATTTTTTTTAGTTGACTTGAGTCTGATATTCATTTTGTTATTACAAATTCTTTAATAACTTGAAATTCTAGGTTTCCATCTTTTTTGTTTGACTTCATCATATTTATTATATTCCAACAAATCTAAACACTTTTAATTAAAATTGCAAAAAAAAAAAAAAAGATATAAAGAGACTTTAGGCAAAAAGTTTCTACTGCATAGTATTTATGAAGAAGGAAAGGATTAAAAAAATATGGCATAGCTGCCATATACTACCCAAGTGCACAACTAACATATCAAGTTGTTTGAATCTTCAAACAAAATATTTTGCAAGTCATGTGCAATCCTGCAGTAGTAAGATTTAAATTAGCTAATATTATTTTATGAACATAATTTTGCTATGAAAAATTTAATGAGCATTATTTCTGATATTCAATGGAGTATGAGAAAGAGACCACATGTTAGATGCATAGATGAAATAAGAAAGTTTGTTGGTTAATGTGGATTAGATTGGATTAAACATGGAGACCTTTCATTCTGCATTGACTCAATAATAGTGGAAAATGATGATGATGAGATGAAAGATTGCTTTAATTAAGAATTAATATATAGTGATTTTTAAGTTACTTTGCAAATCAAAAAAAAAGAGATGTTTCATATGAATGAAGTCTTAACAAAACTGTGGATTTTAATGTTTAGTAATAAAAAAAAAAGTTGCCAAGTCAGTACTGAGAATATCAAAACAAATGTTGAATTTATAAAAAACAAACAAACAGAAATTTATTATAAAGTTACAATGAGTAATTATTAAAATGATTTATAGGTGAAGATATAAGTGATATGTATTGCCACTCAGTGCAAGCCAGAGGAATCAATGGATGCCAGAAGGCTTTGCATAAAATCACTGATGAAGGCCATAAGCCAGAAACTAGTTGGGAATATTGGATGAGTAGGCACTAGATGGGGATTTTATGCATAAGCCTTCTGACATCCATTGATTACTCTGGCTTGCATTGAGTGGCAATACATATAGAGAGTTTTGCCTGTTTTATATAAAATGAATATGTTCACACTAAAAAATAAATAAGTAAGTAAAAAAAGTTGTTTTAATGACATTTTCAATTTGTTTTTGGATACTGAATTAAAAAGTTTATAAGTAATTTTTCCTTGTTTTTCTTAAATTTGAAGTAAACAAGATGTACTACAAATTAAGATGTGCATATACATTTGTATTATTAGAAAGATTAAATAAAACAATTTAAATATTTTGAGAGTACTATTATATGTACAGGAAAACATTTCTTATATTTAAAAAATATACACTATATGGAAGCATAAAAAAATCGCAATTTAAGTTCAACAAATACATGTCAGAGATTCAAGTAATATATATATATTTAGATAGTGTTTTAATTTTTAATACCTTTCTTATTATCCTATATTTTTAAAAATTATACTAATTAATCTGGGATATAAAATATTATTAATATTAACAATAATATCATTCAAATAAATCAATAAAAATATTCACGGAATAATTTATTAAGAATTACTTAAAATAAAATGTTCTTTTGTATTAAATAAATAAATAAATAAAAGAAGAATAAAATTACCTTTTCATCTTCCAAAGTTGGGTCTATAATCATTTCTTCATTTTTATCCAATACACATCTAACAGAAGCAAACAAGGTTTTCATATCTATCCCACAATCCATTAGTGCCAAGCAAGCTGCGTTAAGGCAGCAGGAAAGAACCTGTAGTAAAGTTAAGGAAAACACTAGCTAAACAATAATCTTCCACATCAGTAATCAGTTTAGAAAAAAAAAAAAAGGATAACTCTAAAAATAAATCAATCTCTAATGAATTTTGCTTAAGCCGCAATAGAAAAGATTTCTACAGTTCAGCAGGTTTTAATTGGGTACACAGGAACCAAGGTGAACAAAAGCTTCTGTTTAACCTAAAATTGAATTTTTTTCAATATAACTTAAATTCATGCAAAATATATGAATATCCGCAGATGAACTTTGCCTAATTTTCCAGTGCCATTAAATTCAATTGCTGGATTTTGGATAAAGTTTATAGTACAATTAATAAATCTTTAATTCAAAATAGAGATTGGTGTGTGTGTGTGTGTGTTAGGGTGCACGTGCATATTAAACAAATATCATTTAATGACGCTGCTGCATTATAATAGATCAAAATGGAATATATAGAAATAATAAATAACCGCTGCATTTTACCCTTCAGTGGATTCATAAATATGCTCATTTTCCAGTCTCGCTGCAATTTTTCTCCTCTAGACACACTCACGCACACATACAAATATATATATGAAAAATCCTAAAGTAACGCGTACATTTTTAAAAACATTAAAAAAAAGTATGGAATTTTAATTCTTAGACTATATTCATTTTCTAGTTAGTTGAATTGTCAAATTTTTTAGAATTAATTCAAACTTTTATTTATACTTTTCTAAATATATTCAATCGTTAATCGAAATACATGTTTTGGGTGATATCACTCTCTTCTTCAGCTGGTGCTAGTCTGATCACTAGTAGATAGCATAATAATCTAACTGGTGATCGTTAGATTTGTGAATATTGAATTTAAGGTGTTAATGTATTTGTCTGCTTGTTTATATATTAAAAATATATATATATCAAAAGAATGAAAGCTATAATCGTATGTTGCATCATCAAGTTTTTTAAAATATAATCTAGCATGACACCATTTCATTTTTTTTTTTAAAATAAAAAATCTACAATATAAAATCAAAGATAGCAGAAACTGATAGAAAATTATATCACAGAAAACCACCATCAGTATTATTTTGACAACTGATAAAGTGAAAACTTTTTATAATCTAAGTCAAAATTGAATGAGGAAATTTTTACTACCAAAAATTGGTTTGAAGATTTAGAAATAAAATGAAAATAAATAAATATCAGTACATGAAAAAAATTAAAATAGTATACAGATTGATATGACCATATTTTCTTTTGTCTTCCTTTAGTTATCATTTAATGATTTTTTCCCCCATCCAAAATAGTAATTAAAAAAAGGCTGCAATACTTTAATCCCATCTTAGTCTAGTGTCTGAACCTACCTCTCTGAGGAGTGCCAGAGCACAAAACCGTGGTCAGAGGTTTGGAGGGGAGTCCTGACAGGGATATTTTAAATGCTTTCTCTAGCTAAGCATTATTCACAAAGCTTGTTGAGGAATTGGCAATCCTAATTGTTTTTAATCCCATCTTGTTTTAAAATACATAATTCTCTTGATTATGAGATATAAGCACTTAGAGGCATGAGTTAAGAAACGTGTGAAAATTATTTACTGGGAAGCAAGATATACAACTTCCTCAGAATGGGATTTTTTTTTATATACACTTAATGTGATCTGCTAAGCATGCTTTCAATATCTTGTAAGAAATATCATAATCATAGTGATACATCTATCCAACTTGCACTTGTAATTATGACATTGCTTATAAAATATTGAAAGCGTGCTTAACGAATTACATTAACTGTATATAAAAAAATCCCATCCTGAGAGAGCTTGCACATCTTCCTTCCCAGTAAATAATTTTCAAGCTTTTCTTAACTTACAACTCCAAGTGCTTATATCTAATTATAAGTGTGTAAGGAAAGTTAAAAACTCATAGAGAGTTCTCTTGATTATAAACAATAATCAAAAATTAATACAAATTTTACAGAACAACAGCATAAATAAAAAGTTAAATATTGATTACTAGATGTTTTTAGAAAACTAGTTTGAAACACTGACTGAAGAAAAATGGGAAAAAAGTGATTAATATAATACATAGAATGTATTATAAATAAATGTTTAAGATGTTAAATTTAACCATTGTTAAATATATTTATATTTTTTTAAAGATGCTTTAAAGATGTGGAAGATGTTCAACATATCCATAATATAACATGCAGAAATATGTCAAAGAGATATTAATAATTGAAAAATATTATATGGTCATTTAAGATTTTTAAAAAGTTTCCAACAGCTTCCATATTTAGAAGATGTGGAAGGTGCTGAACATGTATTTATTATTATTCTACTTATGCTTTGATTAAATATCTTTTCTAAGCAATTATGCAATAATAAATTTAAATACAAAAGAAAACAAAATCAAAGGATAGATATGTAACTGACTCCCAACTCTTTTTTTTTTTTGGTCATGATTGAAAGTCCATAAATATTAATCAACATAAAAAAAAACAGTCTGTTTTGTTCACATACCTGCAAAAGTGCTGAGATTAGCTCATGATTACATATAATCTATCATGAAAATATTATATACAGGAGTTGCCCAAATCTTATGATAATTTTTTTTGGATATCTTTGAGTGATCATTAATTTGTATCTGTAAATATAAGCCTTACACATTTCTTATCTGCATATTTAACAATTTTTTATTCAAAAAAATACATGCCTAAAAACATTTCTTAAAACTCTACAAGGAGTACCATTTGGAAAATGTATTTCCTAAATAATACTAGTCTGTATCCTGAAATCATACTTAAGGGAAATGTCCACTTTTAAAGCATTTTTATGAACAAAATAATGCATTTTAACATTGGCTGTTGTATTTTAAATCATCTGCAACATTAATTGAATTCATACTTTTTATTCCAGTATGCTTTTGTTGTCTTTTCCTATATTCTTAAATCTACAACTATATTTATTTTCTCCATGTGATAAAAAGAATGATGATTTTTGTAAAAAAAAAAAAAAAAAGAATTGTAAAAATTATAATTCAAATATGATCTCATAAATCATACCAGTAAGATTTTTAGAAACCATACAGTGGTATACAAACGAAGAAACTTAAAAAAATCAACAAAACCTCAAAAATAATTTCAAAATAGTAATAAAACTGATATAAATAAATAATATATTGAAATTAATGTTAAAAACTTTAGTAATATACCACAAAATTTTATTATTCAACTAATATCAGCTAAATAAATATATTCAAAATTAACATCAAACTTGACCAATTTTTAAAGATATTATTAATTTTCACAAATGACTAAACTATAATAAAACCTTTTTCTCTTCAATATCGACTTGTCATTTAAATAATCAATTTGATACCGTGTATATCAATTAGATATTTTTTTTTAAAAATCAAAAAGTACAATTTATATAACTGGTAAGCAATAGGGAACTCTCCCGTATATATATATTGTAAAAGTATGGAAAATAGAGGTTTGCAAGACCCCACAATTGGGTGCCAATTGTAACTGTACACCACATTAGGGTTTAATTATGAAAAGATGAGAAACCATCATAATCCCCGAATGAACAAAACATAAAATTAAATATAAAAGGAATAAACATGAGAGATCAGCATGGAACTAACTATAAGTTCACAAGCATTACACAAAAGTAATAATCACTCATCATCATGAATGATTGACAATAAAAAATAAATCAAGTCATTCTTGTGACTGAATTTGAAAGTGGTAAATATGGACCAGACTAATTATTTAGTCACAAGGCAGGAATATAAACAATAAATATCTGGATACACAAACTTAGGTGCTATTCCATCAAATTACAACAATAAGTCAAATAATGCAGAGATACTAAAAACATCCTGACTATCATCATTGCTCTGGCCACTTAATACCATTAATATACTGGCTGGCTAACTATAAACTAAATTTCTAAAGAAATAATAAATAAAATGTAATTTATGGCCTTTAAAGAATATCTCTTTGCACCAACCAGAACCATCTGAATGTCTATAACAATAACTAACTATTATGCACATATCTAGTGCAGGAAGCAAGAACTCTATAAACTATTACTGTGAGCAAAAAGATAAATAAATAAATAAACCAGCTTATTATAAATCACTTAAATTATTTCCTAGGTTTTGGCGTATTATAAGCAAATACTATTATTGGGATCATTTAAAAAAAAAATTAGAGCACTAAGCTGTCATTAAATAAAATCACATAGACTGCAAATTATGAATCAGGAATTTGATAGAATAAAGAAATTAATACTAAAAAATACTTTTTAAAACAATTATTTAATAATTAACTGATTAACAATAAACAAAAGAAAATGGCATGACAGTATGAAATTTTAAACAGTCATTCCATAAAAAAATAATTTTCATAAAAATTAAAATCAATCAATTGATTTCTATTCACAATATAACTTTTAATTCATTAAGTTATTTTTTAAAAATAACTAAGAGTTGGAAAGACATTTTCAAAATCAAAGATAACAATCTTTGATTTAGCTTAACACATGAAATTAATTTTATTAACTTTATTTTATTACCAAAACAAATATCCTTCATTTAAATGAAACACTCTTTGACCTTTTTTTAAAGACTTAAGAGATTGTCATTACACTATTTAAAATACTTTTTATAAAATAGCTTATTTTTAGAGACAATTAGCAGTTTTAAACAATTCTTTTTAACCTTTTAACTGCTAATTATATTATTGGCCCGAGTGAGTTAAAACTCAAGACTTTTAATTGGCCAAGACAAAGTCAATTGTCAAAATATATTCAACCTTTTAATATCATATTCACTTTAGATTCATTTGTAAAAAGTATATTAATAATTTCTCAGGTTATGAAAGTGAACAAAAGTTCTTTCAAAAATAAATTTCTATTTGTTTATTGTAGAAATATTTCATAGCGGCAAAATTAAAAGCTAAACTTAGTAACGAATAAAAAGTTTGCTGACGTAAATGTTTTTTTTTTTTTCAGTTTTACGTTACGAAAAAGTAAATATTTTTTTTGCTAAAAATTAAATATTTTTACTAAAATCTTAAATATTTTTTTAAATAATTTAGTTTTTAGCATTATTTTACTTAAATAATTCATAATTTCTCAAAAAATACTTTATAATGGTCTAAAACACTGATTTATCATTTTCGAATTGAAAATCTTAGCATTCTTCTTTGATTAGGCGGTTTCTTTGTCCTTGCCAGCCAATCAGAATGTCTTTGATGGCTGAGAGCCAATCACCGACAAGCTTCCTTCTTTGTTTAGGTTTACCAACAGTTTTATTGATTAATTACTTGTAAAATAATTCAGAAGATGGCAGCATCTTACAGAACTTTTAAAAACCTAACGAATGACTGTAAAACGGCTATCCTAGCATTAAAAATAACGGAATTAGAGTGACATCAGTCGTCGCCGAAAGGTCTCATAAGCATCATCAGAAAGGTTAAATGTCCCTGTTTAACACACAGATATTCATACATATATACTAGGAAATGCTTAAGAAAACTACAAAATTTACTGCAAATTAATAATCAATATTTTAAAGTCAGCAAAACCAAATTTATTTACTAAAAGTCATTTAAAATAAAATGCATTTCAGGCAATATTTCCTTAAGATTAACCTATTAAATTCTAATTTCAAATAGATATTACATAAATTAATTATCTGATACTTTACTAGCTGCTATTTTAAATGCATCTTAACTCAGATTAATACATCATATTTTGACAAATAATAAAACAAGTTCTAATACAATAAACTTAACATAATACACTTTAAACTAACTTTTATCCAAGTTTAAATTATCAAATTCTGACTAACAATTATTAAATCAGTTAATTGATGTTCTTTTAGCAATTACCATCCAAATATATTTAACATATACTTTATTAATAATTTACAGTGCATAGTTAAGATTTTATATAGCTTGGAAATAGCAAAGTTCATTTATTAAAAGGCTATATTTTTTGAGTTAAAAAAGTAAAGTGCTATCTATTATAGTTAATTCTTTATGAATTAAATACAAGATTACAATATTGTGCCACTACATTTTGACACTGTCTGCAATTTTTCAAAATTACAAAAAAATAAGGTGGCCCTATATTGGGCATCATTTTCTAACTTTTTAGTTTCTCTATGCTATGTGCCATTACTTTTTTGACACTGCAATTTTTTTTAAATACAAAAAAATAAGGAGGCTAAGTGAGGGTTCCACTAGACATTAACCTAGATCCAAACTGAAAAACACATTCAACAATCATGAATATTTATTTATTTATGAACGGCAATCACCAAATATATATTTTTTAAAAATATAATCTTATGCAGACTTATTTCTACCATGGACAGTTAACTATTTAAATGAGTAATCTAGATTACAATGGACACTTAAATAAAATGTAATTATTTATTATATTCCTTTTCTTATTGGAATCTTTCCTAATTCCTTTTTTTCTTTTAGCAACCCAAACGGACTCGATCTATTAATAAAACCAAAACACAAATGTAAATTTAAGTGCAAACCTTATCTCTATTTTAAATGTGATCCAAATTATTTAACAAATATTCTTTTCTCAAGGAAACGTGGTTATTTTCCCTATTGATGATAGTGGTCCAAGTTGATTATGGCAACCCTAACCAAATAGGAGTAAACTCAAGGGTGACTTACTATAATGTACCGTTTATTTATATATGGTACAAATATATTGGCATTCGGTAAGATATTTAAAAGCTAAGAAAAAAAAAGTAAATTTAGTGATCTTGTTAAAAAGACGCAATTAAACTTTTTTGGTTTGTATAATTTATTTTTTTTAAAACGTACAATGAAAGTTATATTTTTCGTCCATATTTTTTTTATCTAGTTAAAAATAAAAGTAAAAATTGGAAAGGACAAAAGATACACAAATACTAATCCAGATAAGCTAAAAGAAAAATCTTTTTAGTTAATTAAAGATGGCTGAAAGACTTTATAAAAAAGAGAACTTTGTAATTGAAAAATAATAAAGAATGTACAAGATTATAAACCTAAATGCCATGATAATAATAACATGCACAAAAGTCCGAAAACTGGACCTCGAGTATAAAAAGGAAGAGACCAGTTTGATCAGGATTGTCTTGTCTGTTTTTCCTATGGTTGGTCCTGGATAACAAAAATATATCCAGACCACTCTACGCTGAAATAATTCTACATGTTGGAGTGGGCTGAGGCTTTTGTTGACATCATTCCTGAAGACGGACACTAGAAGAGCTTTCGTGTCCAACCATTAGGACAGACCGAGATCAACTTACAACCGATGGCCGAGCTCATTTTCCCACAAAAAACCTATGCATAGTAAACTACAATCTTTGTGAACTCGCTAAACTTATCGGTAAGTTAAGATTAACTATTTCTGATTGTGACAAAATGAAGCATTTGCAAACCATTTTTCAATAATCTTATAATAGGATCCTGATAGACATTAAATTTATTATTTAAGAAGAAATTTGTTTACCTAAGAACTTTAATTGTTTAACTGTTTGTTAGAATAAAATATTTATTTCTAATACCAACTTTTCCCTGTACGTTATTGATGATTATTAAATGTATCAATATTAGTTTATTAAGATTTGAAAGTATAATTTATGTTTGCCAATATTCATTGACTAAGCTCCAAGAATAATAATATCTAGAAAATAACTATAGTTCAGTAAAATATGACCCAGTTTTCTTTTAAAACCATTTTCTTTTTTTATTTACGATGAGCGGTGCGATGGATTTCAGCAGGCGCCCTTATTAAAATAAATAAAAAGCTGTAGGTCAAAATAATTGGTAGGTCAGTTAATCAGGAAATATAGCTACGTTTTATAGAAATATGAACAAAATATTTATATTTTCTGTATTCATAGTTTGATTAACTTTCATTAAATTTATAGTGAGTAAAAGAAGGTCTACTAGATCAGGAAAAATGTGGAAAACATTACAATGGCTGCCCAACGTAAGGCTTCGATGCAACAACCACAGCCTGAGATACGTTGTAATGGTATAAAGAACATTACAATGATGACCCAAAAACCCATAGCCGGAGAATGAATAGTAGTTTAAAAAAACTAACTAATTAAATCCTGATTATACAAATATAAAAATATTTTTTTAATATGACTTAACAGAAAGAAAAAAATATATATATTTTTAATATGTCTTAAAAAACCACGATCACGGCTGATGTAAATGTTAAGTCACAAGTATTTGACCAGGTAGGTGGTTACTGGAGCGCAGAAAAAGCATAGCCCCAAGTCCTTGTACTCAGTATATAACATAAGACCATCTTTAAATGCCCATCAGTCTATTTCTAGCAGGGATCCTGAGAAAGGGGAGGGCAGACCAAGTTGCTGTGAGCATATAAGACTCAAAACATGGAAAATGTTACAATAAGTATGTGCCATATTGCAATACTCAAACTCTTTCTTTCTAAGGTTAAATAATATATTCAAAACCTTAAGAAAATGGCGCAAGTGTCTGCTGTTTTCTCGCAGTCTTCACACAATTCGTTTTCTTTCAAATAACAGGTTTTGCCATAAGGTTCTTCTGTTACTTACAGCCAGACTTATTAACTAAATTTTTATCCCTCTGCCTGTTTTGGCTTTCTAGATTGAGCAGTTAATATTCATTCTCATATATTGAAGCGATCAGTGTATGCATACACAGAGCTTCATGTTAGTTGTTAGAAATAGTATATATCTATAGATTTTTAAAGATCAAATATCTAATTTTTCATTTGTATTTTTTTGTTAAAAAGAATAATATACAGATGCATGTGTGTGTTGATGAATGTATATCTTGTTTTATTGAAATGAATTTTTTTAAGTTATATATTTGGAAAAGAAAGTATATATTTTTTTGTCTTGAAAAAAGACAAAGAAAAATTGGAAAAATATAAGTTGACTCATTCTTTCTTTGGAAATAACAGTTTTTACGAGTTTATTTTTTGAGGCAGAGATATGGTTGCATGGAAATGCTAATTATTTTCTCATTTTTAAAGGCAGTTAAAAATGCACTTAAAATTTTCATACCTTAGTTTGATCTTAATGAGATTTTAACCAACTGGTTTAAATTAAAGATCAATCAACCAGTCTATTTTCATTTCTAACAAAGGCAGTTATAATATAGGTGTTAAGAAAAATATAGGATTAAACTGAAGGCTTTGCTGAGTAAAAGTTTTCATATAAATACTGGGCTAATTTTTCTAGTAAGGCAGTCAAAGAGTCAAAGAGTAAAAAATAAATTTGTTGGCAGTGAAAAAAAGTTTTTTTAAAAGCAAGAAGTTTTTAAGAGTGAAAAGTAGAATCAGAAGAAAAAAGTCAAAGGAAAGAAGAATAAAAGTGAAAGTAAAAAAATCACTCTCTAATAGACCAAATGACTATATTTAAGCTGATGTCAGGTAATCACCATGGTCTATGAGTAGATAAAATTTACCTTTCCTCTCTCCAGAAAATGCATCTGTAAGAAGGAAAGAAATCCAATTAGTTCTGTGCTGCTGCTGCTGAGAAAATGGAGAACCAACTTCGAATCCAGTCTATCCTGAGTCCAGTAAAGCCCAAGGTCAATCCTGAAATAAGTGAACCAGTAAGAAAATAGCTGCCTCAATCCAAGTGACAGAGTAAGCATTGCAAGTATAAACTTTTAATCCTTCAAGATAGAATCATTAAATGTCTTCTATAAATAAAAAAAACCCTAGACTATCTAAGTTTAAATTTCAGATTTATAATTGATTGCTAAAAGACTCATCTTAAAAAAAAAGATGTGTTTCAAAAGGACAGTGATATATGAGTGTTTTAGTTTTTTATTATTATTATTTTTAACAAGTCAATTTGTGATAACTAGATTATTTATTAATGGTAGAAAAAAAGAGTGTAATGTCTAATTCTAAGTGGAACAAAAGATTACTATAGAGTTTATAAATACAGCTTTTATATATTTATTTTGAGATATGCCAGTATGTTTTCTTTAGGTATAAAAATATATATTTCATTGATTAATTTATTTACGCCAACCCAGTCAAGTATAGGGGCAAATTATATTTTTACTATTAAACCAATTTATGTATAAATTTGTTTGCTTTATCCCGAATCTAAAGTGGGAGAGGGTTAACGATTTTATAATTGTAAAATAAGGAACAGTCAAACTTAAATTTCTTAAATCGTGTCTAATTCTGGCTTAGATTAAAATGTCATTTATTTAAAAAAAAAGAGAGAGAAAAGAAATCAAATATCTGTATTAAAATCCGCCCTCTACCCATATATACATAATTACAGTACCTTGTTAAAGAAAATTAAAAATATAAATGAGTGTTAAAATTATTATTTATTTGATTTAGATTCTTTGTGACAATTAAAAAATGAAATAATATATATATGCATTTATTTGTGTTAAAAAATAATAATAATAATGCTTCTTTTCTTAAATATAAAACGGGCAATATTACTTATTACAAAGATATGTGTTCATCTCACTCTATATAAATTTAGTGACGCATGCATTTGAGGAAAGAGTAATATCTCAGCGGTAGTATTTTTTTTGCCTCTTTAGCATTTTATGGTTAAGCTTTATATTTGAAACACTTGGGCGTTTTATAGCCTATAAAATATGGTTATCTTAAATTTTCCCATTATTACTTATTAAATACAGGTTTAAGAAGATATCTATAAAGATATAAGTTAATGCTTTTAATAGGAAAATATATCAGTGTTGCTTAATACAATGATCTGTGCCTATATTGCTTTTAATAATGAATAGATGTTAAGTAATGCTACGCAAGCTGCCAGACAATATTTCCTGGAGATAGCCATGTTTTTGAGCTGATAAATGGGTATACTCTATGACGATAGGGATTCAAAGCCCAGCTTCAATATTTCCTACACATGTCACGCTGATTGCGAATCTGTTTTCATAAGAACTTCCATATATACTTTATTACTCGATAAGGGAGATTGGCCCATGTTTGCCATTGCCAATAATAATATAGCCGACACAGGATTCGAACCCAGATGCCACTGAACGCTGTAATTAGATTTCTTGATCATGTCTGTTGGTAATGCTGTATGGGAAAGATAAACCATATTTAACATATAACTATTGATAGTGAAGGGAGCTAGAATTATGCTTTGGTCCATAACTTCTGCTGGGAATACTAAAAGTAATTTATAATAATAAAAAATATACTTAACTTTCCCTATGTATGTAAAGAACACACACATAAATTTATTATGTATATATTTCTGGCCTCTAACTTAATATAACCAGGAATTGTGTTTACTCTTGACAATTGGCATATTAAAGTTTTATATGGTATATCTCTTAATCAAATATTATCATTATTAATATAAAATTTGTTTTATGCTTACACACGTATAATACTTATATTTACTGTATTGTGTTTCTGGTTAATTCGTAATACCCTTACAGTATCATACTGATTCATAATTGTTGTTGTCATGAATGCTAGTATGACTTCATTGTAACACATGCACACACACATCTAACACTAATGTTTAATACTATTGAAATTATTATTTCTGGGCCACAACTTCTGTTGCCATGGTTGATTATATGACTTCACTGTAATGCTCACACACATCTAATATTGATGTTTATTATTGTAATTGTTATTTTTAGTTCATAACCTTGGTTGTCATTATTGACAGGTAATTCTTTGTAAAAAAAATCGTACATTTATCCTAGTGATATCTAAGTACTGTACCTTTATAAATAACTGATGGTTGAATATTGTAATTCTTTGTAAAAATCATACATTTATCCTAGTGATATACATACTGTACCTCTATAAATAACAGATAGATGAATATTGTAATTCTTTGTAAAAATCATACATTTCTCCTATTGATATCTAAATACTGTATCATTATCAATAACTGATAGCTAAATATTGTAATTATTATTTTTTGGTTTAAATGTAACCCCATACATGGATCATAATAAGATCCAAACAGTGTTGTTATTATTTCCATCTTCTAATGAATTGTGTTAATAAATCATATATATCTATACAGTTGTCATGTCATTCCCTGGTTCATCATATCCACCCAATTATATCCACACTTAATTAAGTCATATAGGTATATATCCAAAACCTATGAAATATTTGAAATAATATTCTGAGCTATATCAAAGTATTTGGTGAGTATCTTAGCTTAAGTTAATAATTCTAGTGCATGATAAACTAAGTTTGAATTGATAGAGTCCTTGTTTTACCCTGACCACTGGGACCGAAGAAAAACAATGACCATTAGTAGCATCAGGAGCGTTGGTTGGATAGTGGAGATTTTGGAGGACTGGTAAATAGGTTAAAGCTTAGTATTGTTCCGCGACTACCATATCCTGAACATGCTGGGTTTGAAGTACTTTTGCTAGGTCTCTGAATCTTGTTGGCTGATCACACGATTCTGACCGTTACAATATATACTTGAAATATAGTAATAAATGGGGAATTATTGTTGCAATGTTTTCTTTACAATTAAGTGAATGGATTCTATTACTGGTGTGCCTTTATCCAACTGGTTAAAGCTCTTGTATGATTTTTTTTTTGATTGCTGGCATGAATCCTCCAATAGTTCCACTGATTTGAATTGGTTTCCATGGCTAGCTCTGCATATTCTTGTTTCCCTTGGTTGGCATTCACAGAGATAATTCCAGATGGTGATAGGAGACATAATTCCATGAGGGGAAAGTCCTGATGTCCCTTAGCCAGCCAACATTTTCTCTGTACTGTATAATATTCTTTTTAATTTCTCTTTACTGTGCTTAAGCTATATATTGATATGAGTTCAAGCCAAATCACATCAAAATACAAAATCAAACACCAAGTAGTCCAAACAAAAGGAAACTGTCATTTATACATTTTGAGTTCTTACATAATCCAGATTCATAATTTTAATTTATTTTTAGTTATATTTTAGCACTTTTATTTATGTCCTTTTTTGGTCATTCAGTTTTTTTCAACTAGTGAAAAGTTCTGGTTTAATTAGCGTAGGAGGTAACAAAATACTTTGCTATCTGAAGGTTCAACAATAGAGCTAATTACAGAAAAAAATCTACTTTTCTCCTTTCCCCCACCCTTCCCTTTCCAAGAATTAGAATTAACCCCTTAGCTGCCAACATCAACTTCTAAAACCTTTGTCTAATTTTTGTGTTCATCCATTACTTAAAAATCTGAGAATATTATTCATCCATTTCATTTCCAGTCAGTTTCTTTTCATAAAATATTAATCTAAAATACACAGAAATGTTTCATTTCAGCTTCTAAAAATTGAATAATTTCAGATTCAAATTGGATAAATATAATGAAAAATTAAAAATAATGTTAATAACTGAAGAAAAACATTTAAAAAATAGCCAGCGGTAAAAAAAAAGAATTATATTTAACCAATCATTATGTGACCGCCAGTGATTTATTTTGTTTCTTATAAATTACTATGTCTCATTATTCAGTTCTGTTGTATTTCCTTGGCCTAAAATTAAATATTTTAAATAAAAATCTAAATCTATACTCATTATTAATCAATATTCTGTAAAAAGTAATTATAAATTCCATAAAAAATTATGAAATTTAATTGTGTTTTGTTCTTATCAATGACAGTCTTTGAAAAACAAATTATCGTCAATAGCTTTCAACATTATTCACTTTTCTTGAAGAACGATCATTTTACTATGCTTATTTTTCTTGTAAAATTTGTAATTTTTTCAATCAAACTTTATATTTCGATAAAGTAATATAAAGTCTTAATTATGAATATAAAAAATTATGATAAATATATTTATGTTGAAAATCAATTACAAACATGTTAAACATTTTTTTTTGATTACTGACTTTGTCATTTAGAAATGCCTGTTATGCAAATTATGGTTGTTAGCATTCAATCTTATTCACTTTCTTAAAGAGCAGTCACTTTCCCACACTTATTTTCCTTGTAAAATATAAAATTTTTCAAATCAAACTTTATATTTCGATAAAGTAATATAAAATCTTAATTATGAATGTAAAAAATTACAATAAATATATTTATTTACATTCAAAATCAATTATGAATGCGTAAAACATTTTGATTTCTGACTTTGTCATTTAGAAATGCCTATGGCACAATTTCCAGAGTTGGCAGCTATCCAATCAGAGAACTGAGGCTGGTCTACATACCAATATGCAGCAATGAAAATTGATTTTTTTTTCAAAATATATCGTCATATGTGGACTTTTTTAGAACTAAAATTTTAAATTTCGAATTTCCTATAAAATAAGCCTAAAATTAAGAAAATGTGACCAAAATTGACCAAGAGATGGTGTAAGCTATGGCCACAAACCATAAATAACATAAATGAAAATTAAAATGGTACAAAAATTAACGGTATTTAACAACAAAGGGGTTAAGACAAAAAAAAAACTTTTATTAAAAAAAAAAACTTTAAATATCTTGTTTTTATCTTGATTTAATTTATTTCAGTAACTAAACTGAAGGAATGTGGATTCCTTCAAGATAAAAAAAAATCCTTTTAAAATAATATTTAAAAAAAAAAAAATTTAAACTATTAAATTATATACATATGCGTATATATATATGAAATGGCAGATAATACCAGCTCAATATATACAGATATCGTAATGAAATAAAGAGAATAAAAACACTAAAATGAGGTGTGGAATCAGCGTATATATTCTAACCTGCAAAAATATTTATAATTTGATAATTATAATGATGAACACCATGCAAGCTAAGATATTTTATGTATAAACAGGTGGATGTCAATTATTAATCCAGTTACAGTGAGCTTACAGCCTGTAATCAGGGTGCATGTGCAAAATATGAATGCTTTAACCCTTTATATTAGAATATTAAAATAAAAGTAACATAATGAATGGATCTAACAAACCCAAATGTAATACCTATCTTTGACAGATTTTGCATTAATTCCCAAATTAAAATAGAAAACTAATAAATTTAAAGATGAAAAACATATGGTAAATGATAACAATAATAAATTATTGTACAAAATATGCATTATGATATTTATAATTAATACTATAAATAAAAATAACAAATATAGTGAATTAATAAATATACATTCTTTACCCTAATAATGTTAAAATTTTAACAAAAATATGTTATATAATCAAAGTGATGCATTATTATAAAATAGCATTTCAAAATCTTTTATTAGTATTTATTCTTATAAGATAAATTTTATAAATCTCTGCATATTCACACGTCAGTAAGAGTTTAAAAAACTTAAGTGAATCACTTAAGTTGAGAGTGTATTTCTATAAATACATCAACTTTCACTGACCATGCTAAATCAGGGCTTGAGTGTATTGTGTGCCTGATGTATAATCAAATTTTGAATTGTACAAATCTATTTAACTTATTGTAGGAGAAAGATAGTGTCTCATTTTTAACACCCACGATCAGATAAATATGACTTATAAATGTAAATCTATTATTATAAAGCGCTGAAAATCTTGAAATTATTAGATCGGAAGTCGAACTCCGATAATGTGCTATTACTTTGAATATTATAAATCTCTGTGCATTCACACATCACTTAAGTTTAGAGTGTATTTCTATAAATACACCAACTTTCACTGACCGTGCTAAACTAGGGTTTGAGTCTATTGTGTTAAATAGATTTGGACAATTCAAAATTTGATTATAACATCAGGCACACAATAGACTCAAGCCCGGATTTACCATGGTCAGTGAAAGTTGGTGTATTTAAAGAAATGCACTCTAACCTTAAGTGAGTCACTTAAGCTTTTTAAACTCTTACTGATGTGTGAGTGCACAGAGATTTACAATATTTAAAGTAACAGTGCATTATTGGAGTTCGACTTCGGATCTAATAATTTCAAGATTTTCAGCGCTTTATAATAATAGATTTCTTATAAGATAATTAAGCAAAGTTATTATTTACAATTTAGATTGTGTTTTTGAGACGGATATTATATTTGTGAAACAGAATAGAAGTATATCCCATTAACAGATGACAATACCAAACTCTACCCCACCTCCAAGATAAAGTTTAAAATATATATTTCTACTCTGCTTCAAGTTATACTTCTTTAAAGTATATTAAAAGTTAATACCTATAATCCACTTTATTAACTAAATATTTTTCTGTTGGTTTATTAAGAATAAATCATTTAACTGAAAAATCATCTTTATAATTGATTTGCATATGCATTTTAAGCATTGTTTAATATTTTTTATTATTTATATTAACTAAGCAAATGTAATTAAGATTACTTTACAAAGAAAGCATCGGAAAATATATTTTTTTATAGACTAAAAACCATGATATTACCATTTTTATATTTGCCTTGAATAATGTGACACTAAATAAAAATTATCAGGTATTTGTTCTTTGGCCCACAGTACTTCTTCTAGAAGCTGATATAATAATAGTTGAATGAATTCAATGTTAATAAACATTAGCTATAAATATCTGTCTTTATTTTTGAACAATATTTTTTTATCCTTTTGTTTCCTTGTTGATCAAAAGTATTGTAAATTAAGATATCCGGTAATTTTGAAGTGAAAAAATTATGATATAATACTTAATCCATGTTAGATTTTTAATTTCTAAGATAGAGTTGCATTGTGTAATTCCATTATTTCACGTTAATTTCTTCATCCAATTTCCTGGTAAATGTTACAGAAGATGAGAGGACAAATCCTTCCCTCTAACTTCTGAGTTTAGCAATCCATATTTTTGATTTCTGATCATTAAAAGTATAATTATTATTAAAGTTCATTTTTAAAAATGGGAGTTTTGAAAATACATATTACTCAGTTCAATATATTCTTCTTAGTCTATATTTATCCAAAATCCGTGCTCTTTTAACAACAAGGCAATAATTTCAATCAATTTTTTTAAATTAATTTTCCCATCTTAAGTTTAGCATTTATATAAATCAGTTAATTTACATAAGTAAAAATAATACAAAAAAAATATTTTTATAAATTGTAATTATAAATATTTAATAATCAAAACTGAGAACATATTTTTTATCTATCCTAGATAACAATTAATGATATTAATTTTATAAAAGATTTTAATATTGATGTGCATATATTTTTTATAATTAACCATTTACTATACCATGCTCGTATGTCACCTATGGACCAGGTTACTTATCCATTGCCAACATGTATGACCATTCTTTATTAATTATACTTTAAATAAAATTTTCTAAACAATAACCATAATAATATAGCTTTTGTTTTTATTTTAAATACTTTTCAACATTAATATAAAATTTATAGTTTCAATATATATATATATCCCTGCAGTTTTGTAAAATTTTGGTGTTAGAACCTGAAACACAAATACAAATGCAGTCCATGTATTCATAAAAAATATTTTTATTTATAAATTATATGCCATTTTGCAAGCAGTATGTTGGAAAAATGGATAGTTACAAACACAGATTATACTCATATTCAATCTAAATTAGAATTCTTAAACAATGAGATATATCTTATTTGTGAGAGAACAAAATTAATTTATAAAACAGTTTGGACATGTGCTATAAATTTAGATTTAATGATTTTAAGACTTCAATAACAGTTCATAACTGAAATCTAATATTTATATTACACTGAATTTTAAAACAAATAACTGATGATGTAAATATTGTAAAAAAAAAAAACTTTTGCATTTCAAGCTATATATGGAACTATTGATAGCTTTGACTTACATATATATATTAAGAAGAATATTTTGTAATGTAGCTTTAATAAGTTTTAAAATCTTATCGTGCAATTCTAAATATCAATTTTTTATTACAATTTATAATTTAGAATTATGGAACTATTACCAAAACTTTAAAAATACAATGCCTTCCTTAAAGTTAAAAACTATGATCAAATTGATTAACAGCACCTTTCAATTTGTCTTTCCATTGCTGTATTACAGGATTTGAAAAATGTGATCTAATAAAAATGATCATATCAATAGCTATATTTCTTACTACATTTTTGTCATGTGCAATGTCACATCAGATCAAAGTGTGAAGCTGGTGAGAACCCAACAAACGCATTAATTGCAACAAACACTTCTAATATGAATAAAAATGTGTTATATATGACATTTGTTTTTAAAAGGTGAACAAATAAATATTTATTTTTCTTAAATCTAACAAATTATGCTTTAAATGTCAAAAAATTTAAATATTTTTAAAAATATTATAACATTTTCACACTTTCTATTTGTAATTGCGCTTATTATGTTTGGATACGCTTATAAGTACATTCAGATAAATTTGTATTGTCCAAACATATAATGTTCTGTTTTTAAAAACAAAATATTTCTGTTCAAAATAAATTATTAATAATTTAACCTCTTGATTTGTAATAATTATTCTACAATTTTTATAACAAAAATAATCTTGACTTGTAATTAATCTGAAATAATCAGATTTTTGATTATTCAAACTATTTTCTCCAAACAATTAAAAAAATTAGTGACATCAGATGTCAGAAACACAAAAGGGACACTTATCAAGGCGGAGTTAGCCTTATCTTATTAAATTTTCACTTTTCTGCCCCCCTATAGAATTTTTTGCAAACTAAAATTTAACATATATATATATATGACAAAATACTCATATTTAAAAATAAAGCTTGCGAAAATTCTCAAGAGGGGGTGATTAATTTTAAACATGTGAAATATTGAATTGAGTGGTTGAAGAGTTAATACATTGAAAGCTAAAACAAATTTACACTTAATGTTAGTCTGATGTCTTCTAGAGTATCCATATAAAAAATGTATTAAACAAAATAAAGATACAATATCATTTTATAAGAATTATATATATATATATATTTAAATATATTCTACAAGAGTATGTAGACAATAATCAACTATTATGGTAATAAATTTTTGGTATAAAACAATATTTATTACTATGCTGAGTCAGACTTTGGATACAGCGTATCTTTGTCAAAGTATGATTATGAATATTATCAAAAATTTATTACCGTAAAAGTTGATAATTATCTCATACACTGATAAAATATTTTATTACATATTATCTATGGTATATACATATATTGTAGTTTACTCTTATATATATCTTTTTATAAAATTAGATTGAATCTGTATATAGTTAAATACATTTGTATATGAATACTCTAGACAACCATAGACTAGCATTAATTGTAAATTTGCTTTAGCTTTCTAAGTACTATTGCAGTGCATCTCTTTAAACTTATTTATAAATATCTTATAGAACAGCAACATTACTAAAAAAGACTTTTAAAACCACCAACAAATTAATTATTTTGTAAGCATTGGATACATAACATAAACTTACAAACATGACCTCAACAGAAGTTTCACTTACTATTGAAAACAAAATATTCATTAAACATGATATTATTATGTAACGATATTTAAATGATATTTCTATCACTGACAATATAATCTTCCACAAGATTCGGTTACAGGTTAAAAACTAAACAAAGTTCAATATATTATGGTTTCAATTATAATAGGGTAAAATATATTACTGTTTGATGAATAATAAAGTTAATATGTATGACTATAAAAATACTCTTACAGTTAATTGCTTGAAAGTAACATGGAAGTTAGTACCAATTGAGTCCAACAGTTCCATTCAACTGATTAAAGATTTTTTTAAAAAAACCTTTTTGCAGCAAGGAAAATTATGTTATAATTTAATGTGTTTTTGTCAAGAGAAAAATTCTGGACATGATTGTTATCTTAAAAAACAATTCTATTACATATAATCAAGTAAATAATAAATAAAGAAATATTAAGGAAACATGGCTGGTAAATTACTGATTCTAACATTTTGAATCAGATATTTGGTAGAGTGCAACTTGGTAAACTCTGGTATTTTTGTTGTTAAATAACATTTTTACTTCATTGTAAATATGTGTTTGTTATAAATCAGATATACTGCCTGGTAATGTAAAAAAAAAAGCAGAAATTGACCAATAAAATTTCTACGGAGACTAAAGAATTTATGTAGAAAAGAGGGAATATGAAGATATACAAAAATGATGCATTAAAAAGGATTGAATACCTTGAATTTTGTAAAATGGTGCGGAAAAGAGTTGAAACTGATATAAGAAAGTATAACTGTGAACTAGCAAGGAAAGCTGTAGAAGAGAATAAAAGTCTCAAGAGTGTAAAACAACATTTTGGTATTGGTAGGAAATTTATATCTGCAATAAGAAAAAAAGATGGAATTATTACTAAAAAGAGAGATGACATCATGAAATAGGTAGAAGACTTCTATTAAGAATTTTATAGTAATAAAAAACAAGTACCTCATATGTCTATTACATCTTTGGAATTGGCCAGAATTTTAAATGAAGAAGTGAGACATGCAATTAAATGTATGAAGAAAGGAAAGGCTCAAGGTAATAATGGAATTATAATTGATATATTAAAAGAAGTAGGTAAAGAAATAGAATTTTTTTTAGCAAAGTTATATACCAAAATGTCTAAATGATAAAGATGTACCAGATGATTGGAATACTGCAGTATTAATATTAATATTTAAAAAAGGTGATAAAGAAGATATTAGAAATTACAGACCTATCAGCCTTTTATCAGTTTTATACAAAATTTTTACCAAGATAATTACAACTCATCTACAGAGAACATGGGATTTCCACCAACCAAGAGAACAAGCTGGATTTAAAAGTGGTTTTAGTACAGTAGATCATACCCAGATATTGTGAGAAGTTATAGAAAGGACAAATGAATATGAGTTGCAATTATGCTTTGGATTTGTAGATTATGAAAAGGCAATTGATTCTATAAATATTTCTTCAGTGATTAAAGCATTGGATCATCAAAGTATAGATCAAGGATATTGTCATATTTTAAAGAATATTTATAAAAATGCAAAAGCAACAATTAGATTACATAATGATACTGGGAAAGTCAACATTGAGAAGGGTGTATGACAGGGTGACTACATATCTCCAAAACTTTTTACAGCAGTGCTGCAAGAAGTATTTTGTGGATTAAAATGGGAAGCTAAAGGAGTGAAAGTAAATGGAGATTATTTAAGTCATTTAGATTTTGCAGATGATGTAGTTGTTTTTGCAAATAATGCTTTAGAGCTGCAGAAAATGTTGCAGGAGTTGTCAGGTGAAAGTAGGACTAAAGATAAATGTTAAAAAGACTAAAGTAATGTTTAATGGATTTTCTCAAAATATGAAAATAAAGATTGATTATGATGAATTAGAAGAAGTTAACAGTTACAAATACCTTGGTCAGATTATTAATACAAATGGAAACATAATGGATGAAATTAATCATAGAATTAAACTTGGTTGGAGTGCTATTGGTAGAAATAACTTGATACTAAAAGGAAATATGCCTATGTGTTTGAAAAGGTTTTTTAATAAATGTGTTTTACCAGTTCTTACTTATGGATCTGAGACTTGGATACTGAACAGAAGAGCAATACAGAGACTTCAGACCACTCAAAGAAGTATGGAGAGATGCATGTTGGGAGTAACAAGAAGAGATCGAAAACGCAATATATGGGTAAGAAAACAAACAGGTGTTACTGACCTCATTGAAAAAATTAAAAGACTGAAGTGGAGTTGGGCTAGTCATATTGCTAGAAGAGATGATAATAGATGGACAATTGAAATCTTAAACTGGATTCCAAGAGGTTGTAAAAGATCCAAAAAAAGTCCACAAGGAGATGGATGGATGAAATAAGAAAGTGTGCAGGAGTGATATAGAGAAGAGAAGCTAAAGATCAGAGAAGATGGATTGAACTTGGAGAGACCTTCATCATGCAGTGGATTGATAATGTTTGATGATGATGATGGATGTACTTGGTGTAATTATTATTTTATAATATAATTACTCTGTTTAAGATTAAGACATGCATATTTTATTTTTTACATACTATATACACAGTTTATTTTCATCTCTATATATATAATTTAAAGTACTATAGATCCAAATTAATTTGACCTTTATGTTTCCTTTTTAATTTTCCTTGTTATAATACAAATTTGAATTCTGATCTTAAAAAAGAATTATCCCTATAATTTTAGCATTACAATATATATATAATTAAAATTTCTCTTGGAAATTTAAATTCAAATAAAATTTTTTAATCTCTCGATGAGGTCAAATACAAATCTACTAGAAAATTTAATGTTAACTTTTTTTAAAAAAAAAAAATCCAACTATATTTAAAGTAAAGATTTAAATGCTTTTTGACTGGAATATTTTGCTTGATAATTGCAAAATATTTGGTAGTGAATGCAAAAATAAATTCTATTTAATATACTAAAAAACTAATCCTCTGAAAAGTAAATGATAAAGAAAAACTTCAATGAGCTAATTGTAAATTCATCCTATTTAAAAATTTCAAAAGAAATTTGTTTATAAAAAGAACACTTATAATATTAAAAATAAAAGATTTCTTCTCTCGAACAAATTTCATTTTCAGCATTATTTTTTATATAATTTTACATAATCTTCACTTTAAACATATTTAGTAGTCTATACTTTTCCTATCTGCAGATAAGTAGTTTTAATGTCATTTAATATCTATCTTTCAACAGAAAGTAATAAAGTGTGTGTGCAGAGTTATAAGTTGTGGCAGCAAAATATCTATGAAATTTTAAAAAGCTATTGACATTAGCTTACATAATAATTAAAATTATTACTTTTCGCAAACCTTTAGCATCTCTTACAAAGATAAGTTCAATCAATATACCAGAAAAGAATTTGCATTTAACCTGCAAATTTTATGAATTAAGACTTAGATTATGAAAGGTATAAATCAACTAACAAAATATTATCATCATATATTGGAATCAATAAAAATTGCACACATCGATTGCTTACTTTACATTCAGCAATAAATTCAAATAAAATCAATAATATTTTTAATTATTTCGATGGAAATAGTCCATTGCATCATGTTCTGCAACAGGAAAGTTTCAAATTTTTATCATTATGACAATTTAACCAAAAAAACTGTTGATAAAAAGAAACATGCTCAATTGAACCAAAGTATGACAATGTTGAGAATGTCTGGTCACTTCCTACAGTATAAGCAATAAAAAAAAAGAAGAGAAATAAAAGCTTTTTAATGAAATTTATCAGAATTTATTCCTTTTTTAAAATTTAACAAGCAATTTATGAATTTTGTTTTAATTTGACAATTAACATATCTTCGATAGATTATAGTCACTCAAATCTGTACATTTATAAAAATATGGGATGCCACCTTGGTTTACTTGAAATCTCACAAGTACCATTTAGAAATTAAACTAAAATAACAAGACACTGCATATAAGATTTAACTCCATAAAAGCAGATAGAGAGAAGTGAGAATTTCAAAATCAGTCAGAGGTGAAGTAAAAAAAACAAAACAGATTTCTTTAAAAAACTAATAGTACAGTATTGTTGCGTAGAGTGCAGAGAAAGAGCTGGACATTTTTTTAAATTTTATTTGTATACCTTTAAATTAATTGTATTAATAAAAAAATTAATGTAATATAAATAATTACTATTGTTTAAAATAATTTTTGAACCATTCTATATAACACAGTGGAAGAAATAAGATTTATCTTTAAGGGAACATTTATAAATAAAAAGAGCAACCCTCAATTAAAGGGACACTAGTGATCCAGTCACTAATTTGCAGTTATTGTGAGGTAATATTGTATTGTCAAATGAACACAAAACTATTAATAAATTAAAAAGAGAGTGTATCTCTTGCTAAGATTTTTAATACTAATAAAGCAGATATATCCAACATAAAAAGCAAAAGCATACCGTATATATATATATATTCTCAGCTGCTAGAAATTACAGTATTTGTTTATTTCAGTTTGTATGTGATTTATAAATAAGTCCAAAATAAATTCAATATAAAATACATATTGTTTTATCAAAATGGTTTCATTTTTATTTGCAAACCATTTTCTAAATCAAATATCTTTTTCTAATACTTAGTTCACATTTCAAAACACACTAATATTAGCAATGCACAATAATTTTGTTACTGTGTAGATCTAATTATACATTGTTTTGTATAAAGCTGAGTATACTCACGTATGTTTGATTACTCCAATTAGTTGGGAGAATCAGCATCCTATATTTATGTGACTAAAGGAAATTAATCATGTACTAACAATTGCGAGGGATTAATTCATGACACCATGTTTTGAGATAATTTTTTATATTATTTTCCTTTTCCATTTTTTAAAAATAAAAAAGTGTTATTTGTATATAAATAAAAATCAAAGATTTGTTTAAATTACTATATTTTTATTTTTTATTTAAAAAAAAAGTAAAACGGATAATTATGATTTTAAAAAATGAAACTGTCAGCATTCCTATAGTATCTACCTCTATTGATAAAGAAATGGCTGTCACAATAATATTATTTTAATCCTGTCAAAGTCGGCATTTTCCCCATCAGAGTGACACATATCCACCTTATATAAATGTTATTAAACAATTGATAAAGAAAAGAAGCTTTCTAGATGATGTAGGCATTGTCAGAAAATACTCCCATAAAAGTATTTAATTCCTGCTGGCAGGGGGATAACAAAATTCTTTTAATGATAATTTAATTGCAAGATAAACTAGAAGAAAAAAAAAGCACACACAATACAATAAATAATCTCAAAAATGAAATGACTTTCATAAAAGCTGTTCACTTGATAATAAGCACTCCTGAGATGTGTTCAACTCAATAAATAAAATATAGTGGGAGATGCGTCCCCCTCCCCCTCCCCCTTGAATCAGTGTTAATAGTGATGAAATAAAATTGGATCATAAAGGTTTTAAAATTAAAAAAGCAAAACACGTTCGTTATAAGGTAATGCAAATAGATGAGCATGTGTATACGTTTGAATATACACATTTAGACTTGTAGAAGTTTCGCAAATAATATGCACTCCCGTATTTCGAACATTTGAAACGGAAATATTGGAATGCATTTCAGTCAAACAGGTTTTTTTTGTTACAGTAAGGCTTAATTCTCCAAAATCCCCTAAAATATTACATTACTGTTATGAATATATTGATGCATGTGATGTAGACCTAACCTAGCTGATAAAATTTAATTGAGTGGGGTGCGTTCTAGAAACCATTATTATAGTTTTTCAAGTTTGAATCTGCATGTTTGAAGCATAGTAGAATGTAGTAAATGATGAAAAGAAAGAAAAAATTACCACTGATATATTTACAATTTTAAAAAATTAAAAATCGACGTGAAAATTAGCAAAATTTGAATATTTCTTGAAAGACAATAGCAATTAATAGATGCATGTTAAAGAGTATGCAGTTATAAAAAAAATTATATCATGTACATATCTATACAAGATCTAAGATTGACGATTAACCATTAAAACCAGAGGGGATCATATATAAAATTATAGGTAGTTCTATAATGCAAGATAATCATTACTAACCATGATTATAATAGTAAAATACAGGCAACAAAAATAGCTTATGATTAAAAAAAAGAATTACTAGGAATACATCCAAAATAGTCTCATAAGTCATAAGACATTTTAAACAAAAAACACCAAAACAATAAATTCTTAATAAATATTTACTGATTTCTATTAAGGTTTACAATATCATGTGTTATCAGTGATTTGTTGAATACTAGTTCTCAAGCTAAACTTATTTTAAGGGATCAATTCAAAAACAGGATTGGGAATTCTAGAAAATGTAAAGCATCATAATAAACTCTCAACTTTCCCTTTTAACATCTGTGTCAGGAGTAACAGAACATACTACTTTATATCCAGGATACTAAAATATAAAAGATATTCTTAATAACTTCCACGCCACAAACATTTTTTAAAAAATATATAAAGATTTCATACCAGCACTCATCAGTTGGCCTAGACAACCATTTTTCAAATACTAGTAGAAAACTATTAATCCAAAATCTTAGATTTTAGAGTATTTTTGGAAGTGAATTTTAACAATAATTAGCCCCTCATTAGAAATCTAAATTGCTGAACATTGACATAATTACAAATTTTATTGTCTACAGTTTTGAATAAATACTTTTTGTGAAAAATATAAACTCATTTTACTGTTAGCAATTTAATAGTTTCAAATACAAAATATGCTTATATTTATAACAGCACATATTTACTATATAGCAGCATTTAAAGGTTTTGTAAAATGTACCCACATTAATGTATTGAAGCAATATTATCATTGTATGGTTTGGCCTATAATAGATGGCAACACTGAACTGGCCTAAATTCGAAGACTTTACCACAACCTTTCATTGAATGGATCTATTTTAACGAAAGAAATGTTATATTTTAGTCTTTTTTTCTTAGAGAGTAAAATTCTTGACTTGAGAATTTTGCTGGACAAGATTTATATTAGATTTAAAGAGAAAAAAAGTTTAACTTTTTAAAATTTTATTCCTAGCTATTTTTTAGTTTTAAAATTTACGCATTAATTTGAAGCCTATTTATAATTAGAAAAAGAAAATAGATTTTATACCTAATATTAAATATGTTTTTTAAAAAACAAAAAATATTTCAACTTATGTTGTAGAAATTATGAAAATATTTTTTTTATATTATTGCACTTATATATAAGATAATCCATCCCTCCTCATTAGTGTCGCCATAGCCAAAATATAGAGACCTTGAAAGAAATAAGAATGAATTATTTTCAAATTCAAATGAACTTATATGAGGCCAATCTTAAATTCATAGAAGTGAGAGCATGACTATATATATCATTCAATTTAAACCCATTTCTTTTTTTTTAACAAATTTTATTAGCAATTCTGAAATATTATAATTTACTTTGTGCTAATATTAGAAGATGTTAGATTATGTAATAATCAATAAATTTTACAATCACAATGTTAAGATTATAATTACACCTGGGTCTCGTTTTATGCGGATTATTTTAATGTGATTTTGAAGTTATGTGATTCATGTTTCTTCTTAATATCATTCATATTTCACTATATTTACTAGATATCAGAAATTTAAATTATTAATAACTTATTTTGACTTGAATTAATTTTTTTTTTTTCAAAAACATAACGTTATATTAGCAGCTAATGTGAATATGGCCTAAAGCTATATTTAGAATTTTAGCTTCTATGTAAATAACCTATTTATACTATTGAATAAATAATAATAATAGATTTATACGTATGAATAAAAAAATATTGCAATAAATATTCAAAAATTTTAAACTTTTAAAACGTATTTTGTTAAATATTAACAGAAATAAAATTTTTTTTAGATTTTTAAAATAAATAATAATGAAGATTTTATTGATTTTATAAACTGAAAATAATCTTTCTAATGATAATCTTTTTGTTTTGATTGTGATCTCATTTTTTTAATATAGAAACAGCACAAGACTGAAAGTGGTGCTAGTTGTATACCACATCACAAATCTTATGTCTTACCAGTTCATAAATGAACACATATTGTCAAATATCGTTAATGATTAAAATATGTATGAAAAAATGCAAAATTAAATACTGTAGTTAATAAAAAAAAGTAAAAAAAAGTTTGTCTTGTATTAATTTTTTAAAAATATTTGAAATTTTTTATTAGTCATACTTTATTTTCTTATTTTTTTAATGTGAATTTTTAAGTAATTTTTCATTGTTGCTTTGCTTTTATGCTGATTTCTGAAAATTAGGAGAACCAATCCCCCATTTTTCAAGGTAGGTTAAGTTTATTTTTGTGCGATTTCTTTTGTGCGTATTTTCTGCAGAACCTATCTACTGCATAAAATGAGACCCAGGTGTATATAGGATTCCCTCTTCACTAATGCATGTTAAATAAGGATATTCTCATCCCAACAAGAAGATAGAGACATTGAGAAAATACATAATTAAACATCTAATGTTAGCACAAAGTAAGTTATAATATTTCAGAAGTGCTAATAAGATTATTAAAAAAGAAATGGATTTAAAGTGAATAGTTTATATATTCACTCTCACTCCTAGACACTTAAGATTAGCTCATATAAGTGCATTTGAGTTTGAAAATAGAAGTTGTTATTACTTTCTCAAAGTCTCTACCTTGTGGCTGGGGCAAGAGTATCCTTACAGTTTTAACATCACTGTTTAACAATGCTAGTGAGGATGGATGATTACCTTTTATATAATTACAATCTAAACATTGTGCTTGTAAATTTGATTGATTATTACACAACTGCAGAATAGAAAGTAATGTAAGCCTTTTCATTTCACATGATACTAGAATTGTTTATAATCTTTAAGATGCAGTTAAATGTGACTAATATGAAGCTAAAATTGTAAAGTTAATTTTTCATGTATATATTTAGCCTTCAATTTGAATAATCTATAATAAAATAAACTTATATTTTTGTATATTTAAAATTAAACATTATTTTAACTAATTTAATGAATATTGAAATAAATAACAACAAATTTAACATGTGACATTTTTTTAAAAAAGTAAAATATATATACATATATTTAATGCGTAAGTTTAGATATATTAAAAATATATTTTTAATATAAATATATTTCATTTTTTAATTGTTTTATATCAAATTAATATAATAAATTTGAAATTGTTGTAGTAATTATAGAAATTCATAAAACACATTTCCCTTTCACAACATAATGTAATCATTATTAACCAAAATTCTAAAACAAGCACTTAAACTTTAGTGCTTTATTATTTTTTGGTAACTCCTGCCATCTATGAACAAAAAAAAACCCCTCAAATACATAATAACTAATGTTAAATAAAACTATCATCATAAAATAGTGTAAAATTCTTGAACTTTTAATCCATCTAATGCTATTTTGCAGGGTTAAAACACTTTAGTTGTTTAAAAAGTAAATTTTAATATTAAAAATGCAAAAAATTAACCTGTTCTGAACACTATTAAGACTAAAGGTTATATATATTGGAAAAGTTAACCTTACAGTTTGAGTTTGACTTAATTACATTTAATGAATTGCAAAAACAAATTAAAACAATAAATCAAAAGAATTCTATGCAATTTTATCCACCTAAAAAGTTTTCAAATTAAAAGTGTTAGGATTAATGAATCTATCTATAATTTGTAATTATGAATGTTTGTTCAAAGTTGTGTAAGCAAAAAAAAAATCATTTTATTTATTTTGCAATTAACTAACAATTTAATTTTATTTACAACTTAATAAATTTCTTAAAAGTGAAAATAAATTTGTTTTTTTAAAATTTTAAGAGAGTGAAATATTCCAATTTTTAACGGGAATGTGTTTTTAAAAATAAATGAAGAAAAATAAAATAAAATCAATCTCTGTTATACCCACTCATGTATTTACTTTGTTTTTTAAGAAATTACTGGAGCAGACTAACGAGATAGAGAACATAAAATGAGTTTATCTATACTTGATAAGACAATATGTTCACATGACACAACATGACTGCATCAAACAGTTACTTAGTAAAGAACTGCTTTAACTTTTATAACCACTTAATAAAGGAGACATGATTAAATAAAACTGAAAACTGTAAAATGAAAGTATAGGGGATATACACACAAATATGTTTGAAGATAATAAAAATCAGGTTTATTTCATGATAAAGCTAATTTAATATATTTAAAACTAATTGTAATTAATATTATTGTATAAATCGCATATTGTTGTTGAACCGGTAATAAATTGAGAGGTTGCCAAACTCTCGCATGCGCCTATTGTTGTTTCTCAGACAGCCAATCAGATGTTAAGACAGAAGTCTGAAGCACGATCAAGCCGCAACAGTAAGTGCATGCGAGAGTTTGGCAATCTCTCAATTTATTAGTAATTTGTAATATAAAAATAAATTTAGAAATAAAGCTGACTCATTTATAATTCTGACTGTAATACATTATAAAAAGCAAAAAAAAAAAAACTAACGGAATCTGTACGCTTTAAGAAAAATGTAGATGTCAGCAAAAATATATGGAATCAATGACATAAGGTAAAATTTTTAGAGAATTGAATATTTCTTTTAAAATCAGGTAGTTTTTAAGGTTTTGTGTTTTTATAATAGACTATTTATTTATTACATTTATTAATAAAAAGACCTACCCAACATTTTTCGTTCGCAAATCTTACCATATCAACAAAAGCATTTCTCCTCTCTGTGTTCTATATTTCAATCATCAATGTTGGTAAATATTTGCCATTAGGAAATAGATTATAAACTAATCATCAGAGATAATAAAAATGTTATTACTTGGTTACAATACTATGTTGTCGTTATATAATCTGCTTCTAATTTTTATAATTTACAATATTAATAGGTAATAAAAAATGTTTTTTTCCTGCTAGTTTACAATAGAGCTAGCTGCATTGATAAACAAATGTATTTAATGTAGACTTTAAGTAAGCATCAAAAAAATAAAAATAAATGAAACCAAACAAATCTCACATGATCCCTGCCTTAGGGCTTTACAAAAGCAAACTCATATTTGCATTTCACTGCTATCATTTACCACACTCTTGAGCAATCCAGATATTAGATAGTATACTTATTAAATCTATATCCAATGCTACCTGATCTATATGGCATGACTAATCTCTAGCTTACAGCCTTAGTTGATGAAAGCTAATATCATTAGATATGGGTTTAATAAATATTATCATCTAGTGATATTCAAGCTTACAATAGATGGCAGCAGTGGAGTAGATAAAAGATAATTACTCTTGTATAAGAAGTTATTTTTCATGAATGATTACCCATTTGACATAGAGTTTTTATTATCTAAATAATTCTCAATTATGTGATATTATGGAGTATTTGATGGTACTACTGTCACTATTAGTTTTTTTTAATTCTTCTTATAACTACTTAAATATCTATTATACCACTTATGCATTGAAGTCATGATAGAAACCAAAACTAAAATTAATATTCATTTATTAAGTTTAAAAAGGGTCTAAAAATATCGGTATCCTACAAAGAAATTATTACAAATGAGACAACAATGTCGTTAATAGATTCTTTAATCTCGGACTATTTCATATGGGCAAAAAATATATTTTCTATCATTTATTTAAATATTTATGATTATTTTTACAAAATATTTTTACAATCCCTTGATTAGTGTGGTGTTGAAAAATGCAGTTTTAATTAATGTGCAAATTTTTGAGACCATCCTTTTAACTATAGAGTAAAAATGTGATTAGTGCATTCTTTATTTTGAGAAGCAAAAGCTTAGAGCTATAATTAATTGGCAACTCACAAGACTCGCACTTAACTTCAAAGCATATTATTTGAGACAAACTTTTTCTCAGGCAATTCAAGCTACAACTGGAGACAACTTGCTCACTCTCGAAGAATTTTGGAAAAAATTTGATATTAAACAAGCAGTTGATATCATACACAAATAGTGGGAAAAAGTTACAGATAACTCCATGAGAACAGTCTGGCAGTATCTTTTGACAGAATGCACAAATGACTCCATTAGTTTCAATGAGCTTGTCAACAGAGTTATTGATGAAATTACTATGATTGGAAAAGGCCTCAGCTTTGAAGAAATAGATTCAGAAAATGTGAGAGAATTATTGGAATCACATTCAAAAGACTTAACTGATAATGAACTTCTTGAAATTGAACCTTAACGTGCACATGAAGAAGATAAAAATGAAGCAGGAGAAAGGAAACAGCTCCTAAAGAAATTTCTGTTAAAAACATTGAAGAACTATTCAATCAATACACTTGAAAAAACAAAAGAGCTCATACATGAAATCAATCCAGATGATGAAAGAAGCTTGAACATTTGTTGAAGGCTAGATAAACAAATTGATTGTTATTGCAAAATTATGGATGAAAGGAAAAGGCTATGACTGTTCAATTGATGTTACATTTTTTTTTCTCCAAAAAATAAAGTTTAAATCTATTCCTTTTTTTCAATAAATCAATTAATAATTCATTAATTGTGTATTTTAGTATATTGTACATATGTACATTTTGGGTAAATAAAGGATTTTTTTTTGCACTTTTAATTTTTTCCAGGATTCATTACAATTATTCCCATAGTTTTTTAAGTTTGATTAGTGCAGCTTTAATATATGCGGTATAAATGGAGGATTCATTAACTGCACTAATCAATGTATTCCTGTAAAGAAATTCAGTAGTGGTAAAAATAAAATTATGATCAATAATGCTCTCCCAAATTATAAATGCAAATTTAAATTTTAGAACAGAATTTCGTAACTTTATGATGGTGTAACAATAATTAGTTCAGGTTTGAGATATGAAGTTCAATGAATCTAGATTTTACTAATTTATTCTTTTTACCGACATTGCAGTAATTGTCCAATAAGAAAAAAAAATATTGTTCTCATTACATATTTCACTTTAGTATTGTTATTTCCAATATTTGCAATTTTCATGTACGATTTTTTTTAAGAATGTGTTTCATTTTCAAACTTTCAATTTAATGATTCAGATTAACTAAAATAAAATATTGAACTATGAACTCATATAGTCTACTAAGGGATGATATAAAAAACATCAAAATGCAGACCAGCTGTCATTCCAGGGAAAGGTGTCATATAAAAAAATTTGCATGCACACTTTTTTATAATATATAAATTAAAAAATTCTGAGAATAAATAAATATATATACAAAAATAAATTGAAATCAAGATTAGTTTACTTACATGAACAATAAAAAAAAAAACTTATTATGCATTTCAACCCATGCCACTAATTTAGATTATTTCCATTCTTAAATAACTCTAAAATGTTTTGTAAGACCTGAATGATTTTACAATGTATAATATAAGATGATTATGATTTACAGAAGTTATTTCTAAATAAACCAAAATAGTTATATATAAATATATATTAGACAACTCAAGACTACATATATTATTATAGGCTTGTATAAATCAAAAATTACATATTTTATGATTTTCTCCACATGTACTAGAGAATTTTTTTTTTTTTTTCTAAAATCAATTCCATAAAAAAAAATCATTCAATTTACAAATAATTCTTATGTATTATTTATTCCATAAATTCAAGAAAATATAAGATTGTGAGTTGTACTGAAATGATAATTAATATTTGCCCCAGTAAACAAAAGTCTATATATACTTAATGTACATATTTGTAAAAATAAAATCTTTTAAAATAAGCATAATCACCATGTAAGTCACATATGATTCCCTATAACTTTCTATATAGCGTAGTTAATGCATGGCTACATGAGCATAACTTTGCTATATAAAACTTGCATGAAATTTTAGAAATATATTAAATAACCAATATGACCACATATTCTTTTAAATTCATATAAATAAAGATACAATGAAAGACAAATGATCCCTAAGATGCATTTCATAGTGAACCAGCACTCATCAGTTGCTCCAGGTCACCACTTCTCATATATATATCTCTAATATACGAAAAATATTTATCTATATTAAATAACTGCATTCTAAATTATGTGTCAAACTAACTCAGCCCACATCTTTGACACTATCCACTTTAGATAAATACAGTAATACTAATCATTTACTAGAGACTCTCTAGCAAATGAAATTTCATTAAAAAATTTGTTTAGACGTATTTTATTCCAAATGTGATGGTTGTAAAATTATACTTTTAATGGCATGGTGTGATTTATGATGGAAGATAGCTCATAAAACACACTGCTGACAAAAAATTGTCTAGGTCTGTTCCAGAGTCAATATTTTTACACCATCAGGAAACTTAAACAGTTGACAAAATATCTCTTACTGCATTAAAATGATTAATATGCAATTATAAAAAAAAAAAAATTAAATTATTTTTAAAATGTTTATATTTTTATTAAATTTCCTAATTCTTTTATTAAAACTTGTTTTTTAAAAAAAGAAAATTATACATGCCAATTAGTTTGGCAAAATTAAAAAAAAAATATAATTATGATATTAAAAAATATTTTAAAGCCTTAATTGTTTAAATTGTATCAAATAAGCACATATACATTTGTGCAATTTTAACTAAAATTTGAAATAAAAAGAAGCTGTGATTTTTTATATTTGGTTAAATATCACATGAACTTTAGAGAAAATCACAAAAAAATCAACTCAGATGTCACATGACCTAATTTAATAAGCTTGTATTCGAAATGTTATATATAGAGCCCGCAAATAAGCTCTTAACAAGCTTTGCAGAATATTCCCAGCCCCAGACTGGTTTCTCCTACTGGCATCCTCAGTGAGGTGCTAGGATGGATTGGAAGACATATGGATGTCTGAAAATTTCAGATTTACTACTTAATAGTTATATATTACATTAAGTGCTCGGCTTGTCCTGGTATTTTTAATCTAATGCTTGAATATCCTAGCACCTCAGAGGAAGTCGGTAGCAGAAACCGATCTGGGATTGGGGATATTCTGCAAAGCTTGTTAAGAACTTTAGATAACAATAGTAATATCATATCTTGACAATTAGAAGGATGAAATTTTAGAATATATCCTCTACAAAAGATAATAAGGTTTTTTTGGTTAAGGTTAGAGGGCATAATCGGGTTATAAAGTTGTAGGTGTTCTACTAGCAATGCTATCCATGACCTGGAAAAGGGTGGAGGACGATCAGTCAGTGTAATTTTTTTTATAATGTTGGAGTATCCGTAGGAGAGGATAAGATTATGTAGAATCTTGTAGGTTTTTTGTAAAATGATTGCCTGTATCAAGTGGAATGACAGTCCATTGAACCTGCATGGTCGTTGGATATCTCGCAAGCTAATAGCAACTGTCCCTCTCCAGAGACACCTTATGGGAAGCATACAATCTAATCAACTATAATCAACAACTCATTAAAACCAGCCTAAATGTAACAAACCAAAGCCTCATTACACACTTCAAAAGGTGGAGTCTGGAACCCAAATTCCTTGACTTCATCATTAAAATTAATCTTAATGCGCTTCCCATGAATTGGTTTCTTTATCACCGAAGAGGTTTTTCTAGCATTGACCCAATATGTGGTCTGTGTTCTCGTGAAGATGAAACCATAGATCATATTATACACCAGTGCCCAAGACTTAAAACACTGAAAGATATAATCATCATCAACTCCAACATAAGATCTGACATGATTTTCTCACTTGAAAACGCCATTCATAATGGAACTTTTGGAATAATAAGGTTTTCTACCTTTATCCTTTATGCCATATGGATAGTGAGATGCAAATCTCTCATGGAATTACCCCCGCCACAAATCATACATTGTTTTATCAAACGCTCAAAAAAATCAAGAAACGTGATCAGCTCCTTGCCTCCAGTAAAATCTTTAATGACACCTGGTCTTTAACTGGTCTATCCTTTTCCTGATTATCAACTCCCACCTACCCAGCATTATAAATTAGGCAAATTTAAAAGAAAATATTCATGTTTATATTAAAAATGCTAATACCATTAAACAAGTTCTTGGTTTCTCATATTCTATACAAAATTCTTCATTATACCCAACCACATTAAGTGTATAACAATTGCGTTCTCATAACATAACCAAGCCAGATGGCAAACCGAACATTAAATAATCATGTTTTTGTACAATTTATTTATTTATTTTTCTTTTATCAGAATGTAATCACTATTTATTGTTAATAAAATTTTTGTTGAAATGAAAAGATAATAAAATATTGCTATTAATGATAAAAATCTAAATGTCATTACATTTAATCACTTAAAAACATTATAATATCTATTTTATAGTAAAGAAACCTTTAAAAAGTTGCTAAAGAAAGTTTTGACACATTAACTTCATTTATGGATACAGAACTTCATCTGCACAATTTAGCAATTTTCTCTTTAATCACAATACTAAAAATGTAAAAAAAAAACATTGTGTGCTGCGATGCATGTGTTGCCCATGCTTATTTTAAGAGATTTTATTTTTACAAACATGAAGTACATACAGACTCTTGATTGCTGGAATAAATATTAGTTAGCAGTAAGTACAACTCACAGCCTTATGTATGCTTGATATTTTTGAAATAAGAATTATTTGTAATTTGAAAGATTTATTGTAGAATTGATTTTAGAAAAAAAAAAAGTCCAATATACCTGGTATGACTGCACAATTCAAATAACAATACAGTGCATTAATATTATAACAAGGGTAAAAGAGAAATGATTGCTCATCTATGCATAGTTTGTAACTTGAATTTTAATTCTAAAGTTCTTTATAACTATAAACTAATATACAATACATTCCTAATGATAATGACGATAATTATCATCACCTCATTACATTTGTCCCCCACATAGAAAAAAAAAAAAGCTTAAATGACAGAATTATTCATTTGCAATTATTTTTTTATGGAAACTTTATTAAATATATATATAATGAAAGAAAAAATGTCAATTAATGTAGGAAGATTTTTAGAATAAATTTAATGGCCCAATTTAGGCATGTATAATTTCAATTATTATATTCCTAAAATTATAATTAAATAATTATTGTTGTATAAAACTACTTTTAATTATTTATTGATACAATTATTATCAAAATGATATCCCTATGATATTTATTACATTTTAATATATTAATTTGCAAAAAAACTAAACAAAATAATATACACCTGGGTGGTTCCTCAGAAAACATGCGCAAACGAAATCGTGCAAAAATAGACGTAACTTATCTTGAAAAAGGGGGGATACAGACTGTGACTTTTCAAAACTCGCATAAAAGCAAAGCACCAACGTAAAATTTACTTTAAAATTCGTGCAAAAAAAAATAAGGAAATAAAATATGACTAATAAAAAATTTCAAGTTTGAAAAAAATTGATACAACACAAACTTTTTTTAACTATAATATTTAATTTTATTCAAACCAATATATTTTTATGCATAATTTACAGTAATTTATATTTTTTATACACGTTTTAATTATTATCGCTATTTGCCGGTAAACAGGTTCATTTGCAAACTGATAAAAATATCAGATTCTTCACAAGATGAAATACAACTAGCGCCAATGTCACTCTCATGTTGTGTTAATTAATGGTTTTCTGGTGACAACGTAATTAGTAATTAATCTAACAAGTAAAAATTAAATTCTTATTTTTGTCTTTAATTTTCAATTTTAATTGTGCCCACTACTATTACTCATCTTTTAAAAATAAACTTGCGGACACTAAATGATTAAGAATTGATTAAACGTTCTTTTTTAAAAAGCAAAATTAACACGCACAATGTTTGAACAAATTTACATTATAATCTTGTAAAATTTAATGTGTGTATACATAAAATGTGGAAATCATGATTTTAATTTCATTATTGCATAAAATCTTACTATTATAAAGCATTGAAAATATTGAAATTACTAAGTTGAAAGTCGAATTTCAATAATGTGCTATTACTTTCAATATAACGTGAGTGCGTGAAATTTATTATTTAAAGTAATAGCGCAATATCGGAGTTCGCCTTCCGTAACTTCAAAATCGTGTTAAATAAGCCCATGTAAAAAGAGACCCAGGTGTATATATATATTTTCTTTCAATATATATATATATATCTGTATGTATGTGCACATGTGATATAAATCAATAAAATTCAGGCATTATCTTATTTTGTTTTTCTTCATCAAATTTGCAAATATTTGAAAAAAAAATTATACAAAAAAAATATTTCATAAGTAATAAAAAAGATCTTCTAAATAAAATTTATCTATCTAGATCACAGATTCTTAGGAGTATTTGAAAGATTTCGATCTTCATAAAAAAAGTTATTAATAACAACTGATAGATACTTATATACATTCTTTTTATAATTAGATGTAGATTAATTTTAACTGCATCTTTTTTCGAGGTGTTGGAGCCACACCTGTGATGTCTAGAAATTAAATTTGCATTTTTCGCCCTCTGCTGAAAAAAATTGAGAAGCTTTTTTTTACAGCTTTAAAAGCCACGCATATTTATTTTCTAATATTTTAAACACAAAAAAATTCAAAAGATGGCAGGAAAATTGAATACGCAGGTCTTCAAAGTTTTTCAAGCTCCACTATGATGGATATTCTTTATATATTTCATGATCTCAAACATTGCAATATTATGAGTTTCTCAAGCTTCATGATGATGGGTGTCCTTTTATATATTTCACTATCTCAAACATTGCAATATTATTTTGAGAAACTATTACGATGGTCTAAAAACTTGAGGTTTTTGGAAAGTTTATGATTATATTTGTATCATAATTGTGTAATAATTATTAGAAATCAAAAATATATATTATTACATATTTCTTATTTACAGAAATGTTTTATTTTTAAATATAAAAGAATATATTCTTCTGAATATTGTTACTATAGAGATTATGGACACGGGAAATACAGCTGTCTAGAAATGGTGTCACATAGCAGATTATTATAATATTTAGTAGCGATATCATAAAAAAACATGAAAAAAATTTAAACTTTTAAAGCATAAATTGATAGAATTAGTAGTTGTTAAAAATAATTCATTCAGATTTTAAAAACAAACATCAAAGAAGATTTTGTTCATTTTGCAAATTGAATCGGCTCCATCTGAAATTTGATGATGCAACAGCATTTTGTTTTGATTAAAATCTGATTTTTAAAATAATTCCAAAAATGCAAATATGATTTTTAAAAAATTATTTAATTGCTAAACAAAAATATTGAATGAGGTCAAATTTATTATATTCTGATAAATAATAGTGGTTTAATATTAAAATAAAAGTTGAAATGTTAAATCTAGTGAGAACAAAGAAATCTGTCAGAATATTAGCGGAGTGTAGGGGCGTTAAAAATATTTAAATTGTTTATTGTTTTTTATTTTTTGGTAATATCCTTATTAACGTAATTATTTTTTATGGTATGTTAACTTATAGAACATTTAATATGTCTCCATTTTTTTTATGACGGATAATTTAGGTTATTGTAAAAATTATAACTTCAACAGATGCATAAAAGCTAAAAGAAAAAAAATGGTTAAAAATATATTTGTTGTTGAATAGTTTTACCTATTTCATTACATACAAAAAGCAGCATGATAGATTATACTTAATTTCATTTTACATAATATATGTATATATATCAAATTTATTAAGCGCAAACAGATAACATTGTAATAACGTGAAAGCTAAAACCTTCAACAGATACGCTTTAAACATGCTTATGTGACAGCCAATCAGATGTAATAATGACAGCACATGGACCTCTCAATTCTCAAACACAAGTCAGAACTAGGTCCCATCTTTTTCTTATAGTTCTGACTTGTGTTTGAGAATTGAGAGGTCCATGTGCTGTCATTATTACATCTGATTGGCTGTCACATAAGCATGTATCTGTTGAAGGTTTTAGCTTTCAGGTTATAATATATATATATGTAACTATAAAATACACAAGTCATTGGACACACACACATATATATATATATATGTAAATTGTAGCTTAAAGGATAAGCAGACTGCCTATTTTTTATTAACTTTTATTAATGTAGAGTGCTGTTTATTCACAGCAAATGGAAACAGTTTACTTCCACTTAATTTACATATATGTCCATTAATCTATAGATATCCACTACTTACATTTATAAAAAGTAACTGGAGTTAATATTACAGATCATTAAAAATGAAAGCCTTTTAATATATATATATATATATCTTGACTTCAGAAAGAATTAAACTATATTTAAAATCTGGCTAATATAAAAATACCATGCTCTATTTTCAGCATCATTAATGAATGTTAACTTAAATACCACTCTTGCTTAGAGGACTGCCTATCCTCTATTAACATTTATAGAAGTAAAGGGCAGTTTATTCATAGTGTATGAAAGTGTAGTTTACTTAAGTTTGAATCTCAATAATATATATTGTAACGAGCACAGACGTTCGTTACATTGTTTTTTGTTTTTGTTTTAAATTTTGATTCCGGTCGTTAGCCCATGTCACTAGCTCAGTGGAATAGCAGAGATTTAATAAGATAATCTAAGAGTGTATATAAAAAAAAGAATAAAATAAGCCACTGCCAGTAATTAACATACAAAAATTTATTTACACACATATATATATATATAAGATTTAAAATTGTTTTAGTATTAGTTTTACATTTTAACATTTAACATTATTTTTAACTTTACCTTAGATTCTAATTTACATTTTAATTTCTATTATATTATAAGTTTACATTTTAATTAATTTAGGGTAGAGTATGAATAGACTACGTAGATTTGCATTTGAAAATAAAATATATCCCTATTTAATCCTTAGGCTAAAATTCGCAGTCAAACTGGCCTCAATCCATCTGATACATCGATGTATTCAATGTAATACGGAATACGACAGCACCAAAAAGATTAAGAGAGGGCATTGACCCTCATCAGATAGGAATATGACATCTATCTAACGAGAAGAACAATAAAAAAAATTCCATAGAAAGGAACTGCGTTCTTCATCTTATAATTCCTTCCATAGGCAAACGGGTGAGTGCGGCGTAAATATAAACGATTCTGCCAGTAGCGAATCTCCGACTACATCTACTAACTACATCAATATATCCAATCCATTGACCCAATCTAACAACGACATAAATAACCTAAGATTACCCTCCCCTAATATAACTTTACAAATCTATACAGCCATTCACGCCCGACTTAAGTTTAACATTTATATAATTAATTTAACGAAAACAAAATCATGATAAAACTTAAAGAACAAAAAATAAATAAATAAATGGAAATGATTTTAAATATATATATATAAAAGAAATACATCAAATAACATTATTAATAAATTAAGTTGGTCAGATAGGATAATATTGCAATCATTTAACTCTGGAAAGTTTAATTTAATGTTCATTATTTATAAAGTTCTTACGGTTTAAAACAGTTCAACTGTATCTGTTGCTTGCCATGAACCCACGCTGTCCTGAAATTGGTATTCTGTTGGCCGATTTATTTATCCATCCGGAGGTTTTTTGCTTTAACTGGTCCTCAATGTAGAAAAATGATAGTTCATTTCTTTTTCTTTCTTAGCAAAGCTGAAGGGATTGAATCGTGCGTCTTTTTTCAATCCCTTCTCCTTCACTTCCGCACTAACACATATCTCTCACATCGTAATAAATTAATAACTCTAATAATTTTCAACCTTGTCCTTTTATATTCATTTGAAGGATTGCATTTACATTACGTCATCGATGTGATGATCCTTTTCGTTGAGGTCCGATTTCCCAATGGATTTATTTCATTTGCTAAAAGTTTCTATTGTTTTCCTATCTGACTGATGTTTTTACATTTAAATGCCCAAGGCTGGTTTACATTTGACTAATTAAATTTATCATTTCCATTTCTGATTAATTAACCTGTTTTCCAAATCAAAGATATATTTAAAGATAAATTTAAAGATATAATTTTATCTCCAAATCTTTTTAAAATTTAGTTTTAAAATGCATTTTCTTTAATAAAGTTTTATTTTAATAATTTTTCATTATCTGTGCGATTTAATATATACGAGTTTAAGATGATATTTAAATTCAATTTTTAATTCTTAAAGAAAATTTTTAAATGCGAACTTTTTAATTTACTTTCATGTTTAATAAAAAAAAAAAAAACAATGTAACGAACGTCTGTGCTCGTTACATATCAGTAAAGTTGCTTAAAAAAAAAATGATCAAAAAAAAAATTTTTATTTTAGGGTTAGTAATTACCGTACACGATTGACGAAGACATTTACAAAACATCCGGTTAATAATTTTACAAAAAGATTATATACAAAAAGAAAAATGTTTACTATCGCTTACCTAAGGACCATTTACGTTTACACCTCTCCCCACAAGAGTTCTATTTTATTTTATACATTTTATTTTTACACACGGCATGACAAGCAAGTTATTTTATAAATTATTTATTTAAGAAGGTTGCATTGAAGTAAATATATTTTGAAAGATAATGGATTTATACGTGTATATTTGCAGCACAATTATAAATACCACCAACTTATTTATGACTGATTAAAATGCTTAAATAGGATTACACTGAAGTAAATTCCCAACGGTACTCTCCGTAAGGTACCACATTTCGATCATAAACTTACGTGGCTGTGCGCACCTATACACATAAAAGCATAATATATATCAACAAAAAAAAACATATCAATTGCAACCTTTTGACTTTCTTTTTAACAAAATACAGTTTAAAATTATTTATACTTTCTCGTGTTTAATATATGTGCTATTTCTTTTACTGGCAGAGCTTTTATAAGATTTAAAGTATACGACTTTATGTAAACAGATAAAAATGTTTCATTTTGAGAAGAATTTGTTCAGGGTATACGTGGTTTATTAAATATCGGCCCAAGTTGGGAAAGCCAGTTGTAACGATCCGGAGAAGGTGACTTAACGTAAACTGCACTACAGGGCGCCATCTAGGCATTTGAATCTAGAAAAATTTATAAAGTAGGCGGATATGTCAGTAAAAAAAAAAAAAAATTTTTTTTTTTTTTTTTTAAATTTTGATTCCGGTCGTTAGCCCACGTCACTAGCTCAGTGGAATAGCAGAGATTTAATAAGATAATCTAAGAGTGTATATAAAAAAAAGAATAAAATAAGCCACTGCCAGTAATTAACATACAAAAATTTATTTACGCACATATATATATATAAGATTTAAAATTGTTTTAGTATTAGTTTTACATTTTAACATTTAACATTATTTTTAACTTTACCTTAGATTCTAATTTACATTTTAATTTCTATTATATTATAAGTTTACATTTTAATTAATTTAGGGTAGAGTATGAATAGACTACGTAGATTTGCATTTGAAAATAAAATATTATATCCCTATTTAACCTTAGGCTAAAATTCGCAGTCAAACTGGCCTCAATCCATCTGATACATCGATCAATGTAATACGGAATACGACAGCACCAAAAAGATTAAGAGAGGGCATTGACCCTCATCAGATAGGAATATGACATCTATCTAACGAGAAGAACAATAAAAAAAAACTCCATAGAAAGGAACTGCGTTCTCCGTCTTATAATTCCTTCCATAGGCAAACGGGTGAGTGCGGCGTAAATATAAACGATTCTGCCAGTAGCGAATCTCCGACTACATCTACTAACTACATCAATATATCCAATCCATTGACCCAATCTAACAATGACATAAATAACCTAAGATTACCCTCCCCTAATATAACTTTACAAATCTATACAGCCATTCACGCCCGACTTAAGTTTAACATTTATATAATTAATTTAACGAAAACAAAATCATGATAAAACTTAAAGAACAAAAAATAAATAAATAAATGGAAATGATTTTAAATATATATATATATAAAAGAAATACATCAAATAACATTATTAATAAATTAAGTTGGTCAGATAGGATAATATTGCAATCATTTAACTCTGGAAAGTTTAATTTAATGTTCATTATTTATAAAGTTCTTACGGTTTAAAACAGTTCAACTGTATCCGTTGCTTGCCATGAACGTGAATTCCCACGCTGTCCTAAAATTGGTATTCTGTTGGCCGATTTATTTATCCATCCGGAGGTTTTTTGCTTTAACTGGTCCTCAATGTAGAAAAACGATAGTTCATTTCTTTTTCTTTCTTAGCAAAGCTGAAGGGATTGAATCGTGCGTCTTTTTTCAATCCCTTCTCCTTCACTTCCGCACTAACACATATCTCTCACATCGTAATAAATCAATAACTCTAATAATTTTCAACCTTGTCCTTTTACATTCATTTGAAGGATTGCATTTACATTACGTCATCGATGTGATGATCCTTTTCGTTGAGGTCCGATTTCCCAATGGATTTATTTCATTTGCTAAAAGTTTCTATTGTTTTCCTATCTGACTGATGTTTTTACATTTAAATGCCCAAGGCTGGTTTACATTTGACTAATTAAATTTATCATTTCCATTTCTGATTAATTAACCTGTATTCCAAATCAAAGATATATTTAAAGATAAATTTAAAGATATAATTTTATCTCCAAATCTTTTTAAAATTTAGTTTTAAAATACTTTTTCTTTAATAAAGTTTTATTTTAATAATTTTTCCTTATCTGTGCGATTTAATATATACGAGTTTAAGATGATATTTAAATTCAATTTTTAATTCTTAAAGAAAATTTTTAAATGTGAACTTTTTAATTTACATTCATGTTTAATAAAAAAAAAAAACAATGTAACGAACGTCTGTGCTCGTTACAATATAAATACATGATTCAGTGCTGATTTAGAGTGTTCTCACTGCCATCAAATAATCCACATAGGGTTGCTTTGAAAATGGTGGTGAGCGCATTCTACATATTAAATGTTTATAATTTCTAAAATACGAATATTATTACAATAATGATGGTGCAAAGTGCTGAAGTATGCAGGCAAGGGGAAGAATGTTTTTGATAATACGAAGTATCATCCAAAAGATGCAAAAGTCTAATCAAACAGAGCTTATAATTTTCAAATCCTAAAAGATTATAACTTCTAAAATACAAATTATATTATAATATATGCCCATAAACACATATTGAAATAACATAAAATTGATCAAACCAAGTTTATAATTTTGAAATACTAAAAACTTCTAAAATACACATTTTATTGCAATATAGGTCTACAATCACATGTTGAAATAATATAAATATTAAATAAATATAGAAACAACTGCCAAAGCATATCAATTCTATAATTAGTAATAAATCACATTTTATCTTAACATTAGTCGAAAAAATAACTGTCTAAAGTAAAGAACATTAATTTTACAATTAATAAAAAATTAATAAATCAGATTTTTTTTTTTACCAAAGTGTTATGTGCTTAATTTCTCATATGTCATTATTAGCTGATGGATGGATAAAAAGAATCTAAATGAGAGATTTATTCATTAAATTTCTCAAAGAAAGATGATAATGCTACCTACTAATGATGAAACGGTTAATGTTTACCTTATTTAAAATCCAATACCTGTTTTACATTTGAAATAATCAAATAATTAATTTTAATACAAATTTATTGATTATTTCAAATAAGATAAACACTAATTTTTTCACCGTTGGTAGATAGCATTATCATCTTTTGAGAAATTTAATGACTAAATCTTTCCCATTTAGATTCTTTTTAGCCATCCGTCAGCAAAGAACCACATGTAAAAAATTAAGGCCACAACATTACTTGCTTTCTTAAGAAAAAATCTGATTTATTAATTTTTTATTAATTGTAAAATTAATATTCTGTACTTTAGATAATTATTTTTTCCACTAATGTTAAGATAAAATGTGATTACTAATTCTAGAATTAATATGCTTTGGCAGTTGTTTGTACATTTATTCAATATTTATATTATTTCAACATGTGGTTATAGGCCTATGTTGTAATAAAATTCGTATTTTAGAAGCTTTTAATATTTCAAAATTATAAGCTTGGTTTGATCAGTTTTATGTTTATTAAACATGTGTTTTTTAATTAATACATGTGTCCATTATTATTTTTTCCTTATTTTTTCTGTTTAAGTATTTTAAATTCATATTTTAGAAATTATAAGCTTTTAGTATTTCAAAATTTATTCATTACTCCCATTTTTTATATTTTTTATATTTTAGTCATGTGATTTGATCAAGCATTGTTATACAAAATTTGTGCTTTAATTTTTTAATTATTGATGTTAATTGTGATTTTGTAATGGATGGTCATATCATGACCATGTGTGGATTGTTTGATGTCATTTATCGCTTGGATATGTCAGCAATAGTTTTGGGCAGTCTTTAGATTTCGAAATGGCCATGAGCACACTCTAAATAGGTATCTATGATTCTTCTATTATTAAGAGGGAAAAAGTTCCATTCTTTTACCTTTGTCAGAAGTCTTACTTCACTCAGAATCATGATTATTTCAGTAATTTATAACATTAGCAAATTTTACTATATCAAGAATTTCTTCAATAAACAAATTATGTTCTATCAAATTACTTATATTTATCCCAATTGCAAAAAAATAAATAAAATATTACTAAATTTCAGAAAGACAATATGATTTACAAATGAAACTTTTATTTCTTTGTAAACACTCATTTTGTTTAATAAATAATGTCTACTAAAAGAGCAAATTAAATAAAATTTCAAATAATTTTATAATTAAATAAAATATTAACCTTTTATTGTAAATAAAAATAAATATCTAAGTAATAAATATAGCATTCATAAAATAATAATTTAACAATTAGAGTAAAATTTAAAGTTTTCTTAATTTTTAATCAGTTTTCATCATATTGATGTATTTAAATATATATGGATAAATAGATGTTAATACATATCCACACATACTTAAAGACGCAAAGCGACATGAGCATTAAAATAAAATATTACAAAAAGCACTTATTCCTTATTAATAATTTTCATTATAACATCCCAATATACTTATTATTTTGAGCGGCAGTGAAATGCTTTATGACACTTTGAAGTTACATTAACTATGTCATAACTTTTGCATAAATAATTTAATACTCATCTATTTCATTTTAGGTTTTAAATAAACTAGCATAAGGTTCCTAATATAGAAAATGCTTATTAACAAAATTAGTCCTAAAATACATTTGTTTAATGTAGCAAATTTTAACTTAGCACTCAGTTTTAGGATAATTAACACAGCCTACAACTTCCCTACTGAGATTTTGATGCCAGCCCCCACAGAGAAGCTTCGTGATCTCTTTCATTCTTTAACAGAACATTTATGCCGAGGAGAGTTATTTTATTTAAGAGGTTGTAACTGATGACACACATAAAATTAATATAACTTATATTGTGTAGTATATACAGTCTTAAAAATGAAATTTTCTCATTAACAAATGAAAACATTTGTGCAAATGTGTGAAATGGAAAACTTATTCAAATAAATTCAACCCAAAAAAAAGAAAAATAAATTACATTTAATTTAGATTTATAAATCAGAAAGTAATAATTTGAAAGTTCAATATATTGAAACGGGTCACTGGTTTTACTTCCGTTTTTACATATATACAATACTTTATAAGAATGTATGAGGATTTAAACCATAGGGTTAATGGGTGTTAGGAATAACAACATACTTTTTAAATTTAATACCATAATTAATGATGATCAGCTGGTGCAATCAACTATAATTCCTGATCATTCCTATCACCATATCTAAATACAGAGAGGGTTTATCCCTTGCCGACTATAGATATTTATTTATCTAAAACATATCAGCCATTGTGCAGATTACATCCATCTCTAAAATAAGAAATATCTATAAATCAGATTCAAATCCTTCCTTAACTTCTTAGATGTTAGCCCCTCCGTTTACCTACCACTAGCTCTAATGAAAAACCTGGCAATGCAACAACGGTATGTGTACCTATATTTAACCAGGTTTGGAATGATAGAGAGAAAAATGGACAACTAGACTTAATTTAAATATAATAAAACAAAATTTATTTACAATATTTACACTCCTTATATGATACTTAAAAATAAAACCACTGCACAAAATTGATTATCCTACGAGCTCTGATATGATTGCATTCAATATAAGACAATCATATAATTATTATTATTTAACTATAATATAAATAAGGATTGGCAAAATATAAATCATTCGATAACAAATATATATATATAAGTTATAGTAAATATTAAGTATTAATAATTGACTGAAAAATTAATTCTAAATTCTATTTGCTATAGTGATTGTAAAAAAAAATTACATTAAGAAAAAATAAATAAATACACATTTAAAGGGAAAATAAAATGCCAAAATTATTTAGATTATTAATATTAAATTTAATACACCTGGGTCTCTTTTTACGCGGACTTATTTAACACGATTTTGAAGTTGCGCAATTCGTGTTTCACCGGAAGTCGAACTCCGATATTGCGCTATTACTTTAAATAATAAATTTCGCGCTCTTACGTTATATTGAAAGTAATAGCACATTATTGGAATTCAACTTTCAACTTAGTAATTTCAATATTTTCAGTGCTTTATAATAGTAAGATTTTATGCAATAATGAAATTAAAATCATGATTTCCACATTTTATGTATACACACATTAAATTTTACAAGATTATAATGTAAATTTGTTCAAACATTGAGTGTATTAATTCTCCATTTTAAATCACATTCTGTTTTTGCTTTTTAAAAAAGAACGTAATCAATTATTAATCATTTAGTGTCCACAAGTTTATTTTTAAAAGATCAGTAATAGCAGTGGGCACAATTAAATTTGACAATTAAAAATTAAAATCTGATTTTTAATTGTAATTAACAATTTAAAAATTACTTACACGACTTGAAATAATGTGAGGTGAAATTTGATTTTTAAACGGAATTGAAAATTAAAGACAAAAATAAGAATTTAATTTTTAGTTGTTAGTTTTAATTAAATTTTTCTCAGCAGTTGTGAATAAATGTCTTTTTATTATCATAAGTCTAAGTTCATAAACAATTAATAAAATCATTGTCTCAAAGATTAATTACTAATTACGTTGACAACAGAAAAACATTAACACAACATGAGAGTGCAAACGAACGTGTGTTTTGGCAAATAGCGATAATAATTAAAACGTGTATAAAAAAATGTAAATTACCGTACTGTAAATTATGCATAAAAATATAGTATTTTGAATAAAATTAAATATTATAGTTAAAAAAAGTTTGTCTTGTATCAATTTTTTTCAAATTTGAAATTCTTTATTAGTCATATTTTATTTCCTTATTTTTTTTTTTGCGTGAATTTTAAAGTAATTTTACGTTGGTGCTTTGCTTTTACGCGAATTTTGAAAAATCACAGATCGCATCCCCCCTTTTTCAATGTAAGTTACATCTATTTTTGCGCGATTTCGTTTGCGTGTGTTTTCTGAGGAACCTATCTATCGCGTAAAATGAGACCCAAGTGTATTTGCTGTAAATATTATTATTATCAGTTTTTCTTCTGTAAAGGTTTTTTATTTTAAGAAATGATTTATCTTACCGTAGCATTAGAATTCTGATTTTATACTTTACTAAAAATATGGGTTCCAATCTTTTGAAAAAATTGATCTGTAAGACAGTTTAAGACTTCATTTGATGTAGTTCTCTTGACTTATTATCCAGAAAAATAATGGTACTGGATTATGAGCTCATCATGAATAGATTGATAAAAATCATGTGAAAAATAACAGATAATACAACTTCTAGGTCCTCAATGGTTTTGTATGTTGGAAAAACACACTTCTAAAATTGGCATCTTCATGAAATCACATAATTCCAGGTTTAGTTGAATAGCGGACTAATCACATTTTCTCCCACTCTATCGTATTGCATGGTTCCCTATATTAGCTGGGTCAAAATTCACAAATTAGCTGTTGTTTTAATCAGTTTAATTCTCTGGGATGCTGTCAAACATAGTTCTTGCCTTGTAATGATCAAAAGTCCTTAATTATGATGGTATTATAACATTCTTAAAGCAAGAAACATTTCCCCCAAAGCTTTCTTTCTAAGCACCAAAATTAAAAGAAAAAATTGCTCTCTCTCAGACTTTTTTTTCTATGAACCACTGCATTTCAGATTACACATAATAAAGCAGGAACTTTTATTTATTATTACAGTTAAATTTAAACAAACAAAAAAAATATATATTCTTTTTCTTATAACAAATATATATATATCTTACTATTTATAAATAAAAATGAAAGAAATAAATAGCTTGCGACCTTAAAAAAAAAATCCGATTTGGGTACTGTTGTTTATATTATTTCTTTCCTTCTTTCTTTTTAATATATCTATGTTAGTGTGTGGGTGAAAAGCTTGTAAGGTCAGGCTAGCTTTATTTCAAAGATAGGTCTGAACTTACTTAAACATGACTTCTTTTTATTCCTTTACATGAGAAGTACATTAATACAAATTAAAAATATTAATTTAAAATAAATGTCAGTAAAAAACATTAAGAAATTTGTTTAGCTGGACATATCGAAAAGTAGCATAATTTACAATGGGAATATTTTCTCCACAGTATTTGATTCCAATACATACTACAAATAGTACCGAACACTATATCGGCACACACACACATATATATACAGAGTGTAAAAACACATGAATACATTTTAAAAAAGAAATTACATGCGCATATTCATTAATAATACATCTAAAATAAAAATTATGTACTAAGTTAACATAAAAAAAAAAAGGATACTATATGACATTGCCAAGTTTTAATTATACATGCATTGACTAATGATACTTTAAATATATATATATACAAATCAATTAAGATATAAACAAAAATAATTAAGAAAAAAACGTTCTAGAGTAGAATAGTACACTATTTATAACACTAATCTTGAGATTATACTTTTAAAAATATCTAAATATATTGACTACGGTAAAGATAAAAATGACATTACTAACCCTTTTTATTTTTCTTCTTGCAATGATAAAATCATTAAAATAGAAAATAAAGAAACTCCATTATGCTGTTTTTTTTTTTACTTAAATTATAAAAATTATATATTAATAATTATACACTAAAAGCTTTTGTCACTCTTAGCAAATGTTAAATTTCTAATTTCTAAATGATATCAAATTACTATCTTTAATTTAGAGCACAGATTTCTTGTCCACATAAAAGCAGCCATTACGACATTTTACAATTGCAGAGCATACTGGTTGCAATGTAAACTACAAAATAAAAATTTAATTTTTGACAAGTTTCTAATTCTTTTAATCATACAATGAAGCTATATGTCGTATTAATATACACTTCTTCAATTATATGCTATGCCCCAGTCACTAATGTGAATAAACAAAAAAAATAAAAAATTTATAAGCTTAATAAATTTTACAATGCAGCAGGTATCATTCTTTTGTTTCAGAATTCAGTGATCGCAATTATTAAATTTTTTTTTTTTTCAACTTACATTGAAAGTATATACATTCAATCTTTACTTTTTTAGTCTTTTCAAATGTTGACATGGTACAGTTTTGTGTAATAAATTGTTTCTAAACATAAGGCAAATTTTTTTACAAAATCCATAAAGTATCTTTCTTAAACAGTAAAATGAAAGTTATTGATTTAATAGTTGGAGGGGAAAAAAGTAAAATATTCTTGTATTGCATCAGAAGGCTTAAAGTTTCAAGAATTTACTCAACAATCTGAACTGTATAGATTCCAAAGTCAATATGGACTTAAAAGTATCAAAATAACTTGAGAATTTTTGCTGCTAACATGATATTCTTTAAATTTAAATTATTGTTTCTTAATAATTTAAACGGATATGTTATTTCCTTTATTTGTTAATTTTTTTAATAAATTCAAGATAGTGTTTTTTGTACAAAAAAAAAAAAAAGATACAACAGAATCTGCTATCTATTCTGAATAAATATGAAAAATTAAAATAAATTTTCCCAACCTTAGCTTGTTCAAATATAATTTTATGATCTTTGTTTTGGCATTATTAATCCTTGAAAGAAATACTGTCCATAAGGTCATGTTTAAGCAGGCTAATATTTTCTTTTTTGAAAAAAAAAAAAAAGACAAAAATTAAAAAATCTTTTTTAATAAACATTTATGATTCTGAAGCTATTAACTTATTTAAATTTTTTTCATACTAATTTTTCAATGTAGAAAATATAACTTAACATTCCTTAGTTTTAATTCAATCTCTTGCAGCTATCATTAGCATTATTTTGCCAATTTTACATTTATTTTATAGTAAAAACTGTACTGCATAATACGGTCATGTTTACACTTTTTTAGAACTAAATTTATTAAAACTTAAAGCTATATAAAACAAGCCAATACACTACCTATAGCTGCATTGATTGTTAGTTTTTTGTTTTCTCTGCACAAGAGCTTGTGATTACTTTTGAAAATACTATTTCTTTGTTTTGATACCAAAAGAAAAAAGTATATTTTTGGTACTTTGTTTACATATTAGTCTTTTTTTTCACAATAAATTTGTGTAATGTTTATTATTTTAGAAAAAAAATTTAAAATTTATTAGAAAATATTGATTTTTTTAGAAGAAAGCTAGTCGAAAAAAATAAATACCAAATAGTTGCAACAAGTAACCGGCTGAAAATAATACTTTTATGTTGACTACAACACACTAGTTTTTCAATTATAAATAAAATTTTAAATTTTAAAAAGAATTTCATCAGCTTTAATTAATCTGATCAATAATTAATTTGCATTTTAAGAACTTAGTTAAAACAAATATATTTTTATTGCTGAAAAGTTGTAATTGACCAACAACAATTGAAAATTTAATTGGATAAGTCTATATATAGAGATTCTTAAAAATTAAATGAACAGCTAAAAAATTAAAGGTGAGTTGAAATGTAAATTGGAATTATTAAGGCAAGATAAGATAGTATATATTTGTTTTGTGTTATTTTGCTGTTGAGAAGTTGGAAAACATTGATCATGGAGTGGTACTTGAATTTTGACTAATGGTTGAATTGTAAAAGGGTAGGCTTAGTGTAAAAGTATGTATTTATTACACTGGAAAGGCAATAAAATATTGCCAAATGATATTTATGTACATGAAATAATAAAATTATTGGTTATTGTATAACCTTTTTTGATTTTATTTATTTATTCATCTATAAATAAATTAGGTCAGAGATTAAATAAGTGTCTCCTAATTTGATATTACTATTTATATTATTGTGAGCATGCTTCAATAATTTTTTTTCTGAGATGAATCCTATAAGATAACTTAAAAAAAAAAAAACCTTTTATTAACCCAAACTGCATTTCAATATTTTTCCATTCTTACCCCATGAATTAATAGTCAACATTTTATTTTGATAATCAGAACCTTAATTCATTAATATAAATGTATAAGTTGTCTTGATTTATTAGAAATATAGGTACTTACATACTCGATCTGCTACACCTTTTCACATTCCTATCAGTCTGCCGATAACTTTCTAATCTTGCGATGTCAATAAATAACATGTACATCAGAAGTTCTGACAAACTTAAGTGATAAATTTGTCAAAGCAGACCACATGTACATGCAATCTCATGACATTTTAGCAAGATTTAGAAAGTTATCAGCAGACCGATATATATGTAAAAAGGTATAGCAGCTGTAAAATGAACCCGAAAAAGTACATTTTAACAATACAAAAAGTATAGATTTGTACACAAAAATAATAAAAACACATTATGATACTAAATAAAAACAGGTAGTTGTGAGTTTTTAAAATGGCACTTTGTACAGTCACAGCCATTCTTTCCTGTACAAGGTAAGGCATTCTGCTAATTGAAAACACAGCTAGCAATTCCCAAATTTTACTTAAAATTAAAAAATACTCATACATTAAGTTTTGCATGAAATTACAAAATGGACACTAAAACAAAATTATCAAAAAATAATAATATATAAGCAAAATTAAAAAAAAGATACTACATCTACTCAATCACTTAAAATCAAAACAATCTTACCATGTATATATTACAGGATTGTCATGATGCAATAATTATTTGACTGTTTGCAGAAGTTTTCTAAATTTTTTTACTTCATTTTAAGTGAATCAATGGAGACTTAAACAACATGTGTTTACATGATATAACACCTGCATGGGATCTTGAATGAGAAATGTTAATAACTAAATGTATTTTCTTAAAAAAAAAAATTAGTACACTTTTATTAAAACATAAAATAAGATTACTAAATTTTTGTTCAAATGGAATCAATGTGGTAAAGTGATTTTTTTTATGTCATCCATAATGCAAGGAAAAACATCACTTTCTTTGTGTTGTGCAGTCTCTGCGACATAAATTTGGACAACTATGAATCTAGGTGCTGGTGTGCTCCTCAGAGTTGTTTATTACACCAGTTCATTGAAACCAAAGTCTTTCAATATTCTAAGTATGAACACTGGTTTCTGAATTCATAACGTTATATTTACAAATGTTCATAGCAGATCATTTTTAAAAATTTTCCAAGAGTCAGTGTAAAATATCAAACCCTCTTCAACATTTTGTTTGATGGCTTCTACCAGAGTTGCTGCTCTTCTATTGTCAATTGCTACAATAAAACACTCATTGGTCACCCTGTACAAACCATCAAACATCCACTGTTCTGGAAGTATTAGTTCAGCTTGATTTTTTTCTTTTGATGAAAAAGGTTCTTGTCAATTTTCAATGACTTTATTAGGATGTCCAATTTTACATTTTTCTCAGCCTAACATGGCAGTGCCACAAACTTCACACATATAGTTATTCATCTATTATTGTTTTGTCCGATAAATCAAGCTGTGATTACTCCCATTCTATCGATGTTAATTTGCAAGCCCAGCTGTAAATGAAATAAATGTAGCACCATCAGAAATGTAATTTTCGAACCCTCCATCAACATTTCCTGATGAAGGCCTACTTTCTTATTACAACCTTGATGTTACAACACCATTGTTTGTCCAAAGTGTGTACGTAAAGGACCATAGCACAAGCATTGGGGCACACTTTTTCAGATGGCAGGATCCTTTTTCTTGAAAGTAGTGGACCACATTGATCTCATTAGTGGGTAAATCACAACTTTTTATCATTTTCTAATTGTAACAAAAAATAAAAAAGATGGTGTATGAATCAGAAAATGGAAAAGTAAATCAAAATGAAAACTACAAGTATTTACTCAAAATCAAAAATACTATGACTGTATAATACTATAAATCTGAAAAAGGTACATGTATTTGCTGTAACAAAAAAAAGTATGTTGTATGAATCACTTCATGTATTTCCTTGCTTAAGATCAAAAATACCACATGTACAATGGGAAATCTAAAAAAAGGCACTTGAGAACACTAGGAAATAAAAAAAAAACACACACACTTTAGAGCACTTGTCCCAATAAAATCTGGACAATAAATGATGTGTCTAATAATCAGAAACTAATCAAAATTTTGCAAATGTAAATTTATCACTTAAATTTGTCAGAAATTAACATGGAGATGTTATTTGATGAGATCACAAGGTTAGACATTTATTACGGCTATGAAAAGGCAAAGAAAATCTAATACGTAAGTACTGAAATATAAATTTACAAACCGAAAAAACATATTTGAACTTTCAAAATATAGAGGGGGGGGGAACTAAAATACAGATAAAGAACAGTTAGGTTTTTCTTACTGACTGATTATCCTAATGCCTCTTTGTTGACTGAATTTCATTTTTTAAATATGAGCAAATAATTACGAAGTCATCATAAAGCTATGAAATTCCATTATAAAATTTAAAACTGCACTTATAATTATTAAAGTACCACAAAAGTAGAGCACTCTAGTGTTTGATAGAGTGTAACAATCATAGTTTCTTTTAAAATGAAACATACTTTTTAAAAAATCTAAATATAAACACGAATATATTTCTTTTTTAATTATTACTATAAAAATAATTTGTAAAAATAATCATAAATATTTAAATAAACAATGAAAATATACAATTCTTTTGCTCATCACTGACAACAATCAAAGCAGAGATTATAATTTTATTTATATGTCCAAGATCAAAGAATTAACTAATCAGTACTCTTCTAGGCTTTTATCAATTCATTTATAGTTTCCCAATGGACTAATGACATCTTTAGATTTTTTTGAGAACTAATAAATCAATACTTACTTAGTTTCCAATTTTTACTATCAAATGAACATAAAACTGGCAAAGTAGTATTAAAGATAAACAAATGAGAGTGACTTTAAGCAGAAACACAGTGCCATCATATTAATCCATAACAACATACTGTTGAGATTCAATTCATTAACAGTTTGGACCATGAATATATATTGCTGGTTAAGCATAAAATATGTATATTGGTGATTATTTATCTTTTCGACATATATGTGTTCAAGTGTATCAGTGATATGAGATAGAGGGTAGAGCGGTGGGCCGTGTAAATGTCTGTGCTCATATACCCTATATATTACAATTAGAAGTGAAAATATAATGAAATGCTTATCAAAGATTATATTATGGGAAGGAATTACTCCAATAAGTCACAATATAGATGTTAATAATTAGAACTATTTTACAATCAGTTGGGAAATTTTAAGTGTCTTGAATAATTTAATATAAATTTGCTTTTTAATTGAACTTAAATGAATTGTCTTTATTTTATTCTATGATTTCTTTAAGACCTTTTTCAAATAGAAAATACTAACTAATATTAGCTGTATTTTTATATTGGACTATTTCCATCATCTAATATGTGTGATGAATGTCTTTAGAAAAGTTTAATTTTAGTTAAATATGCCAAATGCATTCAACTGTTAGTAATATCACAGCAAACAGTTTAGTATATGCACCAACTGTTAGTAATATCACAGCAAACAGGTTAGTATATGCACTAACTGTTAGTAATATCACAGCAAACAGGTTAGTATATGCACCAACTGTTAGTAATATCACAGCAAACAGGTTAGTATATGCACTAACTGTTAGTAATATCACAGCAAACAGGTTAGTATATACACAATGTTTCAAGAGGTATTTTTCTCCCCTCTTCTTCAGGTGTTGCTGGCCTGACCAGTGACAGTACTAGAATGAGATTTGAACCTGGGTCCTTAGAATCTTGGTAATTAAATTTTAAGGTAACGCTCTAACCAACTGAGCTTTGGCTGGATGGCTGTTGGTTAGAGCATTACCTTAAAATTCAATTACCAAGATTCTAAGGACCCAGGTTCGAATCCCATGCTAATACTGTCACTGATCAGCCCAGCAACACCTGAAGAAGAGGGGAGAAAAATACCTCTCGAAACACTGTGCATATACTAACCTGTTTGCTGTGATATTACTAACAGTTGAATGCATTTGGAATATTTAACTAAAATTAAACTTTTCTAAAGACATTCATCACACATATTAGATGATGGAAATAGTCCAATATAAAAATACAGCTAGAACATCATCATCACAAACCTTCAGAAAAACACTAACTAATATTGTTTATATCTTATGAGATTACATTAAAGTTATCAGAATCTAACACAAAGCTAAGAACATAGATAAACGGATAGTTAAAATATAATAATAATGCAATATATATATATATTTACAACAGAAAAACTTCATTCTATTAAATATTTATAATTTTAAAAGAATCCATATTTTCAATTACATAAAAAAAAATATATTTTAAAATTTGTTAGTGCAGTCTAAATAACATGATCAAAGCATTTACCAATGTGACATATAAGCACATATACACACGTGCATATAAGCACATATACACACGTGCATATACACTGAAGCAAATAAACAAATACAAATCTTAAATAAATCAGCTATAAATATTTATAACTGGATTTTTATTGATTTTTGGCTCTTAAAGTTTACAAAATAGTTTTCTAAAAGTGAAAAGTTAAAACAAATTCAGTTAAATTTGACAGTAAACTGCTCAAAAATGATTAAGTATTATCATTTGAGGATAATACGTTGTTTACAGAAACGTCAATCTCCATTCAAGTAGATAACTTAGCCTACACCGTAAAAACTTACAATTTATTGAATATATTTACTATAATTATTGAACAACTTTTTATAATAAGCATTATATTGTAGCTTTTTTTTTTTCAATACCTTACAGTTAAGTTTTCTATAATATCTAAAATAATTTTAAAGCGCATTTAAATTTTAATACGAGTAGTAAACTTTTTGGTAATTATAAATTTAATCTACCTTTACAACAATTAAAATGTATGGCATTTGCAAAATAAAATAGCCTACCTTCATTAACCATTCTCTTAGAACTAATAAAAATTAGAAATGTTTTTTTTTAAACAAGATAAAACTAATTGAATTATCACACATTTCTAAGCAACATCACATCTAGTGATTTTAATGACTTTTAATTACATTATAAATTTATATAAGCCGAGTTCTGAATGAGCAGACAAAATATAGTCAGACAGGGTCTTAATTCAATTTGGATTCGGCAACAACAAGTTGACCGCAACATGAAAAATTTCAATTTCCAATACAAATAGAAATGTTTTATTAGTTCTAATTGTAATTCATTTGCTTTTTGTGAAACCTGTCAAAGGCTTTCAATCTTCCCCTTCCCATTCTTAATCAAAGTTAATATAATTTAAAATACATACATTAACAATGTAATTTTAAAATAATGGTAATCCATAGGCTATTGTCACAAGCGAAAGAGTCATCGGTAGTCTCGCTATCATAGGTTCCAAATGTTCAAACACCGTTGTTCTGATGGCAGGTTAATCACTAAGATATATATTACCCAAAATGCCTCATCACTAAAATGACACCAGAAAGATAATTCCCCCCCCCCCCCCTAAAAATATTTTTTAAAATCATAAGGCTCAAAAACAAATATTTTATTTTGAAAAAAAAAAAAAACCCGCTTATATATCAATCTATATTACTACTGCAAAGTCTTTGAGGTAAAATTAAACATTTGTGTGTATGTGTATACAAATATAAACGCACGCACACAATGCCTTTCTTAAAAAGCTTGTGATTAGATTTTAGTTTAAAATATCATAACTACTTGGAAAAAAAAAACTGAAATGAAATTAGAAGACGGAAACAAAAGTAATAGTTTAAGAAAAAAATCAACGTCAGCCTACACAATTCTGTTTGTGTGTTTTAAAATATATTTAACATTAATTTTATTTTATTAAAATTATTATAAAAAATATCATAAAAATAATATGATCAAAAATAAATATTTTAAATAATCATATTATACAATATAAATTAGAATAACAATTATGCAAAACAATTCATAAAAAAATGATTCAAATAATCTTGAATTCAAATACTGTCATGTCAGAATTATGTTATATCGTAAACGTATTGTATAACTTTCTTCGCTTACTATTAATTAACATCTGCACTAAGATTAATGATCCAACCTGAATATTGTACAGCAGTCATCTAATTACAAACCCAAAGAGCCAATAGATACTAAATGATAGTATTTTAGTCAAATCCCCCATTATAATTGCACGCTATTTATTGCCCTTCTCCAGTGAAAAACAGAAATATACAAATCAGTTTTATACTTTCTAAGCTAATAATACGAGATAAAAAAGTCCCAAAGGTTTTTCGTGCATGTATACAAATTAATTTGGGAATTTGAATACAATACTACCAGCTTCTTTCTTTTAACTAATCAGGTTTATAATAGAAGGCTCTAATAAAATAAATAAAGCGAATTACTGGCCTTAATTAAGAATAATACTAGTAGTTGCAAAATAATATTAAAAAAAAAAAACATACAATTTTTTAATTTAATTACTGCCGCTTTTTTTAACTTAGTTGTTGTCTTTATGTATATATCATAAATTCAATGTGCCTTATATAACAGTATTTCTTTACTGTTTATTACATGGCCAATTCTTACCCATAAGCAGTCAAAGCTCCTTATATGATTGGCAAAGAAATTTGCCAAAACTAGTGTCTTATTTATCAAACTTCTGCCTAGGCAAAGTAAAATTACATCAAAGACAGATAAATGCCTAATGTGAAGGGTTCAAAGGTAATCAAAGGTTCCACAGATTTTATTTTAAGGCAGATGTAATTTCATGCTTCAAATATTTAAATATAGCAAAGGAAAAGTATCAAAACAGTTAATCTGTTGAAAAAAGTGCTTTTGTTTGAACATAAATGATGTGTTCTCAAAAAAAAGACAAAAGGATGGGACAAATTATTGTATTTTCCTATATATGAACTATGGCTATTCTGCGACACATTAAAGTATTTGTAATTTCAAGTTGCTGGTTCAATAAATATTGTATCAAGTAAAATAAAACAATTTTAATTTTGACAAATAATTTATCTTAAAAATATATTTTTTGAAGTACAGATATACCTTATTTAATGAAACATTTGGGAAAAAACCTCTTTTACAATGAAGAATGGTACATATGTATAGAAAACTTAATGTTAGAATCTAAAACCATTATTAAATAACTTTCAAATAATATAATATTCAATGATTAAAGAATTAACTAATAAATATGACTTTTATATTGTATTTGCGTTAAAAAATATAATAATAATGCTTGACAACTAAGCAACACCTAGAATTTAATAACTAAATATATGTATACGTAACTAATCAACTTACACATTAACAAAATCACAAATGTCTTAAACCAAGAATTCTTAATGTTTCTCGAACTTCTTCAAAAATCGGGCGAAAAACACAGATCTCTTATCAGAATGTAGCTGCAGACAGTTTTATGAGCATGTGATCATGTGTGATCTAGCTTTGATTCAAATGATTATCACAATGTTAAAATATGATCATAAGCAAATTTTCGAGATACGCATCAACTATAATGTAAAATGAAATGAATACCATTGTAATTTCTTGCATACATTTATAAATGAAGAAGATGCTAGATTTCAATTAGAGGTCAGAGAAAATAAAGATAAGTTAACTTTTTCCAATTAAAGCTTATGGGATCCCTGAAATCTTTGCATGGACTTCTGATTAAGAAACTCAGCCACAAATCTATAAAATTTTGATACCTGTCTCTCCAGTAATTAATGGCTTTTCGACTAACAACAATATTTTTTATTTATTTTGCAAATAGCGTACTCACAGCCCATATGACAATCAGTATAAGAAAGTTAGTTGGAATAACTACTTACTGCCAAAATGAAATAAAAGCCATAATCCTATTTATGATCTGAAAAAATTTCCAAGTTCAGAATCAAACTCATGTTATGGATATTTGCCCTTCCCCAACTTATCTCTTGAATAATGTTTCTAAAATGTTATTAGTTATTACTTTACATTATCTGCATGTTTTCTTTTGTTAGAGTTGTTAAACTACCCACACGTAATGATTTAGCATCAAACTATAATATAACTAATTGTTTAGTTCCAAATAATCATCTGAGCATTAAACTTAAACTATGATATCAAATGAGAGCCGAGATATAAATTCAGTTGTCAATGAGAATAATTTATAGCAAAAATTAAGTGGTCAAAAGCATTCATTGACTTTAAAAAATGTATTATCAATGATTGATTAATTTATAAAGATGCTTACATATAATCCCTTTGTCGGAAGTTTAACAGGCGTTTTGTTGTTCATTATCCATTTCCACAGGTGTCAAAGTATTTGTTTTTCTTTTTTCAAAATTATTTTAACGAACATGTGTTAAAGGTTAAGTTTAAAAAATAATATGTTTTTTATAAATGTCATCCACAACATTTAATTAATTATAATTTACAAGTACATTATAATGTACGATTGTTAACACATTGTGAACATTGTCGTGACTTTTTTACGTTTACCATAGTATTTTTGTTCAAGCTGTTGGTTATTTTTTTCCCTAATATTTTGCAAAAATGATTAAAATTTGGAAACAACCAATGACAGAAGACACAGTGGAATATTTTCAAAATTATGAAACAATGCCTGAGTAAAAAGCATGTGCTAATGGGTATGCGCAAACAGACGTAATGGTGGTGTAATGTCAAAACATGTTCCAAGTGAGTATCCATTCGTAAAGGAACTGGTGCATGGAATTAATTACTACGCAAGGGGGAAAAAACAGTAAGATTTATCAGAGTAAACTGTTACTGACTGGAACAATTACCTATGTGAAGTTTGTATCTCCAGCTTTTTATCTAGACCATCATGCAAAATCAGAGGGTCTAACAAAATCATTGAAATAGATGAAATCTTTTCAGCAAAAGAAAAACCCATCAGGGACGAATACTTCCACAACAGTGGTTATTCAATGGCTTGTGCAGAGATACTGGCAACTGCTTCATTGTAACTTGTTGCAAGTAGAACAGCACAGAGTCTTATGGATGCCATTAAAAAAAATATCATTAGTCAGATCTATCATTTATTCAGACTATTGGAAGGGTTATAAAAATGAGAAATTATGATACACTGGATTTGAACACTTCAAAATAAATCACACTTATAACTTTGTGGGTCCAAATACAGGTGTGTATGCACAAAATATAATAATGCAGTCTCGAAAAATGGCAAATACAAAAAAAACACTGGGGAACAGTGTGACAACACATGGATTCATATTTAGAGAACATTATGTGGTGGTGACTGCAGAACCAAGAAGACACACTTGGGGTGATGTTACATGTTATTAATAATTTCTGTTCACTAATATGAATAGCCATGTTTGTTACACTTTCTTTCATCATGCTTTTGTTTTGTTCATTACAATTACATTAAATTTTATTTGTTTGTTCATTACAATTACAATAAATTTTATTTAACTACAATTGTTTGGAGTTTTGTGTTATTTGATGTTTTTATAATCATCTTTAAAAAAAAATCAACGAATCCGATAATCATCTTAAAAAAACACACAGACATATTGTTTACAACCCCCCCCCCCTGCAAGTTTCTGGCAAAGAGGTAATTCATAAGTACTTTTATAAATAATAATATAGCAAAAATATAATAATTAAATGCTATCATGTACATACATATCTTTATTACTATAAATTTGTTATAAGCAACAAACAGAACTTGAAAAGTCTTTAGAACAAGCGTTGGTGGCCTAGTGGTTAGCATAGTTGCGTTCCAAGCAGCTGTCCTGGGTTCGTTTCCCGGTCAACGCATTTGACACATGAAAAAAAAAAAGTCTTTCCATTTCTATAAACAGACCATTTTAAATGCTGCTATCAACATTTTATTTTAATTAAATACTTTAACAAGTATATATTTCCATTTATTAAAAAAAATTGAAAATATATATCTTAAAGAATAATTAAAAAAAAAAAAAGCAAAACTTTTCAAATTAAAAAATGTATTTCTTTTAATTTTTATTCTTTGAATACATTTGCTTCAAATACTTTATTATGCATCAATTAAAATACTTTGACAAATAATAAATTTCCAATTTATTAAAATAATTCCCATTTATTAAAGCATTTAAAATAATCAATTTTAAAAATCACACACATTTTTTTTTTTTTTAAAAAAAACCCGCATTATTATTAATATTATTATAAACAAATAAATTGTTTTAAAAAAGCAGAAAGTTTATTTATTTAATAATAAAATATAAATAAGAATTTAAAAGTAATAGTTTAAATTTAAAAATGTAATTTGGAAGAATAGGACGATTAAAAATGAGTATCATTTTTTTATATACGTAAAAAAAAAAGTATTTTATTTTTTCCATTTTTAAATAGGTATAATATATAATTCATTAGTTTCATGCTTTCATTTTTTATATATCATAATATATACCTAGGCAAATGACTATGTAAAAATGATCAAACATTGGAAATTTATATAATATTTTTTAATGAATTCAATAAAATAAAACAAGCTTTGAAAAGAAAAACATGGGTAAGAAGTAGTAAGAATTTTATTATTTTACTAATTTATTTATTATGATCTATTTTAATTAATGAATGCCAGAATTAATCAAGCTACGATAATTTTTGATCTTTTAGGAATATGAAATTGAGAAAAAGAAAAACATTTACCGAAGCTTTTGAACTGTGGTATGTGTAAATTTTGAGTTTTATAGATAGCTAGGATGATAGAGTAAATAAATATTCAATGAGATTTGAATTTGTTTCCATTTTGGGAATAGCTTGATGAAGACCATAGAACAGTCGAATCTGTCAATCTTTTATAAAGTATTGCAAAATATAAAATTTTATAAAATGTTTTTTATTGGTTAAGTCTATTAATAATAGTATTAAAACAACACAAAAAGATTTTAATGTTTTTTTAGAAACTTACTTTTTATACATTTAATATATATATATATATTTAAATATATATATATTTTGAGATGTAGGTAATTTTTAAAATTATTTCTAACTTCAATAATGAAATTTCACTTATTAATAGATTAAAAATCTAAAATATAAAGTTATTTAATAATTGACATATCACAATTTGAGAAATAATCTAAAATAATTTTTTAAAAAATAAATGACTGTAGGGAGCTTGAAAGATGGGTTCAAATCCCCCTTTAATTACATCTAGGTTAAATATATACTCTATATTTGTAGTTCAATATTTTTTTTAAACCGTTTTTTCTGATATAACAAATTAATTAAAATATATACATATATTTAAGAAAAAAATTCAATTGATATATAAACTATTGCAATTATTATAGTATCATTTGATCATTTATTTTTATTTGAATTATTAGATGATATCAAGTTTGCACCAACAAAAATATAATCTTTACTGGTCTATGGGGGAAAAAGATAGTACAAATTGTCATTTACAAATAAAAATTATAAAAAATAAGTCCTTTTTTCATTGTAAATTAAAATGCATATTTAAAACTTGCTCTGTGCAGTTTAATACAGTGATAGTGTCAAATTCTAGAGCCTCGGTTTCTAATGTGGGACACATACACTAAGGGGAAGGGAAAGCAATTTGGGAATGAGTTATTAACAGTGAATTTGAAAGCCTAATTATTCTTATATCTCATTATTCATAAATTAAACTAAGAATGTTTTTAAATTTCTCTCTTTCCACATCATCTTCTCTGTGTCGATAACCTTTACTCCTTATCTCTCCATTGTGACTTGGAGCAAGTTAAGTGACTTAAAACTCCATTATACTTCAACTGACCTTTCATTCTTTTATTTTTCTCTTTCATAGATGCCTTAGTCTTTGGAAGTTTTTTTTAAATCAAGTTAATGGCCTTTTAGATTTCATCCACATGAATAGGAGTTCATTTTTAGAGTAAGAAAATGTATATGTCATAAGGAGGGGGGGGATCTGGCTTATAAAAATGCTTAGGTAGGGCATGGCCAAAAAAAAAAGTTCAGAATCACTGTCCTAGAGTGTCAGTTCCTTGGATTGATTCCACTTCTGCCACTTAAATAAAATCATTTAATTATTATTAATAATACTAAAACTTTAAATTTTTTGAAATAACTTTTTTTTTAAAACACAAGGAATTTCAGAGTAAAATATCATTTGATGCTGTACTAAATTAAATATTTCATTATAAAAATGCCTTATTCATATATATATATATATATTCATTATCCCATCTCATAATTAGTTTATTTTACCTAAAAAATAAATTAATACACTTATTTTTGTCATTTGAGGTCTGAATAAAAGTTACACATGGTATGAATTTGCACTAACTTGCATGCAAGCTGACATAATTGTCTAACTTCTGTGCGGATCAATGGGATATATTAATTTTCAATATGTTTCAACTGTGAATCAACATTTTTGTTTTACCTAGGAATATCAAAGGTTGTTTTATTTCTAAAACATATTTTCTGAAAAACATAGATATGAAAAAGAAAAAAAACCCCACCAAAAACAAATGATAGCCATAATAAATTATATTATAGAGAACAAAAAAAAAAATCCAGAAATTTAAATTCTGAATCAGTCTAGTTATGGTAAACAAAGTGATTATAAAATAATATTAATACATAATTATTTATTCTTTCAAGAAAACTTTTGGTGATATCTAAAAATAAAAATAATTTCTGGGAAACTTTTTAAATCTAAGATAAGGAATCATAAGCATGACTTATATTTAATCTATTTTCTTTTACTATATTTTCTAGAATAATTTATAAGTAATTTATAAAGTTTTGTAATTGAGAATAATTTATTTATTTATTGTCACTTTTCCTCCGCATTAGCTGGACTATTTCAAAAGTTTGTTTCCCAGAACTTTCTTTACTAGATTTGGCCAGATTTTTTTTTTTCAGATTAACTCATAAATTTTTGCCAAGTCAAAATAAATAATTCATTTATTTATCAGTTCAAATACATATGAATCGATTTCATTTCCTATCACAAAAAAGAAAATCATTTAGTAAGTATACCTATCATTAGCAATTTTTAATTTGAGGTTTATTATTATATTTATTTGATGAGCAAACACAATTTTATTTTTGCATTAACAGACATTTTTTATAACTCGATATGATTTCAGTTATTCTTACTAAATTGATAAAGAAAATTTTATGAACTAGTCAAGCGTCGTTAGCCGAGAGGTCTGCGCAGCCGCCTTGCAAGCAAGCAGTTAGTTGCAGACGGTTGTTGCGGGTTCGCCTCCCGGCCGATGCTATGACATGAAAAAAAAAAGAACTAAGCTTGTAATAATAATAATACCACTTTATTTATTGAATGTCTTCAAATGGTAACAGCTAATTCCTCCAATCCCCAATCTTATAAAATAAACTTATAGTAAATTTTTATTTGCATTATAATTTTTAAACACTTTTCTTCCCTATAATTTATAATGGGAAAAAAAAAAGTTTAATTGATCATAAGTGATTGACAGTCGTGGATAATAAAAAAACTCTCACTTTTTCATTGTAGAGATTTTTTTTTTTGATAGTAAGATCTAAAAAAATTTAAAAGTTGGATTAAATAATATTCTGAAATTACTTTTCTAAAGGTGAAATAATAGGATAAACATTATCTTTAAATCAAGCGCTGGTGGCCGAGTGGTTAGCACAACTGCCTTACAAGCAGTTGTCCTGGGGTTCGCTCCCCGGCCGATGCTTTGACCCATAAAAAAAAAAACCACATTATCTTTAAAAGAAAACACACACACAATTAAAAGTACTTGTGAGTATGTAGTTATATATCAGAAGATAATGATATAAACTTACATATTCAAATTATGATTTTCAATATTATTTTTTTTTTACAAATATTTTAAAAGAAATTATTGTGTGATATATTTATTTTATTCTTTAATTTGGGACAAAAACAATATTTTTCCAGAGATAATCACTTTGATGGGTGACTTGCTAAAAAAAAAAATCATGTATGCAACGAGTCCTTTTATTTTTTGATGCACTGTAGTCATAAATTGAAAGATGTTAATTCACAGACAATCTTTATTCATCATAAATAATTAGTTCTGCAGTTTAGTGCAGTTGGTAGAGCAGCTGACATAGGAACAGGAAGTTCCAGGATTCATTCTGGCACTCAAACTTCTTATGAACTCCTGAGTAATAAAGCCATAAGCCTTTTATTTTTCGTTCTAAATGAATACATTTTTGGCAAATTCCTATAGGAATAACGGTTAATTAGGATTGTAGTATAATAACAATGAAATACTTATTTTTAAATATTAACAATAACTTAGCAAAGCAATGTTCTCTATTATACATACTAAATTTTTATTTCAAAATATAATGACATGAATTAAATCAAAACTAATTATAAATTAAAAATAGGCCAAAAATATATACATATACTTTTTCCATTCATATTCGGTTAAAAAAAAAGATCATTAAATGTCATCTTAAAATTTTCCTCTTCAAAATTGTAAAAATAAAATTTCCATACAAAGACATTAATTATATTTTTCAAAATTTGATGTTATAAACTAATATATAAGTCTTTATTATCATTTTTTTTTGTATATCAATCTAAGTACAAAGAATCAAAATTATATAATATTTTATTACTTTAAAACAAAAATATAAAAATATTTAAAAAATTTCAAAGTTTTTTGTCTTATGATATTGAAATTCATATTTTATTTAGGAATCAATTCATTTTGTACAATCACAAGTTTATTTCACTTGGATAAGCTTTTGTTAAATTCTTATTTGAACTATACCATTATCTTGAATCTTTAGCAATTTAGCTTCTTTTTTTTTTAAGGTAACTTCTACTGGTTGTCACACATAATGTATTTTCAAATGGCAGATATTATCAACATTTTATTCACTTTTGATAAATGAATTTCATGTTTATAATAAAAGTACAACATTTTCATTTACATTTAAAAACTACTATTGACATACTGTGACTATATAAAATACATGATAAAAACTATACATAAATTTTTTTAAAGATAATTGAGAAAAAAATCCACCAATTTTTAAAACCATTTGTCCATATTTCTTTTTTTGATGTGTGCATTGTAAAAAGGTTTTATTTTGTAAGCTTATGATTGAAAAAAACAGTTAACATTTTATTGTGCCAATCTATAATAATTCAATTTCTTTATACAAGGCTATGTTGAATAAAGATGTTTAATGAGGAACTTCTATATATGTTTTTAATTGTAGTTTATTACTTCATAAGAAATATAATAAACTATTATTAAAACTTCAATTTCAAAAATTTAGCAGCTAAATATTTAAAATTTATGGATTATCAGAAAAGTAATAAAAATAAAAGTTTTAATTCTTTTCAATTTTATTTTATAACAATGACCATATTTTCTTTATGGATTTTTTTTTTTTGTATTTTAAGTATTTATATTTTTCTATTCTAATAGCAATACAAATTTACATTATTTAAATCATACATAATGTGAAACTAAATAAAAAATAAATATTTAAGATTTACATCATATAAGATAATTTTTGAAAGACATTTCTACTAACATTAGTAGTAACATAATTGACTATCACATTTCTCACAATATATATATATTTACATTCCTTGCCATAGACATAATTGACTATCACATTTCTCACAATATATATATATTTACATTCCTTGCCATAGAAACCAAGACATAATAGCATGTATCACTAAACTGATCAGTCAATATGTTAAATGCAAAAGAATAAACAAATTTAAGAAAGTTATCCGATAACCTATTCTTCAAATTAAACTCAGTGATAGGGTTCAATGTTATTAAGTCAAAGATTATCCATAAATTATAATGATGAAAAATTTCAGAACACCTTACTATATGCCTACATATAACTGCTTAGTTATATGTTCAATTTCATTCCCTGTTCACTAAGATGTAAAAAAGTTAAAGTGTATGGCAAAAGTGGCTGAGGAAAGGAACCAGAAGTCACTATAAAAGAAATAGTATAGCCAATAAAAATCCACTTAATACAAACTAACATAATCAATATCAGGTATTGGTAAAACAACAATCTATTTCAGAGACCATTTGATTGGGATGGGTAGGTGGGAGTGGAATGATGATGACAACAGTGAATAAAATATTAGCAAAAGCAATTTAAATTTCAGAAATTATCGCACTTTTGTCTAAACACTGACTGTTCCCAAAGTAAATTAAATGACTAGTATTTATTTCCTCATCAAGTATCTTTATAATGGCAACTACTGTGCTTAATAAATATTCCTAGAAAATTTATGATTTAATAATACCAGGGTAAATTTTTCAGCTTACATTGTTGAACTTATGTAAAGTTAAATGAACCACTACTTTCTTACAAGATAATACTTATTATGCACTCGCAACACCATAAAAGTGTCTAGAAAAAACCAAATGATTCCATGGTTAGCTTAATCTCAAATCATTTCATCTACTGAGTATGAACAAAAAATTATTGGAAAATTTCAAAGAGCACTCAAGAAAAACTTGTATACCACAGAATTAAGAAATGTTAAGTGCTCACTTAAATTCAAGGCAAAATTAAGGTTCACTAATCTTCAAACCCATGATATGCTTACTATACAAAATACTAGGTTATTCATCTAGATAATGCATAGTTTACAATCTCAACATCACATTCACATCCATACCTTATTTGTCTCTTTCTGTTACATATAATTAATATAACAATTTCCAAGATAAACAGTATATATTATGACAATTGTCTTCTTTTTTTTTTGCTTGAGCATTTTTACAAATTAAATATATGTATAATATCTTGCTTTAATTTCATCTGCAATTTCTTGCACATATCCATTTGAAATCATTAATTTTGGAAAAATAGATTAATGATTACAACTACTAATCATTTATTAGGCCAGTTATTATCATACCATCTTAAACTTAATTAAAGAATAATACATATTATTTTTATTAAGCACAATATTCTCAATCCAATTCCATTTTATTTTCCATATGCAATATCTTAGATATACTTTGAAAATCTCTATTCCATTTCATTTGCTTGAATCATATGAATGAAGACATATAACATTTATCTAAACTTTTGTGTTAACAAATAATAAACTATCAATTAACATCAAAGCCAATGGAGTAACTATTGAAAGATATACTGTTACAGTTCAGTAATTTATTGCCCTTTTGTGGAATGTGATCACAATATAAGAAAAAAAAGGCAAATAGACAGTGTTTCATATTAATGCTACATATATTTACTTAACACACAATATGTAAAAAGTAACTAAAAAAATATTAATATACTTTCATTAAAGACAGCAACTTTGACACATCAATTACACTGTAGTAATTGGCGATCTATATATACTGAGCAATGATAAAGATATATGTAAGAGATTGTGATCTGGGTCAACTGATGAGTGCTGGTTCAGCATGAAATGTGCATCTATGGGATCATACACCTTTTCCAAATGTCTTTAGCCATATGTTTATGATTACAACCCTCACAAGGTGCTAAAAGTTGATAGAAACCAGTCCCTACTTTACTTGAGAATGGCGTATTGAATATTATACTATAGAAATAACTTTTAAAAAAATGTTTAAAATTATTTTTTTTGTTATCCCAAGTAATATTTTTTACATACTGTTTTGAACTATTTTTTCCAAGTTTTGTTATCACTATTCTACTTTGTAAAAATATAAAAATTAAAACGAAAATATTTGTAAAACCTTTTTATATTAATTTAAAATCAAAATCATATTTATTATACGCTCCACTTCCCCTCTATCTCAAATTCCGATGTTGAAAACAAGAAAAAACAATATTTGAACAGAGATTTTTATAAATATATTTTTTTCAGTGGTGGCTAAAGTACTTGAGAACTAAAAAAGCTAAACTCAATAAATTAGCTGATATTCAAACATCCTATGATTTCTTAAGTAATTAAACATTTGACTCTTTTTTATATATATAGTTGCAGATATATATACACACACACACGTTTATTATAGAGGTTATGAGAATTTTATGATTTAGAAAATATTTACAGTAGTTGTTTTCTATACTTGCGTCCTTTTAAACATTAGCTTCTGTGTTATAAAAGTTGACATTTATTTGCTCTGAATTTATAGTGAGAAATAAATGAGGAATTAGCATTTAGTTACTGCCTACTAATTATACAACCTGATAAATGTTATCAATCTACTTATAGGTAGTACTATTAACTATTTTAAATAGCATAAACTACCATTACCTATTTAAATATAATGTTTAAATAGACTTAAACTATTTTTCACTAAAGCAATAAAGCAGTTACACCTATTCATTTGTCTTCTTAGATGCTAGGCTGTATATTTTCCTTTTAATCACTATTATCAAAGATTGATTTTATTAACACTAATTTAAAAACAGACACACACATATACCGAAACAGGTGAATATAAACAAGGACATAAAAGACAGTAAATAAATAAATAAAATATAATAAAAAATCTTTAATATGATAAACACACAAATGTAAAATAAACACACACAAATCAATGTTTCTCAAAGAAAAATGAAATTGGGGGAAGGGGCAATTTTTTAATCTACTAAAGAATCAAGATTTATATTCTTGACTATGATATATTTCCCTCCACCTATCCTCAAACATTTTTATTTACTAAGATAAGAATTAGGCTTTTTCTACCTCACAAATTATGATTGCAGTACAACTTAAATGGAAATTTTAAAAATCTACCTTCAGCAGAAAACTCAATATAGTAATAAATTACGATAATGTACAAACAATTAGAAATATATTTTACACAGAACACATACTATTATATAATTCTACTTCCATAAATATGTTGGACAAAAAAAAAATAATTAAAAAAAAACTTTGACCTAATGTGTAAATGGCCTGTAATCATAGAATCAAAAAATTAATCTAAAATGCCAATTACCTTTATTCCACAATAAATCAATAAGATTATAAAATAAGCATTCCAGTGTTATATTATTATTCCTTCAATGTAATTAATGAAAAACTATTATAACTAACTTGAAAATTATAACAGTGATGAGATGTGATATGGTTAATCCTTTATGGAAGTCAGGAATCTCTCAGCCAATATGTCCGAGAAAAACTGGTAGCCACCTTTCCTTCCTTTACCATTCCCCATCCTAAGTTTTTCCCATATTCTTCTCTATCCTGCTCTATCCATCATCATTTTTCCACTTTATGGTGTTCGTATCTAGATCCCCCTTACCTTTTTCCAACTCCAGCATAAAAACTAATAACCCACTTTCTACAATATATATTACACCATAATATTATCATTATACAATGACACATTAAACAACCACATTTTTCTTTTAAAATATATATGTTTTCCAACATTACAAATAAATGCATAAACTTCTTATTTCTTTCCAAAAACGTTATTTTCATATATTAACTAATAAACATATATATAAATTCACATATTAATCAGGGAAAAAGTGTATAATATGTAAATTTATATATATGTTCATTAGTCAAAATATGGAAATAAAGTTTTTGGAAAGAAATAAGAATAAGTTTATACATTTATTTATAACCCACTTTCTATATAATTGCTTGGTCTATATTTAATCTCCCATAACTTCATTATTTGTACCCTTTCTGCTTGCAAGCATTTACATTCTATTAGCAAATGCCTAATATTTTCCATGCCTTCCTTACATAATCTGCAGACTAAATCACCCAATTTCTCCATTTTATATGTATATTCCCTTATTGATAGTGATTCTGTTCAAACCTCAAATAGTAAACTATTTTCCCTGCTATTATCATAAATTAGCTCACATCTAATATACTGTTTATTTCTATATATATTTAAGCTCTTTTTATTCTCCGTATTGATTCTCCATCTATCTATTTTTTATTATTACATCTATTCTTCTATCCCACTCTTTGCCATTATAGCACTCAACAATCCTCCTAACACAATCATCCCACCCTTTGTACAAGTATACTAATATAAATTCTTTATCCAAATCCTGTGCATACCATACTACTTTTCATACCCATCTTGTTCCCTACCCTTTATTTGTAATCCGATTAAATACTATTTTGCTATTCTCTTAACATCCATAAATTGCAATGTATCAAACATTTTCAATTTAGTTTTTGCTTCTGGCAAACTCTCTTTACAGTAGTGCCACTCAATGCAAGCCATAGTAATTAATGTAAGAAGGTAGTGCCTACTCATTCAATATCCGCAGACTAATTTCTAGCTTATCACTTTCATCAGTAAGGAGCCCTGGATCTGAAAACACTGCACCTAGATTTTAGGACTGTATGGAGAATTTGACACTGTTTTAACATCTTGTGTAAGGATATGAAATGGTAATCATGTGATATTTATTGGTTTAACTTGAAAATGATATGAAAAGTTACTTTATTGCTGATGATTATCAAATGTTTTCTTGTCATTGCATGATTATAAATATTTTTGATCAATTCTTTGGAATAAACAGGTTTTATAGTGTGCCCTTTTATATGGGTCACCATTTAAGTTTTGTGCTAATCTAGTAGAAAATTTTAAATTTAAGAAGTATTTTAAAATGAGTGATGTTGACTTTGCTTGTGGTAATGTTACCATAAGTTTAATTAGAGCAATCTGTGATTATTTGATGTGTGAATTGTGTTGGTATTGGGAAGATATTTAAAAATGATGATGATTATGATGTAATACTGCATTAATAAATTTAAGGACAAATGTTTAAAGCTAAAGTATTTAAAAGACAGGTTTAAATTAGACAAAGATATTTATTTAGTTTAAAATATATGTTAAAAGTAAATATAAATATTTTAAATTATAAGTACTCAAATTGAGATTAATATTTGATTTTAATCATATCAAATAATTATTTTAAAAGCTGATGTAATATTATATTTATTTTTAAAAATAAGTATTTGTTTTAAAAAAGCAATTGTTAAGTTATTTTTAGATTATGGGAAGCGTGTATTGTAAAGACAGATGTTAATTAGAGATATACACACACATGCTTGGAAGCTTTCTCATAAAGTTGCAAAAACTATTTTAAAATTATGTTGTGAAATTTATAAATAATACGTGAGTTATCATGAGATAAAAATAAAAGATATTAATGTAAAATATTAAATTTGATTTTTAAAAATATTGTCTTAAAAATATAACGTATTTAAAAGATTTAGTTTATTTTAAATGATCTTATAAAAGTTAAAATTTAAACCAAGTGAGAAAGAATATTTCAAAAGAATATTTGATAGATTTGAATAAACGATAAAATTATTTTTAAAATGTAATAATATTAAATATTAAATAAGTCATTATTTTATTTTTAATAGTGTAGTAAATATGTAAATAAGCTAGAAAGTTTGATTGTTTAAATGTACCAATCAGATAAGGAGTTTTCTAGTATAAACTGGATTCAATTGTTGAAGGGTCTCTACAATAAATTTTAAAAGTTAATAGCTATTGAGAAAATAGCTAAGTAAATTTAAAACGCCTTAAAATCAGTTGTAAAACATAAGAGTGTTATTGTATATAATTTTATAATTTTTTAAATGATAAGATGCAGTAGAAACTTAATAATCCCTGTTTCTTCTCAATATCGAAACCAATTTACGTACAATAATCATGGAAACTACGTATTGTAGAAAATATCAAAACTTTCTGAAAATAACAGACTATACATAAAACAGAGATGGAAAAAGTAGTATTTGGACTATAAATAGATTAAAAAGTTTAAATTACTATTGTCTATTATAGATAGATATTTAAAAGAAATATGAATATTTCTATAGAAAGAAAGATTTTGCAGATTTTTAAAAAAATAAAATGTATATCTTAAGTAAAGATATAAGAAGTAGTAATTTTAATAAATACTTGCCTTGTTAAGCTTTTCTAAAAACTAAATATGACATTGAAAAGCAAATAGATTATAAATATGATTTTTAAAATAAATAATAAAATACTATTATTGAAGTAGCTAAAACGCTGTCGTTATAGATGGGAAAATAGATTCTTACCTAGATATATTGTTTTTTGAAAAACAAGAATACGTGGACGCCAGCCAAACCAAATAGGCCAAGTTAAGTAATGGAAGAATTAAAGAGAAAATTCAACAATTATAAATTAATTTAGAAATAATAACTTTAACAATATTTATGAAGAACTGGATCCAGAAAGAGAATTTATAAACTATTATTTTTTTTAAAATTTATTTTGCTTTCCTTGTGGAACTTATTTTTTTTTTTTTTAAAAAAAAGAACGTTACCATTTTTATATAAACTTTCAAGAAACATGTGATACAACGGAACAGGAAATAGTGTTCTATTGACTTTATATGTAGGATATTTGTTAGAACTTTTATGGTAGAACAAAAGTGTCGCTGGAATACGTAATATAATCTTTTATTTTATTTATTTAACATAAAATTTTAAAATATTATTAAACTATTAAAAGAGGTAGGTAATTTATTAAATAATAACTTAAAAAAATATAAATAATTACATAAATTTATTTATAATTAATATAACACGAATATTCTAATGAATTTTATAGGAAATGTGAATATTTTTATTTTATAACTCAAATTCAAGAAGCTGGATAGCAGATTGGATTATTATTATTATGTAAAAATATTGTATAATGATTTTTAATGAATTTAATATGTTTTTCTTTAGACAACTGAATATATTTGTGTGAATAAATGGATAGATATTTTATGAAACACATACATTATATTGGCAACGAACTTTATTAAAATATGCATAAGTTTTAATCTATAATATCAACATGATCAACATACGTAAGAAGCTGAAAATATATGATTCTTTCATAAATAAATTTTGTATTTTATATGTATAGTATTAGAATATATTTATTCTTTATTTGGTTATTTTATATTCAAGATAAGAAAGATTTAAAAGACTATTTTTTATATTTTTTTTTTAAATAAGTAGTACTATGTGTTTTATTTAGATTGAAAAGTTTACCAAGATAAACGAGTAATATGTAATTTGATAAAATATTTTGTTTAAAGTTGATGTTTGTTTTTCCGAATTGAGAAGTTAGAAGATAGTTTTATAGATAAAATTATAGAAAGATAAAAAACACATCAAGTAAAGTAATATTTTTACATAGAAAAGAACATAAAATTTATCTAAAGTAATGCTTTATAATTTGAAATTGATAAAGGATTTAAATAATATATTTGAACGTAAAATATGAATGCATTGATAAAAAAGAATATATTAAGAAGAAATACAGCATATTTTTTTCATACAGAGAAATAATTTTATAAAGCTATAACAATGCTAATAATAAAGAAATATATGATAATACATATAAAGGATATTAATAAGTAACTATTTATTTAGTAGAGTATTGTCACTCTACATAAATAGCTTGACATATATATTATTTGTAGAATAAAGAACTACTATTTATTTTAAAAATTTAAGTTTTTTTTTTTGAAAACATATATAATATATAGTATAGTATTGAAGAGGTATAATGCTTGTAAGCATATGAATAGTAATAGTATAAACTTCTTGTATTTGTAATTTCTTATTTTATTTTATTTATTTTCTAACTAAAAGTAAAGTAAATAAATTTTTATTTGAGTATTGTAAATAAATTTTAATTTGTTTTAAAGTGGTTATTATTTTCCCCAGATTTGACATCAGATATTTGAAATAAAAATATTTCACAAAATGAATTTGTATATTATTTAGAAATGAATACAATATTTCTTAAATATTTTATAAGAATTGATTGACAGAACGAAAATATTGCAATGGCATAAGATGATTATAAGCACATATAAGAAACAGTATGTTTATTGCCACGATTATTAAGTATAAGATTTGATCTATTCCAAAATAAGATACCATAGAAATAAAATAACATATGATGTTTGTTCATTTAATGATTGATTATACATAAAAATAGAGAGATTAAATTACACTCTAGATTAGTATTATTTATTATTATTATTTAAATAAGTTAGGTGTATTTAAGTTTGATATAAAATCCCACATCATACTTATTTACATGAGTTATTATTATTTTAAAAACAGTTTAGAAGAACCTGAGATATTAATTATATTTTAAGTTAAAGTTAGGAATTATTTTAGTATTATTAAAGATAATTTATTTCATTTAAAAGCATAAGAAGCTAAAATGAGTGGAAGATGATAAGGTAGGGTAGTATTCTTAGCCATGGACGACTTGGGAGATATTGACTCAGTGAAACGCTATCTTTGTAGCTTTACTGGCTCCAATTTTATAAATACTTATTTAATTAGTATAATCTAGAACTATATTGATTTTGATGATTGATAATAAATTTAATTAAGATATAATAATATAAAAGTATATTAAAGATAGATATGCAAATTTTAATTAAGCATAATAATGTAACTGAGCTAGTTGTATTTTACATATCAAGAAGTAAGGGTTTTATAGAAAACCACTTAATGTGTACCTATACTTAACTATGCTATCATTATCACTGATAAGATATTAGTATTTATGAATTTCATCTATATCACTATGATTATTTCAACTTCAAACAGCATTCTTAAGTAGCACAATAAATATCACTACTCAATCATAAAAAATAAAGATTCAAAAGATACTAACATCTCACTAATTTTCCCATCAACAATATTAAAAAAATAATAATTAAAAATAGTTTGTCTCTCAGTTGAGCTCTACTTCTATGATCTTCAACTCTTAAATCTCCACTCTACAGATTATTGCTATTTTATTAAAAAAAAAAAAAAAATCCTACGTGATTTAATGCAATGGTAGTTGTGGAGTGCAAAGCCCTCAGATCCTATCTAATTTTGCCACTTTCAGTGCTCAAAATTCTTAGCTCTTGAGTACTCATTTAACTTTTTCTCCCCTGCATGACTAAGTGCAGTCATAAAATGTCCGACTCTGAAACATAAGATCCCCAGATCGAATGTAGATCGAATTCAATAATTTCTCTGATATATACAAAGCAAATGATATGTATAAGATTATCTAAAATGATTTAATGCAGGAATTGACATAAGAATAATTTTAATACATAAAAACTGAAATATAAGTAAGAAAAACAATGCTAAAAAGATAAAATATTACTTCAATCATTACTAAAGAAGCTTCCTAATAAAATATTAAAAATGATTGACATCAGAAAGCTGGTAATACCATTTGATAAGCACTGATTGATAGGTTATCCCCCCCCCCCCAATAAGATCCCAAAACATTTCTTACACAAAACAATATAAGGAAATTATGACTAACATTAAAAAAATTAGGTTTAATGAGTTTTTAGCTGAAAACAAGAATAAAAATCTACATCAATAAAAAAGGAAAGAACAAAAAAACAATATTATTTTAAACTTAAAAGAATCAGAATAAGTATATGAACTAAAAAGTCAACCACACACAAACACATACAAAACAGAAAATGTTTGGGGACATTCCATTAAGTAATAAACAATTACAAAACAAAACAAAATCATAAAATCACTTATGAGAACCTACAGAAGTGCTGATTCATTTAACAAGAAGTTTATATTTTTGACTTCTAGTCTTAATATTCTTATTTTAATATGTAAATTTCTTCAAAAAACCCTTTCCACTATATATCAAAATTAACTTCTTTTGCACTACCAGATCTCAGACCATCATAGTCAATCACCACCATTTCCCTGATTTCTTTGCAATAAACATATTTCTAAATTATTTCTGACAAATAGTTTTCAACAGATCCTGCTACTTATTAACTAACCCAATCTAGTTTATGCACTCATAAATAATTAATTTATTTCAATCAAATTTTTTCTTAGAATTTCTCACCTGTTCAAAATTGTATCAATTTGTAGCCAAAAGCATTATCTCTTCTCTATGAACAGAATGCTGGATTATTAACAAAGCTCTTTTTATCACTAGAAGTATGCTGAAAATGTATCTCTACTTAAGCAAACTATTAGTAATTGATTTAATATAATCCCTGAATAATCTTTACTGAAAGCTTCTTCCTCAAATGCATTTGATGACATATATTTCTGATTACTCCAATATTAGCTAAAACTAGCTTGACTATGCAAGTTATATGATTAAATTTAAAATATCAGCATCTATCAAATTTCTGAATCATACAGACTCCACTTAACTTCAAAAGTCAGTCAGTGGTGCAATAATCAAAGGCATCCTATTATTACTATTCACCATAACATTCAATGATGAACCAAACATACAGTAATTAAAAGAACTAAGGCTATACTGTAATATATCTATCAGGATAAAAAAAAACACATCAAAGTCTCCATACCATAGCTAAATGTAATAGATCCAGTCTTAGTGATCCAAAATTGTTTGTGCAATAAAATAACATGGTAACGCATTCAAAAATATTTTCTAAAGATGCCAACAAAAAAAAAAAAAAAGAAAATCTCAAAATGGAATCAGTTTTCAGACACAATGGAACATCTACATTGATGGAAGTAACTTTTTGAAGTAAGAATAGGCTTGCCATTAAAACCTACAACAATCTTCCTCTTCATATTTAGTTTGAGACTGATACTATTAATTAATAGACACAAATTTATAAATGCAAGCCCCCACATTGTTCATGATCACAGATAATGGATTCTTAGTAGAGAAAGCAAATAATGTCAGTTGGCTGAAGCATTAATAATCCTCATCATAGATTAATGCTTAGTCTGCTTACATCCAAAGTTTTCCTTCACAATAAAAATAAAATTCTGTCTGTTATTACTGTTCTTACTTTGATCTAATTTAGAATAGCCTATACATCAAATCATCTTTCAAAAAGCGCGCGCGCACACACACACACATACCATCATTGAGACTTGAATGACCCTCTCAAAGCAATTAATTATTGGCCAAATGTAACCAATTTCCCATATTAATGTGAACTTTTACAGGTTATATATTACCATCTACTTTCTTCATAAACACCTGATATCAAACAGTTATTGGGAGAATCACTACCAGCACCTTAAAGTGGATATTATCTACCCTTACCAAGAAGATCTTGTATAAATTATTATGCATAACATTATTCAAATAGCAGGCAAAAATAGTATTTGAAATAACACAATACTTTCATGCATATTTCATTAAATATGTCACAAAATACAGATTTTTAACCACTTTAAAATTAGATATGTTTTTATTTTTAAAAAATAAAGATTGTGCAAGTTGTAATAGTTTAATATTTAGATATAAATATTCTGCCAATAAACAGAAATGGATTTATGAATCGTAAGGATTTCAGTACCCCTCCCTCCTGTATAAATGCAAACTGTTGAAAATTTAAATAAACATTAATTTTACTATCCATAGTTACATATGCAACATTTTTTTATTTTTATAAAATATAAATTTAATTTTATTAATAACAATAAAATACTTTAAAGTATAAAAACAATACTTGGAAATTTTGTCCTGATAATAGAAATTTTAAAATTAGAGGGAGTCAAATTAATGGTAGACTAGCTGTATCCCTTTTTACAAATTAATTATATAAATATAAAATGGGTTTTTGATTGTAAAAGATCTAGAAAGATGTAAGATAGATGGATGGAATAAGGAAGTATACTGAAATGATGTGGAGAAGAGAGGTTAAAGATCAGAGAAAATGGATGGAACTTGGAGAGGCATTCATCCTGCAATGAATCAATAATAGTTGAAAATAATACATTTTTATAGAACTTACATAAACTAGGTATAAATTACATATGCACATATTTATAATTGACAATAAAAGATTAATGACCAGAGATGTGCTCCAAAATATCAATTCCAGGTGTGCTTTGAAATAAATATGAAGATATTTAAAATCTGAAAAATTCAAGTTGCATGTTTTGACTTTTATGAGCTGTTACACATCCTTAATTTACAAGATATAAAACATGAAGACAATTTAATGCAAAAAAAAAAAGCATTATGGATTAATTCAAGATCTTATTTAATTAATGAAAAAAATGGAATGTAAATGCTAGCATTATTTACTAGATTGCAAATAGATATTATTTACCAATGGCAGATACTGGGTAGTACTCTATTTAAGTTCACAACAGTGCATTTACATGGACAGTCTAAAGGATACAGAAAAAAACAACACCTTTAGTTGATTTTAGCAATTTGATATTTAATGTTATTTATCAAAGTTTCTTTAATCAGTTATACTTTATTAAATTTTTATAATTTTAAAATCACAATATGCTTTTTATCTCTCAGTAATAGTAAAATAATTAAATTTCTTAAAGCTGAGTCAAAAATAACTCATCTACTTGTAGGCTAAACAACAATTAAAAATAAATGATTAGGAGACCCCTAGAGAACAAGACTAAACACTTTTTTTTTTATAGCAAATTTCAATAATTTGATTATCAATTTCGCATTGATAAATTTTTATAATTTTAAATTAAAATTTAAAAAATAAATTTAAAACAATTTTTCTTTCATAAATATTAAATAATTAACTTTTTTAAAGACGAGTAAAAAACCCAAAACCCAATTATTCTTAAGCCTATAACAATGAAAAATACTGCCCAGGATCGCCTAATAATAATATAATGATCTTTAACTTAATAAATAATTTAATAAAGTTGATATGTTATCAAAAAACATGGTAAACATCATTAAAGATGTGCAGGAGCTGTATGCTTGCACATTAATTTATAACAAAATGATGGATAAATAGTCAGCAATAATGAAGATATCTGAAAAAGGATGAACACAATCATCAACTGACAATCCTAGTTCAGAAGAAATTCATGTTGGGGACCATTTGTTTATTTTTTCTGATAATACAACAATATTAACAACAGAATTTTTTAAATAAACAGTTTATCCCAGTGAAAATATGACTACTTCCTTCTCCAAGTTCCCTGCAGCACCATCTCTGAAGCAACACATATTATGTTAAAGCATAATTTACCTATTCACCGCAATTGCCTGGATCATAAATTATGAATGTAAATTGTGCCAATGGGCTCCATACTTAACTCATGGCCTAACATTAAAATGTTTTAAATTGGGCAATAACCGCTATTGATAGTTTGAAATGATTCAGTCTACACACAGCAATGAACCCGTAAGTCAAAGTAATAATTTCAAATGTTTTAAAAGATTTTGTGATGGAAGGGAAAGCACTAAAGATGACCTGAAAAAGCACAAAACCATACCATATTCTTACATTTCGTGTTGTAACTCATAATCCTGACATTTTTGTACCATAAAATATTTGTAGTAACTAGCTAAACTAGAATTTTCACTGCAGGCAGCTTGAAGAGAAAACCAATCATATTTTCACTATTTTCGCCTGTAAATGAAATCATTTTTACATTAAGATGGCAGTAGAATAGAGTGCTGTCTTATAAATATATATATAATCTTCTAGAAATAAGTTTCTACTGATGACATGCGAATTTCAATATAATTAATATAATCAAATTATTTTAAAATATACTTATTTATAAAATTGTTTTAGCTAACTTCTGACACTAAGTAAAAAGGTTGCAACCTCTCTAATTTAACTCCTAAATGCTGCCGGGAAGTTAGCATTCTAAGTCTTAACTTTTTTTTTCTTGTCTAATTTTAGTTACTTTTAACACTAAAGAAAAATTCAGAAATTCAAAAGTCATTCTTTCATGCTAATTAATTATACTTGAGATAATTTACAAACACGATTCTTTCACTCAACTTTAATAATTGTGAAAAGAGCCGAAACCTAATGAAAGTTTAACTACATATGTACACAAAAGGGTTTTAATCCCGGAATCAAATATATGTGTCTTTCAAAAAAAGTGATGAAAATATTTTGTAAATTAATTTAAATAAAAAATAATAAATTGGATTGATGGTACATTAATACATCATGTTAAGTAAGATAATTAGTGACAAATAAGATTTTTTTTTTTTAAAAAAAAAAAAGTCATTCCATTAATCTTAGAACCATTTATTTCAGCACAAGTGTTTGATGAGGGATAGAGCACAGCTTGCAGTTCTAGGAACCGTACATCCAAAAACTTATCAAATGATCGTATTGACTTGACTACACAAGAAGAGACATGCTTCAATTGTGTTAATCTTGTCTGCAATTAACGTGAAATTCATTTGTCACAGATTCCCGTCCCAGATGACCTTTCCATATCGCTTCACTACTTTAAACCTTGTCACCAAGGTTAGAAAAGAAAGGTCTAGTAAAGTTGGAAAAATAATGAACAAAAGTTTGTTATTGACTAGTTAAAAAAGACCCCCCCCTCCCGACACGAACTTTCTTAATAAAGTGAAATGGCAATGTTCAACACGTCCGCTAGCAAGCAAGCTTTACCAATTCTTTCAAGTTTCGACAATAAAAGAATTAATCATAATAATTAAAAGGAAAAAAAAATTGTTGTGCAATAACATAACTCGTATTATTTACCATTTTCAAAATATTTAATTAAAAAAAGATAATACTATTTACCCGTATACGGTATAAATGCAACTACGTATATCAGTATAAGTAATATATATATAGATAGATATTCCTTAATGACGTTTATTACAGAAAGAGTTTTAATTAATAATAATAATTTATACTTCAGAAGTCTAATTTCACTTTGGTTCAAAACATATTTTCAATTAAAAAACTTAAATTATTAACTAAATATTTGATTAAATTCATTATCATCATTTGCCCACTCATAATGAATTCAGTCACTAACTCAAATTCTAGAGAGAAAAAAGGATGAAGACAAAGAATAAAAAATTAGAAAACAAAGAAAAAAGTGGAGTCCGACTTGCTGTACTTAACGGATCGAAATAGTGCTGTTGTCAGATGACCGATGGCGTGAGAGACACACGTCTTGCATAAACCTATAATATTTTACACAGTTCAGTTTTTAAAAAAAGTAAGATAACGATGATAACTTTAGTTAAAAATTATTTTAATGAATTAAATTTAAAAAAAAAATGGAAAAATTTCACGTTTCATTCAAGCATGTGCATTCTTAGTAACCACATATAATTTCAAAATTAAATAATGTACAAATACTTATCAACACAATCACAGACGGTGTGGGCTTGGTATACACGCTAAATAGCTCACGGTCCATAGATATTGTCCCAGTTCGATCGAATTTCGCCTGAATATCCAAGCAATAAGATTATCCGTTTATAAATAACATTTCTTTTCCAGCTACATCTTTCCACGAACGGGCATTTTGTCACATCATCGATCATTAAAACAAGATCCTGGCATAATATTCTTTTAACACATATACTAGATGTATAGTTCCGGTTTTGAATTCTAGTCATCACGGACAAAGGCAAAATAGTCTGAAGATGTGACATCTACATAGGCTTATAATATTTGGTTCTAGAATTGGATGAAGAGAATGGCTTTTGGAAGCATATGAGTAAATTTTTCTCCACTTCTTGATTGTTTATACATTGATTATATATAAATTTGTACACTAAATATAAACTTCCCAGTGGTTAACACAAAGTAATAAATCAAAATTAATATTCCAACACTGATTTATTAAGTAAATAAAATACTCCCAATCCAAAACAGTCTTTTAAAAAAAGTTTTATCTTGTGTTTTGGATTGAGAGTATTTCGTTTACTTAATAAACCAGTGTTGGAATATTAATCTCGATATCTATATAATAGCATTTAATACATTTTTCTTTATTCCATATTAACATTTCTTTACAATTTCAACTGCTCACCTTTAACAGAACTATAATATTCAAACTTAAATGAGTCCATAATTCTTATCTTTAACATATAACTACATATAATTAAAAAGATAATAATTTGCACTACTTAATAGATTATACATGATACAATTATATTTTAATAAAGCCAATAATATACCTGTACAAAAAATATGTAAGAACTTTATATATATTAACATCATTGTTTTTTATGCAAATTTTTATACAAAATACTTTATATATCCTTTTTTATATACTTTACATTTAAATAACTTTGAACCATTTTTTAAAGTTATTTTATTTTTATCATTTTAATTATTCTATTGTAATTTTATTCACACATTACTTAATTATAATATAATTTTATTTTTAGATATTATTCTATATAAAGATTTAGATAAAAACAAAGAAATTAATATTTATAAAACTGTTTTTTATATAAAATAAATCCTTGAAATATTCAAATTGAACACAGTTTAAGAATAAAAAAGAAACATGTAAATATTAATTAATATTATAGATCTTAACTTACCTTATATGGAAATAAATTCCTAAGAGATTAATTAATAGTATAGATCTTAAAAACTTACCTTATATGGAAATAAATTCCTAAGAGAGTAATTAATTGTAGGTGTAATTAAAAGCTAAGATGAATTCCATTATATGATAACAAACTTTAAATAATACTTAAGTTGATTAAGCAAACTAATTAAAGCCAAAGTCGAATTCCTCCAGAAAAGATAAGAAAATCAAAAAAAGAGATGGATATAAAAAGCTAGGAAAAAAAAACTGGGGTGTGTGCCCAAGAGTTGAAGAGCCGTGAAGATTCATTATCAGAGAACTTCATTCCTAGGATCTAGGCTCCTGTAGGTCACTAAGTTGACTAGTGCTTTTAACAGACCATCTTGGTCTTATTATTATCTTGAAACACCACAAGAGATTCATCAAGGGTTGTGTTATAAAGACTACAGATGTTAATGAAGATAAAGTGAATAATAGCTTACCTAAACTTTATAAACATTATTTGCTATTCAATAATTAACCCGTGAATTAAGCTCGCTCAAATGCAGACTTTATATTTGTGTTAAAGATCAGTATAGTAATTATTTTTCCTAATTGTTAATAAATTATTATCACTAAATATATATGTGCTGTTATTCTATCGAGTTTTATTGTATATTTGTTTGCTGGTCTCCCAGTCATAGTTGGGGACACAGCAAATTATTAGTGCAGTCATATCAAATCTGTGAATAGCGAATAAGTTAAAAAACCAAATTATTGGCAGTCACTTGTTCAAACCTAGGGAAATAGGAGTTTAAGCCATTAGTAAACTTCTGGCATTTAGATTTTCGAACTTAGGGAGATAAGTATAAAATTATAGAGTAGTAAGGCTAATTGTTTAGTAATCAGTCATGAGTCCTTTTGGGCAGAATAGTATACTTGAATTAGAGGTTAACAATGGATTTGACTGGCTATTGTATATTATGTAGTTACAAAACTTCTTTACATTGAATGGCATTGAAGATAACAAAAAAAAAAAGTAACAGGACTCATGTTTTTTATGGGTATTAAAGTAAGAGAAGTCATAAATAGAGTATCTGACTTGCCTATTACAGAGGAAATAAGGTATGAGAATCATATTGAAAATTAAGCGATCATTTCAGTCCTTGTCCATCGTGGCACATAGCTCGCTTAGCCTTGTGAAGAAGGAAGCAGCTAGAAGGTGAGAAAATTAAAGAGAATAACACAGCTCTTAGGAATTGACCAAAGGTTGTGGGTATGGTGAGTTTGTGGACAAAATACTCATGAATCAGTTACTATGGTGAATATCTGATGATAGAGTGAGACAATCATTTCAAACAGAACCTGAAATTACGCATGAGATGGCCATAAAGAAAAGCATAGCATACAAGTTAACGCTGGAACAGGATCAGGTTTTTAGCACTAAGTGGGATGAAAACTCTAGAACGAGTGTATTTAATACAGAACAGGAAAGTCTGTGCCACTGAAAACTGAAAAAAGTAAGAAATGTTAGTGTAACATGTTTTGTTACAGTAAAAGAAGTCATATATCAAAAGATTGTAGGTGGCTAAGAGGGTCATGCTTTATATGTGGAAAAAAGGGGCACTTTGCATGTATTTGCAAACAGGAAGGTAACTGGAATGGAAAAAGTATATCACATATGCAAGAAAATAGGGGAGGTTACCATACTAATAAAAACAAAGGCACTCAAGTTGTAAATCAGTTCATTAGGAAGCTGAGACTTGGTGGCAAAGCACTGTTGATGGAAATTGAAAGTGGGTCAGGTATTTCTCTGATGGCACTCAGGGATTGACTGTCACTGTCATCAGCCAATGCTGAAAGTAAAATAGAGAAAATAAACATTAGGGTGCATGATGTAAATGGAAACATTTTAAATTAATAGGCTGTGTGTCAGCACAATTAACCACTGTGGTAAAAAAGTGAATCTACTTCTGTACATAGTCAACTAGTTGGTAGGGAGTAGTTCCACAAACTAAGTATTCAAATTAACATTATTAAAAAAAAAATCTCACCAGAACAAGAAATGGCATAAAACACACTCATGCATCCCTCTATCACCCAAAGTCAAATGGCCTGGCTGAAAAGGCGGTACATATAATTAAAAAAGCCCTCAAGAAGGCAAAGAATGTAAGTATGCAGCAAGCAATATATAACACTATCCTGCATCAACACTCCACCCATCAACAAATACAGGGAAATCTCTGGCAGAACTGCTAATGAGAAGAAAACTGAGAATTAAATTATCACTTTTACTTCCATGTATGTCTGATTAAATAGAGAACAAAAAAAAATTAAAAAATATAAACAACGAACCGAAAAAAAGACAATACATACATAATAGGTGACTGAGTTTGGGTTCAAGACATAATCCAGAAGAAATGGGTTAAAGGAGTAATTGTGAAAATGTTATCAAAAACAATAGCAATCATCCAAGTACAGGATGGGACAACATACCGAAGACATGTAAATCATGTCAGTCGATGATTCGAAAAAGAATGGCAAATTGCAGTGCCCATGCCAAAAGACGAAAATCAAGAAATTCAAGAGACAGTGATATGGATTGAGGGTGAAGAGGAAAACCAGAAAACTGTGACATGGAACCCAGAAGAATGGAACAGGAACTACAATCAACACCGAATCCGATTGGATTAACAACTAGATCATCCAGACCCAAATGTCAGATATAAAGATTGGCGAGATTCAACAGCTACACATAAGCCTAAACAATTTTCTGGAGTGAGGGGAGGAGTGTAAAATATTAAATAATATTTGAAACTTAAGAATGCCGCTAAATAAATCATTGAAAAAAATGTTAACATTAAATGAAGTTTAAGAATAAATAGAGACATGTATATAATAATTAATATTATAGATCTTAAAAGCTTACCTTATGTAGAAATAAATTCCTAAGAGAGTAATAAATTGTATGTTATGTGTAATTAAAAGCTAAGGTGAATTCCATTTGTACGATAACAAACTTTAAATAATACATAAATTAAGGGAACTAATTAAAGCCTAAATCAAATTACTCCAGAAAAGATTTAAAAAAACCAAAAGAAAAGATGGATATAAAAAGCTAAGAAAAAATGACTGGGGGCTCTTTCTGTGGTTGCTGCTACCATCATTGTGTCCACAAATTGAAGAACAGTGAAGAACATCACCAGAGCCGACTTCATTTCCCGAGATCTCGGCTCATGTAGGTCACTAAGCCGACTAGTGCTTTTAACAGACCATCTCGGTCTTATTATTATTTTGAAATGCCTCAAGAGACTCACTAAGGATTGCGTTATAAAGACTATAAATGTTAGTGAAGGTAAAGTGAATAATAGCTTACCTAAACTTTATAAAATTATTTGCTATTCAGTAATTAACCTGTGAATTAAGCACGCTCAAATGCAGATTTTAGATTTGAGTTAAAGATCAGTATATTAATTCTTTTGCCTAATTGTTAATAAATTATTATTGATAAATATATATGTGCTGTTATTCTGTTGAATTTTATTGTATATTTGTTTGTGGTCCCCTGGTCATAGTTGGGGATGCTGCTCAATTGTAACATATCATCATCATCATCATCATCAATTATTATCAATCCACTGCAGGATGAGGTCTCTCCAAGTTCAAACCATCTCCGATCTTTAGCTTCTCTTCTCCACATCACCTCTGCACACTTTCTTATTTCATCCATCCATCTCACATGTGGTATATTTCTGGGTCTTTTAAATCTCTTGAAAATTATTATATATATATAAAAAGAGTGAGACTAATCTAAAGAATGTCATTTTTGAAAATAAATCAAAACGTTGAAAAAATTTATTATAATTAGATACAATTTTAAATAAATGTTTTGGATGGACTGTAATAAATAAAAATAAAATGACATAATGTAGACTGTTAAAAAGAGGAAGCATTATATTAATCTTAAGAGGAAACCAGAAAATTGTAAGAGACAAATCCGTTTATTTGGAAAGGTGAATAGAAATAATTTTGGATAGAGGACAAATAACGACAGTACCCCTCCCCTCCCTAAAAATAAACTTTATAATGAACAAATAAAATTTTATCCAGTAAAATTTTAAAACATATCCCTCCCGTTTCCTTTTTAATTTTCAAAATTATTCATTTAGCAGTATAAATAGGTATTAAAAATAATAAATAGCAATAAAGTACTGAATGTTTGCGACAACTTTCAAATAATTTTTGTTGAGAATATAAAATGGGAAACGACATTTCTATTTTTATAACATCAAATTAATAATTAGGTTTTGAAAGGATGAGAAGGTTTAATGGCAATCTAATTCGGTAAAAACTAACAAATCAATAATTAAACCATATCACAATCTATTAAAAAATTCTGAATTTAATTTGATCACTGCAATTCTCAGATTCTTTTCTCCTGAAAAAAGATATAAAAAGCTTAAAAAAAGTAACAAATGTGAAATATTTTTACTTGTAATTTCATTTCCACACTATTATGACAAAAAAAAAAATTACTATCCCCCCCCCCGCCTTCTTTTTTAACTATACCATATTGCTTATTAAACTAAAGAAACGGCAATAACATAATGCTTATATTAAGAAGTCGTTAACAATTACATAAACATGCATACAGATTTTATAGCTTTTATAAATCATGTAACAGATCAAAAGTACAGCGCAGTAGAACATACACACGTATACGTTTGGTATGAAAGCACAATATCAAAATATTTATAAACTGATTTTAAAGTATTTTATTACAGCATAATACTTAATTAAACTACAACAATGTAAAAAGAAAAAAACAACAATCCATAACAGAAAACAAGACCTATCCAATTTTCTCTAAATAAGCAATGAAATATAAGACTATTCACAATTCTAAAAAAAAAAAAGAAATTCTGGTTTTTCGTTCTTATATTACTCTTGACTAAAGAATAGCTAAATATGCATTTACTTACAAATAGGTTTCAAGTGTTAGGAGATTTTGAACATGATACAGATTTGAATGAAATTAATATGAAAATAACTGATACACTTCTAAAAACTGCAACAAACATAGCTGGTAGAAAAAAGCAGCAATTGACTGATAAAATTTCTACTGAGACTAGAGAATTTATGAAGAAAGAAGGAATATGAAGATATACAAAAATGATGTATTAAAAAGAATTGAATATCTCGAATTTTGTAAAATGGTACGGAAAAGAGTTGAAATGATATAAGAAAGTATAACTGTGAAATAGCAAGGAAAGTTGTAGAAGAAAATAAAAGTCTCAAAAATGTTAAACAACATTTTGGTATTGGTAGGAAATTTATATCTGCAATAAGAAAAAAAGATGGAATTATTACTAAAAAGAGAGATGACATCATGAAATTGGTAGAAGATTTTTATCAAGAATTATATAGTAATAAAGAACAAGTACCTCCTATATCTATTACATCTTCTGAATTGCCCAGAATTTTAAATGAAGAAGTGAGACATGCAATTAAGTGTATGAAGAAAGGAAAGGCTCCAGGAAATGATGGAATTATAATTGATATATTAAAAGAAGCAGGTGAAGAAATAGAAACAATTTTAGCAAAGTTATATACCAAATGTCTAAATGATAAAGATGTACCGGAAGATTGGAAGAATGCAGTAATAATATTAATATTTAAAAAAGGTGATAAAGAAGATATTAGAAATTACAGACCTATCAGCCTTTTATCAGTTTTATATAAAATTTTTACCAAGATAATTACAACTCGTCTACAGAGAACTTTGGATTTCCACCAACCAAGAGAACAAGCTGGATTTAAAAGTGGTTTTAGTACAATAGATCATATCCAGATATTGAGAGAAGTCATAGAAAGGACAAACGAATATGAGTTGTCATTATGTTTTGGATTTGTAGATTATGAAAAGGCATTCGATTCTATACACGTTTCTTCAGTGATTAAAGCATTGGATCATCAAGGTATAGATCCAGGATATTGTCATATTTTAAAGAATATTTATAAAAATGCAACAGTAACAATTAGATTACATAATGATAGTGGAAAAATCAACATTGAGAAAGGTGTAAGACAAGGTGACACCATATCTCCAAAACTCTTTACAGCAGTGCTGCAAGAAGTATTTTGTGGATTAAAATGGGAAACTAAAGGAGTGAAAGTAAATGGAGAGTATTTAAGTCATTTAGATTTCGCATATATAATGTAGTTGTTTTTGCAAATAATGCTTCAGAGCTGCGGGAAATGTTGCAGGAGTTAGCAGATGAAAGTAGAAAAGTAGGACTAAAGATAAATGTTAAAATGACTAAAGTAATGTTTAATCGATTTGCTCAAAATATGAAAATAAGGATTGATTATGAAGAATTAGAAGAAGTTAACAGTTACAAATACCTTGGTCAGATTATTAATACAGATGGAAACATAATGGAGGAAATTAATCATAGAATTAAACTTGTTTGGAGTGCTTTTGGTAGAAATAACTTGATACTAAAAGGAAATATGCCTATGTGTTTGAAAAGGATGGTTTTTAACAAATGTGTTTTACCAGTTCTTACTTATGGATCTGAGACTTGGACACTTAATAGAAGAGCAATACAGAGACTTCAGACCACTCAAAGGAGTATGGAGAGATGTATCTTGGGAGTAACAAGAAGAGATCGAAAACGCAATGTATGGGTAAGACAACAAACAGGTGTTACTGATCTTATTGAAAAAATTAAAAGATTGAAATGGAGTTGGGCTGGACATATTGCTAGAAGAGATGATAATAGATGGACAATTGAAATTTTAAACTGGATTCCAAGAGATTGTAAAAGACCCAGAAAGAGACCACATGTGAGATGGATAGATGAAATAAGAAAATGTGCAGGGGTGTTGTGGAGAAGAGAAGCTAAAGATCGGAGAAGATGGATTAAACTTGGAGACCTTCATCCTGCAGTGGATTGATAATGGTTGTTGATGATGATTACTCTTGACTAAAGAATAGCTAAATATGCATTTATTATAGTTAGGCGGATTATAATCTAACTATCTAAAAAAATGTCTGAGTTCCAATGGGATTCAACCCAGTATTTAATACAGTCAACTTAATTATCATTTTATTATCAATTTCAGAAAGCTTCTTTACATTCATTTCTTGTATTTGTTACATAATAGAAATAACTGCAAAATAATTAAACTCTCTCATTCACAAAGCATAAATATATGCTTAGTGCTTTAAAGCAATTTTATTGACAGAAAAAGAATGTTAGAGAATAATGTTATCACACAAACAAACAAAAACTTCTTATTGAAGACAAGTTTAAATATATAATAATTTAAAACAGAAATTCCTATATTCATTAATATGAGTTATGTGTAATATTAGGTACCAGCAAGATGATGACAACTAATTGGTGATTATATAATCGTTCCGCTGGTTAACTAGATGAATAGGCATCATCTAGTTATAAAATTTCCTTCATAATCTACAGAAGTAATTCATGAATGCCTTCTTCCAGGCTCTTGAAATAATGTTTAGTTGTTGACACAAAAGTAATACATTTTTATTAAAACCATTTGAAACTACTATTGCCAAACAAAAATATTAATAGGACAATAAAATATATATATATATAATAACGATTTAAAAAAAAAAAAAACATGTCTTTTTATGAAAGTCTGTCAAATAATAAAATGTAAAATTCTGTAGAGTTTAGAACCTAAAGGTACGTGTGTGCGTCAATGTGTATATACGAGATTGAAGAAATAATCGAACACATAAAAGTATTGAATTTTGGCATTATGTAACACACACACACACACACAAATACAGACCAATGTAATGTTTTTAATGTTTTATTAATAGAAACTTAAGAAGGTAGTAAGGATAATTTAATAAAGCATAGCACACTTTCATAAATCTTTAGAACGGAAAAAAAATAGATATATTTCATTTTGAAGAAGGTTGAATTATCACTCAAAATCGATGAATAATTTAAGGTTTCAAGATATATAAGCAAAATATTGATTAGTGTATTTGCCAATGTTGAAAGAATGAAACCTGCTGAAATTAACTATACATATATACAGAGAAAAATCACCAAACATTACAATAGAATGAATTATTGCATGTCAACACACATCTAGATTCTCAAGATCTGTCACTACAATTCAACATAGGTTTCATAAGCAAACTATTTATAGGATGCCCTGCCATATAAAAACTACCATAAGCTTTTAATGTGATTGCTGCAATATGGAAGCAGAAGGGTTGTGTTATGGGCATGAAATTTGAACAATGATTATCTAAAAACATGTCAAATAGGCTGACTCAGTTACCTCTTTTGAAAATGTAAGAGCAATAACTTAAAGGAACCTTATCAAACAGACCATTTTCTTCCAAGTGTAAAACAATTTGGCAGTCAATCTAACGATTACGTCATTGCCCAATTTTTACTCTATAGGAAAACATCATGATTGCAAACTTCTTTAACATTTTGAGGTGATAGGTTCATCCCATAGTGCATTGTCATCTTTGAAAATGATAAATGCTAAAGGAATAAAAGGTCCTCTCTAATAACTTAAATAAAATATTACTGTGCATCAGTGGGCTATTCCTGAACCCCAAATAAAATGAAAGTATATTTCACCAACATTTCTCAGAGAATGTAAGTCTTGTCTCGATAATGGTTAAATATTGTATACAACTACTTAATTCAACATGTTTCAAATCAAAATATTGCTTAATTCAGAATTTTATTAAATCCATAATTTAGATTTAGTGTGAAACATTTGATATAATCCTAATTCTATGAATTTGATGGTATTTTTTTCTTTTTGATACAAGGTAATGAAATGTTTTATGGCTTAAAAAATCCAAATTATTTGAACATGAAAAGATTACCAGATTTCAAATAGTTTGAACAAATTAACTGAACGATGTTTATGATGGGTGTCAAACCAATAAAAAAGAAAATTTTAATCTTAATTTTACTTTATTAAATTTGTTTTATTCAACTATATTGTTAGATCAATTTAGTTTTGTAAAATGCATACAATTCTATTAATAAATATCATTTATAAATTTTTAATTGGACTAATTTTGGATTTATAAGTGTCATTTAATTCTATACAATTTCTGACCTCTGCTTTCACAAGCCAATTATCCTCCAATAAATTTAAAATTCTGGAAAAACTTTTTAAAAAAAAAAGAAAGAAAATGAAACATAAAAAACTAACATAGCAAAAAATTATCCATTTTAAAAATAAACAAAAACTTTTATTCATATAAAGCAATACTGAAACTAAGAAACAGAAAATTATCACTTGAATATAACCAACAATTTATTTTTGAAACATCTTACCCCACCAAAAATCTGTTTTAATATTTTAATATAATAAAGAGTGAGAAGTAAACAAAGTTATCAGAGAACAAATAATGATAAATCAGAAATATTCAATAATTAAAATGATCTGGAAAATTAACTAATGTATATTTATTTACTATTTGCAAATTACTAAGACATTATTTCTAATCTGTTAAAAAACAGAGATTTCCTAAATCTATATAATGATTTCAAGAATAATTATTGAAAGAGCAAGTTTTAAAATTAGTTGGGAGGGGGACAAGTTATGGGATATTATGCAATCCATGGAATATAAACTCATCAAAAACAGAAAAAAGGAATATTATATAATTATGATATTTTCAAGATTATTTAATTCTATATATATATATATATATTTTCATATTCATTTGATTTTGAATTAAGAAAGTTTTAAAATAATGTAAATTACTAATTAATTTGAAGCTTTTATATCCTTCTTTGCTTTCGAAGTAAACAAGTTTTATTGCAATATGTAGAATACAAGCAATTTTTTTTGGCTGCAAACTGTGATTCTACATCACATGATTCATTTCAAAAATCACATGATTCATTTCAAAAAGTGTTTCATGTAGAAAATAAAATGTAATAGAAAATTCAATTCTGGTTAAGATGGTGAAAAGAGTGTAAATGAAAGCCTTTTATTTTTTTTATCATTTTTTCTTAAGAAAAACCTATTGTTTTGTGTTTCTTTAATTTTCTTTTTTTACAAAAAAAAAAAAACTCATTGGGAATTTATTTTAAATGGATAATTTAGAAGGAACTGATAATCATTTTCAAATTAAGTAAAAATATTATTTTTAAATATTAATTTATGTTATGATGAAATGTCTCAAAAATTATTGCAAGTCTATCATTTAAAAAGTAAAATTAGTTCTTATATATACAAAATTAAATTAAAAGTTAGTCAACTTATAAATGTAAGTTTGTGTATGTATGTGTATATATTACCCAAATAAAGTTACAATACTGTGCATTTTCCTGTCTACCAAGCTCTGCAGCCCACATTTTTGATTATATATATATATATAGTTTTAAAGACATACAATAAATCTTTACACAAAAATGGATAATAGAAAATGTCGTATTTAATATTTACATTTTTTTCATTAATGCTATTATAAAAATAAAAAAAAATATTGTGCAAAAATTAATTACAATATTTACTATTACCAAATATGTGTTAGTTGTTCATTAGAATTAAGATAAAAAATAAATATTATAACAAGTAAACACCATCTATATATATTATAAAGATGTTTCATGGGTTTTTATTTTATTTTTAGATTACAAAGTTAATCAAGCACACTCATCTTTTATAAATAATGCATATAAAGACATTTCATGTATTTTTTCTTATTTTTTAGATTAATAAGCTGAAGTACGCATTAATGGACAAGTTTCTATTTTTTTATTTTTATATTAACAAGTTGACTTAATACAAAAAAATAATAACAAATAAAGTGTAAATATTGTAATTAATTTTTGCACATTCTTAATTTTTTTTTAAAAATAATACTAATGAAAAAAAAAAGAAGTAAATATTGAATAAGTTTTTATTGGATGCCCCTGAAACTGTATATTCATCAAACATACGGGCTGCAAAACATGGTAGACAGAAAAACGCACAAGTACTGAAGTTACAAATGTATATTTATCATTTATCATTGTTATTACTAAATAAATATTAGAAAACAAATTATTTCTTAAACTAATATTTATTTTATTAGAAAAAAAAGATATATAATATTTCTTATAAATAAGATTTGGCTTAAAGATAAAATCCGAAAATTCTACTGTTAGCATTTTGAACCAGCATAAAATATGATTTGATGAATACTATTATATAATATTTTAATCAATTTTTTTTCAAAATTTTATTAAACTTAATAACAAAATTCCTATTTTAAACATATATATCAAATTCGTCATTTATGAATAAATTCAAAATTAATAACTTTAAAAATGTTTAAATTCCTTATTACTTTATTTTGGTTTTAGGATAATTATTTACTATTTTGGTTTTATTGTTTTCTTATGGTAAGTTATAAAAAATATATTTTATTTTTAATATCATGTAATTGAAGTTATTGTAAAAATTAAACTTCAACTAAATGCATAAATAATCAATACGAAGCATATGATAAACCACCAAGTTAAGTAAAGTAAAACAACTACAAACAATCTGTACTACATGACTATTTTAAATTCTATAAAGTTAAAACTATTTCCATGAGCAATTTCGCAACACATAAAGTGAAAGACCATTAATTTTTTGAAAGTAAGAAATAACATAAAAAAATACTTTTTCTTAAAAATAAATTGTACAGTATGGTAAGTATAATTATAAAAAGGAAAGTCTTGACTTCTCTCCCCACTTCATTAACAATATTATTTAAACAAAATATCTGGACAGAACTTCAACAACATAATTATATTTATGAACAACTTTAAATACAATCACACACATATATGATGAATTAGCAGTCTTGTAACAATATATTTTAATGGTCGACCATTGACCACAATTTGGTATTACCTACATGTTTATCTTCACTTTCCACAATGCAATGGATGCCAATAAGATCATATAGAACTCAGATGATGAATTAGCTTCAGTTTAAAACCATTGTGTTTCCCAAAACAATTCTTACGATTTAAAAACAGATTCTACTAAAGAAAAAATATTACATTTATTTGAACGAATGAAGCAATTATTCAAATTATCTACTTTTCTCTGACTGTTCCTTCACTCACTGCTCATTTCTATTTCTTCTTCATGATCATATCCATTACCAATTTATCTCAACTTATATTAGCATGTCATGAAAGTTTGATATTATATCCAAAAGTAACTGCTGCAAAGTGAATAAAAGAAAAGACCCACTTAATATGAAAATATAATTTATTTAGAACATATAAAATATTTGCAATTGGATATTTTGTTGCAGTACCAACTTCATTTCTAAACCATACAAATATTCTTTTGACATTTATTTTATACAAAATACATTGGAAATACATTACACAAACTTTTAAATGATTATAACTTTGTATGAATAATATGTCTGAATCTTTAATCAATTAAATGATTAATTCATATTTAAATTCATTAGTAATATTCATATACATAAAACAACAATAAACTGTTCACAATGTATGACTATAAACTCAAATAAGCAACCCATGGTCAGAATACAAGATTCTATCATAAAAATCACCAACAGGCAAATGCAGTTTATATAATAAACAACATTCTTTAAGTAAAAGCCCTACCACGACTCTCACTAATTGAACATTTAATATTTCAACTATGATGTATCAAACTAATATATTAAACAAAATATTTTACTATAGCTCATAATACAGGGCATGTTAACTGCACAAGATAAAATCCCAAGAAATAAGCAATTACTCTTAACTACAGATACATCTCACATTTTAATATGGCTTGTGATATAAGGCATGTTATTCATTTACATTAAAAATATTAAGTTATAAGCAATTACTAATCACACTGAAACATTCTTGATCCCTAATATATCAACCTCTTAACCTGTACATCTAATAAACTTAAGCAGTACACAATCCTTTTTGATATCATAGAAACTTACATGGCTTTATATAACTTTTTACTAAATTCATAGACTCAATTTCACATACCATCTCTTAACCTATTGTGTGTGTATGCAAAACTCAAACCATACAATAGTGGCAGCACAACATAACTTATTTTGCATTTTAAAGAATCATATTTTTCTTTCTTCTTCAGCAACACTGCATTCAGAGGTTGGATATAGCATGCAGTTTTCTTTTATTAATTTCAGTATTTCTGTAACATTTCTAAAAATCAATAAATCATATAGCTATTCGCCACCTGTTTAGCCATATTATTCATTCCCAAAATTATATAATCACTAACTCTAATTCATCCCATCAACATCGACACATATTTATGAATGATTTTGATCTGTACATGAGTGTTTAATATCTTTTATTATTAAGATAATAAATGAGTTTGAATTCAAAATTAAGACTTAAGATTTCTTAGATTTATGGTATATTACTCTAATAAAGCATTCCATTTTAATTCATTATAAAAATTTGCACAAATACTGATATGCATCACCTTCATCACAATCTTTGACTATTAAATGTTATTTTTGTTGTTTATTCATATTAAAATACAGTATTTATTTTAAGAAATATAAAAGATGGCAAACTTATAGTTGTACTGAACTTTGGTGAGAATAACGAAGCAATGATATAAGCAAAAGCTTTCAAAAAGTCGCTGTATAAATTCACATTTTAGGTACAAACCAAAAATAACAGCAATTGTGGAAGTGTTTCAATTCTAGAAAGATCTTACTTTGAATTGAGGCATGGAAAAAACAAGTACGAGAGAAGGATTTTTCCCTCCATAAAAGTGTTTTAACTTTTCTTAAGTTTATAAAATACTGAACCATGATTTGAAAAAATTGTTGACTTTTGTTTAATATTTATAAAATTAAAATGAAGATTGTTATGGAATTTAAATCACTTTAGAATAAACTTGTTTTTTTTTTAAAATATAGAATGTAGTTATTGTAATATTAAAATTAGACACACACATCATCATCATTATCAATTTCAATCATTATTAATCCATGGCAGGATGAAGGTCTTTCCAAGCTCAAGCCATCTTTTCCAATCTCTAGCCTCTCTTCTCCACATCATACCAGCAAATCTACTTATTCACTCATCTCTCGTGTGGTCTCTCTCTAGGTCTTTTCAATTTCTTGAAATCCCATATAAGATTTCAACTGTCCACCTATTATCATCTCTTTTAGCAATTTGTCCAGTCCATCTCCACTTCCATCTCTTAATTCTTTTACTGATGACAGTAACACCTGTTTGTTTTATCACCTTTCATATCTCTTATTATTATTCCTAACATGCATCTTTCCATATTTCTTTGAGTGGTCTGAAATCTCTGAATTGCTCTTTTGTTAATTGTCCAAGTTTCAAATCCATAAGTAAGAATTAACATATATTTATTAAAAACATTCCTTTTCAAGCACATAGGCATATTTCCTTTTAATATTAAATTATTTCTACCAAAACTGAATAAGCATTAAAGTTGGTTTTATCTATAATTTTTTTTATCAGTTCCCAGTACAGGTCATTGTTGCTATTCTTTAAGTGTCATTTAATTGCTTCATCCCCTTGAAAAACAATGAATTGATGTTTCATTGCTGGTACCTCAAATGAAGATTTCTTATATAATATAAACCAAAAAAGATTAATGAAATAGAATTCTTTTTCAAATGACGATTATTACAAATTCATGCTTTGCAAAAGAAACCAGAATGTGTAAAATTTGAGAAAACATAAAGAGTTTAAAATAAAAGCATTATATTAATATGAATCAAACAAATAATTATCCTCATATTCTTCAAAATCTCCTACTTTTTGAGAAATTAATTTAAGCACTATTTTAAAATAATTTTTGATAAACTGCTCAATGAACATTAATCTATAAAATAAATAATTATGATTTGAATGAAAAATAAAGTATATATAATTATTTGTTTAATTAATGAATACTCAAAAATGATACAAAAAGATATTTTATATTAAGATTTCAATTGTTTTGACTCATTCTCAAATAAAAATAGAATGAATCTAATATATTATTTCACTAAATTACTAAAAGGTAGCCAAATCTATTTGATTTTCCAGGAATTCTTACAAAATAAATGTTATTTTATTATATATGTATATTTATTACCGTATTTCTTTGAATATAAGCACCCCACCCCCCAAATTTAAGCCGTGGTATTGGGAAAAAAATTAATGCCCGAATTTAAGTCGCGTATATGTAATTAAATTATTGTACACGTATAAAATGTGACAACCAGAGCAGGAAAATTAAAAAAAATATTAAACCCTAATATTATTTATATTATTTGACAGTGTTATTGTGAATCTCCTTCAGATATACGATTCTTTCACTTTCTACATCTTCATTTTCAGAACTTGAATTCTCAACTTCCCTGTTTCATCAGGTACATCATCTTCAGACCATTTAAATTGCAGCTGAACATTATAATTTCTTTGTCAATTTGTTTTTATGTAAAAGTACATTTTTGTATTAAAATCTGAATCATTTTTCTAAAATAATATATATTATTACAAATATTTTCTGAAAAAAAATTTAAATGTGTAAAAAAAGATTCTAAAACATTAGAAATTCAAAATAAAAACATTGGAATTGTCAACATTGGCAAAATAACGTTAAAAGGGATTCTAAAACATTTGTTTTCCCCTTAAAAATCAAAAGAAAGCTATTGAACTATCAACATTTTGACAGATACTCCCTTATATTGAGAACAATAATCAAGTAATCAGCACCTTGGAAGGCAAGCCCTTATCTTATTGTTATATTGATTTGTTAGCTGTAAAACTATTCTAAAGCTTATTCAATAAAATTTTCTTGACAAAATAATGAAAAATCAGCAAAATAATGCTAAAAGATACTAAAACATTCCTTTTCACTTTGAAATTCAAACCGAAAACATCGGAATTAACAACATCGGCAAAATAACATTAAAAGATTCTAAAACATTTTCATTTTAAAAATTAAAGGGAAACTAATCGAACTGTCAAAATTTTGACAGGTGCTCTCCTATAGAAAAAACAATCAACCAATCAGCACTTTGGAAAGCAGGCTCTTATCTCATTGTTTTATTGACTTTTTAGTTGTATAACTATTCTAAAGGTTATTCGGTAATCTTTTCTCAATAAAATACCGGTAAAATCAGAAAATAACGTTAAAAGCAGTGGTTAAAGAGAGAGTTAAAGCTGTTTATGAAATTCATCCAGACAATAATGATTAAAAAAGAATTAACATTCTATTCTACGCAGAAAACAATCATAATACTATGTACATATATAATGTAAAGCAAATACCACAGAAATAAATTGTTAAAAATTTCCATCTTGAATTTAAGCCACATCCCTCTTTTAGGGTCCAAAATTTGGAAAAAAAGTGTGGCTTATATTTGAAGTAATATAGTATTAGCATTGTAATCTGCTAATATTAATGTAAATGACATCTGAATAGAATGAATTTGGAGAATACTGATAAAATAAAGAAATGGAAAATAATCACAAGAAATAATGATAATAAAATGTTCATATAATAGTAAAATCCCAATGCAATACATAAACAGGTTCTTAGATATTATCCCTTCAGGAAGCTTGCCAGGTGTTTTGCTTTTTTTTTTTTTAAATTATAAATTTTCAGGAGTGTCAAAGTATTTTTTTTTTCTCAAAATTATTTTACCAAATATGTGTTACTTCTTGAAGTTTTAAAAAAAATTAAAAAAATAATTAAAAATTTCATTACGTTTAAAAAATTATTACTATATCTTTTATCAACTACATTCACAACATTTCATTTGTTTATTTTTCTTTATATGTATTATAAATATTTACCGAACATGTGGTGCTTCTTAAGTTTAAAAAATATTAAGAAATCGATTCTAAATTCTTGTTAATTTTCAAAAATATTAATAAAGCTCTTATAAATTCCATTCACAAGATTTATTTAATTTTTTTTCTTTTTACATCTATTATAATGTACAAATGTTAACATGTTGAAAGCATTGTGTTTTTCCACTTAACATAAAATTGTCATTCAGCATCAATTTTTTTTGGAACATTTTGCCAAAAGGATTAAAATGTGGGATCTACCATTGTCAGAAGGACATACAATAGAGAATTTCCAAAATTACAAGATATTAACCAACAGGGGAGAATACTTCCATGGCAATGGTTGTTCAGTGACTTGTGCAAAGAGACTGGCTTTATTGTAACTGTCCTAGGATTACTGAAGTTATATTAAATTTATTTTAAATACAATCAGTTGTGAAACTTTTTTGTATTATATTTTTATAATATTAAAAAATAAAAGGAAATACCAAATACGGACAGCTTCTAGCTAGCCATATTGTTTTCAAGACTTATTCGCCGCCCCTGAAAATGGATAATTAAAAAAAAATACCTGCCAAGTTTCTGGTGAAGGGATAATATGTAAGCACTCATAAAAACAAAGTATCTGCATGCTAAAAATAGTATATATAATAAACAACACAATAATAAATGAACAACATGACAATATTTATATTTTAAAAAGTCTCAAATCTTATATATAAAATTCCTATTTTCTCTGTTGTCTGAATGGTGAATATATGTTTGTTCGTAAGGCTATCATGTGTCAAATTCACAACCAATTAAAAAAAAAATATTACGTTCTTCCATATTATGAAGAATATTTTACGCAAGGAAGAAATTCCACTATTAATAGTTTTCTGTAATGCTGCCAAATTGACATATTAAATATAACAAGTATATTTAAAAATTTTAATTCAGAGGCTTAATTTGATTACGAACCTTTTATTCAAAGCAGGTAATTCCACAATGCAAAAAAAAAAAAAAATTGTTAAAATAACTGATTAAAAAAATAAATGAACAGCCTTCTACAAAGTAAGCAGTTTCTAATTATAAGAATGTCAGTATTTCTCACCCACTCTATCTGGAGTGTAAGATGCAAATTAGTCTTCACAACTCCTCGGCCGGACCCAGACAGTCTATTCATATCTCTTTTAAAGAAAATCAAGCTAAAGACATGACCCTTTCCCCAAGTTTCTATTTGAAGAAACCTGGAATCTATTCCAAATTCCAAAGGCCAATACAATTCCAGATAGCTGATGACAACAATCTATAAACCACAGGATTAATTCCATACCCAGGATTAATATCTCTACAAATCATCCACTATCAACCCAATAGTAACATTATAGACTCCCGTTTAGTCAATGTACTTTAAGAAGTTAATGTAAAAAACAACAACAACAATATTCTCCCTAAATAAAATTCTTTTAAAACTAAAAGAACAGCCTTTCAGGCTGGCTAGGAAGCAATTCCACCATTAAAAATCGTAATACAAAAATAACTGGTACATTCATCATATTTATTTATATAATATTAAAATCTTTTGTTTAATTTATATTAAATTTTTTAAAAAATATTTGTTAGAGCAACCAATTAAAAAAAAAAGACCATTATAGACATAATATATAAGTGTAAATTAAGCCGAGAGGTCGTTGCAGCCGCCTTACAAGCAAGTAGTAGTTTGCAGATGGTTCGCCTCACTGCCGCGCTATGACATATGAAAAAAAAATTAAGTTCTTTGCATAAAACCTCATGAAGATAACTAAATAAGTAGACGCGTGCTTAAATTCAATTTATTGTAACATTTCAATATTTAAAGTTAATCATAAACTGTAATAAGCTTTTTTTTAAATGTTAAATCGTAGTATATCCAAGCTAATGGACACAAAAGACTAAATATGTTAGTATACAGTAAAATAATAAATACATGATATATTATTTTTATATATATTCTGCTAAAAAAAAAAATGTTTTCGAAGGGATAAAGACAGGAATTAAATTAAAAGAATTGTCAACCCAAATTATAAAAACAATAACAATAAACAATTAAAATTCAAATTATTGCATCTCCATATTAATCAGAATAATTAAACACGTGATTTGCAAAGCATCTGAAAATAATAGGAAATTCTTCGAAAACAAAACATCCATTTAGAATTTTTTTTTTAAAAAAATGCTACTAGTAAGTAATGAAAGAATATATATTAATTTTAGAACTTGTAACCTATCAAGCTATAATGGATTTAATTTTAATTGACACGTTGCCTAATTCGATAATAAATGTCCATTATAAAAATTAAAAGCTAAATTTGTTACAAAACAAGAAAGGCACTTCAGTAATTGCTGTTATGCACTTTATCATACATATAAAAAAATATATGTACAATAGCTTTCCCCCTCCTCTTTAGCTATTTATTATTTTAAATTAGTGCCTTTTTAAAAAAGATTTTATAAATCAAAAGAGATGAAGAAAAAGAATGGAATTAAAACAAATGACTAAAGTTGATTTTTTTATATATATCCTTTTTGATTTAAAAGAAAAAGATATCAATGAAATTAACTCATTAAATTCACTTTCAGATCAAGTTGTATAGAAATTCTACAAAATTATATAACTAAATATAGATATATTCAGATACTAAAAAATTAAAAGAAGATAATTACTGTACTTAGAGCATATTTATTTTTCTTAATTAAACTCATTAAAAAAAAAAAAATCAATTTCTAAAAATCAATTTCTAATTTCCCACAATTCTTTGGGAAGAAACTATATGAATTAGTTTGACCTAAAATTTTGATAGGAGACAACAGACTCTTATTGTTAAAGCACCTAAATTTTGACCTGGCAATGGACATGCCTACCTGAATAACCTTGTTAAAAATTGCCTTTAAAGACAAAACTTTCAACTCTTGGACAGAGATAAAAAAATATGGATTAAATCCTTTTTTTTTTTTAAATAAAAAGATTTAAACCTTCAAATATTAAAATAATAAAAAAAATCTTACACTTTAATTGTGCATACCTCCAACTTGTACAAACACAGACAAAACAAATTAATAAGACTTCTAAATTACAATTAGTGCGAAGTTACGAGATATATTATATACGAAAAATCACTAAAATGACTTGGAACTCAGACTTTGACAGACCCTCAATCATCCATGCTATCTCAAACCCCTATATGTTACATATAAAAGTGCAGGTATGAAAAAGCCTGTACTGTAGTAAAAAAAATTCATACTTTAACATGACTTTGAGAAAATCCAAGCTCGCGTACAAGTATGTACATATCCTAATAAAAATAATAAATTTAACGGTAATAAACTACTATAAACAGTCTTTAAATCTGCAGAAGTACTTTCGGTTAATTTCTTAAACCTGCTAATTAAAAAAAAAAAAAAAGGCAGGTTTAAGAAATTAACCGAAAGTACTTCTGCAGATTTAAAGACTGTTTATAATAGTTTGTTTTCGTTAAATTTATTATTTTTATTAGGATTACAATTTTGTTTTAATTAACGGATATTTTATTTATATTAAGTAGGTACAAATACATACAAAGTAAGGCAAAAGAAAAACAATGTCGGCATTCACCTGCCAAGTCTTTCCAGCAAGTTTACATTTATATTTATATTCAAAAAGTTTCCTAACAGTAAGCAGTGGGATTCAGCAGCAATGATACATTTTGCTACTATTTTCCACCAGATTCTTAACAAAAAGCATTAATGTGGTGCAAATTATTACTAAAATAGACCCCACAATGTTTTTTTTATTTTTTATTTTTTATGAGTTTACTTATATCAGAGAAAAATAAATTTTTCTAAAGCAGTTTATGAATCTTCCGCAGTTAGAGCAAAAGTGAAGATAAAGCATTTAATAAAAATAAAAATACAAGTAAAAAAATATTAGTATAAAATCTTTGGTCCCATGACATTTTCAAAATTCAAGAGTAATCTTTTACTCCTCCTTGCACACCAAATTCTGCTAAGATAAAAAATAGGCAGCTCATTGTGATTAGGGATTATTAATTTGTAAGCATTTCTTAATATACATATACATGCCTTTAATTTTATTGATAACTATGCGTAAAAACAAATTTATTTATTTTGGATAACAGAAGTGTTTGAATAGTAAGTATTTTGAGGGAAGATATTCTAGCCATATGAACATCTTTCTAGTAAGTGATATAACTGCTTAAATGCATTGATCTATTATTTAGCACAAGGTTTTTAATCATTGTTAAATTAAAGCTTTTAATTTTTATTGATATTTGCTCACAACCTTTAGACAATATACTGAGATTTCTCTTCAACGTGTGGAGGAAAAAATAATGAATCCACGTTTTATCACATGAATTACATAAAGACATACCTTTAAAGCAAACTTTTATTTCTAAGACTAAGTTATAAAGTACATATATGAGCACAGACTTTCACACGATCCACCACTCTCCACTCTATCTAATAACACTGATACACTTGAACACATATGTTGAAAAGATAAATAATCACCAATAAACGTATTTCATGCTAAACCAGCAATCATCAGTTGGTCCAGTTATACATTCTATCAGTTTCTTATTTTAAAAATCAGTTTATTTATATGTTAAAGCATTAGCAAATAAGCCTATAATTTGGCAACTTGCTGTCAAGAAAAAAGATAACATATTAATAAAAAAAAAGAAACACAATTGCGGTGATATAAATTTAAGAATAAGTAGAAAATAAATTATATATTGCATTTAAAGAGCAAGCTATTATAAGATTTAAATTAGAACTATTTTCATTTAAAAAATATATAAAAAGATAATTTACCAGGAATTATGAAATACAATTTACTTAAAAAGATTTTCACAATTTTTTTTTTCTTTTTTTAGCAAGGGACAAATCTGAGAGAATGACATATTTGACCTGACCAATGCCACATAATCAATTAGGTTATAAATTTCTAAGCAATACCATAATGTAAACTTTGAGAACAATCGAATTTAAAAAAAAATACAGGTTGAATACTAATATTCCAAAGCTCTTCTTTGCAGATTCAGAAACTTGCTATTTTGAACTGCCATAAAGTAATTTTAAAGATGAAAGGGAGAAATACTTAAAAAGTACACCTCTATTCTTATTAATGAAGGTGATTGGTTTCCCAAAACTCAAATGTAGTAATCAATAATGGCATATAAAAATTAAGCAATTATAATAATTTCCTATAATGAAACAAATAACTTAATACCATATATTCAAAACTCAATTCCTGAATTTAAACATCTTATGAGCTCCCAAGTAATAAAACCATTACTTCTTTTTGTAATGATAATTTCTAAAATAAAAGTTTTAGTAAGAAAGTTACTAAACAAAAAATGGTAATCTGTATATAAATACAATGTATAAACTTATGATAATACGTTGGACTACTTCCACCATCTATCATTAAATGTCAAATGTGTAGAAAATTCAAAACTTTATTTAAACTTCTCAAATACAAACAACATATTAGTAATAACCCACAAATAGACAACAGGCAAGTAATATTATTCTCCACTTTTCTTCAGGTGTTGCTGGACTGGCCAATGACAATATTAGCATAGGAGTTGAACTTGTACCTTTAAATTCTTGAATATCGAATTTTAAGGCAACACTCTAACAAACTAGGTTATTTTGTCAAACTGTCAGGCAAATAATAATGCATTAACTCTTTATTAAATAATATATACATTTTCAATTTATTTTAATACAGTTTATTGTATTAGGTGATCAAAGATTTTTATTTAAATTACATATGAAACAATTTTTTTTGTTAGTTTTTTATATGTATTACATGTATTCACATACCAAATAAACTCCATTTTTATATAAATTAACAATCAATTTTTTTCATGTATGAGTGAATTATATAAATTGTACCTTTTTTTTTTTTACTTTTAATAATATATATTTATTTATAATGAAAACTTTTACATATAAACAATCATTAACCAAGGTCTAGCGACTCTCGTTCTATTGAGAGTTGTAATTATGAATAAGACAATCAATGAAGGTCAGAGTATATTAGTCCAAGAGTGCAGTGTTCAAGTATGACCACGTGTCTTCGATCAATTTTTTTGATGAATAGCCTTCGTCCCTTTTCTTGATTTTCTTCAAGCTGTTGCAAAACAATTGAACTATTTCTGATTTTCCAATAACTATCTTACATCTGGTTTTCCATAATGAGAATACGGTGAATATTGTAGTTCTGATCAGTCCAAAAATTTTGTAATTTATACAGTCTCATATTGAGGTGATACAATTTACTTTCACTTCGGAACGATCGTGGATAAATTTCCTGACTTTGTCAAATCAGGTACATGCTCCAATTAGGAACTCAATTGTCTCATCTTCTTATCTACACAATTGGCATATAGGGTCAAGTTTTTTGAAACCGCTTTTACATACAAGAAACCAATTGGTGGGCAAAGCATCATGATTTAATTTGATTACAAAATCAATGAATTTCAGCTCCAATGCTCAGAATTTAGTTCTTGATAAGAGCTTATTGCTAGTTAGATTTAGTTTACTTGGCTAACATTGTAACTCTGGATTCATCAGGTGATATGCTTCCCAAAGACTGATCTTATTTGCGAATGGTAGTTGTTCTGATGTAGCAAATTTATTTGTTATACTTTTTGCAACAGTATTAAGACTGATCTAAAACTGATCAAAAATTACAAGTGATTTAATTCATGGATTTCAAAATAATAACAATTTATTGTATAAAAGTGTTAATAGTTTAAAGAATATGCTAGAAAATTCTCCATGCATAAAATATTGAGTAAATTAATCATTAATTATACAGAAAAATCACCGTATCTACATTTATAGCAAAGTAATCACATGAGGTTTATTTACAACAAAAAAAATGATAACATAATGCAAGCTGTCTAATTAATTAAAATAGTGGCACTTTAACCAAAAAAACCCTTATACAATTTAAATACTCAAGTAAATACAGATAGAATACTGTTAATCTAAATTACCTATTATTACAAAAACTTCTCTTACACCAAATATCAAAGTGATCTTTAACTTTTGACTGAAATGCATCCGTCTGCAAATGCATTTATGCACAAATTAAAAAAATTGGAAAATTCTTATAAATTACTAAATAAAATTGCATTGAGGAATTTTTTTATTTTTATTTTGGCAGAGTTTGGATTTACAATCAGAAAAAAAAGACCTATTCTTGAAATGTAGATAACTTACACATCTAAAACAAGCCTGAAACCAAAGCGTTTGGAGTAACGGAATTTTAGCCATACTGCATTAGTTTCACAGATAAATTTTAGTTCTAATATTGGAGGATATCTTAAATTATCATATGATGATATATAGTCACTACAACAAGGATTTGTGATAAACTATTCAGGAAGCAATTACCCAAGACATAGAAATGCCATAAATTCAAAAGATAAACATATTTGGGAAAGAATTGATAATCCAAAGTTAAAAGAACATCACAAATATGTTAGTACAATAAAAAAATCTTCTTTGGAAATGATTATACATTATATCAATAAATCTTTTAATCCTACAAAACTATTGTAATCATTGTGGGTTGCTTACAGTAAATACTAACCTTAGTTTTTAAAAATTGAAATAAAATTGATAGGACTTAAAATGGAATATGACACAGAATTAAAAGAAAAAACAACAAATGTTCCTAATTAAGAAGCTTTTCATTGATGATGATCTGTTCTTATGATTTAATATGCAAGGAGGCATAAAAAAAGTTAGTAAAAGAGTACTGAAAAATAAAAAATTAAAAACAATATTAGCGAAAATAAATAAGACATTAAATGAAGTAATAAATATAAAGGTAAAAATTCCAAAAATATAATATCAATAAAGTGATGACAATAATAAGTGAATAAATAGACACAATAATTTTATTTGTATGAATAAAATAATTACTGGAATTCGTTTTCACAGTTGGGATACTTAGATCCTGGTACTCCACCTAAAACTACTTTCTTTGAAACCCTCTACCATGGCTAAATATAGCCTAGATATAGAATTGTAAACAGAAACCAGATTAAAGACAAAATTTCATAAGACACTGAAATGGAAATAGAAAAAGAGTGTGGCTGAACTGAAGAAGGTGAAAAGTCAAAATTAGGAAATTGGTAATATGATAGTATGAAATAGTCTTAGATCATTCACAGTATTTGAAGGAATAAAAAGCATTCGTAAAAAATTTGCTTAATAATAAATAATGCATCGTGAGAATTCTCCATCATAGAAATGAAAGTAGAGAATAAAAGCATAGATTATCAATTCACACAAAGCAAAAATATAGTGGAAATGTTGTTGACCTGTTAAAGCTGGATATGAACTATGTAAACTAAATGCCCTTTACCTGACTCCATGGATCAATCAACATCTACCTCCTCCATAAGTAACAAATACACTCAACCATGACTGGTATGTGTCTACTACAATATCAAAACAAAGTTTCAAAGTCCAAAGCAGCAACAGTCCATTTGTTCACTACCAAGTTAAAGAGCTCTAGTTTATCATTACCAAAAGTACTCAAAACCTAAGCCTGACAGAAAAATATATGGTGAAAATCAAATAATAAGAACATATTTAGCACAAATCTCTAGTGGGGATAATAACTATAGAAAGAAAATCTACTGGGCATTCTCGTGAGACATAAATTACAGTACAAATACCAATTGCGTCTCTCAAACCATTTTTACATGAGCTTATTAATAATCCAGAAGGAATCTCCAAATGTAAGTGATTTGCCAGTGTTATATCTCAGTTACTGCATATCATTATCTTTATATAGATACTTGTTCAAATAATAAATAAATAAAAATATTTTTTTTAATCTACTAATTAAGAATATATTCTCACCATCATTTTAATGCAACCATTTTTCTTTATTTACTATTTAATAGTTACATTTAAAATCAATACTTCATTCCTATGAGTCCACTATTTCATCCACACTATTTTATTCTAATATTTATTGAATCAAATAAAATATACTTTTTCTTTATAATTACTCTTTCCATCTACATTTCTCTCTTTTCACCTGTTTCACATTTCAATTCATTTTTTAAGCATTGTATATATACATGATTTTAATTTTACAGAACTCACCCTTCCTACTCATTTTCTTCTCTCTACCATTTTTTTTTGCCCTCATACTCCTTTAATAATTACAAGTTTATCAGAACTTTAAAAAAAAAAAAAAAAATTTAATTATATCAGTAATAAATGGAAACCTGAATCTTATATCAACTCAAAAAACGGTAAACATATGTTTTAAATATGGCTCAATTGAAATGTAAACTTAATTTATTTTCATCACTTGTACATTTCTATATACCAATATCACTCTTGTATTGTTTTCTCTACAAAAACTACTTTTCTCTTCTATCATTTCTTATCCTATAATGTCCAATAATTAGATCACCCCTTCTCTTTTTTATTACAGCATTCTAATCCATTATTATCGTTATATAATGATTTTTATATTATATCTCAATTATATTTTCCAATTCTTCATACATGTTTTCTACTTCATCATCATTATATTTGGAAAGTACACATGAATAATGACCAGATCTCCTGAAGATGCTTTCATTGCAACCACTGTCAATCTACCACTTGCTTGAGTATTGTTTATAAAATACCTTTATTCTTTGTTATCTCTGACATAGGTTTTCTATCTTTCCATATATCAATTCTAATAATACTTTAAAATTCTAATCACTTTAAATGTGCAGTCCTTAATATGCACAATCCTAGAAATATTTGTATCCACTGAATAGTTTTCCACTAGCTTTCTTTGGTTACTTCAAGTGTATTTAAATCCACTTATAATAAAATTCAATGAAATCTTATTTTTTATATGCACCGATAATCTAACTACTTACTACTATTTAATAGTTTTTAAATAGTTTAGTACAATACTTAAGTAACACAAATAAAAACATTAAATTTGTGTTCACTATTAAAAAAAAAGGATGAATAAAATTATTATATTTAAAACAATTAGAAAATGTTTAATTCCCAAAATTTGAGAAATTGTATTTACTCGACTGAAATACATATAAATTAAATACATTTATCAGAACCAGTAATATTAACACAGTAAGCTAAAATTATTATATATAAAATAATTAAAAAGTATTTAATTCCCAAAATCTGACAAAGTGTATTTATTACAATTAAATATATATAAATTAGATCACACTTATCAGAATTAGCTATATTAACACAACGTTCTAAAATTGTTATAAAATGTTTTAATTCCCAAATTTTAATAAATTGTATTCACTACAATGAAATATATATACATATAATATGTCAACATTATCCCAAATTCAAAACCCAATCAGACGCCAAAAAATATAAACTCTAAAACACAACCACTCCTACAAGCAGACTTCTCAAATGTAAAACAACACATTTAAATTAAACATTACACCCGAGAAGTCTTCTAGCAGCAGTGAAACCATTGGCTGTGTTTTAAAATTTATATTTTTTGGCTAGTCTGATTGAGTTGTGAATTTGGGGTAATTTTGATTATTTCATTGACTAGTTTAGCTTTAGACTTTTAATGTTTACATATAATTAGATACACTTCTCAGCTCTAATTATACACAACGTGCTCTAGCATCAAAGCAATCTATAATTAACATGTTTTTGTTGGCATTGAAGATTATTACTGTTATACTAAATGGAGTTGATTAATATAGCTAGTGATGAGAAAGTTTATCTCTCCATTTATTGTATATTATTTAGACCTTCTTAATTTGAATGTTATGCACATTTTAAAATATTAAATTCAGTTTACAATGAAAAGAGATACATGAAAGAAATAGTAAAACTAATATATCACCAACACCAATTGTATATATTCCCGAATATTTTTTTGATGAATGAATTTTTTACCATCAATCTAATTACATCATCATAAGCCCAACATACTCTATGTAATCATTTATAACAACATTGTTCTTACCATTCTCTCATGACAATTTACTTTTGATTCCAATCTAAATAATAACATCATAACATTATCATTTATTACTTTTATGATTCTATCACATGTCTTTATATAGCAATCTCTTAATTCATCCATGTTTATTTTAAATAATGCAAATTTTAAAATATGTCAGAAGACTGAAGAGATGTGACTTTAGGCTGTGCATATAATTTGATCCACAAAAGTCAAACTTCTTTCACTCACATTTTTGATGCCATCCATTTTAAATAAATACATTAATGGTCATCACTAATCACTTATTAGATTAAGATTATCATACCATTCCTAGATCAGATATAAATTCCACCATATATTCTTGAATTATTTGAATAAGGATTATTTATATTTCAAAAATATTTGGTGGAATAGACATTTTAAACAAACTTCAGTGAGAAATTTACAATCGGGCAGATTATATATTATTATTTGTAAACAAATAAATTTCATTATTATTATAAAAATAATTTATTCATTATTAGTCATATGATTAATAAAACAAACTGTGAAAACTATCCACAATTTATGTATTTCAATTAACCATATCTTCAGAATACTTAATCATTTCTCAACAGTAGTTTTACTTAGATCAGTCCTTTTTTTTTGCACACACAGTATTATTCCAACAGCTTTCATTTAACAAAATAATTCTCCTTTAATAATTATGTAAAAACCTATTGTTTACGTATGTAGGTTTGTGTTTTTAATATTCTACTTTACATAAAAAATTACTTTTACATGAAAAAAAAAATGATTTTTTACATAAGTAGATTAGATGCTGGCGTATTTTTCACTCAAAAAATGATGGTCTCATTTTAAGCATGTAATTTGTCACACTATTAATAAATAAAAATTTCTCACATAGAATCTCATTATTTATAGTTATTATTGGTTGAATATTTAACATTTCTGACTTTTCATTATGTTTCGAGTTTGGATATTATATTCTCTTTCCAAACATAGATTGGGAAAATTAAGCAATAAGTTATTGCAAGAGATCCCAATTCAATCAACTGGAAAAACCCTTTGTCAAAAAAATTAATTAATTTTTCAATACGATTTGACGAGAGGTCCTGAACATTGACTCAGTACTATTAAATTAGAATATATATATATTTGGTTTTAAAATATATTTTCATAGTGGCTTGATTCAGCTCAAGTTTTTGAAGTATTTGATTATTACCAGTAGTATTTTGTCACTAATTGCTACTTCTTAAGTTGTTTCAGAATCTCAAATTGGGAGCATAAAATAATAATGACTAGGTATAAAGAAGCGATTTCACTATCGCAAATAAATGGGAAAATCTATATCAATGGTTATAAAAGTTGAGCATTTCAATGAAATTTGCAAAAAATTACAACACAAAATTTCTTTATTAAATAAATACATTACTTCGTTGTCATCAATCAAAGTAAGCAAATGGGATACACACTAGTATTAGTAATTTAATGGGAAAGTTTAAAATATATAAACTTTTTTACACCTTTATTATTTAGACTAACTAGAAAGTTTAAAATACATGGCAGACTTTTTTACACCATTATTATTTAGACGATGTCTGACTTTGAAATAGCAGGAGGTTCTAAATCCAAATTTACATAAAATGGGAAGATGGTGCATTTATTTTTCGTTTACTTTCACTACTAAAGAACCCCCACCTCCCCATTTGATTTCATTACTTTCAGCAATTTATTCCTTCTTTACAGCAAATCTGAATGTGCGTTTTTAGTACATATATATATTCTCTCGAAATTAAACTAATTCCCTATTTATTTATTTATTTTTTTGTAAAAGCTGGACGCTTGTACACAAGTACCAAATTTAAATAAATATTTGCTGAAGCATATGTGAAATATAATAGTCGTAAAATAGAATAGATCATACAACAAAAGCATACGAAATGATTTAAAATATATATTTACAGGAGAAAATGCAAACCCTGCGTGAATATATAGAGTATCAAATGAAGGAAACCACAAATAAATCAATTAAATTTATTACTTAACCAATTAACAAATTATTGTAAGTATTTTCAAGATAATAAAACTCTCTAGAATTCTATTAAAATATGAATGCGCAACAGAATTCTCATTGCTGTATACTCTATATATCATTCATTAAAATCAACAATATTTAAGACATTTTTAAATATAATAAACATAAAAAAATAAACAAACTTATATTTAAAAAAATCACACAATTTTAAAAACAACAATCAAAAAGATATATATAATTTACTTTAAATACTTGCTAGAAAGCCAAATACTTTTCCTTTTTTCGGACATAAAATATATCAATCAGTCTGTACTAATTACAAAAGCTACTGATCAATATTTAATTTACTATTTGAAACATTTATAACCAAAATTCATTTCTAATTAAAATAATTTTCGACAAGCAAACATTTTTTATTTGAAAAGGATACGGATCCAGCATTATGGATTTCTTGTAAAAAAATAGTTATAGAAGACCTTGGATATAAAGTAGTTAATATGGCAGCTTCACAGGTATTGCGAATAATTTTTTCTATAGATTTTTCTTGGCAACCTAAAACAAACAAATCGGACTTTTTTTTATTTTTCTGCTTTGAAAATATAATCAATTCAGCATAAATCTATGAGTTAGTGAAGGAGGCAGGGAGTAGAAAGAAAAAAATACAATTTTCTAACAACTATTAAAAGTATTAAAATCTTTAAAGAATTCTAGCTATATCCCTTCCTTAAAAAAAAAAAAAATCTGAAATTTATAAAAAGAAAACCCACCTATTCTCAGGATAACTCAGCAGGAAACCTGCACATATGGCTATTAGAAGGAATCCCTTACATAGCTCTTTTAAGACAGAAATACCCCCTGGCAATAGTTCTGCCTTATGGAAGATACACAATAGAGTAGGCTCTGATGTTTTGCTGAGTTCTCTCTTTGCTAGTATTTATGCATGGGGGAGTCTTTTCCCACATTCACTAATATTTTGACAGGTCACACTGTGTCATGTAAAAATTTGGCTGCTCACCTGAATTGCAAGGGGGTGTCCTTGAACTGTATTGGCATTAGTCTTGGCCATGATTTTGTAAAGCCATTGTTCTTTAACAAGATGTCCTTGCCAGAAAAAGGCAAGTAAGAGCTGAAGGGAAAAAAGTTCTGTGGACTAAACAGAAAGGGCATGGTTAACGGTTCTTACTGATAGGAGGCCCTACAGACAAGCTTTGACATTCTTTAGCATAGCAGCCATTGTGCTTAGGACAAGTGACTTAAGTTTTAGCAATAGGATGGTTACAAAAACCCTCCATAATAAAGAAAGCTGGTTATACTGGCTTAGAAAAGGTTATGAATTGGTTTTTATTCGTAAGTGCTTCATAAATATAAAGTATACAAACGTTTCCTTTTTCTTTTCTTTGCTTAATAGCAAATAAATGGGTCAACTTACATGGGCTACATTAAATCTCATTATATCAACATTTACGCTGGGGTATTCTTTAGTGATCACTGGGTATGCTTTAAGCTCCAGCAAGACATTCAATGATGCACCTCATCACGTCAATGAATAGCTTCCCAGCGAAAATCAGCACAAGATAAAGGTGGAAGAAATTGATAAAAAAAATATTCTAATGTAATTAAAAATTGGAATATTACAATAAATGTAAATCTCCCCCTTCTTTCCTCTCCACTTGAGTTAAATGTTTGTCACAATTATCAATAATTTTAACACGTGTTACAAAGAAGTAAACAATTTATCTAATCTTCAAATAAAGCGGCTTTGCTTCGAAACAGTTAAATTATAACACTTGCACAGTAACTATATGAATGTGTGGTTGTCATAGTAATTGAGATAAGGTTAAAGCTTTTATTTATTTATTTTTTTAACCGTTACGACAGTTTGTAAAATTTAGTTTAATACATAATTAGAACCCTCTCTCGATTTTAATAACTAGTTATAAATAAATCAAAATTTGAATAATCACTTTAAAATATATATAAAGCATAAATAAAGTAAGTGGATTTTGAAAGTAGAGATTAAAATTTAATCCAGTTTTACATAACTATTATCAGTTTTTCGTAAATACATCATATAATTAATATTGGGATTATTATTTTACAATGAATAAAAGTACTACATAATATAATCATTTGGAGGATTTGATAGAAAGCAATGATGATGACCGAGAAATGACGGATTGGTCACAAGTATAAATAGTCTGTATTTATCAGTATATCACACAACAGTCTATAAAATAGTTCTTTTAACAATTTCAAAAAATATTCACTAACTTCTCCGAGAGTATAGTTCCAAACTCGTTTGTAGAAAGATGATGCTGATAATAATAATAATAATTTAAAACGCGGCTACGCAAAATTTCAAATAAACAGATTAACAGATCAATCAGCGTATCTTATACTAGGAAGTATCTATGGATCACGAATTGGTTTGTATATTAATTGCAAAATTAATCATATACAGTATATGTTATTATTATTGTTGTTGCTATTATTATTATAATATGACTTTTATGATGATTACATAAATTATTCAGTGAATCAAATCAAATGCACACAAACAGAAAAAAAAACATATTGGTTCAACGATCTATTTATTTGAAACTTTGGGTGGTTTTACAGGAAACTTTTTTGAAAGATTTCAATGCTTGTCTAATTGTAGCTCTCCATTGGATTCTATCCTTAGCTATATATTCCCAATGAATCCAATGAATATTGTGTTTCCTTCGAATGTCTTTCAGATAATCTTTATAATGTAAGTGGACTCTCTCTCTCTCTTACAAATAACATGCTCAATTTCATAATAAAACTTTTTTTTAGAAAGCCTATTAAAGTTTCTTTCACTTCACATACTCAATCCAAGTAAGATGTGGTTTTACAATAGAAGATTCTATAGGAGGGATGGCTAAACTATGGTGAATGGATTAAAAGGGTACATTGTGGATATAATTTGATGCACTGGAACTCTGCTTATAAAAATGAAAAGTGAAAGTAGATCTTGTAAAATAATAATGTAATCAAAAATAATTTATATTATTACTTAGAAAAAAAGTTTGTTCATTCTCTAAGTATATGATTTATAATTTGTCTAATCTTAATCCAGACCAAGATAATAATTACTTTTAATTTGTTTGTAAGAACCTGTTTTGATTTTTGAAAAAAATATTTTTATCAATAAAATTGATAAAACCAAACAAAACATAATAAGATCATATCAAACTGATTCAATTTGGAAAGATTCAGCTTAATCCCAAACATGAAGTCGATTAAAACTGATTCAGAAGTCTAATTAAATTTTTAAAACATCATCACTTGTTCTCATGACTTATACAAGCAATTTAAGTAGTAGCTAATTTTTCAACACAACAGTGCTACCTATTGCAAGTTCTTGAAATCAATATATACTAAAGCCTGCACTAGGTGGCACTATTGTGTGGACAAATTTGCTACTATTTAAACAGCTTGTATAAGCATAAGAATTGTGTAAAAAAATTAGCCACTATTTAAACAGCTTGTGTAAACATAAGAACAGGTGGTCGTGTCATATTTCAAAGGTTTAATACCAATTCTAACACAAGAATATTGGTGGCAATGGTTATTAAAAAACAGATACTAAAATGTATAAATACTGAACTGCAATCAGATATATACAACTATACAGAAAAATTAACTTTATAGTTAACCAAAAATGTAAAAGATGAGTGCTGGAGGGATGCATTGATCCAAAAATAGTGTACTACTCCCAGATGTAAGACTCCTCATTGATAATAGGCATATGCTATAAACTAGTCTAGGGATATTGGGATAGGGATTAAAATGCATCACTTTCTATGTCTATTGATTACCAGAGTTTGCACTAGATGCTACTATTATGTGGGGAAAAAATTGCTAGTGTTTTAAGTTTCATTAAAGTAAGCAGTTTTTAAACACTACATTTTTTTCTCTACATCATTATATTATTTTTAAAAAAAAGGTTAAATAATATTTATCTATGGTATAAAACAGTGCAAAAGTTGTACATCATATATAAAATGTTGGCCTTCTCTGCTCTATATTCTACATTCAGTAAGCTGAAAAATATATCAATAACTCTTGCAATCTTATTTTTAGAATTTTACAAAACATTTTAAAATAAGTTTATCTAATGCCCTTATTTTATATCTATATGGGATCAAAATCTCCCTTGTCATACCTTGGGCAAAATAATAGCTCTATACACAGTTTAGTTACCTACATCACTGTGATAAAATATATTTTATTTTATTTACAAACAAATAATAATATGAATTAATCCTCATTTCTTAAACTACAACTTTTATTAAACATTTATATGAATATATATAATCGATCTTGAATGTGTGCTTATAAATGTGTGTGCATGCACCAATTAAAAATATTTACACCATCATCAACCATTATCAATCCACTGCAGGATGAAGGTCTCTCCAAGTTCAATCCATCTTCTCCAATCTTTAGCTTCTCTTCTCGACATCACCCCTGCACACTTTCTTATTTCAGCCATCCATCTCACATGTGATCTCTTTCTGGGTCTTTTACAATCTCTTGGAAATCCAGTTTAAGATTTTAATTGGCCATTTATTATCATCTCTTCTAGCAATATGTCTAGCCTAATTCCACTTCAGTCTTTTAATTTTTTCAATGAGGTCAGTAACACCTGTCTGTTCTCTTACCCATATATTGCATTTTCGATCTCTTCTTGTTACTCCCAACATGCATCTCTCCATACTTCTTCGAATGATCTGAAGTCTCTGTATTGCTCTTCTATTAAGTGTCCAAGTCTCAGAATTATAAGTAAGAACTGGTAAAATACATTTATTAAAAACCTCCCTTTTCAAACACATTGGCATTAAGTTATTTCTACTAAAAGCACTCAACTAAGTTTAATTCTATGATTAATTTCATTCATTATGTTTCCACATGTATTAATAATCTGACCAAGGTATTTGTAACAGTTAACTTATTCTAACTCATCATAATCAATCTTAATTTTCATACTTTGAAAAAAATCCATTAGACATTACTTTAGTCTTTTTAACATTTATCTTTAGTCACACTTTTCTACTTTCATCTGATAACTCCTGCACCATTTCCTGCAGCTCTAAAGCATTATTTGCAAAAACAACTACATCATCTGAAAAATATAAATGACTTAAATAATCTCCATTTACTTTCACTCCTTTAGTTTCCCATTTTAATCCACAAAATACTTCTTGCACCACTGCTGTAAAGTGTTTTGGAGACTGAAATCACCCTGTCTTACACCCTTGTTAACTTTCCTATTATCATTATGTAATTTAATTATTGCTGTTGCATTTTTATAAATATTCTTTAAAATATGGCAATATCCTGGATCTATACCTTGATGATCCAATGCTTTAATCACTGAAGAAATGTTTATAGAATCAAATGCCTTTTCATAATCTACAAATCCAAAGCATAATTCAAACTCATATTCATTTGTCCTTTCTATAACTTCTCTCAATACCTGGATATGATCTACTGTACTAAAACCCTTTTAAATCCAGCTTGTTCTCTTGGTTGGTGGAAATCAAATGTTCTCTGTAGACAAGAAGTAATTATCTTGGTAAAAATTTTGTATAAAACTGGTAAAAGGCTTATAGGTCTATAATTTCTAATATCTTCTTTATTACCTTTTTTAAATATTAATATTAATACCACATTTTTCCAATCATCTGGCATATCTTTATCATTTAGACATTTGGTATATAACTTTGCTAAAAAAAATTCTACTTCTTCACCTGCTTCTTTTAATATATCAATTATAATTCCTTCATTACCTGGAGCCTTTCTTTTCTTCATAAATTTAATTGCATGCCTCACTTCTTCATTTACAATTCTGGGCAATTAGGAAGATATAATAGATAAAGGAGGCACTTGTTCTTTACTGCTATATAATTCTTAATAGAAGTTTTCTACCCATTTCATGATGTCATCCCTCTTTTTAGTAATAATTCCATCTTTTTTTCTTATTGGAGATATAAATTTCCTACCAATAGCCAAATGTTGTTTTACTCTTGAGACTTTTATTCTCTTCTACAGCTTTCCTTGCTAGATCACTGTTATACTTTTATTATATCATTTTTAACTCTTTTCCACACTATTTTACAAAATTCGAGATATTCAATCCTTTTTAATGCATCATTTTTGTATATCTTCATATTTCTTCTTTTCTTCATAAATTCTCTACTCTCAGTAAAAATTTTATTGGTCAATTCTGCTTTTTTCTATCAGCTATCTTTGTTGCAGTTTTTAAAAGTGTATCAGTTATTTTCATATTAATTTCATTCAAATCTGAATCATGTTCAAAATCTACTAATACTTGAAACCGATTTGTAAGTTCTAATTTAAATTCATTAGAATGTTTCTGAAGATTAAGAATATCCACTGTAAATATTGTTTTTCTTAATAATTTTTGTCTCTCTAGTTTTGCATTAACAGATATCTTACATCTTACTAATTGATGATCACTTCCTGTGTTAAATTTATTAAGAACATTACAATCTTGAAATATGTATTTTCTGTTAATCAAAATATAATCCAATTCTGCTGTATCTTCATTTAGGTGCTTCCATGTCCATTTCCTTTTAACATTTTTCTCAAAAAAAGAATTCATAATATAAAGTTTTTCTTTTTCTGCAAACTCCACAAGTCTATGTCCTCTCTCATTTCTATTACCATAACCAAAATTACCTACAGAACTTTCATCTTTCATTTGTTTACCAATTCTAGCATTAAATCCTCCCATAACAATTTTAAAATGTTGTTTACTCTAATCAAAAGCCCTTTGTACACCCATATAAAAATCTTCTACTACTTCATCACTATGAGAACTTGTTGGGGCATAAACCTGAATTATCTGCATTTGGTATCTGCTATTAAATTGTATAACTAATCTTGTCATTCTGTCTGACACGCCATCAATCCCCACAAAGTTGTTCTTTCACTTTTTATTTATAATGAATCTTACGCCACTTGTATTTCCAATATTTGTACCTTTATAGTAGAGTACATGTCCAATTTTTAAATCAATTGTCTCTTCACCTTTTCTTCTAACTTCACAAAGTCCAATAATGTCCCATTTAATATAAGACAGTTCTTCTTCTAATTCTTGCAATCTTCCTTTACTTGAAAGTGATCTGCAGTTGTAAGTACCTAAATAAAGTCATCATCAAATGGCAGTCTGGATCCACACTCAGGGGATTCTTAGCACCCTCCATCTTCGGTTACTAACTGCTGCCTTGGTTGGTGACTTTAGACCCTCCTGGGAATAAGAGCCATGAGGCTATGATTTATTTTTGTCTGTCGTGATTGTATATATCTATTGGAAAAATATTTATCATTTACACATACATTCATTTTGCCTTATCAGGCAATTGAGAAGAAAGACCATGGTGTTTCTTCATCTTAAACTCAGAAGTAAAAAGCCAATAAACTCACTAGGCTGGCTAATGCGTGTTGATGAGCAGCCCATCCATGTTAGTATACTATATAAATAATCACATAGTAATAACATCTGCAATAACAAGAACATATGGAGTGGACATTAGGAATTGGCCCTGCTTGGTTCCTTTCAGCCCTCGAAGAGGAAATCAAAGGGTCTCCTTTCAGTTAATAGCAACCTATTTATATAAAACTACATATATATAGTCTTCAAAATATATCAAAAGTTCCTGGTGAAGAGTAATGAGATCAAATAATAAGAAACCATTTGTCTATAATCAGAAATAGCCTATGATCGTTAATAAAAAAATTTATATATATAGAATATCTTTAATCTGAATATCTTTTATTCAAAAACTTCTGCTATCCAAACAAAATTTCAAAGGTCATCTTTAATCTTTTTTACAATAAATAAATTGATTTACAATCAAAATTTTTAAAAATAAACATGGTCTGCTTCTTTTTTTTTTCTTAGCAAAGTTTGGATTTACAATGAGATTAAAAGATCTACAACCGAAATTTGAAAAGCAATGGTTTCAGAGATTTTGGAATAATAGTGCTTTATCTGCAACATTTTACATACAGGATTGGAAAGCAATTAATAAAAGATACTACAAGATGAAAAGATTTTTCAATTTCATCATTATTTTCAACCATCATCGATCCACTGCATAATGAGGGTCTCTCCAAGTTCAAGCTATCTTCTCTGATCTCTAGCCTCTATTTTCCACATCACACTAGCACACTTTCTTATTTCATCCATCCAACTAACACACGGTATCTTTCTAGATCTTTTACAATCACACGGAATCCAGTTTAAGATTTCAACTGCCCATCTGTTATCATCTCTTCTAGCAATATGTCCAGCCCAACTTCAGTTCAGTCTCTTAATAATTCTTGCAATGATGTCAGTAACATCTGCTTGTTCTCTTATCCATGCATTTTGTTTTTGATCTCTTCATGCTACTCCTAACATCATTATGTATTATTTTAAGTACCTTTTATTATTACTATTTTTTCCCAAAATATAATTTGCTAAATTTAATTCCACAATTTTGATCTTTGAAGAAATTAATTATAAATGGAGACATATATATATGTGTGTGTGTGTGTAAAAAAAAAGGCAAAGTGATTATACAATGAATAGTTACTAAAAATCTATTACATTATTATTACAAGTAATTTGTAATGCAAAACTAATACATTGGCAATTTTTCTCAGCTCACTGATTTTTCTAAAGTAAAAGAGAATGTAATAATATTTAATAATAATACATCTCTCATTATAATTTTTTTCTGCTTTTGACATATCCATATACTACTGACAATTTAAATAAATATTAAATAACCATTAATTATAATACTTACAGCATAAAACCATTAAAATGTATGCTAAGTTTTATGAATGTAAATGTTAAGTTATAATAGTACTAATATTCAGTAAACCTTTTCATATCACAATAATAAAAACAAATATTTATTGTTTTTGTCTGAAGGTTTGTAATGATGGCATATTATAAGATGTGATATGTTGGACTACTTCCATCATTTATGAGTGAATGTTGAATGTATAGAAAATTGTAAACTTTATTTAAACTTTTCAAATACAAACAACTTGTTAGTGATTACATACAAATAGACAATACAGGTTAGTAATTACACAACGTTTCGAGTAGTATTTTTCTCCACTCTTCTATAGGTGTTGCTGGTCTATACGCACAGTGACAATATTCACTTAGAAGTTGAACTCTCACCTTTAGATTCTTGAATATGGAATTTAAGGCAAACGCTCTACCAATTGAGCTATTCTGTCAAAAGCAACATATGTTAAAAATTAGAAATAGTTATATATGAGGATTGATTCAAATCTTCCCAAGACCTTCAATTTTTTTTTTTAACGAGGCTAATTCTGTTTAAAAGTTACATTTTCAACTACAATCATGGCTGCAACTAATATGACTGTGAAAAAAATCAAGAAACGAGAAGGAAATTGTAATATCTATTCTTCTATAAGTTATCCACATTTACCATCACTAGTATTTTTAAAAACAGACAAAATAAAACAAAATTCTCAAACCACCATAGGTATATCCAACCTTTCCAAAATCATAAAATCACGGCATCCCATATAAAAATAAAATCCAGTAAGCATGTCAATCATCCATTCTAAACATTTTTTCTAAGATCCTCAGCCATTATCTGGCGCACCAGTCCAAAAAAACCAAGATCATCGAAGCATTTAGATGACAACAATGGACTTTAAAATAAGCAATTCATGACTCAGAAAATTAGATAATTATGACTGATAAATGGATAACCAGAAAAAATCAATTTAAGATAGTATTTTTTTATATAGTTTTAAATTATATTATCATAATACATGCATAATACACATAGCACAGTTTACACAAGCATATAATGTACATTAAGAGGTTTTTAAATATTATATATACTAGGTTAATTTATTTCTTCACAACTTATAATGTAATTTTTAACTGGAGTAATCAGCCAAATTTTTTCCCATAGAAACCATTATGACATGTTCTTTATAGGACATTCTTACTTAACAATGAGTTTTGGGGGACCAATTGCCTTCTTTAAATGAGGTAAATGTGTATTTGTATAAAGCAAATTGTTATAAAAGAAATAAATAACTTAAAAATTTCTTTGATAAAACAATGGTGTACAATCTTCCCAAAAATATTGAGTCCAAAAATGAGTTATATAATTTTTAAAATTAAAAAAATTAAAATCACAAATCATTTATTATAGTTATTATGAGTAGCTATTGTAAATGAGTATTCGTGTTTCCAAAGTCAGAAGATAGAGGAGGGGAAGAAGGAAAGATAGAAAGAAAAGAGTGATATATTAAAAATGAATTGTGAATCATAAATATAACCATAATTTGTTTTATGTATTTTACAAATCTATATTTTATCATTTTCTGTCACAAATTTTATTTTTTGAAAGATTTTCATTTTGCCTAATCATAATTCTTTATTCTATCATTATAATCTAAAGCTAATACAGTTTTGCAAATATAGAACAATAAATTTTTATGAAACAAATGACTATTAAATTATCAGACTTTAATAAACATAGAAGAATTTATAATCTTAAAAAATTACGTTATAATTTTATAAAATTATTACATTATTTTATTTTAAATGAAAAAACACTCTTTTAATCCCCACTTCACATCATTCAATAAATAATAAAGAGTTTAAACAGTATACATTTTTTTCACTTTTTCTTCAACTCCTTAGCAAATGAAATTTGGTACTTGTGAATTTTCAAGTCAACCAAGATGGCATCTCACATTTTTGATAAATATACAGTTTTGAGGGCCTATAATCTACTGAAGATGTGTTAATTGTTAAATAAAAAACAAAATAAATCATTTGTTAAATTTTAAAAAAAAAGAATAAATTCCAATAAATTTCGTTAAGAATCTTTCTTTCAATTTTTTTTACTTATAATATGGACAGCGACAAGATGATCTTAACAATTATCATACTTTGATTCAATTCAGTGTGTTTCTTTTTGTCAGCTGTTTTTTTGGTAAAATGTCATAAAGATAAAAATTTGAAATGTTCCTGTCAACTCTTCCAAAGTTATGGGATCCTGCTTTCCCGAAAAGTGGGTGTTAATGGTCACAATATGATTGCATGCAAATGTCATAAGGATAAAAATTTGAAATGTTCCTGTCGACTATTTCCATGGGATCCTGCTTTCATGAAAAGTGTGTATTAATGGTCACAATATGATTGCATGCTGCCAACATGAATAAGTGTAAAAATTGTATTTATATATTTTTTTTATTTTTCTGTTAATAAGTTAATCCAAAAAATGAAAAATAAAATGTATATATTGTAATTAATTTTTTCACAATGATTTCTTTTTTTTAAAATAACAGTAATAAAAAATGAAATGTAATTATTAAATATGATGTTTCATAGCAGGCATTTTTTTTGTAAACATTTGGGGGGAGAGGGAAGGGAACGAAACTGTAGATTTATGAAAAATATGGGTTGCCATCTTGGTTTACTTGAAAGCTCACAAGTACCGAAATTTTTATAATTACAATGAAATACAGTTTTGAATAAAAAGTATACTATAAAATGGATTTAAATACTGTAAAATTATTTAAATAAGATACATTTTAATTCATGTTGACAATAATTAATGTTATATATATATATATAACATTTTAATTCATGTTGACAATAATTAATGTTATATATATATATATATTGTACCCTACCAATAGGGTAATGACCCCTAGAATCCATGACAAGTCCCTAAATTAGGCTATACTGTTATTTTATCTAGGTACAATTTGATACTCTAAATTATATTTAATTTATATTAGCAGTTGTGAAACCCACTTATTCTATTAACAAGATCACATACCCTTTAACATTAAACAAATACTGAAGTATCTGCTCAACGGCATAAAAATACTAAGACACTCATCCTATTAAGTATCTAAATATCCCCATGATTAGCAATAATACTTAATAAATATAATAAAACATTTATAATCATTAACATTAAATTAAATTAATTAATAAGATTAAACTATCATTCTATTGTATATTTATCTTTCACTATTATTACTTTTATAGGATTATAATTATTAATAAGCATAATAATATTATTATACTAAGGAGATCTCAAGATTATCGTTGATTTTAAATTAGTTATTCACTCCACCTATAGTATATCAAGAGGTATGTATTTTATTTAATTCTATAGTTAGAGTCTTAATTAAGAAAAGACTTATAACCTTACTCTATAATTAAAATTATATACTACTTTATATTCATGTTCTCTACTATTTAATAATAAATAACTATTGTTATATAAATTATAATCATAATTTATAACTCTAAATAATAACTAATTCACGCTCTGATTTCCTATAAATAAACATACTTTAATAAATTTGCAATATATTTTATTAATGATTTATGTGATCAAGGTAGTTTGCAATAATTTGAGATCTCATTTAAGAAATGTTTTCTTAAATGATTGTTATACATTATCTTGTACTGGATTAATTTCTTATACAAATCTTAAACTGTATGCTTTAGTTAATGTGTAAATTACAATTAATACTCTCTGATGATGGCGTAGTGATGATGATCCAGACAAAAGAAATGCAACTTTAAATACTTTGTTTAACTTTTAAATATTAATTTTAATAACATATTATTTACAAAATCTTTCAATAATTACTGTGAACTACTAAGTAACTTAATACATAGCAATATTAATAACATTATGTAACAATATAATACAGTAACATATATAAACCCCTTAAATACCATTACAGAGATTTAAAATTAAATACCCCCTTCTCATACAATATGGTGTTGTTGTCGTATTTAATTTTATTTCTTATCTAACAAAATTATGTGTATTTATTAAATAATCATTCCCTTTTTTATGAATTTGATTTATACTCATTTCCCCTTATAGATTATGCTGCCAAATATAAGAAGATTTAAAATATGGATTATTGTTTTATTTCTTAACTAAAATAATTTTTTTTGTAATATTATGAAATATTACATTTTCATCATTTTTTTTAGATTTTATGATATTTATCTTTTAGTCTTTTCTTTTACCTTGCACTAAGAAGATATTAATACAATTCTTATGAAATCATTAATTTGATTTCCGAGATCACATTCAATTTTTCTGTGACCTTATTATCAAATTTTATAACGAAATATAAAAAATAAAACTTATATACTATACAATCTCAAATATCACAATTTATCCCCTCCTGATCTAATTTCCATTTACAGTTTATGATATTAGGCTAAATATTAGTAGAACAGTCATTGGTGCATCTTAAAATACGAAATCCTTATCTTCATTTTGTCTAAACAACTCAGATATTAACTTATTTCCAATTTATACCTGTTTCGTACATTTCTTATAAATAATAGCCTATAAAGAATTATAAACTAAAATTAGTTAGGACTCTATTACGATTATATTACACAGGCAAACCTCTCCATACATTAGTGCCACTCAGTGTATGCCAGAGTAATCAATGGATGCCAGAAGACGTGCGCATAAATCCCTAACTAGTGCCTACTCATCCAATATCCCTAGCCTAGTTTCTAGTTTGTGGCTTTTGTCAATGAAGAACCTTGGATCTGAGAGCACTGCACCTAGATCTTAGGATCGAATGCAACCCTCCAGCAACCATCTTTTATTTCTACTTAATTACAAGACTATACAAGACTATGTGAATAAAATTGAAATACAATAATATTTTCAATCCAAAATCATTAGCTTATATAGCCATATAAGTCTGAATTCAGTTCAGTACCCATACATTTTGGTGTCTTTAGTTCTTTAATAACCAGTCACCATTATCATATTAGGCAGGATTGGTATTAATCCACTAAATATCACATGACACCATTTCTTATGCTTGCTCGTAACTGTTATTAAAACAGGCAAAACTCTCCATACAGTAGTGCCACTCAGTGTAAGCCAGAGTAATCAATAGCTGCCTGAAGACGTGTGCATAAAATCCCTATCTAGTGCCTACATATCCAATATCCCTAGACTAATTTCTAGCTTGTGGCTTTCATCAATGAGGAGCCTTGGATCTGAGAGCACTGGAGAGTTTTGCCTGCTTTAGTAACAGTTATGAGCAAGCATAAGAAATGATGATCATGTGATATTTAGTGGTTTAATACCAATCCTGCCTAATAGGATAGTGGTGGCTATGGTTATTAAAGAACCAAAGACACCAAAACGTATGGGTACTGAACTGATTTCAGATCTACATGACTATACAAGCTTGGGTTGAAAATATTATTGGGTTTTCAATTTTATACTCATAGTTTTGTAGTTAAGTAAAGATAAAAGGTGGCTGCTGGAGGGTTGCATTAGATCCTAAGATCTAGGTGCAGTGCTCACAGATCCAAGGCTCCTCACTGTCGAAAGTCACAAGCTAGAAACTAGTCTGCGGATATTGGATGAGTAGGCACTAGATAGGGATTTTATGCACAAGCCTTCTGGCATCCATTGATTACTCTGGCTTGCACTGAGTGACACTACTGTATGGAGAGATTTGTTTGTTTTTATAACAGTTATGAGCAAGCATAAGTAATGGTGATCATGTGATGTTTAGTGGTTTAATATTAAAGCATTAATAGTTAAACATAAGATCAAACTTTAAATATCACAATTTATCATTTTCAATATTATATTCGAACACAGACATATACCATCTTCTTATTATACATAAATGTAACTACCTTTATGTGTATATTTCACTAGCTCATTGTTGATATCCATTTATTTTAACTATCCAATAATATTTAATAAAATAAAATCTTTAAATAATTAATCACATAGATAAATAAATCAAGCTAATTATTAATTTATTTATCTATTGACTTACTGCCCCTCCCCCATATTGATAGCGATTATTTTAAAGTATAAAATTAAACTATATACAAATATTGTTATAAGTGGGTTTTTTTTTTCTTTAAAATACAAGTTCATCTTTAAAAAACTTTAATTTTTAATAGTACTCCATTCATTCCAAATGCTTCAGACTACTTATGCATCAACATTTCCTCTTACTTCTTCTTTTGTTATCATAAGAAAATCACCAAAGTTATAAAATACCAATGCCAACAGGTTATTTATAATGTTTCGGTTACCCTTTTTCTTTTTAACAATGAAATATTATTTTCAACTTGCATCATATATTTTATTTAGATTCTTCTACAGTCTTCACATTATTCCTTATATACTTTTTATCAATGTTATCATTTAAGATAGAGCATTTTACACCCTTTCTTTCAATGTAGAATGACACCATCTTCAATATACATTTTATATTCTCAAACAAGCTAATATTTATTCCATTGATATTCAACTCTTTCTCCTCCCATACATATTTATTCTTTGTTAGTTGTCTTCAGTAATTATTTGATTTTTTTTTTACTTATCTTGTTTTATTTTTTTCATTTACAATTTTGATTTTATTTTCCAAGCAGACCACTATGATTTATTAGAAGTATAAATATAATCTTCATTATAAAATTTCCTTTTGCATTTGCCTTGTATTACATCCATACATCCTTCTAATTTTTAATTCTTCATTTGCTACATATATAACTCATCATAAAATTTTATTAGACATGAAAGTTATACTAAAACTAATAAAGATCTGTTTATATCTTTTATACCACTGAAATTTTCATTCAGATACACTTTTATATGTTCTCTTTAAATACTAGTTACACTTTTCCATACATAAATATTTCCATTATTATTCATTACTAATTTAGTTTTAATTATCTTTAAAAATGCATACTGTAACAGTATACATATGCTGTTACATCATAGTGGACTTAATCAGTGAAGAATTTATTAGCTTCACGCTCCCAAATCAAAATGCTTTAGATATGCCAATATAATTAAGAAAATAGGTTGAGAGATAAGAGGGTCCCTCTTATCTTTATAAAGTCGAATCTTGTGTTAAGATTTGGAGAGGTCTCTTGAGTTAAAATTAAGCACTCAAGGCACATGTACTAAGGTTAGAGCCTTATATAAGTATCATGTTAAAATGAAAATTAAAAAGGAAAAGATCCATAAATAAAATTGCTATATAAAAACATTAAAATTCAAATAATAGTTATAAAACTGCACAGATGGAAAACTTAAATAATTACTTAAAAGTAAATTAAAGTAAAAAAAAAAAAAAAGAAGAAGAAAAATCTAAAGATAACATTATTATTTTTTAAAGTAATGTAAAAGAAAATAATAATGTTAATTAGTTTCTATTCAAAAATTATTTTTAAATCTTAGTAGAATGGAAATGATTCTTCTATTAAAATGTAATAAATATAAGGCAACTGGGCCCTTGGGATACTCAGATGATTGAAAGCCAGATAAGAGATAAAAAATAAAAGATTATGGTGTTTCCCACTTTGGAGCAAACTGACCAATGAAGTTACAAACAAACACAGTCCAGGAAGGAAAACCATCATGGCCAATAAGATCGGAGCAACGTCAGGAGAGATCGATATGAAAATTTGGTGATAAGGCAGGCATAATACTATAAAAAGATAAAACAATTGAATAGAAGTGGTCATTGATTGACTATTGATTGAATGGTGGTGACTGGATAAAAATATCTTGCAGCTGTATTGCGGACTCCATGATATAGGAGTGTCTCAATGGATTTTGTTTCCTTTATTTGCCTCGGTTGAAGCGAATCCTGAATGAATGGCAAGCAGTGATTTCATCTCCAAGCAGAACAATATACAAAACATGATAACAAGGATGGACTTCCATAACATGCCACAATCTGGAGGATTCATCAAGACTTACTAGGAAGTATAAACTTTTATATGCAATATGAACTTTTAAATAGATATCTTGAACAAACTTTCAATTTGTAACCTAAGTGTAACTTCTAAATAAGCTCTTATCTGATGAGCAAAATAACTTTAAATTAATTATTAATATTTCTCTTTTATATATAACTTTTGCTATCAATCATTTCCAAAATTTGTTAACTAAATTATTAAATTTAAAGTTAAGTGTACATGGCTGCATAGATTCGTTAAGTTTAGATTAGATAGGTTAATTTTGGACTATTTGCTTCATAGTTGAATCGATGCTGGTGGAGGGATGTACGATATTTTATATCAATGTAATATGAAGAGGCTCATTAAATTCTCATTCCCCTGTTCCATGTTAGCATAGAGAGCATAGTACCTTAATGAAGGAATGGTCCAAAAAAGGAAGCCATCACATTGTTATTGGTGATAGAGGTATTCCCTACACCATTTGATTTCTTATGCTCTATGGATAGGGACTATAAGTCAGCAAGGACTGCTCTTCCTCCATATGGAGAATTTCTTTTTCTCAATATTTTTTTATATGATTCCTTTGTCAGACAAATGCACATTCCTATACTGGACGAGAATCACTTCTTTAATAATATCATACTACAGACGTACATTCCTGTCAGCATGGTTAGCATCTTCATGTTGCATTGATTACGTCTGTATATCAGGAAGCTAGCGTTGGTTTAATTGCGAACTTTTAGCCTGAAGTTAAATGATTTGAAAGTCTGTAAGTGCATATTATATGTAGTCTATTTGTGCTTAACATTATAAAATATTAAATGGTATAAACATTTCCATCTGTGCATACTAATAAAAATATCAGGATTTAAATCTATGTAATAATGTTAAATAATCTAATCCTCAAATTTGTTTTATATGTTATGTGCTTAATAAATGTTTGTCTTATTAGTACTGGCAGTGACTTATTATTTTATCTTTATTAATAATAATTTAAAATATATAATTAAAAATAAGTTGAAATGTTATCCTATCAAACTCAGCTACTCCATGAGCTTGTGGCTAGGGCTATTGATCAATAAAAGTTGAATCTTACCCATATGTATCTACCTACTGTATAAATTTTCTAGGTTCTAATAGCCTAGTGGCACCCTGGTATGGCAGATAGAAAAAGAGTCTCCGCCTGATTGTTATAATACTTAACTCGGTCAGGAATCATTTTTTTTATTCATCCATCCATTCCAATTTAATCTCGCACAACTATTATGATAGCCATGACACATAAATATTTAATCTTGCTTATTAATTAATTACGTATTAACATAGTATTCAGGGTGTTTTCCTTGAGTTTATGTATTACTTTACAACACTTTGACATAAATATACAACTTTTTAATTTCATTCTTCTAATATTTTTTTCCATATAGTGACTCCAAGATATTTTCCGAAAACTATTAAATTGTTGAATTCACCCCTAGAAACTTAACTTTCTTTTACTCCTGCATTTTAACAAAAACATTATAATATATAGTTTTAAATTCTTAAGTAGATCATAATCAATTACTTTTTAAAAAAAAGTTTTCAAAGAATTTAAACAAACTTTTAGAGACAAAAATCAAGTTATTTTTTTCCTCCATCTGCATTTTTTTTTCTTTAATATCTTAATTTTCCCTCCAATTTTTTACTACTTAAAAGCATCGTCTGCTGGCTTTGGCTCTTTAAGCAAGTAAGCCGCGTGTCTTTTTTGATCGATCGATATGTTTTCTTTTTTTACTGACATAAAAAGTATAAGCATGATGTCAAACAAAATATGGGCATTTGATAGCTCTCTGTCATGTGATTCCAAAGATGTCTACCACAAAAAAAAAAAATCTGATGAAATTTGGACTTTTTACAGCAGTTTTAATCAAGAATAGTATTTAATTTTTTTGTTTTTTTTATCAATTTTGTAATTTTCACGAAGCGATAAAGACAGATGATGATGCTGATGATAATAATGATGATAATAATAACAACAAAAACAACAACAACAATCATATTTCTTCTGTATTAATATTAAGAGATTTTTTTTTTAAAAATTAAAAATAATTAAGTTCCCTCTAATCTTTTTTTTACTTTGTGACTGTTCTTTAAAAGTTTTTTATTTTGACTTTATTTTAATAATTTTACAAATAAATTCTACATTTGTACGATCAAATGAAGAATAAAATTTGTTCTAAGAAAATAAATATCAATTTAAATATAACATTAAAACAGTAAAAATAAATTCATTTTTATAATAATTAATGATTAAAGAAGATTAGTTGTTTAAAAAAGTGCTCTTATTTATATTCATTATAATTAAAATTAATTTCTTTTTTTTTAAAAAATAAATATAATTAGCTAAAACGTTTCTAATGTTGGTTAAGGAAAGATTTATTATATTTATTTTTATTAAATGTTGCTAAGCACACTTTTGGCTTGGAAAACCAGATTCATACCACTTAGTTATGTTTAATAAAATAAATACTTATAATAAATCTTTTTTTTAGCCAATATTTGAAATGTTTCGACCAATTTGTTACAAACAAGAACGAAAAGATAACAACGAATAAATACAATTACTATGATATTAAAGACTAATTCTATTTTTAAAAATAAATTTAATTACTGTGATATTAAAAAACACACGCACATATATATACACACAAATATTTTACAAATAACAGATACAAATGTATTATTTAAATTGTATTTAAAGCAAATGATTATGTTGTGCTTTATATAAGCGATATTTCAGTGAATAACCATTGAATTATTCTTATATCATAATTTTTAATAGAATTCAAGTCTATCATTTTGCAGCATCTATGACTTATTTTCTCTGACACCTTAAAAGTTAATGGATTGAGAGTTGATCTTCAAATATATAATAACAAATGATGGTATTCAAAAATTTGGCAAACCAAATAGAGCATTAAAATAGATATTGAAATTGACAAAGTGCAAGGGGGAGGGGACATGCTCAGATGACTGATGTTTAGATAACTGATGTCTTACTATATATATATTAAATTGATATAAACACTAGAAACACGTAGTACGAAAAGCTTAAAATAAGGTTTATTACATTATGCTGAGAAGCTTTTGATATTTTGATCCTTATATTATTCTCATAGCAATGACTAATGGATGATAGGGTTAAAAACATCTAAATATCCTAGAATTATCTTTAATATCTAATTAAAATTAGCACAATAATGGAATAAGACTTCAAAACTTTTAATGATTTGTAAATCAAAGTTCAATCTCTCACTTCTGGTGATTGAATGAAACATGACCTTCCAAACTATTAATCTCTTAATGAATATTAAAGTAATAAATAAAAATATTTTATAGCTAAACAATACATGAACTGTGTTTGATTTCTAATGAGTATTTGGCATATATAAGTAATTTCATTAATTGTAACAGTTCTTTTCATTACTAAATATATGAAGTCTCAGAATATTCATTGCTCATAAATTTGAAAATTTATAATATTGTAACTTTAGAACTATGAAACGTCCAGTTTTAACAACCAAGAACAACAAAAATTTATTTCCCGATATAATGGAGCCAGAATATTGCATACAATAACTCGTTTTGTTGATAAAACTCCAATTAGAATAAAATAGATATGAATTGCAAATATACAGTATTTTTCTATACAAATGTTTTTTGCATGTATAGTATACATATATAAATTAAAATTATAGTATAATCAAAAATTTTAAAAATAATATAGTTATTAATAATAAATTGAGAGAACATATTTACATATATTGAACTGAAAGTATGTTAACTCATTCATTAAATAAAGTAAATAGCAAAATGTCTGACTAAATGTGCTCTGAATGATATTCTTTTTCAATAACTTTTTCAATGTAATAGTAGTGTTTTTCTCAAGAAACTATGATTTCTCTAATTGTTTTGATGTTTTTAAGTCAGTATCAACTTTAAGTCTAAAATTTTATAGAAATTTTTGCAATATACTTAGAAAACATTTTATTCTGCAAAATACTGCAAATTAAATTCAGAAAGAATAATAAAGAAAGAATAAAGTGTATGTGTTTTCAACAAAAAAAAATCAAAAGAAATTTTATTAAAATATGATCATGTACAACACTCTCAGATAGAAAACAACTGCTGTAATATTATAAATCTTATTTACAAATTTTAATGAAATTTTTTAATGTAATCCCATAATCAGTGCTCAGAGATAAAGAAATGATTGCTTGAGTATCATAAAATGTGTTAAATTTATGAATTTTTTTTCTTTATATGTTGATTTACGTTTTTTTTTAGATAGTGTATAAGTGAAGTCATGGATAGTTTATAGGTTCACTGAATGATAAATTATGTCAAAACAGAGAAATGAGTGAAAATAAAGTATTTTCTGAAAGTGAATAAAAATCGTGCCCCAGAAAATGTTTAAATATTGTAATTTCAGTTTATTATGAAATATTTTACAAATTTTAAAGAAAGAAAATCGCTTAAGTAATTTTTAATATACAGTATATAGGTTAAGTGTCTGCATGACATTACAGCATTTAGTCAGACGAGTACTACCAAAGCAATAACACTTTGCCATTACTACTATTAGTTTATCATATATTGACATCATCAATAGTAATCTAATAACAATAATTTATTAATAAATAAGATAATTATACAAATGTATGCACAGTAGAACCAATTACAACAAATGTAAATGGGTTTTCAGAAGGTCCTTTGTTATATCATCTATTAATTGTAGCTTCAATTTAAAATACATATATTTAGATAGCTTACAGCAAAGTTATCAGACAACAACAATCATTTAACAAGGAAAAATAAAATATAAAATCAAAACTATAATTGTACAGGTAAATTTGATTGTTATATATACTGAACAGTTAAATTTTGGTGAAAATCAAAATCCAACATTTAAAAGCACAAAATAAAAATATAACCAAGCTTACCCTAATATTCAATTTTTTTGGAAATTATTTCTTAATCAGTTTCACATCCCAGCTATTAAGAAAGACTTTAAAATGTTTGTATTATAACAGCCATTAGTATTCATCATAGCATTTATGTTCATGGATTCTAAATCTTTTTCACTCAGAATGTTTTATTCCATGACATTAATCAGCTTTTTAACTCATCTTCCTAATTTAGTCTCTAGACTTTTTAAATCACATCCCTCCATTTCCTTTTAGCTTTGCCACAATGTCCTGACTCATTTAGGTTGGTATAAGACTCAGTCATCATGAGTTATTTTATTCTCTGAACTGGCTGTTATGATGGAATTCTATGCTTGTATTTATATGTAGGACTATTTCCATCATGTAATATAAGTATTGAATGTCTTTAGAAAAATTTAACTTAATTTAAATATTCCACATACATTCAATTGTTAGTAAAAGAATGCAGTTTAATATATTTACAAGATTTTGAAAGGTATTCTTCTTTCTTCAAATGTTGCTGACCTGATCAATGATAGTACTAGCAAGGGAATCAAACCTGGACTCTTAGATTCTTGAATGTTGAATTTTAAGGTAACGCTCTCCAACTGAGTGATCATACCAAAGGCAATCATCAGTAAAAATTTCATATACTTATCTACGAGGTTCCTCCTGATTTCTCAACTTTTTCCTAAAAGCAAAGTTGATTAGTAGTTTCTATACATTACATATAGCTATACTAAGATGATTTATTGGGTTGTTGGCCATGGTCCTGTGAGCAGCTTCATTAAATTTTCTCCTTAGGAAAAAGTGGAGAAATCAGGAGGAACCTCATAGATAAGTATATGAAATCTCTATTGATGGTTGCTTTTGGCAAAATGGCTCAGTTATTTAGAGCATTATCTTAAAATTCAATATTCAAGAATCGAAGGGCCCAGGTTCAATTCCCATGCTAGTACTGTCACTGGTCAGGCCAGCAACATCTGAAAAAGAGGGGAGAATAATACCTCTCGAAAATGTTGCGCATATACTAACTAACTATTACTAACAGTTGAATGTATTTGGAATATTTAAATAAAGTTAAATTTTTCTAAAGACATTCAATATTTATATTAAATGATGGAAATAGTCCAATATATAAATACAACTAAAACATCATCATCATAAACCTTCAGGAAATTCTATGCTTGTTTAATTATATTTCCATTCTTTAACGAATTACAACAACAAAATGATGCAAAACGATAATAACATAATATATGGAAGTCTAGTAATGAGCATAAATAAATTATATACTACTTTTAGGCTAGTTGAAAAATACTTTTTAACATTTAGTTATTTACATAAGTACTTAGTTCCTTGTGTAAGTGAATATTTAGTCACTCATTCTTAAAGCTGTGGCAATTCTTAGTTTTGATGTCTTGTCTAGTTTGAAAGATTTTGCACTTGTTAGGATAATGTTAAATTGGCTGTCATTTCTGATGTTCACTAACAGCATTCAAAAATTGTAAATAAAAAAATTACAAATAGTAATTTGCCATAGTGCTTAAAATTAATTGCTATATAAATCTAAAAAACAGATATTAATCCTTATTAACATGCAGTTAATGTATGAATAAGATCCCTCCTATGAGATCCTATGTTCCTCTTCATTAAATTATCATTGAACTACACACAAACTTATTAAAGATCAACAATTAATATATTATTAGACGTAAATCAATAATTATCTGACTTGTCAGGTAATATAAATTTTTATTTCAATGTTTCTTTCTGTTTACATTATTAAAAATAATTTTCTAATAGAAAAAATGATAAATAAGTTATTTTTCACTCCATTATTTATTTTTTTTACTATGGTGACATATTTATCCTGTCGTGAGATTATATTATTAGTCAAAATTCACCATTATTTCAATTCATGAAAATAACGTATATTCTAATGCAAGGTTCACTATTTAACTTGTTTATCTGAAAACTCCACTTTTCTATTTTGAATTACCATTAGTGAGGCTTTCATACATATTCATGCATATTTGAACATTTTATTATTCTGTGTAAATCAATATGGCACAAAAATAAGGTGTCATTTTGTCTTACAATAATTCATAACTAGCTTAGTATTTAATAGATTCAGACCATTTCGCTAGAAGGATACAGCTTATATCAGTCAGGGTGTATTTTTCAAGCATGGGACCACAGGAGATATTTCAATATCATAAATTGGGCCTCAATTTCACAAACTTCACATATTTAGCATAGAACATAGCCAAACAAAATTATTTATAAAAAAAGACTCAAATATTACTTATTTATTTTAATGAGACTCTTGGCTGAGTATTTTCATGAAGTCTTCAATATTTTCTGGGATCTAAAGTATTGCAATTTTATAAATTATCTTCAATCGTGTTCTGATTTTTGAATTTATTGCTTTCATTAAAAAAAAAAAAAACCCTGTTTGCATTTATAAGTACTACCAAACCTGGCAACATATTTTCTAATGAAACATACCATTTTCAGACAGCATTGTTTTGGTAAAGTTCTATAAAATTATAATAAAAATAAACTTTAAAATTTTGGCCACAAAAATTCATTACTTTGCTAATTTAACTATTATCATTTGCAATTCCCTCTCTGCTATTTTTTCAACAATCATTAAATTGATTTACAACAGGATCAAAATCAGTTTATCTAGCTTTAAGTCATCAAATTTAGAACTCGGTTCTTTTTCCAAGTTATTTAACTCATCCACATGCGTAACATAATGAGATCATTTAAATAGGAAATAATATCTACATAAAATGTAAAATCATTAATACTTTTCTTCTTCTTCAGCTCGGGGACAAATACATCACTCATTTTTAAGAATAATGCTAAAAGTATAAAAATATCGAGACTTTCACATTGCTTGATCAATGAACTATACAATAAATGCCACACTTTATACTCAGATTCAAATTCTTTCAACTGATGCTTGCAATTCTATAAAATTGATACATGAAATAACAAATTGCATGATATTTTTACATTCAATGACTGAAATAATAATAACATTTTCAATTTTATTAACTTTGTATACAAATTTTGTTAAGACATTACGTTTACAAAGTCATTGAAGCACTAAGGTGGTTTATTAAAATAATAATAAAAAAAAAGATTCCAGCACTTCAACTATTTTTGCTTTTAAATATGATAAATTGCTTCGAACATGCCTATAAATAATGCATAACTGCACATGAATATTATTGCCAGCTTTTCAGAATTATTGAACAAGTCATTTATGTCAGGTGAAAAGAATGAAAAGAAAAATATGAACTTTTAAAAATGAAATCATTAATTCAACCGGAGATAATCCATGAGAATTATTCATATACACTAAATGATGATCAAAAGAAAACATGAGTGAAAAGATAAGAACAAACAAAATATACAAAATTCTAATAGCTTGTTATGCTAATACAATTATGAAGAAAGTGAGTCAGACAAAAACTCATATAGAACTGCAGATTATAACTGGCCTAAATCATAAAGAATCTAAAATGTTGACTCAAAAATGTCAATGGTGCCTTGGCAAACAATACTTAATTCTATACCTAGTAAAATATAATATCTAAAAATACCAATGAAATAGATGCTATATACTATACAGTGATGTTTAACAATTAATAATTTTTTAAATGCAAATACTATAATACTCCTTTACATTTCAAACTTTCTAGACTCATAAATAATGCCTTCTTTTATCGATATTATTTTACAAGTCAGACAAATAACTTCATTTTAGCAGTGCATTATTAAAAAATTAATACACAATTCATTCACTAATAAATACTTTTTGACAAATAATGTTTTATGGTAAATCTCAAGTTTCAAGATATAAAACATACATTTTAAGATATAATTAGAGAATATAATGATTTGACAAATTATAAATCCTGTTTATTACGTCTATTTCAAGACTATTTGTACTACCTGGTATATCATGAAAATGATTCATGACAGTTTTAAATCAATAATAAAATAAATTGACACCTATTCCTTAATAAATACAAATTTTTCTTGATATATGAAGTGAATGCACCTGGATTTTCAGATTGAACTAAGAAATTAATTCTGTTCAAATGCACGTGAAGTTCTTTTAGTAAATTCTTTTTTAAATTAATCACTCTTCGTAATTTCCAGTAACAGATATATAAAACACTATCATATTCCTTAAAAAGAAAAAAAGCATACAAATAATTTTATTGAAAATTTAATTCACAAACCTGTATAGATATAGACAGTTTGAAGATATAGGATAGTCAAAAGTAAAAAAAAACCCAAGGAAATCAATAGATACGAGAAAAAAAGCCAAAACAGAAACGAGTATAGAGACAAGAGAGAAAAAAAAGTCAGTAGAAAGAATGTTTATAAAAATACAAAAATACACTATGCACATTCCAAACTGATTTATTAGTGATCATACTCTCTTGACAACTAAGGACTATCAGCCTACTAAAGCTATCCCCATTACTGCTTTCTTAATTCTCAAAGGTCAGAAGTAAAAAAAAAAGGGCAATTGGAATCAGAAATGCTGTACATGTAGTGTTAAAGCATGGAAAATTTTTGCTCAAACACATAATCCATTGTTACAATTATTGTAAGGAGATGATATGAGAGGCTCATGATGACAAGGCCTCACAATAAGTTAAATGATAGAAGAAAACAGAGATACAGTAAAGACAGTATCGAAAACAATAGCTAGTCTTTGTTGAACCAACATCCTATCCTGCTAGTCATGTTAGCCTTCCTATCTAAAGGCCATTATACTATCCACCACTTATGGATACTGTTAGCAGCCTAGCCACAGCACAGACATTACATACATAGTAAAAGTCCAAAAGGGCTGAAAATACTATTTAATATAAAAGATGTAAAATATAATGATATTATCAAATAATAAACTTCAAACAAACATACTATAATAATCTTGTATTAGTCAACTTTTCTAGAATCATTTTAATAAACTTGAAAATAAAGCCCTCCCATATCAATGTTAATTTTATAGTCGGACAAAAAATGAATTAAATAAATGAATTCATTTTGTTGTCTAATAGACTAACGTTGATATGAGAACGTTACTTGCAAGTATAATAAAATAAGTTTAGAAAATCTGTCATGTGAAGGATTATTATGGTATGTGAAATGAGTATATTCTCACAATAATATATATAATAACTATATATATGCGGACACATCCCACATGACATCAGTGGAATCCCAAACTACTAATAATCCAGACAAACGCTAATATTAAATGAGGGTTACAGTAAACAGTGAAGCATCAAACTGTAAATAACTTCCCAGTTTATAACAGCTGCATTTAAACTATTTATAAGTAAATCGGTGTTTTACAATAAGACAATCTTTTTAGAATTTCATTGTACAATGACTTAATAATACAATTAAAAAAAAAAAAAAACTTTTAAAATAATCACTTGATTAAAAAAAAAAAAAAAATCACCAACACAAAATAATCACATTAACAAAATCAACTTTAAAATTACAAGAGAAGAGCAAAAATCTTTCATCTCTTTCATTCTTTTTTTTTTTCATATTTAAATTAATTACTCCAACAGATTTCCTCTCATCTTCCCTTCACTGCATCAAAAACAAAATTTTGTAAAAAAAAAAAAAAAATTAGAATGCTTTCTTAATGTTCAGCTGATGTGTTTGACCTTCCAGGAGGTTAACTTGGAGGTGGGACATACTATTCCCATTGAATTGCAGTGATTTTAATTTTACGAAACAGCGAATGCAAACCATGTTTCCAAAAAGTAAAGATAGAATATTTACATTTTAAAGCAGAGAAAGATTGTGCCGTATTAAATGCATTTGCTGATTTTATTAGTAAGCTGTTCTGAAGAGGAGCCTCGCACTTTTTAGAGATAATAGCCTTTTAAAAAATTATACATGCATTTCATTAAAAACAATGCGACCCTCATCAAGCCGCATTCAGACTATGCAACGCGATAAGGAGAACTCCAGAGAAAGTCAAGAGAATAGAAGACCAAACTGGAACAAAAGTAGGAAGAGTTCTATTAATGTCACCGATATTCCCTCCTTACCCCGCCATCAGAGTAACAATTTCCCTGCGCACTCATAGTTTTTGGTTATAATAAGAGCCCATCATTTCCTAAGTAAATTTATCCAATTAGCCTAAGGTTATTTTTTAGTAGTAAATTTGTTTATGAATACAACCAACTATGGTCTTATGGGAAAAGTGGAAGAGGAAAAAAGCAATACAGGAATCAGCATTGTAACCAATTTAATAAAAGAAAGAGAGAGAAAGGGAGGGAGAAAAAGAAAAGTGGAGTACAGTATTTAAGAAATAGCCAAATTGTAAAAATCATTCACACTTTACTGACAAAAAAATTAAAAATAACTGACGGAAAAAAAACCCCGCAAACAAATGAAAAAATATACCTTTTTTAAAAAAAAAAACTATATTAATAACAAAGTGTAATTTTAACAAAAAATAGCAACGCGCGCACGCACATACAAACACATATATACATACCCATGTATACATTCACTTAAAAAAAAGAAGATAGATTTATTCATTCAAATAATGTGAATTTCATATCGAAGTCGGAGCAATAAGTAAAAAAATATAAATATGTTGACTATCAATTACAAGATTACTCCAAACAGATTTCTTTATGAAGTTAATTACTTGCTATTTAGAATTACTACTCCTAAAACAATTGCCTTTAAATAATAAAATTACCATCGTATCAGCAAATAAAATATCTTTTCACAGGTACAGAAAAAAAGAAAAAGGATCAAGCAAGAAGATCTTTAAGGCAAAAAGAGTGAATAGATCAGATTTTTTTATTCAACAACAACAAAAAATACTAAATATTAATCTATGCGTTTTTTAAAAATAAATACATACGCAAAACTTTTCTCATTTAGAGTATAAAAAATAAATCATTTTGTTGCATATCCCTGCTAGTTTAAAATGTGCTTATTGCTTAGTGATTAGACTTACTTATATTTTCATATATATCATTAATAAAGTTAACCATTTATTCACTTATAAATTTATTAATTCATTCATTCATTTATAAATAAATTGGAAAGAGAGTCCTGAAAACTATTTTATTATCCAGATGTAAATTGTAAAAACCATTCAAGTTTATATGTTTGTGGATGTTAAAAATAAATCTTTTTTTTTTTCCAACTACAAATATTATTTGTTTATTTGTATAAATTTATTTATTTATTCAGTCATTAAAAAAATCATAGTAAGAATTGTCTCATGCTTGGCTTACTAAAAATATCACTTGCATAATTATTATTTTCTGAAAAAATTAAACTATAAAATAACTCTCATATTGCTTGTTTTTTTTTTTTTTTAGTAAACATATATGGATATATTATTTAAGTAGATTTTAACATATAAAAAGCACATTTCAATACTCTTTGGCAGATATTGGAGAGATTAATTTCCTTTTTAATTAACTCATTCAAAAAAAAAAAATAATTAAACTTAAGATTGTCCTTCAAAAAGTAATAGTCTTATAAGGGAAAAGAAAAACTAAGACACAAATCATAATTCCAACTAATTTAATAAAAGAAAGTCTGTGTGAGAGACAGAAAATAAATAATATTTTAAAAAATAGATAAGTTGTAAAAATCATTCTTAGACTTTAGAAAATAATAAAATAATATTTAATATTTAAAAAAAAAAAAGAAAATGCTTTTATGTACACAGCTGATGAAAAAGTAGAAAATAAAGTAATCCTACTAAAAAAAAACATGTCATTTTATAAAAGCATTTGGAGCTTCTTCTTTTTTTAATTTTATGGCCTCAAATGCTTTTATGAAATGATATATTTTTAATTGGATTACATTGTTATTTTCTACTTTTTTTAACGAGTTGAATATTTACAGTGGCAACGCAGCACTGCGGTGGCGTTTCATTGAAATTTTGTGTTCTTTTTAAAATTATGTGAAAATTACAAACATGATGTCAACAGAAATCTCAGCATTCGTTGCATTTTTCAATTTTCTTACTAATGACATCCATTATGTTAAAATCCCCCCAAAATTGGATCTTTTATGAATATTTTTATAGATAGGTTCATTTAATTTTTTTATTTTTTCCTCAGTTTACAAATTTTCATGGAAAATATAAAGGCAGAAATTTTTAAATGGCCAAAGAGTCTACTAAAATAGATTTAAAATGCGCAAATAATTCACATTTCAAGTACTTCAAAATGTAATCAGAATATCGGGTTGTAAGTATTAAGAACTTTTTATTTTTTAATTATTTAAATAGTAAATTTTTAAAAATTATTTGACAAATGGTATGTTTGTGGTTGTATTGGTGTATGTGTAGTATATATATTATATATCATTTATGCTCTTTATTTTACGTAAACAAATTTAAACATTTGTATTCAAATACAACAAAAGTAGTTTATGTAATTTTGGGGCTCTTATCTTAAGTTTAAGCAATCTTATTTTCTAGACATAATGATTCTCAAAAGGTTTAATAATTTATACTGTTTATTACTATATTTATATTTTAGCACTGATTATCAAATGCACAGAAATTTCGCAGTTGACAAAGCAATCACAAAATTTATTGGACATAGTACCATGTGAAAATATAAACGCTTAAAACTAACAGAGATTTCAAATGGTGTGTGTGTGGAGATAACCACAATAGTTATGTATATACCACATGAAATAGTATGCAGGCAAAGAATCAAATTCAGGTTCTTACCCATGCCTTGGTATTCATGCTGAGGAGTCAGCAGTTTTGCCACATCTTGCGTCGCACTATTTTCAATTCTATAGCTAGCAAATAAGATATATGCAAATAAATTATATCTCTGTGGGATAATAAATATAGCAAGATAGCATCACTGGTGTGCATAAAGAATATAATCATCAATGATGAACACAAAAAATATAAAATGAAGAGATGAAACTCATTTTATCAGTGATACAGACAGTAATCTACAATTTCTAGAATTAGATAGATAAGAAGCCAATTGCTATGATAACAAATGCATATCTATCTCATGAAAATGATTTGTATTGTACCATTTTATTAGGATGAATCTTTTTCTTGTAGATGCCTTTGAGATTTGGTAACTTTTGGGCATAAGATAAAAATGAAGAATTCATATGCGACTTATTTTGGAGATTCTTAAACTATGGATTATCTCAGCTAAAAAGTATTATATATAATTTGAAAAATAATTTTGTGAGGAATACAAAGAAATTATCAATGAAGATGTAATTTAAACTTACTTAATGATAAATTAGAAATTATGAACAAATAATAAAGTAATAATTATGTCGGATGCTGATATTTCTTTTTTTCCTTATTATTTAAATGGTTATCATTATTTATCTTAGCCTTATTGTTTTACTTAATTTTTCTAGTTTCTATCAATGTAAAGCTTTTTGCTCTAACATTATTAAAACTGAAGTTATTGTGAAAAGTGTGTCTCAAGCCAGTTTTTTAAAAATTCAGTATGGTGGCCTGGACATTAAGCAAGTTAATCAGCTGTTTATATAAAAACATTATTTTTAAAAAAATGTTTTTTTTTTTTAATATTATTCCATTTTTTTACTTTTTAGTTATAAATAGAATACATAATTTCAATTTAAATAGAATAATTTTCTTCAATAATCTCTTTTTTAGTTTTTTGTTCTCTCCACGAGAAAGCACCTGTTGTTAACAATTTTGGCAGTTGGATTACTTCATTTGAATTTAGAAATGAAAATATATAATTATCTAACCTTTTCTTACACATTTATTATTTTTTTCATAAAATATTTATGAAATATTAATTATTTCAAAAGAATAGTTCAGATTTTAGTAGAAAATAATTACTTTTAATTAATTAAGTATGAGTTAAATCAATATTAATAAAAAGTTTTCTACACATGTAATATTTACGTTGGCTCAATTGCTAAGGATTTTTCTTAGGAAATGTAAGAATGTGAGTTGAAATTTTAAACAGGAACAATTTTTTTTTTTTCATTACTAATAATTGAAAAATGTTGACATCCCAACAGAAACATAGACCAGGCAAATTAATACAAATGCATTTAAACAATTAAAAGTAACCAAGAGAAAAAAATCTATCTTAATAGCCAAGTATAATTTTAATAAAATAGAACCAAGCCATGTATACGGTGATATGTGCAGGAAGACACACATTAAATAAGTATTATGGGTCATCTACTTTATATTAATCAAAATAATCACCTTTTTTAAAGCAAATATATCAAACTTTCAAATTTATTTATTCTCACTTCTTTAACCAAGTGAGAAACAATGTGGCAGGGAGCGCTAAAACATTTGAATAGTCAAATTGGCAACCATTCATTCATCTTTCAACAGTTGGAAATCATCTAGAAATCATTTGTCTACAAATATCCATTTTCATTGCACAGTAAACTGATATAGAAAACCATTTTTTGAATACATGAGTAGATACAAAAGTACGTTCTTAAAGAAAAAAAAAGATATCTTATTTATTAATTAGTATTATACATTTTTAATTATATAAAACTGCAATTTTAATATAACTATTTAATGGCACTAGTGAGAGGGTATGATTACCTTCTATATAATTACAACCTAAACATTGCGCAATTAAAATGTATTGATTACTAAAATATTTTACTATACTCATAAGAAGCATCATAAAATTTCTTTCAGTAATATTTAACATGGCATGTTAATGACATTTTTTTAAAAGTTTATTATGGTATTTATTCTAGTAATTTCCCATATTAAAAAAAAAAACATCGAACTAGGTTAACATGGATTACAAACAAACAGGAATATTTGAAATAGCAGGGTTTTTTACAGTTTAATACTACTATGATTTAAAAATGTAATTGTCTTCATTAATAAGTATTCATAGAAATTTCAATGATTTTTAATGCTCACATAAATAATTTCACAGACTGTCAAATATATAATGCTAAGAATATAAGCCCATTTATGGAAGAAACAAATCTAAATATGTCACAAAGATAATTCATAAGCAAGATTCCTAAAGAATCATTTAAATGAATTTGAAAACTATGCCCTCCTTTTATTATATCAATGCCAATCTATTTAGTCATATAAAAGAACTTAATAGTGTACTTGGACTTCTGTTCTGTGAATAGATTCATAAATTTTTTTTTAGATATATATATCCTTAATAAAAAGTGGTTGTTTGTTTGTTTGTTTTTTTAAAAAAGTCTCACTTTAAGCATACATAAATAATTAGCAATTATATTCAACTTAAAATATAGAATCTTTCTGGAACAGTAGTTGTCAAATGAAACTAGAATTGCAAAAATATGTTCATCAAATGATTTCAAAATACAATTTTAAATTACAAGATAGTTTATTAGTTACTTTTTACATAATCACTTAATTTTCCAGTTCATATGATAAAATGAGAGCGGCTTCCTACTTTAGTGCCATCTACTGTAAGCTTGAGTAATTTTGAATGTCTTATTACAGCGGTTCTCAGAGCATGTTCTGCAGAATACTAGTTTTCCATAAATCTGCCTGCTTCATGTGTGCCATAAAAAAAATTGTAGAAAATAATAATAGATAGGTAAGCTATCGTAGCCATGCATTTTTGTGTGACTAACTGTACCTACATGCTGTGGCTGCCTGTGTGCAGCGAAGTCAAAATCTGTGTAACCTGGTGTGACGCATATATCATTGTTCGAATGAACTGAATTTATGCAGTCTGATTGTTATTTCCAAATGGTCAAGACATAATAATATCTTTGTAATTTTGACCTTTTGTTCTGCATGAAAAATAGTAAGTGAAATGTGTTCCCACAATTCTACAAAGATTGAGAACACCTGACTTATTGCATTTAAATCCTCATCCCTGAATCAGTTTTAATAAGATTTAGGGATTTAAAGTTGGAAGTAATACAATAATGCATTTGATCAAACATCTTTACTAACATTTTAGCTTTCAAGCTAAAAATTTGATATTTAAATCTGCCTAAGATTTTGAATCTTAGTCAACTTTCTCGACTAGTTACATAGATCTGATTGCAGTTTAGTATCCATATATTTTAATAATCTCAGATCCTTAGTTTCAGAATCCTTTCTCACCTGGCGGACATTTGCTCTTAAATAAATAATCAATGAAAACAAGATTGAAATAAACAACTATTAATAACTATATTTTAATATTTATCTAACCGGCTTTCATCTCCATTGAGACCTTCTCAAGATATTATACTATAATAATTATAAACTTTTTCCGCATTAAATAGTGAAGCTATAATTATACTATAATGTGTAATAGGTCTGCTTAGCGCTTTCGAGATTTAATGTTCGAATCTCATACTCATAGCTTTGTGAATGAAGACTGTTGTGATTTATTGTACACATATGCCAATGAGTTTGAATTTTTAATTAGTTAGTCTATTGTTTGGAGAGAGCAAAGCATGCCTCTCTTCTATTAATGGCACTGAGATCATTTGCTATTATAGTATAATATCTATAATATTATACTATAATATCTTGAGAAGGTCTCAATGGAGATGAAATCCAGTAAGATAAATATTAAAATATAGTTATTAATGGTTGTTTATTTCAATCTTGTTTAGATTTATTACTTATTTATGTATTTGTGAGAACATTATAGACAAATAAATTAGATTGGATATTTGACCATTATAGTACATTTGCTCATGTTTTAATAGCTTTTACAATCATTATAGAAAATTTAGTCTCAATCCTTATGCTTTTAAATTCCATCTATTTGTCAATATTATTAATAAACAAACAATTTTAATAGAAAGGAAACTGGTTATTGATTACCCTTTAAACATCCCTGTCAATTTTATATATTTCAAAAATAAAATTTTTTGCGAAACATTGCTTTATCTGAAAGATCTAGTTTCATTTTGATAGAAAATTTGTATTAAAAACTTTTTTAAAAAAAGGTATAAAGAACAAAGGCAAAACTCTCCATACAGTAGTGCCACCCTGTGCCAAACAGAGTAATCAATGGATGCCAGAAGGCTTGTGCATAAAATCCATATCTAGTGCCTACTCATCTAATATCCCCAGACTAGTTTCTGGCTTGTGGCCATCATCAGTGAGGAGCCTTGGATCTGAGAGCACCAGCACCTAGATCTTAGGATCTAATGCAACCCTCCAGCAGCCACCTTTTAACTCTACTTTACTACAAAACTATGAGAATGAGCTTAGATTGAAGACATTAACAATTTTTCAATTTCATTCTCATAGTTTTGTAGTAAAGTAGAGTTAAAAGGTGGTTTTGTAGTAAAGTAGAGTTAAAAGGTGGCTGCTGGAGGGTTGCATTAGATCCTAAAATCTAGGTGCAGTGCTCTCAGATCCAAGGCTCCTCACTGATGATGGCCACAAGCCAGAAACTAGTCTGGGGATATTGAATGAGTAGGCACTAGATAGTGATTTTATGCACAAGCCTTCTGGCATCCATTGATTACTCTGTTTGGCACAGGGTGGCACTACTGTATGGAGAGTTTTGCCTTTGTTTACAACAATTATGTGCTAGTATAGAGAAGGTGATCATGTGATGTTTAGTGGTATAAAGAACATATAATAATCAAATTCAGACCTCTAAAATCTATACATAAACTAATTGAATATGCAACAAGTTTTGAATTAATCAACTTAACTCAAAAAATAAAATACCGATAATTATATAGTTTTTTTTTTGTGACAAGTAAAAATATATGGATTTTCCACGAACAGATATCAGCAAATATGCAAGACAGACAAATAATAATGCTTAGTATTGTGAGGGATAAGAATTATTAACCTACTAGTTCGATAAACTGATTTGATATAATAAAATGACTTTCAGAGATTAGGGGAAATTGCAATAACCAATAAATAGTACTGGCTACATCATAGAATAAAGTTTTAGTTCATTAAAGACTCTGCCTGATATCAATGCTAATAATATTTTCTCTATACTCCCTATGCTGCTTTTTTCATTCTACAGCAACTTTTTTTTAATCTTATTAACTAGTTATTTAAACTAGGATAGAGTCAATTTATCTCCTTGCACTAACTATAACAATGATGTTGTGCATTTACATTTCCATCCTTTAAATCACATGTTCAGCAGCCCTTTTAATTATATACACAGCAATTCTGGTTACAATCTTTCCTTTTTTATATTGACAAACATCATCATTTAGAATCCAATGATGAGAACAGATGATAGAACAAAAGTGCTTAGGTATATTTACGGAATTTCAATAACTAAAGTCACAATGTAAAGCTGGATTTAGGACAAAAGTTTCGAATTGATTGTACATTTGGAAAGCCCTGTTTAAAAATTTTCTTACCAATTATAAAAGTAGGAGCTTGAAAAGGTGATCTGAAAATTGCTTACCATGCATAGATTGATTAGGATATCATGCTTGATGATTTATCAAGATGTATAGAATCAATAATGATAAGTAATAGGGTGGTAAAACAGGAAATAGTAACAAAAATAAAAATAAGTATTTTAATTTACTTTTTTTAAAATATAGATAAATAGCATGAAATACGTATATTGGCGATTATCTTTTTAACATGTGTGTGATCAGGTGGGTCAGCAAGCTTATATTATTGAGTGGCCAATGATTTTAAAAGTTATTTAAAAGTACCTGTATCGATACTGTTACTGCTTATATCCCAACAATAGACTCAAAAATTCAGAGAAAGAAAGCTTTTTTTAATTCTTTGTGAGATAGTATTGTAACGGTCATATTTGTACATTCGCGTAACAAAATCTAGAGTTTAGTAAATCATCGCAAGGCTGATCGAGATGAGGTTGTTGAGACCTCAAATCCAATCTCACCCCAGTTCCTTTACTAATGCTCCAAGACTTACTATCCTACAGATGACATTTGAGGCCACAGCACCTTCCTTCAATCATGTGCCAGCAGTAGCGCATCGGCAAAACATGAGACTATGGGAAATTGACATGTTTCAAAATATAGCTATATAGGTGTAGCTTGATCAACATCATTAAATTTGGATTGTGATTCATGATAACTAAATACTAATAATTAACTAATTAATAATGAGACACAAAACAGAAGTTAAAATTTAAATAAATTTAATAAAAGCCAAAACTTAAATGATAAAATAAATAAAAGAAAATAATAAAATTACAATAGGATTACATAAATTGTCTCACTCGCAGGTGATGATTCTAAGGGATACAAGCAGTTCCGATTTACATATATATCATTTCATATCACTCGCAGGTGATGATGGTTTACAGGTTACAAACTGTTTAATTTAATTTCGCTTGTTATATATATATATCACTCGCAGGTGATGAATTCTACATAGTATATGTTTGTTGTCATGAGTCTTACAATTATGATATTAAAAATTGGTTTAATTTGCTCATGATAATCTATGCCTAGTTTATGCTATATATTTGGATTTAGATTTGCTTTAGGAAGCTAATAGAAGTGATTATCATTATTTATAAATAATATTTTGATTAACGCGTATCATTTAACATATTCCCTATATAGCTTATATGCCTATAAAATTAGATTCTGTTTCAGATAAATGCTGAAATATAAATTATTATGGTGGGATGAACTGATGATAGGCAGTCAGACTTCAGATACCAAGGCACTTACAAAGTATACAATCTGAGTCTGTGCATCTCAAATGTGTGCTTGCTCACGGGATTTGTTAGAGTAACCGGTTCCCTAAACACCGTACTACTTGCTGTTAATGAGACCTTTTAGTCCAGGTGATCGAACAACTAATACAATAATCTGGATCCCTGTGCTCCAGTCTTAAATACAAAGAATGAGGTGGCCCTTAAAATCTATGCCCATTTGAAGTAGTTGTCCGAACTAAAGAATGGGGTGGCCCTTAAAACCTATGCCCATTGGAAGCATAAAATATACAGCAAGTGTATATACGCTTATGCGTTTCCTAAGGACACATTCACCCCACTGACTACATCATTATATAATAAATTATGATGCAAAACAAGTTTCCTTCCATGAACCTACTGTAAATCAGTTCATAATCTAGCATCTATAACTATGCTATTAAGAAAAACTTAAGAATCTAATTTGCTAAGCCAGCTATATAGGCATTTATATAACTCTAAGGAGAACTACAGCATATTTTGGATAATTACAATATTAAATTCTAGCTTTATACCTTATTTCATCACTTTAGCTAAATATTAATTAAATATTTCATTTAAAGCAAATTTATCTTGAAGCATTTATAAGCTTTTAATTATATATCAAATAAGATTTATTTTATCCATTTCAGAAGGGAGTTTTGTTTGTGCGGTAATAAACATGAAATTACATACATGTGAGAATATCTAATCACTTCTCACTAATCATTTAACTACGAGTAAACTCCATTCTAAACAAACATAGCATAAATGAATACATAATTGAAAAGAAAATAATATTGGCATAGATTTAACTAAAAGAAACACAAATTTAGAAATAAAATTTCATGTAAGTGAAATCTAAGATTTGGCTTTATTTGCTTAGTTTAAAAGGGAATGAAATAAATTAGCCTATATTAGATTAATCCAGTTTAATATCAGTTTTAATTCATTTACGAAAATTATCAATAAAAATAATTATTATCAGGCTAAAGTAATTTAAGTATGTAAAATAAGTTGGAATCATATATATATCAGTTGAAATCAGGCAAGACTTACAATTTAAATGAAAGAAAATAAAAATTACATTCTAATTTAGGAATTGATATTCAGAAATTAAGAATACATTAGATTATATTGGCCAATGATAGTAAGTTTAGCTAGCTTTAGAAGTTTGTAGAGATCTGTTACGTTATAATTTCTCTGCTATGGCAAGGTGGCTTGGTCTTGAGTGCTTTCTTTGGATGGCATTGGCTATTGGTTCTTCTTCCTCAGCATTCTGTAGATTATTTTCCGGGCTAGAAAGCAAGATATTGCCTTTCTACCCCATCATCATGATTAACAATTTCACAAAATACACAATAAAATTTCACTTAGAATAATGAATCAACTGTAATAATGAATTGACTGTAATAATGAATTGATTAACTTTAAAATGGCTGCAGGAAGTTCATATACCAGCTCACCCCCCTCCATTCTGTTTTTCTAATTAATTCGCTATATTCTTGGAAATCTGGGATTTCTGCAGTTATCGATTTTTTTTATAGGTGGATCCTCGATCTTGACCAGGTTAATTTATTCAGTTGTTTTAAAATCTATTTTTATTTTTAAAATTTTAAGTAGGTCAGAATACAGCGGGAAGGATTAATTTTACTAAATTACCTTTTTCAAAAAACAAATTTAAAACTCTATAAACATTTTATTATATATGTAAAGCATTTAAATGGTAGTTGTGACTTACGCCCAATGTGGCCGCCAGAGACGCTATTTCTGTGTCAACCACAGAAATATCCAGAGTAGGGGCCCAAAAGCAGATGATGCAAAGTTCCAGCCACTAGATGGCGCTGTTCACCATGCGTACGAACAGTAACCTTAAGCCAAGTAGCTGCCAGCACTATTGCCCGCTTGGTGGCGCTGTTTCTCCATGCTATGTGCGGGAAAAACGGCACCGTTTAGAAGCGATATTTACACTCGCTTGCTAGTTCCGGTTTACATCCACGTTCTTAACACAAACATAGCGAGTAATGTGAAGGTGTGAATAATATAGAAAACCATAACTATTTAAATCTGCTTTAAAATTTAATATTCTTACATTGAGTTTCACTCTCTGATAAATCTATATATTTTTAAATTACTTTATTTTTTTATTTTACCACTTCCGTTTTACTTCAATCTTTCAAACTGCTAAAAATCGTTAGTTTGAAAAGTAATTGTTTGTAAAACTTTTTTTTTATACTTTAAAATAATATTTCAAGCAACTTCCAAAGTAATACAAATTACAGTTCTGTTTATAGATCTTTTATTTCGCAAACGTGTTATTCTAAAAAGATAAATCTGCATTTTGTTACATGCGCGAACAATAATTCGAAGATCTCTTACACAATAAATATTTTTAAATTACTGGAGAGAAAACAATATTGCGTTTTCGATCTCTTCTTGTTACTCCCAATATACATCTCTCCATACTTCTTTGAGTGGTCTGAAGTCTGTATTGCTCTTCTATTAAGTATCCAAGTCTCAGATCCATAAGTAAGAACAGGTAAAACACATTTATTAAAAATCTTTCTTTACAAACACATAGGCATATTTCCTTTTAGTATCAAGTTATTTCTACTAAAAGCACTCCAACCAAGTTTAATCCTATGATTAATTTCATCTGCATTATTAGCAAAAACAACTACATCATCTGAAAAATTTTAATGACTTAAATAATCATTTACTTTCACTCCTTCAGCTTCCCATTTTAATCCACAAAATACTTCTTGCAGCACTGCTGTAAAACGTTTTGAAGATATGGAGTCACCCTGTCTTACACTCTCCTCAATGCTGTCTTTTACTGTATCATTATATAATCTAATTGTTGCTGTTCCATTTTTATAAATATTCTTTAAAATATGACAATAAACCTTGGTGATCCAATGGTTTAATCACTGAAGAAAAGTTACATTCAAATGCCTTTTTGTAATCTAGAAATCCAAAACATAATGGCAACTGATATTCATTTGTCCTTTCTATAACTTTTCTCAATCCCTGGATATGATATCCTGTACTAAAACCACTTTTAAATCCAGTTTGTTCTCTTGGTTGGTGGAAATCCAATGTTCTCTGCAGACGAGTTGTAATTATCTGGGTAAAAATTTTGTATGTAACTGATAAACAGCTGATAGGTCTGTAATTTCTAATATCTTCTTTATCACCTTTTTTAAATATTAATATTAATACTGCATTTTTCCAATCATCTGTCACATCTTTATCATTTAGACATTTGGTATATAACATTGCTAAAATATATATATATATTTCACCTGCTTCTTTTAATATATCAATTATAATTCTACCATTACCTGGAACCTTTTCTTTCTTCATATATTTAATTGTATGTCCCACTTCTTCATTTAAAATTATGGGCAATTCAAAAGATGTAATAGATATAGGAGGTATTTGTTCTTTATTACTATATAATTCTTGATAAAAGTCTTCTATCCATTTCATGATGTAATCTCTCTTTTTAGTAATAATTCTAGCTTTTTTTCTTATTGCAGATATAAATTTCCTACCAATACAAAAATGTTGTTTTACACTCTTGACACTTTCATTCTCTTCTACTGCTTTCCTTGCTAGTTCACAGTTATACTTTCTTGTATCATTTTCAATTCTTTTCCACATCATTTTACAAAATTCGAGATATTCAATTCTTTTTAACACATCATTTTTGTATATCTTCATATTCATTCTTTTCTTCAGAAATTCACTAGTCTCAGTAGAAATGTTATTGGTCCTGGGCTGCTTTTTTCAACCAGCTATTTTTGTTGCAGTGTTTAAAAATGTATCAGTTGTTTTCATATTAATGTCATTCAAATGTGAATCATGTTCAAAATTTACTAATTCTTGAAACCTATTTGTAAGTTCTAATTTAAATTCATTAGAATGCTTCTGAAAATTAGGAATATCAACTGTAAATATTGTTTTTCTTAATAATTTTTGTCTCTCTAGTTTTGCATTAACATGTATTTCACATCTTACTAATCGATGGCCACTTCCTCTGTTAAATTTATTAAGAACATTACAATCTTGAAATATGTAATTTCTGTTAGTCAAAATATAATCCAATTCTGCTGTACCTTCATTTGGATGCTTCCATGTCCATTTCCTTTTAACATTTTTCTCAAAATAATTCATCATATAAAGTTTTCCTTTTTCAGCAAACTCCACAAGTCTATGTCCTCTCTCATTTCTATTACCATAACCAAAATTACCTACAGCATTTTCATCTTTCATTTATTTACCAATTCTAGCATTAAAGTCTCCCATAACAATTTTAAAATGTTGTTTACTCTGATCAAAAGCCTTTTGTGCATCCATATAAAAATCTTCTACTATTTCATCACTTTGAGAACTTGTTGGGGCATAAATCTGAATTATCTGCATTTGGTATCTGCTATTAAGTTGTATAACTAATCTTGCCACTCTGTCCAATCCATCATCAGTCTCCACAATGTTGTTCTTCCACTTTTTATTTATAATGAATCCTACTCCACTTGTATTTCCAATATTTGTGCCTTTATAGTAGAGTACATGTTCACTATTTAAAACAATTGTTTCTTCACCTTTTCTTCTAACTTCACAAAGTCCAATAATGTCCCATTTAATATAAGACCGTTTTTCTTCTAACTCTTGCAATCTTCCTTCACTTGAAAGTGATCTGCAGTTGTAAGTAATACCTAAATAAAAAAAAACATCATCAAATGGCAGCCTGGGTCCACAATCAGGGGATTCTTAGCACCTTCGGCCACCAACTGCTGCCTTGGTTGCTGACTTTACAGTCTCGTGGGAATAAGAGCCATGATTTATTTTTGTCTTCCATAATTGTATATATATATATTGGAAAAATATTTATCATTTACACATGCGTTCATTCTGCCTTATCAGGCAACTGAACAGAAAGTCCATGGTGTTTCTTGATCTTAAACTCAGAGGTAAAAGTCCAATAACCTCATCATGCTGGCTAATGCATGTTGGTGAGCAGCCCATCCATGTTTATATACTATATGAATAATCACATAGTAATAACAACTGCAATGACAAGAACATATGGAGTGGACATTAAGAATTTGCCCTGCTCAGTTCCTTTAAGGTCTCCAAAAGAAATCAAAGGGTTTCCTTTCAATTAATTGCAAACTCCTTTCTGCAGCCAAAACAAGATAAAAGGAATTATTCTTATACTGCACTTTTAGGAACCAAAGTAAATAATCTATGTATATATAAAAAAATTGATAGAATTTTTTTAGTTGGATAATTACAAAATACATTAGAACCAAGGAACTATAAAGGTAAATGCTACTTTATAGTAAATACTGATTGATAATTTGGAATTAAGCTAAATGGCATTTCTATCAGATCTATGAAAATTTTTGTAAAGTTGAACTGAATCTCAGAAAAGCAAAATTACAGTCTTAAGTTAAGACCAAAAATAGAATGTTATTTTTATTATATGTCTAGCAAAAAAAAAAAGAATTATAAAGGTTCTCAATAATATCTGGACATATTCTATAGGCATAGTGGGTAAATGTACACAAAGTTATTGTAGATGATTGCAATAAGAATTGAATATTAAATGTGTAATGAAGCCACTGATGGTATGGAAGAAATAGGTTGGATATCTAGCTTCAAGAAAACTTAAAAGATATAAGATTTTTTAAAGAGAATTTTCAAAGTTGATTAATAAAGAGAAAAAATCTGTAATTCATCATGAATAAGTATATCATATAAACAGTTGTTGCAAGTATGAAAATCTACTTAAGTAATTAAGGATGGCAATAAATTTGTAACCTCCTGAGTGTAGAAAATTTCTTGCATTAAATCAAATCTTAATGATTAATCAAAGTAAACTATAGTTTATTAGTTGATATTGTGAAATTGGTAAATATTTAAGTGTCCCTGTTGGGTGATGTATATTAAAATTTGTCTATTTAGAAATTCATTTATAGATTCATTAAACTACCTAATTACTCTGAAATATTATATTAGAAAATCTGTAGAGATTCTAACCAGTAAATAAATTCAAGTATATTTATTAACTCCTTTAAGTTTGCCACTATTTTCTGTTTGAACACAACCCCACATGTTAATAATTGTTGAAATGCACCGAAAAATGCTATAATATATCATATTGACAATTCTAGAGATATCATTCAGGTATAATTTTAAGTCATTACGAATCCTTTATGAACCTTTATTTTACTAATGGCTATTAGATTTTGTTATAATCGTAATGTAAGATTGATCATATAATATCAGAGAGAAAAAAAAGAATGGACTTTACTTATGTAGACTGCTGCAAGTGATGAAGAGAGAAATAGGCGATCAAGTAATGAGGCTGAGAAATTGTCAACAATACAATCAGTAAGAACTGTTTCGTACTGAGAAGTGGAATAAAAATGATAGTTTGCATAAATGTTGCATGGAAAATGCATGTAATCATTTAGAGTTTATTACATTGTGAAATTAAAAAATAAATATAATGACATTTGGTTTTTAATGATGTATTATGAAAATGTCAGGAAAGTAGTATTAATATTTGAATACATGTATAATTATAACAAAGCCAATAATTCTTAAAGATAAATCAGACCAGAGACATTTTTCAAATTAAACAAGATAATGATGCCCATTGCTGGTCTGTCATTCACCTATTTTTTTGAATAAGCCAAAATATGACCATGTTTCAGAATTGTACATTATTGAAAAGCAAATGAATTAAAACAGAAAAAAATTAGTTTGTGAACTTTTAATTGTGGATTAATATCTTTAATATTCATTATGGTTACCACAAGCAAGGCTGAATCCATAAGTAAAAAGTTAAGATCTAGGTTTTATTGTCACAATAGGTTAATTGAGTAATATGGTTAGATGATTTAGTGAAGATATAGTGGAGATATCAGGATCATTGTAGAAGTTAGAATTTAGGAAATAATTTTGTCTTTAAGAAGAATGCAGTCTTGATATTATATGTCAACCATTTACTTTCACTCCTTTAGCTTCCCATTGTAATCCCCAAAATTACATATGGCCAATACATACATACACTAAGAGAAATACACACACAGTTCAACTGTTAAATAAAAATTATGTGGAAAACATAATGGACTTATTTGACATTTGAAAAATTATAACATTTACCCCCCCCCCACACACACACACTTTTCAAGTTATTTTACAATTGCATATCTTATGGCTTGCTTGAAAAATGTGTGTGTGTGTGGGGGGGGGGGTAAATGTTATAATTTTTCAAATGTCAAATAAGTCCATTATGTTTTCCATATAATTTTTATTTAACAGTTGAACTGTGTGTGTATTTCTCTTAGTGTATGTATGTATTGGCCATATGTAATTTTGGGGATTACAATGGGAAGCTAAAGGAGTGAAAGTAAATGGTTGACATATAATATCAAGACTGCATTCTTCTTAAAGACAAAATTATTTCCTAAATTCTAACTTCTACAATGATCCTGATATCTCCACTATATCTTCACTAAATCATCTAACCATATTACTCAATTAACCTATTGTGACAATAAAACCTAGATCTTAACTTTTTACTTATGGATTCAGCCTTGCTTGTGGTAACCATAATGAATATTAAAGATATTAATCCACAATTAAAAGTTCACAAACTAATTTTTTTCTGTTTTAATTCATTTGCTTTTCAATAATGTACAATTCTGAAACGTGGTCATATTTTGGCTTATTCAAAAAAATAGGTGAATGACAGACCAGCAATGGGCATCATTATCTTGTTTAATTTGAAAAATGTCTCTGGTCTGATTTATCTTTTAAGAATTATTGGCTTTGTTATAATTATACATGTATTCAAATATTAATACTACTTTCCTGACATTTTCATAATACATCATTAAAAACCAAAGATGTCATTATATTTATTTTTTAATTTCACAATGTAATAAACTCTAAATGATTACATGCATTTTCCATGCAACATTTATGCAAACTATCATTTTTATTCCACTTCTCAGTACGAAACTGTTCTTACTGATTGTATTGTTGACAATTTCTCAGCCTCATTACTTGATCGCCTATTTCTCTCTTCATCACTTGCAGCAGTCTACATAAGTAAAGTCCATTCTTTTTTTTCTCTCTGATATTATATGATCAATCTTAGATTACGATTATAACAAAATCTAATAGCCATTAGTAAAATAAAGGTTCATAAAGGATTCGTAATGACTTAAAATTATACCTGAATGATATCTCTAGAATTGTCATTATGATATATTATAGCATTTTTCGGTGCATTTCAACAATTATTAACATATGGGGTTGTGTTCAAACAGAAAATAGTGGCAAACTTAAAGGAGTTAATAAATATACTTGAATTTATTTACTGGTTAGAATCTCTACAGATTTTCTAATATAATATTTCAGAGTAGTTAGGTGGTTTAATGAATCTATAAATAGACAAATTTTAACCCTTAGAGACCGAAAACCGCTTTTTTCCGCATTAAAAAAAGTTTGCAATTTCGACCGCAATAGCGTGCAAACCGTATACATCACAGTTACGGTTTTTTTTCTTTCTCTCCGCCATTTTTCTATCTTTTTGTACGTCTAAAAATTTTTTCTGTGCGATGAAAATTAGATTTTTTATAGCAATTTTTGTAAAGTACGTTATTAAAATTTTATAATTTTTTTTATCTTTCTAGATTTTATCAATGTATAAACCAAATAACCGCACAAATGGCTTCTTTCGCCACTGAACATAATTTTGATTGATTCTGATGAAGACTTTTTTGTTTGTGTTTTATTCTGAGGTTTCGTCATATTTCACCATTAGCCGTGAGTATTCAATTCCTGATCTATTTTATTTATTTTTTATACAAAATTATATATTTGCAGCTGATCTATTTCATTTATTTTTTTATACAAAATTATATATTTGCACTGAAAGCAATAGGTATGTTTCAGAGTGGAAGGCATTACCGAAGTAGGTTGGTCTGTCACCCGCTGAGTTGAATGCATTTTTTGGTATGATTATTCATGTTTGTACTATATCATGCATACCAAAACTAAAATTTATTTGGTCTAAAAATAAATATTTGCATCAACCGGTACTTGCTAACTTGCTAGAGTTATAACCCGAGATCGATTTTTTGGTATTCTAAATAATTTACAATGCCTCCCAATGCTGAATCAACAGTCATCATCATCATCATCTCTAACTGATATATAATAATTGCTTGTAATTCCTTTGGGTAATTTATTTTATTTTATTTACTGTTTTTATTCATTTCATTGTAGATAAGTTTTTAATTACTTTGAAACATACTTTGCTATTATGGTCTCCTGTGAAATAATGCATAATTTAGCTCACCCTCATGATTTTTCAATAATATAGTTACTATGTTTTTATTCATTTTATTTTAGAAACAAATTTTTAATTTATTTCATCACATACTATGTTTTTATTCATTTCATTGTAGATAAGTTTTTAATTACTTTGAAGCATACTTTGCTATTATGGTCTCCTATGAAATAATGCATAATTTAGCTCACCCTCCCTCCCATGATATTCCAATAATATAGTAATTATTTTTTACACTCATAACTTAGAATTTACTGTTTTTATTCATTTCATTGTAGATAAGTTTTTAATTACTTTAAAGCATACTTTGCTATTATGGTCTCCTATGAAATAATGCATAATTTAGCTCCCCTCCCCCCTCCTTTTTTCCTCCTTTCTTTTTTTTCTTTCTTTTGTTTTCTTTCTTTCTTTATGTCTCCTATAAATAATCATAATTTAGCCCTTTCTCCCATGATATTCCAATAATATAGTAAGTATTTTTAACCCCCATAACTTAACACTTTACTAAAGTTATTACTGTTATTTTTTTTTTTGATCGACACTAAAACCTTGCATTTCTAATAGATATCCCACATAGAGGGCCTAGAAAAACAACTGCTTGCAAAAATTGAACATATAGGCTGGTTAGTAAAAAAGCGAAACTGAAATTGTCACCTTTTGCCACATTACTCCAACAAACTCTAACTCAGGTAGGTCATGTTATATATATATATTTTTCTGCATTTTATGACAAATGTGATGAAGCTGTCTATGAAATTGTAATTTTAGGTTATACATTTTAAAATTGAGAGTTTGTGAACCAATATAAAAATAAAAATTTTTAAAATGTGAAAAATATCCTTTTTTTTTATTATTATTATTATTTTGTGATAATGACTACTTTATCAGCTTTATTACATTCTTTCATATTTGCACTTTATAAAAATGTATATATATATATTTATTTATTGTAATAAATTAGACATTTCATTTAAAATTGTATGTCCTGGAATATTTTCTGGGAATTCAAAATGGCCGTTCAGGCCTCTAAGGGTATTAATATATATCACCCAACAGGGACACTTAAATATTTACCAATTTCACAATATCAACTAATAAACTATAGTTTATTTTGATTAATCATTAAGATTTGATTTAATGCAAGAAATTTTCTACACTCAGGAGGTTACAAATTTATTGCCATCCTTAATTACTTAAGTAGATTTTCATACTTGCAACAACTGTTTATATGATATACTTATTCATGATGAATTACAGATTTTTTCTCTTTATTAATCAACTTTGAAAATTCTCTTTAAAAAATCTTATATCTTTTAAGTTTTCTTGAAGCTAGATATCCAACCTATTTCTTCCATACCATCAGTGGCTTCATTACACATTTAATATTCAATTCTTATTGCAATCATCTACAATAACTTTGTGTACATTTACCCACTATGCCTATAGAATATGTCCAGATATTATTGAGAACCTTTATAATTCTTTTTTTTTTTTGCTAGACATATAATAAAAATGACATTCTATTTTTGGTCTTAACTTAAGACTATAATTTTGCTTTTCGGGAGATTCAGTTCAACTTTACAAAAATTTTCATAGATCTGATAGAAATGCCATTTAGCTTAATTCCAAATTATCAATCAATATTAACTATAAAGTAGCATTTACCTTTATAGTTCCTTGGTTCTAATGTATTTTGTACGTATCCAACTAAAAAATTCTATCAATTTTTTTATATATACATAGATTATTTACTTTGGGTCCTAAAAGTGCAGTATAAGAATAATTCCTTTTATCTTGTTTTGGCTGCAGAAAAGAGTTTGCTATTAATTGAAAGGAAACCCTTTGATTTCTTTTGGATGCCTTAAAGGAACTGAGCAGGGCAAATTCTTAATGTCCACTCCATATGTTCTTGTCATTGCAGCTGTTATTACTATGTGATTATTCATATAGTATATAAACATGGATGGGCTGCTCACCAATATGCATTAGCCAGCATGACGAGGTTATTGAACTTTTACCTCTGAGTTTAAGATCAAGAAACACCATGGACTTTCTTCTCAGTTGCCTGATAAGGCAGAATGAATGCATGTGTAAATGATAAATATTTTTCCAATATATATATACAATTATGGCAGACAAAAATAAATCATGGCCCCTATTCCCAGAAGACTGTAAAGTCAGCAACCAAGGCAGCAGTTGGTGGCCAAAGGTGCTAAGAATCCCCTGATTGTGGACCCAGGCTGCCATTTGATGATGAATTTTTTTATTTAGGTATTACTTACAACTGCAGATCACTTTCAAATGAAGGAAGATTGCAAGAGTTAGAAGAAAAACTGTCTTATATTAAATGGGACATTATTGGACTTTGTGAAGTTAGAAGAAAAGGTGAAGAAACAATTGTTTTAAATAGTGAACATGTACTCTATTATAAAGGCACAAATATTGGAAATACAAGTGGAGTAGGATTCATTATAAATAAAAAGTGGAAGAACAACATTGTGGAGACTGATGATGGATTGGACAGAGTGGCAAGATTAGTTATACAACTTAATAGCAGATACCAAATGCAGATAATTCAGATTTATGCCCCAACAAGTTCTCAAAGTGATGAAATAGTAGAAGATTTTTATATGGATGCACAAAAGGCTTTTGATCAGAGTAAACAACATTTTAAAATTGTTATGGGAGACTTTAATGCTAGAATTGGTAAATAAATGAAAGATGAAAGTGCTGTAGGTAATTTTGGTTATGGTAATAGAAATGAGAGAGGACATAGACTTGTGGAGTTTGCTGAAAAAGGAAAACTTTATATGATGAATTATTATTTTGAGAAAAATGTTAAAAGGAAATGGACATGGAAGCATCCAAATGAAGGTACAGCAGAATTGGATTATATTTTGACTAACAGAAATTACATATTTCAAGATTGTAATGTTCTTAATAAATTTAACAGAGGAAGTGGTCATCGATTAGTAAGATGTGAAATACATGTTAATGCAAAACTAGAGAGACAAAAATTATTAAGAAAAACAATATTTACAGTTGATATTCCTAATTTTCAGAAACATTCTAATGAATTTAAATTAGAACTTACAAATAGGTTTCAAGAATTAGTAGATTTTGAACATGATTCACATTTGAATGAAATTAATATGAAAACAACTGATACACTTTTAAACACTGCAACAAAAATAGCTGGTTGAAAAAAGCAGCACTTGACCAATAACATTTCTACTTAGACTAGTGAATTTCTGAAGAAGAGAATGAATATGAAGATATACAAAAATGATGTGTTAAAAAGAATTGAATATCTCAAATTTTGTAAAATGATGTGGAAAAGAATTGAAAATGATATAAGAAAGTATAACTGTGATCTAGCAAAGAAAGCAGTAGAAGAGAATGAAAGTGTCAAGAGTGTAAAACAACATTTTTGTATTGGTAGGAAATTTATATCTGCAATAAGAACAAAAGCTAGAATTATTACTAAAAAGAGAGATGACATCATGAAATGGATAGAAGACTTTTATCAAGAATTATATAGTAATAAAGAACAAATACCTCCTATATCTATTACATCTTTTGAATTGCCCATAATTTTAAATGAAGAAGTGAGACATACAATTAAATATATGAAGAAAGAAAAGGTTCCAGGTAATGGTAGAATTATAATTGATATATTAAAAGAAGCAGGTGAAAAAAATATATATATTTTTTTAGCAATGTTATATACCAAATGTCTAAATGATAAAGATGTGCCAGATGATTGGAAAAATGCAGTATTAATATTAATATTTAAAAAAGGTGATAAAGAAGATATTAGAAATTACAGACCTATCAGCCGTTTATCAGTTACATACAAAATTTTTACCAAGATAATTACAACTCATCTGCAGAGAACATTGGATTTCCACCAACCAAGAGAACAAACTGGATTTAAAAGTGGTTTTAGTACAGGATATCATATCCAGGGATTGAGAAAAGTTATAGAAAGGACAAATGAATATCAGTTGCCATTATGTTTTGGATTTCTAGATTATGAAAAGGCATTTGAATGTAAACTTTTCTTCAGTGATTAAACCATTGGATCATCAAGGTATATTGTCATATTTTAAAGAATATTTATAAAAATGGAACAGCAACAATTAGATTATATAATGATACAGTAAAAGTCAACATTGAGGAGAGTGTAAGACAGGGTGACTCCATATCTCCAAAACGTTTTACAGCAGTGCTGCAAGAAGTATTTTGTGGATTAAAATGGGAAGCTGAAGGAGTGAAAGTAAATGATTATTTAAGTCATTAAAATTTTTCAGATGATGTAGTTGTTTTTGCTAATAATGCAGATGAAATTAATCATAGAATTAAACTTGGTTGGAGTGCTTTTAGTAGAAATAACTTGATACTAAAAGGAAATATGCCTATGTGTTTGTAAAGAAAGATTTTTAATAAATGTGTTTTACCTGTTCTTACTTATGGATCTGAGACTTGGATACTTAATAGAAGAGCAATACAGACTTCAGACCACTCAAAGAAGTATGGAGAGATGTATATTGGGAGTAACAAGAAGAGATCGAAAACGCAATATTGTTTTCTCTCCAGTAATTTAAAAATATTTATTGTGTAAGAGATCTTCGAATTATTGTTCGCGCACGTAACAAAACGCAAATTTATCTTTTTAAAATAACACGTTTGCGAAATAAAAGATCTATAAACAGAACTGTAATTTGTATTACTTTAGAAGTTGCTTGAAATATTATTTTAAAGTATAAAAAAAAAGTTTTACAAACAATTACTTTTCAAACTAACGATTTTTAGCAGTTTTGAAAGATTGAAGTAAAACGGAAGTGGTAAAATAAAAAAATAAAAAACATTTTTACAGAAAAAAAAAAGATCGATTTTTAAAATAAAATAATTTAAAAATATATAGATTTATCAGAGAGTGAAACTCAATGTAAGAATATTAAATTTTAAAGCAGATTTAAATAGTTATGGTTTTCTATATTATTCACACCTTCACATTACTCGCTATGTTTGTGTTAAGAACGTGGATGTAAACCGGAACTAGCAAGCGAGTGTAAATATCGCTTCTAAACAGTGCCGTTTTCCTCGCACATAGCATGGAGAAACAGCGCCACCTAGTGGGATAGATTGCTGGTGATTGCTGTTTAGCAGACGATGTAAGCTGGATTGGTTTACCTATGGCTAACAGCACCACCAAGCAGGCAATAGTGCTGGCAGCTACTTGGCATAAGGTTATTGTTCGTATGCATGGTGAACAGCGCCATCTAGCGGATGGAACTTTGCATCATCTGCTTTTGGGCCCCTACTCTGGATATTTCTGTGGTTGACATGGAAATAGTGCCTCTGGCGGCCACATGGGGCGTAAGTCACAACTACCATTTAAATAATTTAACGCTATATGCAATTTCAAATATTAATTTTATAATAATATTTTAAATAAAGAAATTTTCTAATGTTTTAAACTTATAACATTATTTCTTTCCTGCATATAAGTACGTTCTGATTACACATACATACCATGTTTACATTTATCTAACCACTAGCGATATATATGTGTATTTACTGATTTCTTACATATATGCTTACGCTTTCTAAACTGTATGCTCAAATACCCGCATACATATACGACTAGTATTATTAAATTTAAATTAGCATAATATACAAGGATTTGGGTATAGTTATACATAAATAAATACTACTATAGTATATAGTAGGTGAAACAGAAGGATAGACAGATCTGACTATTTCAGTATTATATTATTAAAATAATTATTTTTGTCATTTTGGGGGCCTTAATAATTGTGTTAACAAAAAATAATGAAATTTGTCACAAAATTAGAGAATTAATGATATTGATTTTGTGAACTCAAGTGGTATGTACAATATATGGACCGATTATCATAAACATTTTGTTCAGGCACAAAAACCACGATACATTTTTAAAAATCCATACTCAAATCGATGGTTTCTTATAGATTACATTATAGTTAGGTGTTAGAATGAAAAAAAGTTAATATTACACAAGTAACTACAGACAAATTGTTGAATCAATCAAAGTCTGTACATTTGAAATCTAAAAAATGAATTGTATTCAAAACATATTGATAGGAATTTTGATGTTATGTGTTAGAGGCAATTATTATGAATATTAAATTCTAACAACATTATAAACCATTAAGGATTTTTAAGCTTGTCACATCACCGAGGAAAGAAATTTTTTTTTTAAGGAGTGTGTTATGATTCAACTAAGTTTATTCTTGAATTCACAAAAAATAAAAATTCTGATTCACTAAATAATAATTCTATCATTAATGAATTGAATAAATGATAAATAAAATGTGATATTTTCAGCTTGGCAAAATAACAAATTGAATACATAATTTCATAAGCATTATAGAAATTTAATTCAGAATTTCGACAACTGTCAAAATGATGCAAAATGATTGTTAGATTAATACTACAAAGATGAGCCCTTGCTAAACCAAGTTAAGCATAAAAACAAAAATGTTATCTTTTTGGTTTTCAGATATAAACTACCCTGAGGATTGCATTATTTTTTTTCAATTCAAAAGATGCTTGTCAGAAAAAAAAAAATCTGTCATAATTTTTAGCTTAAATGATTATAAGTTTAAGAATATGAATCAATTTAAATACATGGGTAACAATTTATTTAAAAAGACAATTTTTAAGTTATCAACAATCTCAACCTGTAGGCAAGGCAACCTCCATTCACAATTAAGTGGTACCACCTTTATATATGGTCTGATATATTCATATAAACACCAAAGATTCCAACTTGACCAAGGAGTGTGAGATTAATAATGCAAAGAAGTTTAAACAAATCTCATTAATCAGGTAAATATAACCTGTTCTGAAAACAGACTAATAAATAGTCAATTATAACTGCCAGATTCTGAAAGCAGACTAATAAATAGCCATTTATAACTTCCAATTTCCATATAAAGTATATGAAATTCTAAAGTAATTGGCTTTATTGTGTTAGTAAAGACAACTTTGAATATTAAAGAGTAACACAGACTCCAATGTATTCATGCTATATTTATCAAGTTAAAAGATATGACATTTTATCATGGCGATATAAGTATTACAATTAGATTAGTTGTATATAAAGAGATTATTTTGCTCAATTTATTATGTATATCCCTATCAACATATCACAGTGGCAAAGTTTAAGGATGCTCTGCAAGATTCTATAAATATGGTGGCAAGATCATAAATTCTCCAGAATTTTGAATGTGATGCTATAGAACAGAGCTGTCCAAAAACACAGACTATGGACAACATGCAGTATGTGGTGAGGGTTTGTGCAGCCCATACATATGTTTTGATTTATTCTTTTTGCAATGGAAAAATAAAATAACAATTTGAATTTAATTTAATTCTATCTCTAGTCAATAATCATATTCTTATCTGATAATGTATACTCTATACATGTATTTTTCAAATATAAGATGTGTCAAAGAAGTGGCCTTGCACTGTTTTGATCTTATAGGTGTGCTCTGAGCATTTACAAAAATCATATTCATGATTAGTGCACAAATTAATTCTGTTTAGTTATTATAATTATTATTTTGGTGCAGATTTTTTTTATGTGTCCCTTGAATTACTTAAGATTGAATAACTCTGCTATATGATATACTATTGTAAAAGTGCATATGTGTTGGATTAGACATGTGAAGTGAATGAATGGAAATGGACTACCCAAATAAATATTTTATAGAGAATTTAAGCAGAATTTTTGTAGAAGAAATAGAGTCCATTAAAATTATAAAATTTTTTTGAAGACACAAAAAGAAGCAATATTGAAAGCTTTCATTGGAAATAAATTGCTGAGAGCAGACTTTATTGAAAAGCTATAATTTGTCATGGTAAAAAAACAAAAGATAATGTGACAACTAAACAAATTAAAGAACCAGCTTGAGATCTATGTGGATATATTTGTGGATTAGTTTGTATAAGTAATGGCACAATTTAATTTTAATTTTCTTTCTCTGTCTTTCATCCATCTTTTGTTTTTGTTTGCTTTTTATTTCTGACCATACAAGTTTATAACTGTTACCAATGAATGAATGAATATTGACAAATTCTTAACTTTTATTGAATTAAAATATCATTTTTAAGATATATAAATAAAATTAATATTGAATGTTATATTTTTTTTATCAAAGAAAAATTAAAAACAATTTTAAGAAAAAAAATGTTAACAAACAATGAGATAATAAAATGCATGGAATGCATAAAATTTACCATTTATAAATAATAGATATCAAGATGCACACTTGATATTTAAAAATAGAACATTCAATGACCTAAAAAAATATCACTAACATAAAATGCACATGATCACCATTTCATAAGCTTATACATGCTGTTAATAAGAGTAGCAAACCCTCCATACAGTAGTACCTCAAAGTTAAAGCCTTAGTAATCAATGGATGCAGAAATGTTTGTGCAAAAAATCCCTATCTAGTGTCTACTCATCCAATATCCCCAGACTAGTTTCCAGCTGTGGCTTTCATATGTGAAAAGCCTTGGATTTGGATCTTAGGCTCTAAAATAATCCTTTAGCAGCCACTTTTCATCTATTTGGTTAACTATAAAACTAGGAGCCCAAGGTGAAAATACCATAATGTTTCCAACCCAAGATCATTCGCTTATATAGTCATATAGGTCTGAATTCAGTTCAGCATCTATACATTTTGGTGTCTTTGGTTTTTCAAAAACAGACAGCTGTGGTTTTTGAAAAACCAAAGACATCAAAATGTATAAATGCTGAACTGAGTTCAGATCTGTCTCACTATATAAGCAAATGAGCTTGGGTTTGAAACATTATGGTGTTTCCATCTTGGGCTCCTAGTTTTATAGTTAACCAAATAGGTAAAAAGTGGTTGCTAGAGAGTTGCTTTAGAGCCTAAGATCTATGTGCAGTACTCCAAATCCAAGACTCCTCACAGATGAATGCCATAAGCTAGAAACTAATCCATAGACGTTGGATGAGTAGGTACTAGACAGAAATTTTATGCCCAAACACTTCTGCATCCATTGATTATGAAGACTTGCACTTCTTGATGGCACTACTGTATTGAGAGTTTGGTACTTTTATTAACATAAAAATTGTTAATTTTCAATTTTCATAGTGTGAAAATAACAAAGGTAATAAAAATACAAATTTCAAATTTTACATGTAATTGGATCAAAACAAACATAAATTTTACTAGAATCATGTAGAGGAGCCATGAAATTAATATAACTGTAAATGTAGCCTGTCTCAAAGAAAAGGTCTGATATTTTTGATTTATAATAATAAGATGAAAAATAAAAATTGTAGAACATTTCATAAGTTTTAGAAGTCATAAAGAGTAATGCAGTTTTTATGATGGTGAGGAAGAAATTTCTTCAGATTGTTTTTCCAGAAAGCAACTTAATTAACTAAGTATGCAACACTATACGGTCATTGTCACTCATACTAATATGCTACTGTTTGCCACCTTCTTAATATAAATTATTATAGCATCTCAATTTTGGAGCTACATCATAAACTTTAATGAGTTTTTATCATCATCAGAGATTCACCCTTACATAAAAAAATATAAAAATTGCAAATATATATGTGTAAGGTTTATCTTTGTGATAAAGGCATTTTACTTGTAATCAAAAAATAGAATCCTCTAGTATTAACTGTTAAATTCCTTTTACAAAAATTAAACTTTTTACAATTTTCAAATTCATTCAAATGTCAGTAGTACATGGAACATATATTAGTATGTGTGACATTTCGAATAGTATTCTTCTTCTCCCTTCTTTAGATATTTCTTGCCTGATCAGTGACAGTACTAGCATAAGAATTAAACTAGGGAACTTTATGAATATTGAATTTAAAGGTCCTGTTCAATTGACTTGATAGTATAGTTTTTAGTCAAAATACCAACAGCTGAAAAGAGAGAAGAATGACATCACCCAAAACATTGCATTACATTCTAAACACCCATCCCTAATACTGTCACTGATCAAACCAGAAACATTCTGACGAGGAGAATAATACCAACAAATAATGTTGTCTTATATATTAGCAACTATACTATTTAATACTAAGAGCTGAATATATTTGAAAAATTTATATAATGTTTGAATTTTTATAAAAGAAATTTAACAATTAATTCTAGATGATGTAATTACTATTAAATTAATTCTAGATAATAATGAATTAAATAACCAATAATACTGATAATAAAAAAAAACATTAATTTTGTAAAATTAATAAATAATATAAGATTTACTTCCATCACTTTTAAATTTGTGACTGAAATATGAGAAGAAAAAATTACCTAAAAATTTAAAAATCAACAATATATATATATATACAGGGCAAGCCAGTAGGGTCTGGTGTATATGGCCCTAAAACTATCACCCTCAATAAAAAGTGACTTTATAAAAATGAATCAGTGAGTAGAAATAAAATATAATAATTATAATTTTATTGAACAAAAAGCAGAAAATATATATATAAAAAAAAGGATAAAAAACATTGAACAAGAATGGTACAAAAACAATAAAAATAATTTGGAAAAAAAAAAAAAAATTATGTTGTTTGGCAAAAAAATCATTTGTGAATTAAGCAATCCATAGTTTTTATATTCATCGAGAATAATTGGGAGAGTTTTCCTCAGAAAGTGTGATAGTGCTGAAGCTTTAGAACACAGTATTAACAGTACCTTAAGCGACAATAATATAGGTTTTTTTTTTTATAGTGCAGATTTTCCCATAATGTTTTCACTGATTTGTTAATTAAAAAAAAACAAAAACTGAAAGTTCAGTAAGGTATGGATGTAAGTTAACCCCTAAAACATTGCTATTTTGTTCTCTAAGAAAATATTTATTATGAGGGTATTATTTCCTTATTGATGTTTCATGTGAAACTCATCATTATCATCCATCATTTGTCAAAATTGTCATGGTGTTAATTTTTTTCAATATTTTAATAATTATAAAGCAAATATCAGATTTTAAAGCAGAATTTGACTGATTTATAAAGCAATTCAATATTTTCATTCATTCACATTACAAGATAAAAATAAAAAAGAATTTCTTCACCAAAAGTTTTAAATATTTAAAAAGGTCAAATATGATTTTTTAGAATATTATTTGTTTATAAAATTAAATTTTATTTTTAGTATAAAGATTTTATACAGAAGTGAAAGTTGGGCATTTTCAAAAACTTACACTCAGTGAAAGAAAAGACAATGTCAGATTTCGTAAGGGTTAACAGATAAAACATAGAATTCCAATAAAAACAAAAATAATATTTTTTGGTACAAAATTAAACAATATTTTATTTGGCAAGAAAAATCACTTATATATGTTTAGAGCAAATGCAAGTTTGAACAAGATTCAAATGTGCATCATCCTGTAAACAGTAAACTCAAGCAAGTTAAATTTTTTACTATGCTAAACTACTTGTTAGGATTAGTATCAGAATAAAATAAGATCTTAAGGAATGATGAAAAATAAGTGATTACAAATAATTTGTTCAGCTAAATCTATAAAATATAAATAACAATTAACAAAAATATAATTTATTTTGATATAATTAATGAATTATTTCCTCCTCAACTGCAACTCACATAAGCTCCAGGTTATTTGTTCAATAACTTGGAACTTGTGTGAGTCGCACACATTGCACATCATGCCAATGTGGCTTCTGTATATATAAACATCAAATGAAAAATCATAAAATTTTATTCCCTAAACTTTAATTAAATTAGATTAGTGTTATTAAAATTAGTATGATTAATGAAAATTAAGCAAAGCAATATATATGCCAAACATGGGCTTTTGTTTAGGTACAATTAATAATCTTTAACTTATTTGTATTTTTTCCAATTAATTATATAACCTTATTTTCTCCTTCTAAATATCTTTCAAGTTGTCTCACATCAGTTCCTATGTAGGCTATTACTGATAATAATAATAATACATATCTGATGAAAGAAGATCAGGTATTTGCTGTAATTATAATATTTATTAATAAAACTCTATGCATAGTCCATGTTTTCATTCAATTTTTTATCAACATTTAAATTATTAATAAAATGAGAAATAAATTACAATATACAGAAATATATATATATATATATTTATATGTTCATACAAGTCTAAGATCCATAAGTTTAATTCTATGATTAATTTCATCCATTATCTTTTCATCTGTATTAATAATCTGATCAAGGTATTTGTAGCTGTTAACTACTTCTAACTCATCATAATCAATCTTTATTTTCATATTTTGAGAAAATTCATTAAACGTTACTTTAGTCTTTTTAACATTTATCTTTAGTCCTACTTTCCTATTTCCATCTGATAACTGCAGACCACTCAAAGAAGTATGGAGAGATGCATGTTGGAATAACAAGAAGAGATCGAAAACGCAATATATGGGTAACAGAACAAACAGATGTTACTCATCTCATTGAAAAAATTAAAAGACTGAAGTGGAATTGGGCTGGACAAATTGTTAGAAAAGATGATAATAGATAGACAATTGAAATCTTAAACCGGATTCCAAGAGATTGTGAAAGACCCAGAAAGAAACCACATGTGAGCTGGGTGGATGAAATAAGAAAGTGTGCAGGGGTAATATGGAGAAGAGAAGTTAAAGATCAGAGAAAATGGATTGAACTTGGAGAGACCTTCATCCTGCAGTGGATCGATAATGGTTGATGATGATGTTCATACATATTTAGTATACTGAGAAATTATTAAATTATAAAATGATATATATTTAAAGGTAATAATAAATTTTTTATATACAAATAATAAAAAATGCATACATGATATATATACATAATCCCTAAAAAAATAACAGCTCTGAAAAAAATTGCTATACTAGATGAATAATTGAATAAAAGCAATGTGGAAAGTGCAAAGTAAAAGACAATTTTTTTAGAGATTTATTTAATGCAATCAATACAATGAAAAAGAAAGAGTACTGTATCAGCTTGTAAAGAAATGGTTTTCGCAGCTATAGTTAAGATTTATAATGCAATCAATATTTAAATATTTATAAATTGCCCAATATACTAACCTGATAAACCAGTTTTGGGAATATAAACTACTTCTATCAGAGCTCTGTCTAAGAGTTCTTTACTAACTCTGACATCAGCTGGACCAAATACAGTTGCCAAGACTGTAGTATTGCCTAAAAATATGAATATATAAATAAATATTAACAAAATGTATACATTAATAATAAATGAATACTTTGTGTATAATATTACATACAAGGTTGTGAGGAAATGTACACCAAAATGATACGTATAGCTGTAATCATATTTACAACCCCTTATCTATCCATTCGCATATTATTATATATGACTATTGATCTATCCATTCATCTATCTATCTATCCACCTATTTTTTTTCTTCCTATACATTTGTATAAAACAAATAAGATCTCACCATTTATTCTTCCGAAAGCAGACTTGCAAACCACTTCACAAACGATTTTAGCAAGCTTTTTTTTTCCTGTTACATTTTCATAATTAAATTCCCTTTAAGATCATTTATGTATTTATCTATTACTTTTTATAGCTCTAATATATTCCTTATCATATAGACGTATTAATACATTTGTTATATTCTGCTTACATATGTATCATACAAACAGTGATCTTTAATATTCAGCCCCATGAATTAACGTTGGTCTCTAGCAATTTTTATATAGCTTGCTCAGAAAATAAACAATATTTTAAATTTTGATAATTGCAGTTAGATTTATATATTTTGAAACTACTGTGTTGATTAATTCAAACATCATTTACATTCAGTGCTAAAATATATATAACAATGAATTAAACTCATCAAATGTTTTCTCCAATTACTGGGAGTACAGTTGATGAGAAGATAAAAGCTTTCAAAACAATGGACTTTGCATTTTTACTCCTCAATGATTTACGAAGTAGGAATGTATCTGAGTGTTATGAATGCGTACAGAACACTCAGTAACATCTCATAGAACACCCAGTAACATCTCTGCGCTTATGTACATGGATAAATAGTTTTAAAAAAATACAGTCTTCAAATAGTTCAGTACGAAAAAGGGATCCTCCTACAGTTTCCGTTAACAGTAAAAAATCACATTATCAAACTTGCTGTCAGATGGTAAAGATTTTTAGTGGGGTTTTTTACATTTTTGTTTCAATGAGTGGCTAAACTAATTAAATATGGTTGATACCCGAAGAGCAAAAACAGCCACTAAAAAGTGATTCAATATTGATTGGTTAATGAGTATCGATCTATTATTGGCTAGATAACCTTTGGGTGCTTACTTTTGTACATATATACATATATTATTGATTTTAATCTCACATATATTTCCAATGTCCATTAATTATATTCAATCATGTGATCAGCCCATATACTAATATGCAACAACTAATAGCTGTGAAATCGGAGGAAGCCATAAGTGAAACAACCAAAGTAAAATATTCCCCAAGTTCCGAGGCAGTTGCTAACAAAAAAAAAAAGTCAATTTTTTAGTTGCCATCTTTTGTACAAATATTAACTTCTACTTAAACATGTCAATATGTGCTGTTAATTTATTCCTACTATTAATATTATCACTAATCACAATGCAAAATAATATTCAAACATAAATAAGTGATTTCTCATTAAAGAGAAATATTTAAAATAATAGATATTATCAATGCAAATAATAAAAAGAGATTTAAAATAAGAAAAAAAAAAATTAATACAAATTAAAAAAACAAACAAATATATGCCTCTCCTGATGAAAATATATTCAAACTTATAAACAATTAATTAATTACATTTGCAGTAATAAATTACTTAACTCATAGATTATCAATTATATTCTATTTCTCATTTTATGCCAACATCTGGGCATTCAATTACTTTCTAAAAGTCTTCATAAGTAAAAACATTTATATTCTGCTTTGTTTTCCGTATCTGTTTTACATATATTTTTAAATTCCTTCTTACCAATTTTTATATTGCACAGCAGTATAGGTTTATTAATACTGTTAGCAAATAATTACCTCCAAGTGAGAAGAATTTAAAAACCACAAAAAATAATAAAAGAATACAAAATGAAACCATAGTTCTATAAGATGAATCACTCAGTTGAGTTAACATATTTCTCAGTGCAGTAGCCTATATGATGGGAGTAGATTAAAATTGTTGATGATTCTAGTTGACAAAGTTTCTATTCAAAGTTAGAAGGACACCTAAAGTGGCAGAAAAAAATCATTATTGGATTCTAGAAATTGCAGAGAATCAATTAGAAATGTTTAATGATGATAAAAAGATATCAAACTGGATGATTTTGTATGAAAATATATTACCTATTATTTATGTGTAAGCCATCAAAAAATAATGTGATTTTACTGACTGGGTGGATACTCATTCAATATTTATACGATACAAGTTTTTGATCCAACAATTAAGAACAAAGAAACAAAAACTTTTATGATCAGATGCAAATAGAAATTGACAAAACTTGCATTCCAGATTTAACTTAGTGGTCACACAGAAGTGATTAACTTATCTCCTTTCTCAATGTAGGGTGATTCTCAATTCCCATGCTATTCCCTTGCAATGGATGCTCTGCTAGAATTCACTGAATGTGCTCTGCACTCCCTCTGGCGTTCTTTACCAACCCCCCCCCCCTTTAGCTGTTTAGTTTCTTTTATTTTTTGGAGTATACTAGTTTATAATTAAGATGGCTTTTAATTAAATTTCTTTCGTTATCTGATTAATTAGTTTAGTCCAATTAATTGCATTTTAAGCCAACTCAGACAACAACTAATTAGAATGTCTATAATTAAAATATTAAAAATTTTAAATGTCTTTTAAAAGAATATTACGTTTAATTTTAAAATGCATATTTTGCACTTTCCATGCGCTATTTTCCCAAAAGTAGCACCTTCTTTAGTCAGATTTGTTTTGCCAACATAAAATATATCTATTTACATTTACAATTCCAGTTTTTATAAGGATGGCAAACCTATAAAATGATATTCCTACAATTGTGTTCAGTTAATAAACAGACTCATTCAATATGGCTAATCATTAAACTTCATAAGATAGAATTTCTTGTCAATTTAAAACTGTTATGAACTAATAACCAAATATCAAATACAGTGCTTCTAAATTGCGTGTAAATACTGGAACAATAAACTTTCCAAACACTATTTTATAATAATATACCATAGTTTTTTAAAAAATTCAACATTTAATCATTACTTCACAAGAGTTTTAAAATAATTAGGTCTATCATGTTAAATGTAAGGATGAGCCATATTAAATGAGGCTATCTCTACAACTGAGTTCTAATTAAAAGTTTGCCCTAATTGATATTACTTGTCAGATTCGCTGTTTTTTACAAAAACTGGGAAGACAAATGAAAATGGATTAATTTGACATTTACAAGGCAAATTTAACAAAAGAGAGCAGAGTCTTGATATAAATGGTGCTTGAAAAATATGGTTACATATAATGTGAAGAACTACATTAATAGGACTAAAAATAATGTCTATTTTTTTCACTAGAAAAAATATTCTTGAAATTCCATTCACATAGCCTTACTAAATCTAAATAAGTAATTAATTAATTTAACTTTCATTATCAAACCAAGAAAAAAATTAGAGTATCCCATAAATATAATTTGGCATTACATAGCTAAGAGTGAGAAAATCTATCAAAAAATTTCAGTGAAATATTCCTGATGAGTTTTTTCAGGTCTACCCACCAATTGCAATTCACCAATTATCTAGACAACAGTTCTCTATTAGCGTTAATATGTAGGATAGTATAATTAAAGAATCTTTTTTTTTAATATCTAAAAATAAAAAGTTTTTTTTTTTACTATTATAACATAATTGACCTTCCTAGTAATAATATAGATTATAGACTTACCAGGGTATATGTAATAATTATATTTATAAAACGCATACTCAAAGAAATATTTATTAAAGCTATAACCTTAAGACTATGCACCTAAAAAAAATGACGGTAGGAACCTCTGCAAATCTTTAACACAAGATTTATTTAAAAGTCAAGAGCAGCCACTTTTATCTAAACCTACTTTCTAAATAAATAGGAGAATCTAAAGCATTTTCACAAGGCTATTTAATACCTCACTGATTAAGTTCACAAATTCTATAGCACATTAACATTCGTGAAATCTTTCGATTTACAATGAGTCAGTGATGAGATCCTATGCTTAGAAATCTATTAAGATAGTATAAAGTTGTAATAGTTATATTTATAAAGCGCCTTAATAAATATTACTTTAAGTAATGAGTATGCACTTTATAAATATAATTATTACAACTTTATATTATCTTAATAGATTTCTAAGCATAAGATCTCAACACTGACTCATTGTAAATCGAAAGATTTCGCGAATGTTAATGTGTTATAGAATTTGTGGACTTAATCAGTGAGATATTGAATAGCCTTACATTCTCAAATCAAAATGCTTTAGATTCTCCTATTTATTTAGAAAGTAGGTTTAGATAAGCATGGCCGCTCGTCTTTTAAATACATCTTGTGTTAAAGATTTGCAGAGGTCCCTACTGTCGTTTTTTCAGGCGCATAGTCTTAAGGTTATAGCCTTAGGGTATATTTAATATAGTCTTGTAAATTATAATATTTTTCTACCCACAAAAATCTATTAACATTTTTTAAAAATTTAAAACCTATGTGCAATTTCATATGATTACCATATTGATTAATCAGTGATTAAATAATGGTTTATTGTAAATGATTTTTAATTAATGTAAGTTCTGAAAAACTGATTACTACTGCCAATTTGTGTTAATATAAATTAGTAACATTGCTTTTATAAGAAGTTAAAATTATGCCATTCTGCTAAATAAATCACACACACATCACATATGACTTTATTTCTCGGGAGTTCATAAGGAGTTTGAGTGCCAGAAGCGATCCTGGGATCTCCTGATCCCCAAGTCAGATACTTTACCGATTGTACAAAACTGATTTGTTTAACAAAAACTAATTGAAAAGATTATTACCATTTTTAAAAAAATCAATTAACTATTTTATTTTAGTTGGATTAAATGCATACAAATTTATTTTTTAGTAATTCCAAATATGATGGCAAAATTAAAGCTATAAACCTTAATTCTGTTAATCCATCATTTCCGATTACTAACTGAATTAAAAAATAATCCAAAATTTATTACTTAACATTCCCTTCCATTATAAACTGTCTTGAAAGAACCGATGCTGCTGAAAACTTTAAAAAAAATGTTAAACGTAAAGAAAATATATTAGTTTAATATACCATATATATTTATATTCTCTGTATTTATTTTTCATTTTATCAATAAATGTACGTCAACTTTTTTTTCTTCACTGAAATCTATTTACAAAAACTTGAAATTATTACAAATTTCCATGTCAGCTGAGTTAGATAAATACCCCCCCCCCACTCCAGTACTTGAAAGTGTTACTAGCTATATGTTAAGTTTTTACATGTATTCATAGAAGTTCTTTTGCGGTCAAACATAAATTTGTAAATGAATGTTAAACAACAATTTATTTTTGATTTTCAACAATACGCTGCCCTCTGACCTCCTGAAAGATCTATGCATGTATGTACATGTATTTAGATAAACGGAAGAGCAGCATTTGGCTGCCATGTCATTCCAAGCTTCGAAGACTGGATAAAATGTGAAAATCTTAACAAATTCCAAAGAGATTTATGATTTTTCAAGTAGCTGACCTATAGCTAATCTAAATAACTATCTAATTATTGATTAACAAATGGACACAAAAAAGCATATTTACAAAAACGTTACCAATCCAGAAGTAACAAGCTGCCTGAGTATTGTTCCTCATGGAAAAATTACAAGCAGGACTTAGCTTTACAGTGGCCATTAAAAGATTGCTTTTTACTTTTAACTTACATATATATAAAATATTCATTTAAAACTTTTTAATAATGATTAGAGAGAATTTGAACACCGACTTTCAAACTCCTCCGGTCATTCACTCCATCTAATATAACCAATACACATGATCCCATATATACAAAAAAAAAAAGGATAAATGATCTCCAATATATGTATTTCATGCTGAACCAACATTCGTAAGTTGGTCCGGATCATTATCTCTCACACATATGTATAATCTGTGCTCGGTTTATAATAAGATAGCAAATCTTCAAACTTTAATGAACAGGCTTCAATCCTCTCCACTTTTCAACTCTTCGCCATCCATATCTTTTGAAAATTTGAAGATGTAATACTCAAGGATATGGATGGTTGAAGAGTGGAAAGGATTGAAGCCTCCTCTCAACTGAGGTTTGAAGATTTGCCATCTTAATATAAACCGAGCATTGATTATATATATATATGTGTGTGGGAGATGATCTGTACCAACTGATGAGTGCTGGTTCAGCAAGAAATACGTATATTGGAGATTATTTATCTTTTTCACATGTGTGTGTTCGTGTGTATTGGTTATATTAGATAGAATGAATGACTTGAGGGAGCTTGAAAGTCTGTGTTCAAATCCCCTCTAATTACATCTAAAGCTCTTAAGTATATACATCATATTTGTATTCAAATATTAACTTTTTAATAAGTGAAATTCCAGTATAAAAGATTATATATATAATTTTTTTTTATGGACTGATAGTTTTTTTTTGTAATGGCGGAGGAGGGGGGGTGTATATTCGTAATTAAAAATACAAGCACCTACTAATATAAACTATGGTTTTTTTACACTGGTACCCTGATTAGCAGTTAAATAAAAAATATAAAATGCAGAATTAACGATTTAAAAAACGTTTCCATAATAAAAATTAAAAAAATGTTTTTAATTATTTTCTATATTTTATTTTAATAATTCATTAATCAATTCAAATCCAATTTAAAACGTTTTTTTTTTTAAAAAAAAATGGGAGAAAAAAATATATTTTTATTTCCAAAACTAAAATAAATAAGCTGGTAACCACATTTTTAAAAACAAACAACAACAACAAAAAAAAAGGAGCCAGATTTCAACCGAATTAACTAACTAATAGTACTAATTAGAAAAAGGATGTGATTTGCATATTTATATTAAACTGGTCATTGACCATGTCCACTGCAGATGTTCCTTCAAGCAATCATCTTGACAGGCAAATAGCCTGATGAGTTAATAAACCTCAGTTAATAACACTTATATTTCAGTGAAAGAGAGTATCTTACCTGTCTACATGTGTCAACAATTTTCGGTTGAGCTCAGCCAAAGCCTCTCTTTAGCTCCCTTCTACAAGACTGCATTAATAAGTCTGACAGAACTTCCCTCTAGGGCCAGCAGCTATCACAACTTTCAAATGATAGAGGCATATTTCTTAGATTGGCAAGCAACAAATAACTTCTATCGAATAATAAGTGGTCTTGTTGTTCCCCTTTTCAAACAAATAAAACAACCAAACAAATGCACCAACGACAATTTAGAAATATTGCTGGGCGATGGAACAACTTCACATTAATAATTAGATAGATTTGAGACTCCACGAACTAATATTGTCTTCCATCCTTGGGCATAGACAGAAATCAGACCACCAATTCCCTCTTTTAATGTAAACACAAGCGAGAAAGATTGTTGACGAGAATATTTGCCTGAAATGATTTTCAGCAAAGTTTTAACCACTTCTGGTGAAAATGTCTAATGAGTGAAAGTAATTGGGATAAAATACAAAAGTGGAGAAAAGCAAAATTAAATCCACTCAGCAGGGTTTTTTTTTTTTTTAAATTAATTTTGCAATCAAATTTATCTGACAAGAGCATCTTTTAATCAAATAATACTAAATAATATGTTAACTGACACACAAAAACTATTCTCACTTATTACATTTTGATTTCATTACAAGATGATAGTTAAAAAAAAAAAAAAACTGTTAGAAAGGTTATCTTTATTTAAATAAAAATAAAATTGTGCAAATAAATAAATCTCTGCTGAAAGTAAAAAAAATATTACAGCCCCCCTCCCCCATACTATTAATTTCAGCAGTGCAGAATAAGTAATTCATTCAACTCACATTTCATCCATTTCTGCTCATTGTTAGATGAAAGATCACTTTTATCATCTTTACAAGTGGCTACTGTTTCAGAAAACTTCACAAAAGCTATTATTATGACTGTGATGTCATTACAAAATACATAAAATCTCATTTGTGATGAACTATGTATATTACATAGTCAGCTATATGGAGCTTTAAAAAATGTTGAAATAAACTGCAAAAACAAAAAAAAAACTGCCATTTTAATGGCCCTATCACACTCAGCTATAATTGAATAATGAGAGTAAACTACTGAGAGTAGAAATTAGTTTCTCCATGTACAGAGCCTGTTTAAAGTAAAATTACCATTAGAAAAAAAAGACTATGTTCTTTCTTTTGCAGTAGCATTCAAAATAATATTCCAGTAAATAGAGTGCTCAATATATCAAGTAAAAAATACACTTCTTGACCCATCAATTATGCATGTATTATTTTTCCGCTACCATTGTCTCTTTTCTTTAGTTCCAACATCTATGCTATTGAAATAATGTTATTTTTTTATAGTCATTATTTTTTGAAGTTTTTTTTCCATGTATCAAAGCATCAGCCGGGAAGTGAACCCAGGACAACTGTTTGTAAGGCAATTAGTTGTACTGACCACTCGGCCACCAAACACTTCACATCTATCATGATTCCAATGCAATATTTTTGACATACAGTTTTATTTTTTAATGTGAAATGATATGCAAAATAATAATTAGTTTGTGCATTATTACATTCTTTTAATATAATACAGTGGATACAAAATTTAAAGAAACTTTATTTTCTTGTATAAAATTACATAGCTTTTTTGCTATAAATAGCCCGGAGTTATGCACAAGAAAAGCATTGAGATATTCACAAAATAAAAAAATTATTTCACAGCATCATAGTTTTTCAGTTTTCCTTGTTACAGGACAATTTACATTAATAACATACACACATATATAATAATTAGGTTGTTCATTATTAAATAATGTTCCAATAATTAAACTGTCAAAATTCTAATGATAAATAATAAATTAAAATATACACAAATTAATCTTACATTTTTTCAAAAATATGATTTTGTTGCTAATAAAATACTTTCAAATTTCTTTTATTCCAGAGTTTAAGAACTTGCTGTCAAAAAATAGTCATCCTATAATCAAATCACTCTACAACATCTGCAGTAATGCTTTGAATTATTTTAAATCCTGAATTTGCTACAAGAAACTAAACTCCATACATTAAAAATTAATGCAAAAATTTAAAATCTTTTATATACTTTTTTTTTAAAAAAAATATAATGAAAAAAGTTTGTTAATATTTGATTATAATGAATAATCCTTGTTTACAATGATTATAATAAGTAAAGAACAGTGAAGTAAATATCATTTAGAATTACAGAACAAAATGAATCGATTAAATAAGATGGCTTTCAAATTACTAGAAAGACTAAAATCTGTTTATACTTAAACGTCATCCCAAATTGTTGCAATATCTGGATTAACACAAGACTACGACAATGCAAAATGTAAAAAAAGTATTACTGCACAAAATTATTCAAAGATTCTGTAGAAATATCACGCAAGAAATATGAAGAAAAAAACAAATTGAGAATTACATTGCCCCTCTCAGGAGATAGAAGATAAATGCAGAATAATAGCCTTAAAATTAAAAGAAAAATATGATAAAAAGTTAAATTTCCTGTTAAAAGCAAAGTGTTTGTCTTAATAATACAAATGTAGAGAATTGGGTGAATTTAATAGAGAAAACACCATCAGAACCAATTAACAATGTATTAAAACAAGGCTTGAAGTTCACTGGAGGTATATTGAAACTAAGTAAGTATGAGAATTTACCACAGAAGAAGAAAATAATAGATAAGATGACAAAGGCATTACAAACTGTACACACAACAAGGGAGAACAATGAATGGTTTCAAAATGTAAAGATGATTAATGAATACTTCAAAAACAATAATATAACATGTATTAAGGAATTAAAAGGGATCTAGTTAATATTAATAGACAATAATGAATACATTCGTAAAATGAACACTCAAATTACAAATTTAAAAACATAAACACATACAACGTAAAATATATAAAAGATAAATTTGTAAATACAAGATGGAGAAAATTCTGCAACAAAGCTTACACAAGATCTGAATACATAACGATGTATGCCTCAGCAGCCTTACTGTGACATATGTTCGCAAACATTAAATTGCGTAAAGAAAATCAAACCCTTAGACTTATGATTGATTTTGGTGTGGATACTATTATGAGGCTCCAAATTACATATATTGGTGTATGCAATAAAATCTTCAAATGAATGTGTAAATACAATTATGAATATAAAGAAAAATGAAAACTAAACTCTGGTGTCACTGAATGTTAAAGAATTCTATGAATCCATGCCACACATTCTATCTATTAATACAAAAAGAATTTTATAACATGTATTAAAGTGGATAGATAAGGAATAATAGTTTTAGCCAAAGCGAAATTTTATAAAATGAAGAGCAGAAAGCCAATGGGGCTATCACTAAGTGGTATAATATGCAGCATTACTCTTTCAAAATTCGAGGATATTATTTTCTCTAAATATTTGGCTCCTTTATCAACAAAATTGATACATGTTGACAATGTGTTTATATGCATATCAGAAACACATATTAATAACATACATCAGGAACTTGAACATATATCAGCCTTACAATAGTCCATTGAAACAAAGAATAATAATCATGAAATTAATTTTCTTGATCTATATTATACAAAAAAAAAAAACAAACAATCAGAATCTCGACTACAAATGAAAGTCCATAGAAATAAGAGGTCACCCAAAACCAAGAACCCTTATGGAACATAAAGTTGCAGGTATGAAAAGTTTCCTATACAGAACAGAAGCCAATTGAAAAAATAATATAGAGGCTTATATCTACAACCTTACAAATCTGGTATATGATCAAAACATATTAATGAGAACTATCAGTAAATTCTACAATAACAGAAGCAAACATAATGAACCACAAAATGAATCTAAATCATGGATAAATCTTCCAAACATTCCTAGGAGAGCAAATAAATTAAGGAACATATGTGCTAACACATATAACGTGGGTTTTAGATCTCTCCAGCATTGAATCAATTGTTGAATAATGCAAAACGACAGAATACCCAAGTGGTTGACAAATTTGCATGTAGCGCTGCCCTTGTCCAAAGTTGTCTATTAGGGTGAACAGATTAACAAAGATCACCCAGCACACATATTTATACAACAGGCCAAAACAAAATAATGAATATAATTCAATTTTTTTTTTAACATGAGTGCACTATGAGACACATTTTAAATCCAAATAACAAGAAGATAGTTTGTACAGAAAGAGATGATAGAAAAATGAAAATATCAGGTAGCACAGACAATTGCAAATGATTGATGTGCAATTAACAAAAAAGAAACGTGTTCCATTGTTAAAAATCATGAAATATTTAAATGTCTTATTTGTATAAGAAAGTACTTCCATTTAAAGGTGTAACTATGATTCTGGAAGTATCCTCCTGAAAGCATACTTACAGCAATATAAATTTTAAATTTAAATTGTTTCATCTTTTCTTAACACACCTTTATAAAGGGTTTTATTAACGATAAAAAAAAATATATTTCTAATTTTAAAGTTATATGTACACACAAACTTTTTATAAATAATAAATGTAGAATATTTTGAATTATGAAATTTGAGTTATATTTTACATCATCATCATCATCCCATTATCAATCCACTGCAGGATGAAGGTCTCTCCAAGTTCAATCTATCTTCTCCAATCTTTAGCTTTTCTTCTCCACATCACCCCTGCACACTTTCTTATTTCATCCATCTCACAAGTGGTCTCTTTGTGGGTCTTTTATAGTCTCTTGGAATACAGTTTAAGATTTCAAGTGTCCATCTATTATCATCTCTTCTAGCAATATGTCCAGCCCAACTCCACTTTAGTCTTTTAATTTTTTCAATGAGGTCAGTAACACCTGTTGTGTTCTCTTACCCATATATTGCATTTTCAATCTCTTCTTGTTACTCCCAACATGCATCTCTCCATACTTCTTTAAGTCGTCTGAAGTCTCTATATTGCTCTTCTATTAAGTTTCCAAGTCTCAGATCCATAAGTAAGAACTGGTAAAACAATATTTACTAAAAACCTTCCTTTTCAAACACATAGGCATATTTCCTTTTAGTATCAAGTTATTTCTACCAAAAACACTCCAACCAAGTTTAATTCTATGATTAATTTCATCCACTATGTTTCCATCTGTATTAATAATCTGACCAAGGTATTTGTAACTGTTAACTTCTTCTAACTCATCATAATCAATTTTTATTTTCATATTTTGAGAAAATCCATTAAACATTACTTTAGTCTTTTTAACATTTGGTCCTACTTTCATCTGATAACTCCTGCAACATTTCCTGCAGCTCTAGAGCATTATTTGCAAAAACAACTACATCATCTGCAAAATCTAAATGACTTAAATAATCTCCATTTACTTTCACTCCTTTACATATAATTTTACATATAACTAAATAAATAATTATTAAATTATCCTTATCTCTAAGAATTATTATTTTTCTGATCCCTTGAGAAAAACTCAACTGCACTCATTTTAAATGTAATTTCAGTATTAATATTAAGAATCACACTACTATTGCAAATTATTTTAAGTTATCCCCCCCCCCCGGCGCCTCTAATTATTCCTAAACTTAATAAATAATATTTACTAAGGCTGTAAAACTCAAGAATATGCGCGTCAATGGGCGTTTAAATAAATGTATAATTAAACTTAATAAAACACTCAACAAAAACATGGACAAATTAGTTTATACATTATTTGTTGTTCTTTTAAAAAAAGAACGATTTGTTATTTTTCACAAATTCCTTACAATGAATTTAAATAAAACAATCAGAGTATAGTGGAATTATCATATTCAAGGGATTTGGTCCCCAGTCTCCATGTGGGTAATCTAAATGTGTAGATTTCGAATGCCATATAAAATATATTTTCACACAATGCATACATATTTACATATAAAAGTGTGCAAACAATTAATTTGTATATACAGCATGTATCGTAATACCTATGATAAAAAATTACATAATATATTAAAACATTAACAAAATAATAATGATGATAATAACAACAATAATAATGTATCTATGTAGATAAAATATGTATAAAAAATTTTTTTAACATTAATAAATATTGTACAAAAACATAAAAACACTTAAAAAGCCATTTTTATTAAGTAATTCTGAATTTTTATTATATATTAAAAACAAGTTTATGGATTTAAGAAAAAAAAAAAATTGAACACAAGATATATTAACAATAATATTTAAATATTTACATGAAGATATTAACAAATATAAGCTACCTAATCTTTAATTTCATTTTCTTGTGATGAAAATTAATAATAATGAAATGGAAAACATACAATATCTACATGATATTAAACAAATTATTTATAATTTCAGACACATGTTTGTTGCACAGACAGTGACAGCCATATTTTGTGATGTGATTGCAGCACCAAGAATTTGCAATGTGAACTAGAAATGTAATACAAGAATTGGTTTAGTTTTAGGAGAGGATCAGGAGCCTCACAGTAGGTTATTAAGTCATTAGACATAAATGACACATCAGTACTATCAATATTAACTTTAAAATGGAGATGCTCTATGAAAAAAACTGAATATTTATAATAAATAATAAATTGACCAAAATCAGGGTCATCAATTTGAGAAATCATAAAAACTCATTTCTACGACAGAATAAATAAAGTTCTCTTCTTAAGAGTACAAACAAAGACATTCCAAGACAATTAGAATAGAATTCATATTTGCCATTCGATGTTGACCTTTTATTTTGCTATCTACAATTGTAGATCAATTTCAAGCAAAGGATGATTGCATAAATTGGAAGAAAAAACTAAGAGTAAAAAGGACAGTGTCAGATTTTGGGAAGTTACAAGAAAAGATTTGAAAAATCCAACAAAATAAATTATTTTTAAAAATGAACATATACTTTACTGTAAATGCAAAAATATTGGAAACACATGGAGTGGAATTCATTATAAATAAAAAGTGAAAACAATATAATGAAGATTGATAGTATATCAGACAAAATACAAAATACTAAATGAAGATAATTCAGGTTTATGCCCTATGTAAGTTTTCATTATGATGAAGAAGTAGAGAATTTTTACATAGATATACAGAATGGTTTTCGTCACATGTAAAATTGTCATTGGTAATTTTAATTATAGAATTACTAAGTTAACTTTTGTATTATGAACTCCCAAAGTAAAATGAACGTGGAAGCATCCAAATGAAAGTACAGTAGCATTTCATCATAATTTCTCTAATATATATATATATATTTCAAGATAAAATTAATAGATTCACTACAGTAATTAAACCCTATAAAGTGAGATATCAGAATATATGCTAACACAAAGATAAAAAAAATCAAGGGCTATTAAGAAAAATGGTTTTAGCAATTAATATTTCCAACCATCAAAAATATTCCAATGAATTTAAATTTGAGTTTGCAAATTGTTTTAAATAATAACAAATTTTGATGATGGTTCAGAATTAAATACCACTAATAAAACATAACTGGGCTATACTAAAATCAACCAAACAAATAGCTGTATACAAAAAAAGCACCAACTCACAAATAATTTTGATTTAAAATATATGTATGAAATTAAAAGAATATGAAAACATTTAAATAGTCCACACTCTTAGCCCTTGCTGGTGAAGTGCACAATAGAATTACAGAATGTGCACCACATCAGACAGCAATCAATGTATATTAAAAATTAAAATATATATATATAAATCAACATATAATATACTAAAGGAATATATTGCTGCAAAGAAAAAAAAGAAAACCCTTTTCTCACACAACAACACATTTGGTGGAGACAATATATAAGATAGACCCTAGATCAACTTCCTACATATAGGGTCCCTACTACTCAAATAATTGATAACATAATTGTGACTGGTGATAATATACTAAATTCAATCTATAAACACTCCAAGGCTAAATTACAGAAAGAAAAATTATTCAAACCATCATATAATTATTTTGAAATTACAGATGAACAAACAACGTTCAAATCCCAAGAATTTTTGCAAGGTTTGGAAAATATGCCTAAATCTTCCCAGGCATGTCTTCCAAGCATACCAAAGTTTGTATTTGAACACCTAAGTCAATTCACATCAAAAATATATTGTAGACATGACTAACTTTTTATCAAAAGAAATTCAGAAATTTCTAATTTATATCCAGTAACAATTATCCCATTCATAAAGAAAAATATATCACCATCTGCAATGCAAAATATAAGACCAATAACCATGGGTCCATCAGAAATAAAATTACTTGAAAAGATATTAAAAAATAAGGTGGAGCCACATCTATTACCATTACTGTCACATTCATAATTTGCTAAAAAAGGATCATCAACAGGACAAGCAGTATTATTATTTAAGACAGTCATTGACACAGTACAAAATGTAAAGAAATACGTACAGCCCAACAGCTTGACATTAAAACAGCTTTTGACTCTGTACCAATGGATATTATAAAACAAATCTAATTCTATTTTATATGTACTTACAAATTTACGTATAAACAGGGAAATACATATTACTTTAAATGAAAAAATGTCTCATTATTTACAACTTACGTAAACCAATTATTTAGCAACATCTTCCAGGCATATATATTCTTATATTGGGTCATAATATAATCTGCATAACATACGGGGACAATAATATTGTTTTCCTTACAACTAAAAAAGAAATTCTGATATTAATAAAAATTATGAAGGAATTTACCAACTTCTGTAAACTTGAATTCAGTCTTGACAAATCATGAACATGGTACATATACACAGGTAAATTATATACAGACACATTTCTTGATTTAACCAATTACATATTTGGGGTTTCCTATCTGAACAATATGGTTATGCAAAAGCAAATACAAGATAAGTTGTTGCAATCAACAAAACATATAGTATCATCAGTTTCAAACACGTACTTCTCACTGTATTCTAAGGAAGCTCTTATCAACATGCTTATCACAAAGATAACATAATATTTATTTGTCATAATCTTTACAAAATCATTCACTGTGCAGAAAGCTCTTGTAGGGAAAGAAAACAGTTGCAATTTCACTCAGAAAATTACAGTTTCATAGTGTTCAAAATGAATTAGCATTATACTCAATTTATATTTGTCAGATCCAAAAATCTATTAATCTTATATCAGCCATGATAAGATTATTTCCACACTTGGAAACAATACTTAAGATAAAACCACCAGACAATCTTCCTCCATATACAAAACATCTTCAAACAATTCTGACAAATGTTAAGATAACATTTCCACAAGAAAAATGGCAGTATTGAAAAATTCATGCTCTTTTATGTCAAACATAAATGAAATGGCTGACTCTCCATTGCTTGACATTAATAATAGGCAACTGATAAGATTTAAGAATTGGACTCTTGAGCCAAAATATTTCGATTTTATGCTAAAATTAAACATGTGACCTTTGCCTACATTATACTTTTTGAGGTATAAGAGAAATCTTAGCAACACAGAAATGTTATATCAATTATGTTTCAAGGAAGAAGTTCAAAAGCATCTATTTTTTAAGTGTAATAGCCTACAAAGATGCTCAATCATACATCACAAAAAGACTTTGAAAAAATAATAGCACAATTCAATCGATCATTAACTCATTTACAAAAGCTTGCTTTGCAGAAATTATAATCATCATATGTATACTTTATGCTCTGTGGTGCACATTATGCTTATTTCTTTACAACAATGATATAAGAACATAGATGAACACATTTCAAAATGAACTAGATACAATTAAAGAGAAGAAAATTATTCCTCCACATATATTTGTAGCCACAGGGTCACTTATTTATCAGTGCATGAACCTAAAGTGAGATATTCTAACTATAATTTCTCAAATTTTTTTAACGGCTAGTAGATTCATTACAATTTTGTATGTTTAGCAATATGTAATGACCCCCCCCTCCCAATTCGAACAAACTGTGAATATGTCAAGTTCTTTATATTGTTTTTAGTTTTCATTTCCATTATAATATACTAAGTATTTTTATCAATAAAATTCCTTTTGAACCTACAAAGTTGAGTATCTGGAGTTTTCTAAATTTGGATAATAAAAACCTACCTTGGTATAGTAAGAAAAGCTATTTCAACAATAAAAAGAAGTCTTGCATTGGTGGTCGAGAGGTCAGCGCGACTGCCTTGCACTTGCAGGCAGTTGCCCGGGTTGCGGGTTTGCGTCCCGGCCGATGCTATGACACTTAAAAAAAAAGAAAAGATGGCACTATTGCTACTATAAAAAACACGTAGTACCTATAATGTTACACATAATTAAATCAATGTGAAAGCTTCTGAAGAAGATGGAATTACTTATTACTGATATTTTCAAAAAAAGAAACAAATAGAAAATTGTTGGTCAAACTATATACTCAATATTTATAAATAATAGAATTATCAAATGAATGGGAAAAATACAGTAGTAAAATTGATGTTTTAAAAAAGTGAAAAAGAAAATATTAAGATTTATCAATTTGTTTATAATCTTAATGTAAAATCTATATTATCAATATAACTCATGATAACTAAAAACTTTGAATTTAATTTAACCAAAAGAATAAGCTGGGTCTGAAAATGACTTTAGAATAATCATACCAAATATTAAAAGAAGTTATAGAAGGATCATTATGTTTTGAATATAGATTATAAAAAGCCATTTGATTTTATAAACATGCCAGTGAAGATTGAGTATCAAATTCTAAAGAATATTTGTCTAAAAGTAACAGCAGTGATAAGATTACATGATGAGACCAGGAAAATTAATACTGATAGGATGTAAGAAAGAGCAATTGCATATCTCTAAAACTTTTTATAGCAGTTATGTGGAAAATCTTGTGGACTGATATAGAAAACTAAGGGAATAATAATAAATGGAGATTATTTAAATGATATGGCTTTTTTCAAATAATGTTTCAGAGCTTCAGAAATTGCTATGGGAGTTAGTGGATAAAATAAGAAAATAGAATTAAAAATAAATGCTAAATAGGAATAATTTATATTCCATTGTTTTTCACATAAGGAGAAAATAAAGAATGGAAATAATGATTTAGAAAAAAGTTATCAACTGCAAATATCTTGGTTAAATTATTAATATAGATTGAAACATAATGAATGAAATTAATCATAAAATTAAATTTGGCTTTGTTTTTGGTAGAATTAATGATAAAAAGAAATACGCTAATGTGGATTTATAAAATATGTGTTTCAAAGATCACTTATAAAAACAGAAACCAAAATCGGAACTAGTATACATACTTGTTTAATAATAGCAAATTCTCCATACTGCTACTGCTTTAAAAGTTTGTGTATATCTAGGAAATGGTAATCATGTGGTGTTTTAATGGTTTTTTTTACTTGTTTAATACCTGCTGCCATTTAAATTCTCTGATTTTTCATCAGCATTAACATCCATTCCTCTCATTTCATCATGAGAAGCTTCAATGGACAACTGACTAATTTGAAATATGGACTCAATCTTAATTAATTGATTAAAATGCTTTAATCAAAGCAATAAAAACATATGCATATGACATCTTTTATATGACACTTTTCCTGAATTTGTTTAGCAACAAAATCCATGGCTATATTGTTTCATAATTTTCTCAAATTTGGTAACTATCTATCCCAGAAAGCATTTCCTGTCATAATAAGTAATGATATTTGACAAACTTTTTTTTTAATCCATTTATTTTTATAAATTGAAACAATAGAAGAGTACTTAAGAGCAAATGGCACAACTTATGATTTCAAATATTTCTAAAAAATTCTATCATAGTTTACAACTTCTTGTCCACGAATCTTACCAAAACTACCAAGTCGCCTTTTTATTTTTAACATTACAAACAACTAGTTTAATTTCAATAAATAGGATATTTTTACACAAATCAGTAGTTGTAACTTACACCCTATGTGGCCACAAGAGGTGCTGCTTTTGGCCCCCTACACTGAATATTTCTGTGGTTGACACAGAAACAGCACCTCTTGCGGCCACATGGGGTGTAAGTTACAACTACTGATTTGTGTAAAAATATCCTATTTATTGAAATTAAACTAGTTGTTTGTAATGTTAAAAATAAAAAGGCGACTTGGTAGTTTTGGTAAGATTCGTGGACAAGAAGTTCTAAACTATGATAGAATTTTTTAAGAAATATTTGAAATCATAAGTTGTGCCATTTGCTCTTAAGTACTCTTCTATTGTTTCAATTTATAAAAATAAAAGGCTTAAAAAAAAAGTTTGTCAAATATCATTACTTATTATGACAGGAAATGCTTTCTGGGATAGATAGTTACCAAATTTGAGAAAATTATGAAGCAATATAGCCATGGATTTTGTTGCTAAACAAATTTAGGAAAAGTGTCATATACAAAGATGTTATATTCATATGTTTTTATTGCTTCGATTAAAGCATTTTAATCAATTAATTAAGACTGAGTCCATATTTCAAATTAGTCAGTTGTCCGTTGAAGCTTCTCATGATGAAATGAGAGGAATGGATGTTACAATTATCTATAAATGATATCATATAAAAGAAAATATTCAATCTATTGATTGAACATCACGATGTCATTTTTCATGTCTATATGCTGCTTCACATAAAAAAAGACCATAAATAGTAAATGACTAACAATCAGAAGACGAGTGTACCAGAAAACCTATAATCAGCTGTTTGCTTTCAATTTTATATACTTCTTATACAACAAAAGCCAAGTAAAAAATGCCTTTTTTTTTAATCAAGTCATTAATAATAAAGCCATGACCATGAATCAGTCCATTTATTCTTTTTAACAAACAGAAAACTTATTTATATCTCCAATACACTCCTTAAGACAATTCCATGCCTCAGGAACAAGATATTCCTGAGTATCGAAGTTAATTATTTTATATGTTCAGTAGCTATTGAAATTCAGCACGGATATTTTATATTTCTAAAAAAAAAATATCAAAATTCAAACAAATATATTTGAAATAAAGCCTACTTTATAATGCAACTATCGTTTTAACTTTGGAACATTCTAATCTGTGATCTATTATGCTTTTACAATTGGTCATGTAATATGACATTCTTTCATAATTTGATTCCTAACTATAATATAAATATTTGTGTAGTTGTGCACTGAAGTTCTTTTACATGCATAGTCAATCCATGTATGTTAAACACACATTCAATAAAAACACACCAATTAACATAGCACGTTCGATATCACTATATCCTATAACTTTCAATCAAAGAATATTTCAATCAAAGAATATTTCCTATCAACATTAGCATTATAGTCTTCAAGAAGACATTTTTGTCCCACAATAGTATTGATTATGTCAAACACAAAGTCTAATGTTGGGGCACAAACATTTTAGAATATCATTGTTACAGTACCATTATACAAATCAAGTTTTAATATCTTCATACTTCCACTGATACATTTAGAAAGTCAATGATTAGAAGCTATCAAAATAGTCTTCACAAAAAATTCATGCTATTTCTTTTCACTCAATAGCCTGAATTTTAAATTAAACTTCCTTCCTCTAGAAGATAAATTTCATTATGATTATCAATCTTAAATCTTGATTATTTTTTAGCAACAAGTGTTGTCCTCATCTTAGATCTTGAATAATTCATATCAACCAAAGTTTGCACATCATTTATTATAAATACAATTCCTAACGTTGCCACTATTATTATCCACTTTACAATTATTTCTGTTACTTTGATCAATGTTCCTCCAGGAAGGCAGCTTAGATAATGCACATCATACCAACTGCAACAACTTTTTCAATCCTCGTGCCCAAATATAGTCTTTGCAGAGTTGAAACTCCTATTCCAAACTGTTCCAGTTCAACTCACCATTATTTGTATTGCCATACAAACATCCTAAATCTGGTTTCCACACACACAAAAAAAATGTGCTATCGGACTCAGAATTATGGATGTAATTAAAAGATAGAAATTTGGTTATAGGCACATACATTAGTACAAGATAACTGATGTCATAAAAGTCTTATCACATCTTAACTCCAACTGCAATGGAAAGGTAAATGAACAGAGAAGAGACAGAAAAGAGTGTTTATATCTAAACATTATCTACTTACTGAGAACCAACTTTTAATCTACAAAGAAGTTGAAGTAATTGAAAGTTTGCTAGTCTTTCACAAGTGCAATTGTCTCTCAGACAGCCAATCAGATTTTAAACAGCTGTCTTAAGAACGATCAGGTTTCGATACATGACAGAGATTTTGACAAGAAAAGGATGATACCAACCTTTTCTCAATTTAACTTTTATATATATAAGCCAGTCTTAAGCATCTTAGCCTGAAAGCTTGAATATATAAACATATACACTTAGCATTCATTGTGTTATTAATTTAAGATATTACGGAGCGAATCTCTGTCATGTATCGAAGCCTGATCGTTCTTAAGACAGCTGTTTAAAATCTGATTAGCTATCTGAGAGACAATTGCGCATGTGAAAGACTAGCAAACTTTCAATTATTTCCAATTTATTAACAACATGCGATTTAGACAAATATTAAAGAAGTAGAAGGTACTTTCATTTAGATAATTCTTAACAGTCTTTCGAAGACAAAAGTCATCCAGCATCAGTTATTTTGAACCCCATCAGGGCCAAATGCAGCATATGTATCTTTTTAATATATATTTGGCTTTACTAACACAGTCATATATATCCATATATAAGATTTACTATAGCAAATAGAGAAATTTCAACTTAAAATTTTCAATCTATATTCATCCACCACTCATCTCAAACAACTGATACACATGATCGCATAGAAGTGAAAAAACAAATGAGCCCCAATTTACATCATATTTCATGTAGACCCAGCACTCATCAGTTGGACCAGATCACAATTTCCCACACATATATACAATCAGCGCTTGGCTTATATTAAGATAGCAAGCAATTCTTTAAACTTAAATGAACAGGCTCCAACCTTCTCATTTTTCCAACAATTCAATTGTCTCTTACATTGAACAACCAATGACGGATGAGAAGATTGAAGCCTGTTCATTTAAGTTTAAGGAATTACTATCTTAATATAAGCCAAAAACTGATTGCATATATGTGTATGAGATTATGATCTAGCCGTGCAGGTTCTGCATGTAATGCATATATGTGATCATGTGTATCGGTTGTTTAAGATGAAGTGGAAAATGAATATATACTAAAAATTCTAAGTTCAAATCCCTCTATTTTAGTAAACATTCAGTATACTGAATGAATACATTAATTAAATATTGCCTTGGAAATAAGTTACCTCATTGTATAAGACCAGCCCATCTCTCCTATTAATATAAATAAGTACACAATGGTCTGAAAATCTGAGGGGTTAGAATGATGTAATGTTTATATGGGTGTGATTAAAATCCATAAAGGGTTTTGAGCATTCCATCGTTGGTTTTTCAATAAAATGAACAGTTAAATTATTGAAAGGGTGAGGAGAATGAAGTCTGTCCATTGCTATCTTAATATAAGCTGAGCACTAATTGTGTATATATATATACATATATGTGTGTGTGGGAGATTATAATCTGGCCCAAATGATGAATACTGATTCTGCACAAAATACTTATACTGAGGATCATTTATCTTTTTCACATGTATATTGGTTGTTTGAGTTGGAGTGGAGGATGAATATAGACTAAAAATCCCCAAGTTCAAATTCCTTGTATTTACTATAGTAAACATTCAGTATAGTGAATGGATAGATTAATTATATATAAGATTTGTGATTTAATAGCTAAGCCTAAAATGTTTAAGCATTTATTTGCTTCTAAAGAAAAGACTGAGCATTATGAATATGTCACTTCTAGGCTCAGTAATTATTTAAATTTTAAACAAATTAATATTTTCTTGGGAAACGTTTATCATAGTATTTCTACTATACTTTTCTAAAACAATAAAAATATAGAAAATTTTAAAAGAACACTATATCTTTAAAACAGATTCTTAATAATCTATTCATAAATCAATTTCTTTTGTTTTTATCACTTTGACATAATGTATAACCCAAATGATATATACATTTGCTAAATGGGTATAGTATTATTGTTTAAACATTTTATCAACTACTAAACAATAAACCATTCAATTATTTACTTTGATCTGTATGGTTTACTGCTGCTGTAGCATGGCAAACTCTGGAGCTCAAGTTCAAAGCATTGTGACTCCTGTTCTATGACTTCCCGTGCTCAAACTTATCATCATTTTCTAAGAACAAACTATTAACTTTTATTTTTACCATGCTTGATTTAAAGCAATGGTAGAGTGGTAAAGTGGCACCCTAGTGGACTTCAATGTGCTGTAACAAAGTTAACTATATAGAAAGCTATTTATTTTTACTTAATTTATTGTATAGATGTGAAAATTGTACATCCTATCAAATCAATATAAAGGCATTAGAAAAGTTTCATGTAAGGATATCAGCTTGCTTGATATAATACTATTGAGTCCACTTTTTTAAAATCACACATATGTTGGATTGAACATATAAAACGAATGAACAATGAAAGAATTCTTAAAAGAGTATTTATGGTGAACTTGAGCAAAGGTTTCAGAGAGATAGACTCTGTATACATTATAAGGATTATCTCAAAGATGTTCTAAAAAAGTACAATGTCACCGGCCCCTATTGGAAAAGAGGGCAGAGAATAGAATATATTGAAAAACTACAATTAGATATGGTGTTCAGTTATTTCAGAAAGAAAAACTTTCTCTTGAGGAAACTATAAGACAAAGTAAAATATCAAGTAATGAACCGGTATGTTCCATATAAAGACGTATTTGTGGATCATAGATTGGTATGTATAGTGTCACCATAAAAGTCATCTTTCTACAGTAGTTTTTTTTTTCTCTGAAGTTTTTTTTCTCTCCTCTCTCTCCTTTCTATTCTTTTCCTTTTCTTTCTTTTTGGAGTTGGGAAGGCCGTACTCATTTTTGCTTAGCTATTTATTATTATATTGTTACTAAACTTTCAAAATTAATTCCTGATTAAAATTGAGCTTTTAATAAAACAGTTAATAAGCAGACCTTTATGCATTTATTTTATAGATATACATGCACACACAGAAGCGTTATACACACATCCGTTAAAACAATTATCGCATTTTAAACTCCATATGCTTTATTAACAACAAATTGGACTGGATTCTTTAATTAAAAAGTGATGAATGGTATAAAAGATGTCTGAGGCAGAAAATCAGAACATTCTTAAAGGCAAGTTTACATAAGAATGTGTTTCGCTTTAGAAAAAAAAAAGTTGTAAAGTGGTAAAAATGCAATCAATTATTAGTTAGACTTTTAAGTATTAGCTATTTAAAAATAGCAACTATCGGAGTGACAATTTTGGTTTGCTTTGTTAATTAGAATAAATAATGATAGGGAGTAGGCAGCAGAGCATGGATAATATTAATAAAATAAGAGAATGATTGTGAAAGCAAGAAAAACAAGTGTAATAGGGCACAACTACAAATGCTGCTTCTATAAGTGAACAAACCTATCAACTGACTGCCTGTAATAAATCTTCTGCCATCGTTATGAAATATTAGGAATATCAGCGTTCAACAAAGGGGTCGATTAAAAAAAAAAAACGAACAAATAGCATTAACGCAAATGAGGAAATATTTGATCTTAGCGTAAAAAAAGAAAAGAAAGAAAATGTGAACAATACAAATGAGGCTTAATTTCAATCTCGTTTTAAATGAGATCACCTTATAACAATTCTCCGTTTCCTTAACAGCTGTGAGATCGTCTACCCAACAATTCTACTTTCTTCAACAGCTGTAGTGGTGCCCTCAAAAGTGATGTTAATAACAACACACACAAGGAAGTAATTAGGATTGCACTAAATAGATGTGGGTCAAATCTTTACCTCCAAAACACACACAACCTTGGAGAACACAACTGCACCTCAAAAAAACATTTACAAATTTTTAACATACACTTAGAGTGAAAGTAATTATAGCCCCCCTCTCCCAATCCTTATCTATTGTTATACTAAAAAAAAACTGGCGGCTAACATCTGCTTCACTTTAATACAAAGACTCAAAGAATCTTAGTATTCCCAACATTTGTTTATTTTGATTTATAATAGTAAACAATAAATATGGCTGCCTACAGTTTAACTGCAAAAAAAAAAAAGTGTGTAGGTGTTGAATAACTTTTCATTAACTAACTAGAGTCGCCTATTTACTTTTAAAAAAAAGAGAGAGGAAGTTTAAAAAAAAGCAAGTTACTGATCAGGAAAGTTTAAATAAACTTTAAGAAATGAGCAGTGTAATTATTTTACATCTTTTCTATTTTGATCAAAAGATAATAGTTTATAAACGACTATTAAAATGTGGCTAGATAATAATCGTTACGAGCGTAATTAAAGAGCAAAGAAAAAATATGGGCTTTAGTTAAAAAAAATTACAAAATAAATAAATGGTGCTTATTTCAACATCTTTTAATTTAAATACAACTTTTAAGAACAGTACAACTAATCCAGATTACTTGTTCTACGTTGGAAACTTCCTACTTATCAAAGCCCATCCCCGTAGCTAATGAGGAAGATTTGGATTGGCTTTTTTCCCTTGCGTATTATTATCATATTTTTTTGCTTCCTCGACTTGGGCTAACAAACTTACAAACTAATCTTAGACAATAACACAAATGTAAATAAAATTAAAGTATCATTAGACAAACATTTACTAATTACTGGAATGATTTCCCAAGCTGGTCAAATAAAAGATGAAATAATCAAAGTGAATATAGCATTGGGGAGCAGGACTAATTTTTTCTCAATATGACGTCATCGCAACATCATACATTGATTGTGGGTGTGAAAAGGTCCTATCTCCCCTACCCCCCCCCCCCTATGTTGCAGATTTAGTACTCAAGTACCTCCTTTATTGTATTACTAAGATTTGCAATTTCTTTGCATATCTTGTACTTGGAAGAGAGATCACAAATTCCTGAAGAACCCTAATTTACACGACAGTAAATTTATTAAAAGATTTATAAACATTAGTATAATCAATAGCTATCTACTAGAAAAATAAATTTCACTTTAAATCCTAGATTACTTTATATTCTCTCATCTATTCTCTTTCACTCTCTCTCTTTTTTTTTTTTACATCCTGCACATTCCCTCTAAAAAGTTGATCAATTACTAATCCTTTTCTTAAATTTTTCAATAATTATTTATTTTCACTTTCTTTTACTATTATTATTTACTTACATATTCCTAAAGTAGCCAACCAATTTCAGAAACAATGAGAATCTATTAAACTCAAATCATCGAACATGTTTTCTGTTTATAGATGTGTAAAGAGAAGTGCTGAATTCACTGATGAAAGCCACAAGCTAGAAACTAGTTTGGGGAATATTGGATGCATAGGCACTAGATAGGGATTTATGCAAAACCTTCCTGCATCCATTGATTACTCTGGTTTCCATCGTGTGGCGCTACTGTATGAAGAGTTTTGCCTCTGCATATTTTTCTGTAAGTATACTTCTTATCAAAATACAGCTAAAGTGTTTAATCCATGTAAGGTTTTTAACCAATGTCAGGTCACTCAATGATGCAATAAATGCAAATAATCTTAAAATGTAGATAATTTATTAAAAATTGATATTACAACATATTTAAACATTTTTGTAATTGTTATTTTTAATAATCTGTCATATTTTAATAACTAACTTGCAAAATTCTTAAAAATGCAACAATTTAATAATCAAGTACAAGATGCTTGGGAGGTTTCAGCACTCAACTGCTAATAAATGCCTATGAATATGAGAGAAGAGATTCAGACATTTCTTTTTAAAGCAGCATATAATAAAATTATAAAATATAATAAAAGTTCTAAATATTAATCAAAAACTAAAAGCATGAAAGATAAATATAAATGGATTATTGATAATAAAAACATTTCAGAAAAAAAAAAATGTAAAATTATCTTCAGATTATTTAAATAAATGCTCCAATAAAAAAAAAAAATAATAATAATAATATAAAAAAAAGTGGCAAGAATATTATTAAAAAATATTTAAAAATTACACACAGTAAATAAAATAAGCCATCTTACTACAAAATTTAAAATTATTTAAGATTTAATTCAAAATACTACAAAAGTCACAAGCAAGAGTGCAGCGGACAAGAGCAGAACTGTATAATCCTAGATGTCAGATTATAAGGGAATAGAAAAAAAAAATTAATATTTTAATAATACAATGACTAAATTAATAAAAGTATTACACCATTTTCTTTATAATGACTTTAGAATTTTTTGAATAGTGCAGTATTTGCGAAGGCAGAAATATAAACTATTTAAATAAATTTTAACAGTATGATTCTTTTTCAATTTATTTATATTGCATTTTCATCATATAAAATTTATTATTAATTGCATGAAATTATGCTCACATCTTTTTAAACCACAAATGCATTTACTAATAGTTTTGATGTGAGTGACATTAACATTCATCAATATTTTAATCCAAAATTGATTGATTTAATACTCTAGCTCAGTGGTCTTCAACCCTTGGTCTGCGGACCGGTGCCAGGCCGCAGAAGTTTTTTACCGGTCCACGGTAACCTGGCAGGAAAGTTTGTAATAACAAAATAATAAAAAGTAAAGAGTTTAAACTTTTAATTAATATAAACAATTTTTATTTATTTTTTCATCTCATTTTTACCCATTTAAAAAAAAAGAAACAGAACAAAAACAAAATCTAATCAATAATACGTAAATTAATTTGTTTTTCTAGTTATCACAGATGATTAGGGGGGGGGTAGAATTAAATTTTTATTACTTTTCTAAAAAAATTCAAAATTAAAAAAAAAGTTTTTTATTATACAAACTCCATAAATATATAACTTCATCTTGTATATTTAACGTTGTTTTAATCAGTTATAACAATTATGCTCATCAACGGCTAAGCAGTTTACAACTTTAAGAAAATTTATCTATAGACTTCTGCCGGTCCGCAATACCTTATCCTTATTTTTACCAGTCCGCAGGTTGAAGACCACTGCTCTAGCTAATATATACAATGTACACTAATTAAAATTAAATATTAATAGAGTGGCTTGTATTATAAATAAAGATGCCGTATGAACATTCACGGGCCGTTGATTTTAATAATTTTTCTGTGCTTTTTTGTAATGTGAATATAAAAACAAAACAAAATCGTCTTTTTTAAATATTATTTTTTATTAACGTATATAATTTAAATGATAATAATAAATGTAAAATAAAATCAACAAATTACAATTTGATTCGTGTTTTTTATATCGTATACTTTTTAAATTGTGTTACGGCTTTTTTTTATCAATTTTCTATCGGATATTTTTTTACTTGTGTTATGACTTTTTTTATTGTTGTTTAACTAAAAAATAATAATCGTAATAAAAGTAAAAGTTGTTACGGTTAGATTTAGGGTTAGTTTTAGGGTTAGGTTTAGTTTTAGGGTTAGGTTTAGGGTTAGTTTTAGGGTTAGTGTTCTGTTTGTTTGTAATGCTAAAATAAAAAATTCAAAATGGTAAGCGTACTCGGACAGAAGAAAGAAAGTCAAACTTTTTTAAACAACAACAAACACATACAAATCTCTTCTTTACTTATTAAACATGTTTATAATATTTACTTTTTAATAAATTTACAAAAAAACCTGGATATTTGGACTTTTCTTACTGGATATTTTTTTCGTACCGCTCTTTTTTACTTCAAAAATATACAGACCGTAAAATCTTCTTTGTTTCATGGAATGTTACTAACAGTACATTACTTGACACGTTATCTAACTGCAACTCAATAAAAACATAGATATTTAACATTTACACAAATAAAAGTTCAATACAGTATGTTGTAAAAAGTCTTATAATTATTGTTTTAAAAAATCTGAACATTTCAATAGTTTAAAATAAAAAAAAATCCAATCAACAACATTTCAATACAATTCAAATACAAACTCTCTCATCAAGCCGTAATTATTTTATAAACTGTGCGAATTCGGAAAATATAATTGCTGCTTAGCGACATACATGCTGTACTGCGACACGACATAGCGGCCTGCATTCTGTAGCACAACAAAAAAGTTATATTATAGAAAACACGGGTTCGAACGTGTCGGCCGCGGAAACAGCATTTTTATGTGTTTTAGCACAAAAACCGTGCCATAGAACGGCGTCTTTAGCTATAAGATGAGTACCATTAATAGTATAAGATCAAATTTTATTTTTAGTTTTATGCGAATGAAATTTTAATTTTTTTTCTTCCATTTCTATATTTTTCTACATTAGCAACAATGTCCACTATTCTGAAACAGATTACAAGATGTTTTAAAATTGTGCATGTAGATTAAGTGTTATTTTTAATTTAGATTTAGTAATTTTTGATCCTAAAAAATGTATTACTACTTGCTTAATCCATGGAATCATTTTCTTTTTCAAAGTAATAATTATGATAACTAAATTACAATATGGTGTTCATAATTTTTGTTGCAAACCAAGTAACATTCATAGGAAGTTTTAATCCATAAATGTGAAAAAACAGTGTACAATTTTTAAACTAATATACACATCTTAAAATTTACCATATTAATATATTTGGTTGTTGTACATCATGAAAACCTGATTTTACTTTATTTATTACATTAAATGAGACTTTTTTTATATTCGTTTTGTAATCATTAATGATGAAATCTTTACTTTGGATATGTCATTAGTAATGTACCGCTTGTCTGCTAAGGATGAAAATTAAATAAAATTCTGCACTGACATTCATTAATGTTATTAAAGTTTATAATCAAAATATTAAATACAGCACTGTAATATTTTATATTAGGAATAAACTCTGTACTGTACAATTTCAATATATATAAACAGAGCAAAACTCTCCATACAGTATTTCAATATAAAAGTCACTATGACCACCAAAAAATCTTTTGATTTTTTTTAAGATTATTATCGTGAATAATTGACTGTAAATCTAAATAGTGGATACAAATTGATGATCACTACTGCGAATTCTCACATAAAGATCAAGCTTTAAGCAGAATATAGATGGATGCAGTAACATCTAACAATAATAGCAGAACAAAAACAGAACCCGAAGTTAAGCAAATTTACTGTTAAATAAATCAATTCATTTTCTTTTGACACTCATGAATGCAAATAGCTAAAAACTATAATATTATTTTATTATTATCACTATAAATCATTAATTATTGGATTTTAATAATTATTTTATAAACAAAAGTCAATATTTATAAACAAATTAATAGAATTAAATTTAAAGAAACAATAATTTTTAAAAAAAAAATATGTTAATTATTTTTTTAATTATAATGTTTAAAAGAGTCCTTTGGGTTTTTATTTAATCTAAAAAAACAATTCTGACTAAAGTTTTCCTTTTCCTCTGAACTACTTTTTATAGAATCAAACAAACTTGAAGCCCTGCTTTAGAATATGATTTGTGTTAAAGGAAGATTATAACCCATTACACCTTCAATTCATACCATTAAGTTTTTCCATTTCTGTAATAAAGATATCATGATTTCAAATTGTTTTAATGTTACAAGAATAACATTAATAACTATATAAATTTCTCATAATGAATTTGTTCAAAAGCATATGCAATAAATATATTTTATGATTAATTAAATGTATTAAATTGTGCGAACTATTTATACAATGCCCTACAGTTCTGTGTGCTTAGAAATAACAGACTCTTATTAATCAACCTAGTCTTAGAAAAAAAAATTGTAATAGTAATTAGTAGTGTCCAGTCTAAGAATAAAATCTTAGGCTGCCCAATAATAAATTTCATTAAATTAAGATATTTGCAAATGAGACTTTCACAAAAGAAGCTTGTAAACCTTATGATATATGTGCTAAATTAGATATAATAGAAATTATTTTAAATGTGTAAATAAACATGGCTAAATATATATATATATATTTATTCTAATTTTCTATTAAGTCTTTTCATGCAACATATTTTTTATCAATGATTTTACTTTTTGTAAATGACACTTATAGATGATTTGCACATGGGCACTGAAAAATCTAGCATCAGCACTATTTATAAACTTTTACCATTAGCACTGGATATAAATGCCATTTTAATTAAGCACTTTTGAGAAAACTTCAGAATCCTTTTGTATAACATGTTATTATCATACATACCAAGTCATTATTTAATATATATATATTGTAACGGAATATAATATGCCGTCACATTATTTTAAAATTAAAATAAAAGATCACAAATAAAAATTGATTTATTAAAACGAAAAAAACTTAACTTAAAAACTGAAATTTAAAAACTGTTTAACGTATATATAGATTGCATGATGGACAACTTTAAAAACTATTTTAAAAAATAAAAATATTTGAAACTAATTTTTTGTAAAAAAGTAAAGATATAAAGATTTGATATTTTGGAAAATAGAAATAATGTTGATTTCTATAATCTTAGAAAATGGAAATGATAGTTTTTTTATTAAATGATTGTTCTAAAGCAAACTAACCCTTGAGGCACTTAAAACAAATTAAATGGTAAGAGAATACAAAGAAATTAAATGACCAATGCAAGCACGAAAATGACATCACGGACCATAACTGAAACACGAGAGGATTAGTGACGTCTTGCTCGTTGAATCCCAAGATCTAATGATAAGAGGCTAAGAAAAATATAAAAGCCAAATGATTATTATAATTCTTATCTGAGAGCTGACCATGAATATATCGTTATAACTAGCTATATTGCAGATTTTCACGACGTGGAAGTCTGCAATAAATTTAATTTTCCGGACAACCAGCTGAGGCGTATTGATGACAGTTCCTGACCAAATGCATGGCAAGTCGCAGTTTCATTTCAAAGAAGGACAAAATCTACGAAAGTGATCACAAAGATGGGCTTCTAAATCGGCTAAATCCGTAAAGTATGAACTCTTGTGTCTACCTAATAAGAACTTTCCTAAAATTGCAATTAATTAATAGCTGAAAATAAGAACTCTTATCTGACTTAAAAATGCAAATTCAATTGTTAATATTTTTTTGTATGCAAATGTTTAAGCAATCATTTCCATTTCATTTTTTTTGCGTGTGTGTTATGTTTTAACTAAAATGTATTAAATTTAAAGTTGGGTGTAGATAGCTGCATGGATAAAGATTAATAACTATGTTTAAATTCGTTTATGTTTAATTTAAGGGATTTTAATTTCAGGCTATTTGTTTCGTAGTTAGGACTATGCTTGTGGAGGGATATATGGGGTTTTTTATTAATGTAATGTGAAGCGTGTTTAGCATACAGGGCAACATGCCCAACTGAATGCATGACCCCAAAGAGGCAGTCATATCGTTGAAATGGTCGCAGATGTATTTCCTGCGCCATTGACCCCTTCTAGCTCTATGGACAGGGATTTATAAGACGGCAGAAAGACCGCTCTCCCCCATACGTAGCACTCTTTAAAAAAATTATATACATGATTCCTTAGTCAGGCAGATGCACTTTCCTGTTCTGGACACGGATCATTTCCTTCAAATAATATCACGCTGTCAGGTGCACATTCCTGTCAGCGTGGTTTTATGCTAGCATCTTCATATTACATTGGTTGCAAATATATATCTGGAAGCTGATATTGGGTTGGCTACGAACTTTTAGTCTGAGATTGAATGAATGTTTTGATAAGCTTTTAAGTGGAAAAAATCTATGTAGACTATCTATGCTCGACATGCTAAAGTAAAATATAACTTAAATATCCATCTGTGTGGTCTATTTAAATAATAATTTGAATTTAAATAAAAAAAAAAAATATTAATGTTAAAATCTAAAAATAAATTTATTCCTCAATTTTAAATGTGCGTTAATAAAAATCTATTTGTGTGTTAATTACTGGCAGTGGCTTCTTTTATTTTATTGTTCTAAATATTTAATATATATTTTGAGAATATAAATCTATTAAAACTTATAAAAATGTTTAAAATCTCTGCTACTGTATGAGCTAGTGACATTGGGCAAACGGTCAGAATAATATATATAAAATTTTTTTTTTGAATCTTAACTTACGTATCTGCCTACTATATAAATTTTTCTAGGTTCAAATACCTAGATGGCGCCTTCGTACGGCAGATACGGTAAGGCTCTTTCAGTGACCGTGAAAATATATATATATCAAAATCAAGTTGCAATTATCGTCTGCATATTGAAATTAGTTTTCCATAAAAGTTTATTCTCAGCATTAACATCTCTAATGACTATTGCTTATTTACATAAAATTGTAATTCAATAACAAAATTTTTATTAATTTAAAAAGCTTAACTAGCAAACAACTTAGACAGGATTTTATTTAATTAAATCTTTCTATTATACATGTATATGTGACACTATTTTGCTACATAGAAAAATATTTATTTTCTATATAACAAGGTAACATCTCATATATATATTGAGATGGTTGTGTCTTGTGGGATACAGTATAGGAGTGTGTGCATATATATATATAAAGTTGAAAGGAAAAGTAAAAATAAATAGAGAAAAAAATTTTGTATGGTCTATATTACTCTGGAATAACAGTTAAGGATTAAATAATTTTGAATTAAAATTTTTTTTATTATAAATTAAACATTTAATTTTCCGTCTCTTTCTAGCGAATTATTTCATTTTTTGACCAATTCGCCCCCAGGTGAATTTTTTCATGAGAATTATATGTTAAAATGCATGTAAAACAGTATATTTTATTGTAGTAAATTTTTTGCCAAAAATTTTGCACTAAAAGGCAAGAAATTCAAAATTCCTGCTCTTACAATAGACACAAGTCCCTCCCTGACATGTTCAGCCATTGACTGTTGCCAAGGCTTTAAAATGTTTGGTGTTTTACAACATTGCAGTTCCAATGACACAAAAACATGTTTATTTGTTAATTTATTATGGTTTTAGATATTTTTAAAAAATAATTTACACTATATTTATTAGATATCGAGAAATATAAATTATTAATAACTTATTTCGACTTGATACTTTATTTTCAAAAATATAATATTATATTAGCAGTTAACATAAATATGGCCTGAAGCAATTTACAAGATTAGTTTCTCATCATAAACAATCTACTTTATATTTACGAGTAATAAAATATCGCATCTTTTGCAATAAATATTCAAAAAGTTTATAAAAGAAATAAATAATTATTCATTTATATGTTTAAAAATAATAATTAAAAATATTTCATTGATTTTATAAACTGAAAATAATCTTTCTAGAAATGATGACATGTAAAGTCTTTGTTTTGATTGCAATCTCATTTTTTTAATATTTACAGAAACAAAATGTGAACATTTAAAATTTATTTCAGTAGTAAACAAAAATATCTATCAAATGAAGTCAAATTTATTATTTTCTGATAAGTAATAATCATTTTATCATATATTTTATGTTGATGTGTGAGACAAAGAAAAATGTCAGAAAATGCTGATCAGTGTGAAAGGTTTGCTGCATTGTGTGGTTAAAAAGTTCTAATTAATATTTTATTAATTCTGATTTTGAAATTAAAACAAGCATGTTTTTATGTTACAATAGATATACTGATAATTATAAAATTCCACTATCTATTTTGATTAGCAAACTTTTTTGATTAATGCTTGTAATGATACAAATTCTACAAAGTTGTTTTTGAAAGGATTAAGTTGAATTGAAAGAGGCATTAATTTTTTTTCAATCAACATAAAGAAAACTTACTTTTAGTTAGTTTTATTTATTCTACCTGAACTATAAAATGGTTGAAAAAAAGATTAGGGGGAATTTTTAGTTATACAGAGCTACTATACAGATATAATTGAAGGTGTAGAGAACAAATCAGCTACTGTGCTAATGTCACAATCATAATTTGGATCCACATTGAAGGAAAGAGGCTCCTTGGCTGACTTGCTTGAAGTTCATCAAATGAAAGAATAAATGGAGTCAATTAAAGGCTAACAGTTACCAGATTATACCTTTCAATGAAGATAAAAATAAGCCAGTCTACTGTTTAGAAGTAACCAGCTTACCCAGAAATTCTATCAGTTTCTCAAGTAGCTTATATGTATACTGTTTTATCTATATGCAGAGGGGCACAGATAAAGATACTGCATCATATATAAAAAGTACATCTGGTGAGTAAAGAATGATAGTATTTTGAATAATTCCTTGAAAATAACAGTTAAACTTTCTAATTGATAAATTTTAAAAGTAAATGACTTTTGTTAACTAAAAATAAAACAAGGATAAAAAATAATGTGACATTTGTGCCTAGAAGATTATTCGTTCCCGATATTGTTCATTAAAAAAAGAGAGGAAAACCCCAAGGATCTATTTTTTTTAAAAAATAAGGCCACAAGGATCTGAATTTCAAATGAAACTTTCCAAATGATAGTAGTTTTTATTGTGAAAAATATGTTTAATAAGTTTACTATTTTGACAAATTAAAATATCATATGATATTAACATCAGTGTGCACACACATATCCATGGAAACCCAGATATATATGTGAAAACAGTCATTAATTATGTATTATAAAAAGTGAATTTCATTTATAGGTTTTTGACAATTGAACTATGTTCATTTTTTATACATGCATGTCTGTGTGATGATATATGTGTTTTGTGTAACCCTATTATGAAGTATTTGTAAATCACAATGTATTAATCAAAATAATAATGCCGAATTTATAAATAACATACTCGACAGACCTTAATTTCCTTTTAATTGTTATTAATAAAGTGATATTTCATTGTTAAAGTTATTCCAGTGAATTTATTTAATCCTAAACTACAAATTAATATATGTTGTATTATATTTCTTGATCACATTAAGTTATAGATTTTTGCTCTCTGAGCTGGATTCGTGTATAATGGTCTGATATATAAAAGGGGTTTATGCTTAGTATTATGGACATCCAGGTGATGATGATGCTGGATGGTGCAAAAAGAATATGCTTTAAAGTCCATGCACTACATGTTAAATATTTATTTAGAAATTAAGTTTATAGTTAGCCTGTACATTAATGGGAGTAAATAGCCAGAGCATTGATGATGATAAGCATGTTATAATATCTCAGTATTATTGAACTTACTGTTGTATTTTGATGGAGTAGAACCTATGTATGTGCATTCGGATAATTATTGTTTGTTTTCCTGCTCTAGATTTGGCAAGGGCTAAATAATTAGCCTGGTCTATAGTGGACCACTTTCAAATCGAGTCACAAGATTGACTGTTGTTTATTTATTGCATTTTTGTTCAATCTCGATAATGAATGAATGATTATTACTTTTGTGTGATGCTGATGAATTTGTAGTTAGTTCTGTGCCGATCTCTCATGATCATTCCTGATGTTCCTCACATTGATCTTTCATTGCTCATGATATTTATTCATATTATTTGTAAACAAATTTTGTATTGATTTGGGGTTGATGATGATGAGTGCTATCACCCCAGATTCACCTCTAAATTTTCTATACTGTTACAATATATAAACTCTTTTTTGGGTCAAAGTGGGTATTATTTTATTTTGTGAAATATCATTCATCATTGTCATGATTAAGGTCTTCATGAGGAACTGCTAGATCACAAGTAATAACAAGATTGAAACTGAACGTGAAGTAAAGAACAATCATTCTTAAATATATATTTGATAACTGATTATTCAGAATAGATGGATTTAAAAAAATATTTCCTTCAGTTTTACAATTAATTGATTTTAAGTTGATATTAGAAGAAAGAGTTAAAGCAAGTGGTCTCCACAACTTTGAATATGTTGTGTTTCATCAGATTAATTTAAACCACTCAGTATTTTTAATATTTCAATGGATTTTCTCACAAGTATTTTAGCATTATCAAAATAAAGTGTGTGACCAATTTCTACAAAAATGCAAAGTAAAAGCTGACGTATTTAACTTTTGATTGAAGGTATTTTTATGCACCCTAATTCTGACATTAGTTCATCTATTGGATTGACCTACATAGCTTTTTGAAGCACTGTGAATATGAAATTTCATAGGCACCTTGGTATTCCAAAAATACTTGATCCTTAGGTTTACAGAAGGAAAAAAAAAAACATTTCTTTTTGCTAGTGGAAAAGGTAGTTTTAATAATGAAATTAGATAGACTTCTACTGATCTTATCAAATAAAACAACTCTATAACTAATTATCATTTTTAGTCATCTTTTTTCTTCTTAACATCAATACTATGTATGAAAAGCTTTATATATGATGCTTTTATTGCAACTATGAGAAAGTAGAATGTTTTTGGTTAATTCTATTTCTTCAACAAGATGAAATTTATCAGAAAAATTATATATTCTCATCAAAAGATTTTTTGCCACAGAAAATATAGTAGAAGGATGATGATGATAAGAATTAAAATTAGGATATATGTTTATATGGTGGATTTTCTATAAAGACATTGATAAGGAGTCATCAGATTTTCTAGTAATTAAAACATCTAGAAAAGAAAGTATTTTGTCACTTAAGAAAATCTGTTTTAATAGAAATATGTTAAAAAATAGGTTACAAGATTTGATTCAAATAAACAAAAAACAACTATCTATAAATAAATATTTTTTTAAAAATCCTTTGAACAAATCTATAGTTAGATTACAATCAAAAGCAAGTCACAAATGAATGATGAGAAATGTTATAACTTCTGCTGACTTAAAGCCCATCGTCTTGTTTGCAAGAGTGCATTATAGATTTTATAAGGGTGAAGTTACGTTTGTCCTGAGAATCCTCCTTTTCAAAAAAAAATTTAAAAAAATGTTGAAAATAATAAGATTTTTAGATAAAAAAAATTTGCACATATATAAAAATAACTTAACTTTCCGATGTTAATATTTATATATATAACTCTACATGAAAATTATTTTGTTAAATATTTGCTAAATAAGATATTATAGCTCTAAACATTTTTTTCTTAAAGTAAATAAAATTAAGACATTTTCTTGTGTCCTAAAAATTTTGTTTATTATTACTATTCCATTGCTAGCTAATTCCATCATTATTCTTTAACAATAATGAAATATTTATATATTGGATATTGTAAATTTTTTTCATTAGTAGGTATTTGTATAATTCTTTATATTAGATTTAAAATATTTCTTCCAAATACCCAGCCTATAACAAGCCTAGATAACTATTTAATATTACTAAAAAAAAAAAAAAACCTAACTAGCTATTCTTAACTAAAAGGTAACCCACTCAAATCTTTATTACCTAAAAATTTATAAAACGGATGTTATCTTTTCCTTATCTTTTCCTCCGCTGTTCCTCTATCAGGGATTAATAAAAAGCTTTAATCTACTAAATACTATTGAAAAACTATTTTACTTTTTACTTATATTAGACTTCAATCATCTAGGGGGGGGGGGATTTGGATTTAATAACAAATCAGCTTTTAATTACTTAAAATGACACCTCTGTTAAAAGTATATGATGGTTATAACTATTATAAAATGTATAACTAAATATACGTAAATTGTTTTATTCCTATCTTAAATATTTTAGCACCACCAATGTTCTTGTGAACATTTTATTTTATTTTGTTAATTTGTTGATGTATATTTGATTTACTTACATGGGTTCAAAATATTACTTTATTAATAAAAACAAAACATTATATATGCAATATATAAAACAAATGTCATAAATTGATGTTCAGTTCACACATAAGTTTGTTTAAAAAATGGATTTTACTCTGCAGATGTTCTACTGAGATGTCTGGTTATATAGCAATCTAAACATTTCATAGCAAACGAAATAAGTTTGTATAAAATAATAATGTGAAGCCATTTTTATTATAGTTGTTTAAGCAAATACATCTTTTGATTGCTCAATATGGTGTAGCACAGTGGTACTCATGAGCTTAAAATTCATGGATCACAGCTCCAGTTATCTATCACTTCTTGTGCTTAGACTTCTTACAAACTTTGATAATAAACTATTTAATTATTAACTGCTGATTTTTTTTTTTTTTTAAAAACTATTTAAAAAAAAAACATATATCTTTAACAAACTTATAAAGTAATTCTAATGACTTTTTTTTAACAATATGTGACCAAAATTTCAAGCATTGGTGGTCGAGTGGTCAGCACAGCTGCCTTACAAGCAGTTGTCCCGGGTTAGCGGGTTCGCTTCTCGGCCGATACTATGACACATGGAAAAAAATAATAATAACCAAAATAAACACATTAAAACATATACCATACATACACAGACATACATAACCAAACCAATTCCACATACATATACGTAGAGAAATAAGGAATAATTTAACCAAAAATTACTTAGTATTTAACTGAGTAATTAAAATTATAAAATCTACCATCCCTACTTTAATGCTTAAGGCAGGACAAAGGCAAATTTCATTCCAAAAGAAAGAGGCAATATTGAACCATCATATTATTATTTACATTTTTTGATCAATATTTTGTATAATTCAAATGTTTCATTTATCTCCTCCCCCATTTCTTTGTGAATGGCTGATATATCAATACTGCCAGATGTATTTTTTATGTATTTCTGGGCTTCCTGTCTTTTCTGCATTGTCAGGAATACGGTGCTCCATCAGATGCCTAAGGCACACATACATTTACTCATATAAAAATCAACATAAAAATACATTTTTCACAAATAATAACCAAAATATAAAAAAAAGGAAAAAAAAATTCAGTATACTTTTAAAATTAAAAGGAAATATGATATAGAAATTTTATATAAAAGATATATATATTCACATAATGTAAACATAATGAATACCACAAAAATAACTTTTATTTTATAACTGTAATATATTAGCTTTTTTTTTTAAACTTTAGAAATTATCTCAAATCTTTTAAAATAATTAACAAGTATTAAAACTAATTTAGGAATGCACTCGAAAAACAAACAAACAACACACACATTTTGAATATATTAATATTATTCAAACAAAAGCTTAAACAGTGACTAAAATATAAAATTTCCTGCTTTTTTCCTGTACCATTTTCAATTTTATTTAGTTGGATTTAATTTACATTTTAAAAAAACTTTACCTCTTTTAAGACTACCATAATATAGTTCTAAATATAAAATGCTAATACTAAATTAGCAATAAACAGTTTAATCACTGAACGAGTTTTAGAAAAAACTTGACATGCTTACATATATATATGAATAATATAAAATCTGTACATGCTATAACCAAATCTCTAACTTCATTTGTTTATCTACAAAATAAATACACTGCACATCAGAGCCAATGTAATGGCATAGATCCTGAGGTTTTCAGCCTACAAATATGATATTCTTTAAATTCTTTAATATGATATTACTTCCAAATTTGTTCATTCTTTTTTAATTTTGTTACATTGCTTGTATTAAAAAATGTCTCCACTAATTCCATTCTCTTTTAATTTATATATATAAAATAAAATAGTTAGAAGACTGCTATATATTTAAAACTAAGAAAATGAATTTAATAAAGCATTATCGATATTTTATTACACAACATCCTTTTAATCTCAAGTTCCATGTTTTCCTAAACTCACTACGGTTTTAAAGAATGAAAAATGAAAATGCACTAGAGATATGGTTTCTATGGCCAGACAAATGCAAAAAAACTGTAGAAAACAAATCTTTATGGCAATTTTTAAAATTAGCTTCTAGTCACAAGAGTTTATCCATATTATAGAACTTCTATTTCAATGCGATATGAAAAATATTAGGAAACTCTGAGATATTTGAGAAAATAAAATTAAAATTGGTGCTAAACAGGGATATGTATTAGCTCTGATCGTGTCTTCCACTTTTTTGACAATATTTTTACAGTTTATAGGTGTTTTCATTATGTGAATATCAAAATGTGATATAAGTTTAACAATAGAGATTTTAACAAACTGTAAGTGAAAAGGCTTGTGCTGATGGTTGTGCTACTTTTAACAAGATGATTTATAAAAAATTCTTCATAATGTAGTCTATAAAGATTGTGGTTTAGCAATTCATATTAAAAAAAAAAGTTGATGCTTTGTCAGTCAGCAGTGAGCAACATTTAAAGTGGATGATTATCAATTTAAGAATGTCAACCATCTTAAATATTTCAGTAGATATTGTGATCAAAAGACAGAAATGTATGTGAAACTGCTGTTAAAATCTAAAATATTGCTGCATTTACAAATTAAAAGACAAAGTATATCATCTTAGTAATTAAATATCTTATATATATAAGGACACCATTTTCCAAATTCAGTAATAGGAATTGAAATATGGAACCTTAATGATCTTTCATAAAGGCACAGCAAAACTTTATTTAAGACTGTTAAACAAGTTTTTAAAAATATAATGAAAAGATTATATATATGGTCATAGTAATATATAATCATAAAGAATCTACTATTGTAAGATTATATCTTTTTCACACTAGGCGTATAAAGTGAAGGCATAATAATAACTTCTAAACAAGTATTTTGTAGTGAAATTGGCCATTATTTTCTTTGGCAGATAGACTTGCATACATTAAAAACGTTACCTCAAACATAAAAGAAGAGCAATATTGATTGTTTTCACAAGAAGAATATGGCCGATAATAAAATATAATAAAAGCTACAATTATGCAAAGTGCTGAAATTTTTCAGGAAGAAATGTTATCTCCAGAAGTTAAAAAATAGCATCAAAGAGATGTCAAATGAGCAAACTAAAATATTGGTATGATATATATGAATACATATATGTGTTTGTATAACTATTGAAAATTCATTTTTACTTTCTTTATCTTTCTATTTTTTTTTTTATGTTATGTCAGGAGTTAAAATGGTCATATTCATTTGTGAATGGCTACTAATGTTCAATTTTTTGTAATCTTCATTTTATCTTTTAATTTCACATGTCCAGACACACTTAAAACTAATAGTTATTTTGTTTATATTGACTAGTTTATATATATATATAATTTTATTAATGTTTATTAATTTATAACTAACACTGAATTATAAAAACTTGTTACTTTATTATACAATGGTGCACATAAATACATTAATAAGATGACAACTGATATCTTTCAAGTCATTCAACCTGTCTAAGACAAGACTTGCATATACTCACATCATATGTATATATGCACAGAGACAAATAAAATCACTTCAAAAAAATAGTATCCCATTTGTCTTTTATAAAGATGTTTTAATAAAGAATGCAAAAATTTCAAATAGGTGAAAAAAAAAAAATAAGTAAATAAATTTCCATATGTAATACATAAATTAACACACTTTAAATCATCATCATCAACCATTATCAATCCACTGTAGGATGAAGGTCTCTCCAAGTTCAATCCATCTTCTCCGATCTTTAGCTTCTCTTTTCCACATCACCCCTTGCACACTTTCTTATTTCATCCATCCATATCACATGTGGTCTCTTTCTGGATCTTTTACAAACTCTTGGAATCCAGTTTTTAAGATTTCAATTGTTCATCTATTAAATATATGTAAATAAATCTAGAAAGATGCAATTGTCATGCATAATACGTCTTTTTATGACTACCACATGAAAAAATTGACAAATCACTCTGCAATATATATAATGCATCTTAGAAATAATCCCATCCATTAGTGAATTATCAAACAGATATGCAGTATTAAAAATTCAAACTTTAATAAAGAAGCTGGTCACTATTATAGAATTAATGCTGTTATAATTACACATATTATTGGCCTCCTTGAAAACAGTTGATGAATAAAGTTATTTCTGAAATGCATGTTCATTGCAAAGTGTTTTGTTTTTAATTTCGTACTTGATGACAGCCCATATTTTTGATAAATATAGTTTTGAGGGTCTATAATCTATTAAAAATGCATTAGTTATTAAATTAAAACAAAATTTAAAAATCGATTATTAAATTTAAAAAAAAAAAGAATACATTCCAGTAAATTTCATTAAGAAGCTTTATTTCAATTTTTTTTTTACTTGTATTAGAATGTGGGATGCTTACAATATGCTGTTAACATTGTTGAACTTTATTTCTTTAGTCAATTCAGCGTGTTTCCTTTTGTCAGCAGTTTTTTTAGTAAATTGTCATAATGATAAAAATTTGGATCTTCCTGCCACAGAAAATGATGCAGTGGGCTATTTCCAAAGGTATGGGATCTTGCCCATCCAAAAGATGTGTGTTAATGGTGATGATGAATAAAGTGTAAATATTGCAATTTTTTTTCTTTGTTTTATTTTTCTGTTAATAAGTTTTGTCTACATTTTAATAATCTCTGTTAATACCTTAATCTAAAAAAACTGTAAATATTGTAATTAATTTTTCCACAATGATTTCTTTTTTTAAAATAATTGGTAATAAAAAATTCAAAATATTAAATATGACGTTTCCTAGCAGACATTTTTTTGTAAATATTTTTAGGGGCCACCAAAACTGTATATTTATTAAAAATACAGGCTGCTTATCTTGGTTTACAGGAAAACTTACAAGGTACCATTAATTTCTTAAAGTAATATGGCAGGTGTAAAACAATGTTCTATCACAAGAAAATTAGAACTGACATTTCTCCAAACTTCCATATACACCCATTTATATATAGGAATAATCAATTAGGATTTTTTTAAAAATATATCCTTTTATTTATTTATTTTAATTTCACAGATTATCTAGTTTAGATGAGAACTTTATTTTAAATTGACTGCATACTGAATACACTGATAATTTTTAATAGTTACTATTATATTAATTAATCCAGGTAATGATAAAAACAATTATCCTCATTTTATTTAATGTTCCATACTATTCTTATCAATAAATATTTCAAATCAGGTAGTGAATTTCTGTATATAATTAAACCCCTTACATTTTAAGATATGATGTGGCAGACATTCTGAAAAGAAAGAATTAGACTTAATATAAAAATTGTACCCTTTCCAAAAAAAAAAAAAAAGAGCTGTATTTAACTTTGGTCAATTAGCCACAAACATCATTTAGTATAGTTGCCAATCCAGATATTGTTTGCAATGAAGATGATATTTGCTTAAATCTAGGAAAGAAAAGAAACTACAAATGGGGGAGGAGAAAAGAAGAAAAATATATGAACTGCACTGTTCCATGATGAATATTTGCAAAAGAAATGCAACTGCTTCCATAAAAGACTTTAAAAGAGCTTTACTTTGATTGAAACAGAATTAATTGATTGTAATAATGACCCATTTATTTCCACTTAAACACAATGATTAACTGTATAAAATGATGGGAGAAAGTAAAGTTGCAATTTACTAATTGTGGAGATTAATTTCGAAGGTTTATTTTTTGTTTATTTGTTTTAAATTTTTTTTTTTTTTGAGGAAGAAAACAGATTCTTACAATCATATTACAGTTTTTATTTAATATGTTCACAGATTACATTCAAATAAAACTAGTTGAGGGGGGATGGGACATAACTATGACTATCATTTTATTTGCATATTAAGAACTGTATTTAAAAACATGAGTATATGTTGAATAAAAGAATACGTAACTTAAGAGCATATCTACCTGATTGTGTGCTGAAAAATGTATTATTGAAATATCAATGAAAATAAACGTATTTATGGAGCTACTTAATTGTGTGCATGTGTGATGGCAAATATATTCTTACTGACACCACTCTCCCCTCTATCACTCCCCCCCCCCCCCGGCAAACAAATTACATTTAGATCAAATATTTTTATTTAAAATATCAGAAATTATGGAAAATTTAAATTAACTAAACAAAAAAGTTGTTTTTAATGAAACTTATTTACAATTTTAAAAGCAACAGTTCCCAAATCTGCAGAAAATATTCTTCAAACAAGAACTTCACAAATTAAAGTTATTCTGAAGTTGTTTTTTAAACATCTAATAATATGGAATGTATCTATTTTAGCAAAGCAATTTCAATTTTTAATAAAAACTTGAACACAAACGTACATTTTTTTACATTACATAACAATTCAGAGTTGTTTTTTTTTCTCATATGTCAAGCCGTCGGCCGGGCGCGAACCCGGGACAACTGCTTTACAACTGCTTGGAAAGCAGCTGCGCTAACTTCTCGGCCACCAGAGTTGTTGCTTTTTTTAAAATAATAATTATAAAATAAAATCCCGCAAAAAAAGAGGTGAAAAACGGAAAAAAATTTCATTTTTAAATTTGTAACATAAAGAAAGAAAGAAAAAAAATATTGAACACAAACGTACATAATACTACAACCAAATATTTAAGGCAAAAGAAAGCAAAAATATATCATTATATTCACGAATTAAAAGAATTGTAAAGATAAGAAGTAAATCACATATACATAAACTCAGCTACAATAAAAAATCTTAAATTGCATATAATAGTGCTTTTTGAAGTGGCAAAGGGAAAGAATATTTGTTTCTATTCAAGGAATATCTGCCAGGATTTTAAATAAAGACAGTCAGTTTTCTAGATACTAACATATATTACAAATGAAAAAGTAATATTCTGTTATTTGTTGTGTTACGATATTTTTCTTTCATTTAATGAATTCTCATTTCCAAAAATCTGATAACTATCATAAAAAATAGCTTTTATTACACCATGCTAATTTATTGTCAAGAATATATGACAAAATCCAAAAATAATAGTAAATAAATAATAATAATGTAACAAAAAGGTATATAGTTATAAAATAATATATAAAATATAGAATTATTTGCTCAAGAATTTATAAATGTTGGATATAACAGAAGATAAATCTGAAACATATTAAATAAATTTAATAAAAAAATTTGGTACTTCAGAGTTTTCCTGAAAACCAAGACGCCAGCCTGTATTTTTGATAAATATACATTTTCCAGGGCACACAATCTATCGAAGATGTGTTAGTTGTTAAATTATATAAAATTAATAAATTGATTGTTAAATTTAAAAAAGGAATAAATTCTGATAAATTTCATTAAGAAACTTCATTTCATTTTTTTTACTTCTATTATAACATGGGAAGTGACAAGATGCTCCTAACATTGTTGCACTTTGGTTCAATTCAGCTTGCAAGCAGTTTTTTTGCCAAATTATCATAGTAATAAAAACTTGGGACCTTCCTGTCACAGAACATGATGCAGTGGACTATTGGATCCTGCTCTCCCGAAAAGTGTATGTTAATGACCATGATAGGATTGCATACCACCGACTTGAATAAAGTGTAAATATTGTATTTCTATATATTTTTTTTCCATTTTTCTGTTAATAAGTTAATCCAAAAAAAAAAGTAAACTGTAAATATTGTAATTAATTTTTCCACAATGATTTTTTTTTTTTTTAAATAAAGGTAATAAAAATAAAATGTATATATTAAATATGTTTACTAGCAGGCAATATTTTGTAAACATTTTTTTGGGACCCTCGAAAAATGTAGATTTATCAAAAATACAAGCTGTCATCTTAATTTACTGGAAAACTTACAAGTATCAAAAATTCTATACTTTGAAAAAAAAAAAAAAAGTAAAAAATGAATATCTATGATTTTTTTTTAATAATAATTAAAATGTTTCAAATAAAATATTTTATGATGTATATTTTTATGTTCTATCAAATACTAATTAGTCAATAATCCTAAAGATGGTAAAAAAAAACAATGTCATTTACAAATTGTATGAAAATGCAAACTAAGTCACATATGAATGGATCAAGATATTGTATAGAAAAATGGTCAAAGGAAGAAAACTAGAATAAATTGCTTCATTTTTCTTTAATCATGAAAATGTAATAACTTTGAACTTAATTATCTTTTAAATAATTATATAAACAAACAATCAAATAATTTTTAGCTCGGGAGTTCAGAAAACTTTGATCACTGGAAGAGACAGAGTTAGTCCATGATTCATAGATCTTAGTGCCAAAATCTACAGAGCATAACGACTAAATGAAAAAATCATAAAAAAGAGTGAAAAAGATAATTCTTAAAATAATTTTTATGATAGTGTAATAAACTAACAATGATATATACACTATTTTGAACATCGTAACATTGTCATTTTCTTGTCTGAATAAGTTGAGTTAATAATAATTACAATATAAGTATTTAAAAATACTTCCCTATAAGAATATTACTTATTATTTATTTATAACATTACAAGTTTTTAGAATTATGTAATTGTATGAAGAGTATATATTATTGTGAATTATATCATTATCATAATTTAATTATATGTATTATATAATAAATATTTATTAATTTATATATTTTTTCAAATTTTATGCTTATGCATCTTGCATTTTAGCTCAACCTTATATATATTACAACTTCCATGACAAAAATTACATGCATGGCTTTTATGTAAATGTATATGCATTTTTATGCCCTCTAAAATGTATAAAAGTCATCTGTAAAATAAATTATGAAGAAATTTAAAATAATAATAATTGTAAAAATTAAAAATGTACTACAATTATTGTAAAATAAAATTAACTATTAATAATAACCAAGTTGCTATGGAAACACACACAAAAAAAAGAAACTCTGATTGTCTGCTTCTAAACAAAAAAAAAGAGGGAATCTTTTACTTTTCATATATGGTATGTAGGTAAAACAGCCTCTAAATAGTCTACTTCAAGGCAAGCACTTCTTCGACAGCTCCCCATAGAGGTACTGCAAAGGAACAGGCAATACTCACTAAATTTGATACTTGCCTTTTGGCAGACCTCTTCCAGAATCATAGTGCTGTATTAATTTAACAGTTGAAAATTATGCCCATATTTGGACATAATTTATTATGTAAATCAAGTTTAATATAATACAGATTTTTTGACAATGGAACACATAAATTCTTTCTGTTAATTGCAATTTAATCCTTTGCTGTTGATTGCAGTTGCATTTTTTGCTGATGACTGCATTTGGACTCTTTGCAAATTGATCCAAATGCAATCAACAGCAAAGGATCCAAATGCAATCAATAGGAAAGGATTCAAATGCAATCAACAGAAAGGATTTATGTGTCCAGTTGCCAAAAATTGGAACATTAATAAATGCCACACTTACATATTAAGCCTCATTTACATAATAAATTATATCCATATATGGGCATAATTTTCAAATGCTTAGTGCAAGCCTTGAATTTCAACTCTTACCTTTTCATAATACTCGATTACAATGAGTTTATGAGAATTATATATATATATATATGTAAATTTATATCAAAAATAAATTATTTGATAACCAATCAACTCAAAGAAAATGTACATTTGACTTTTTTTTTTTTAAAAAAAAAATCTCAATAAATGAATACGAGTTGAAAAAATATATAAAAATTGCATATTTTTATAATTGTGGCATAATGATAATTTCACAATTTATAAGAAATTCAAATCATTTTTTTAAAAAATCACTACAAAATCTAAATCAAATATCGTACTAAAACAATTTTCCTTTTTTTTATTTTTTAAATTATTTTATTAGAAACAGCAAAAAGAAATATATGTTTTGATTTTAACAGAAATGATTTCAAAAATGAGATGTTAAATACTACTTGTTTGTTTAATTGTATATGGATATGTTGTTTTGACTTTTATTTTATCTTTCCAAAAGCTAGAAAATGAAAGCTTTTAATTTAATAATTAAAAAAATATTAGAAATAGATATAACTTAGCAAAATTCTATAAACAACAACAAAAAATACAATTTTTTTCATATTTCAAATCATTGAAAACTCAAAGCATAAATTGAGAAAAATTTAAAGCAGAATAATGGTACTAGCTGAAAAACTAAATCACCTGTCTTAAATAGAATAGTTGATATTTATTATGATGGTTCACCCTTCTTCCAAATTTGGTGTGCTGCTGATATTTATTATTATTTCTATTTTTAAAATTGAATGATTCCATTGATTGTTTTAAAATAAATCTCAAAAATTAAATACAAATTAAAAATTACACTACCCATCTGTCTGGTATTAAGAGCTCATTAAAATATATGATTAACTCTCAATAGGGAATGCCAAAAAGGTTATGAAAAATGACAAACACCAGTTTCAAACAGGTGTTATCACTTGGATCATAGTATGATATATATGATTAACTTATTTTCATCTGCCTTCCAGCAATGGACAATATATCTACAATTCCAAAGTTATATAAACAAAAAAAAAAAAAAAATGAAAATAAAAAAAAGATATCACTAAAAATTTCATGTTCACACAAGTTTGTAAATAGTCATAAATCTTAATTTTTCCAACTTAAAGGATTGACAATATTGGATGCTAGTTAAAATTTAGTGGCAGATCATTAGTTTTACCAATGTTCTTAATAATTATTAAAACAAGCAAAAACTCTCAATACAATAGTGCCATTCAGGGCACTCACTGACGAAAGCCACAAGCTAGAATGTAGTCTGGGGATATTGGATGAGTAGGCACTAGACATGAATTTTATGCACAAGCCTTCTAGCATTCATTGGTTACTCTGGCTTGCACTGAGTGGCAATACTCTATGGAGAGTTTTGCCTGTTTTAATAACAGTTATGAGCAAGCATAAGAAATGGTGATCATGTGATGTTCTTAATAGTTATTATAATTACTTGGACTTCTAGCCAAGAAAACAGACAATTATATTTTTAAGCTATTAAATATTTGCAAATAAATATCCATTTGCAGAATAATGATAATCACATAAATGTACTGCAATATCATGCTTCCTTATTAATAATATTTACTCAACTGCCTAAAAGTTTATATATTATCTCTATTTTTCATAGAAACATGTTAAAACCATTGTTTCATATGAAGCATTTTGATGTTGTTTGACTAATTTCTGTTTTATTTAATCCCGATACCTCTCTTTTATCCATTAAAAAAAAATCCTTTGTAGAAAATAAAATTCTCTCAAACAATAGACTAACGTTTTAAATCATCTTTTTGCAATAAAACTTCGTAAAACAAAATACATCGATAACATCTTAAATGTTACAAGGTTCTCTGTATCATTTTTTTTCTCTGATTCTGTGTATAAATAGTTTCCAAAAAAAGAAATGGCCACTGTGTAAAAATATCTTATGCACAGAACATGAGAAAAATAAGAAATTTTTTGATTAGAGGTATACAGCTTCTAAAACATCAACAATTTCCAAGACTTTGATGACATATAACAATAATCAAAATTTTGGAAATGTGTGGTGCTTTTGGAAGCAACGTAAATTTAGTCAAAACATGTGATCTTATTTTTCTCAAATGGATTTCTTCTTATTTGTTGTCCTCTGAAGATAGACCCCTTTTAAATAATTTAATCACAAGCATATGTCAGAAACACCTGCCATATTAGCACTATATTTTTAATATCATGTAGCACAAATATGGGAACATAAATTATTATGACTTTTTTAAAGAGATATGTCCACTAAAACATTGACATCAGTTTCATAAAAGGATATAAGAAGAAATATGAGATCCATATGAATTCAAAAGTAGTCAAATTGTTGAGATTTGATTGCTTGTTGTACTGATTAATTGTTCCATGTTTGAAGATTGAATCTGAATGGTAAAGAGTATTTTTACTAATGATAGAAAAATAAAACCTGCTAAAATCACAAATGTAGTTGGAAATTAAAGCTGTCAGGAATTAAATGATATTAATTGCAGCTTCTAAAAAAAAAAGAAATCCCAGAGAAACAAATTGTTGCAGAAATCAATACATTATATTAACACTAACTACTAAACAGTTTCTTATAAGAATGATACGCAGCTTCCACATTAAACCTACAATTTATCAATGTAAATGTGACTTTATGAAAGAGGAGATATTATGAGCATAAGAAATCAAGTGAATGACTGAAAGCAGTTTGAATAATCAGAAAAATAACTGATTAGAGTATTTCAAAATTATGACCAATAAATGGCAGAAGCATATTAAGCAGATATTTTTTCCCCAAATATGATACATGATAATAGAATATGATTTGGGCTATAGGATAAACTCATCATAGGGCAGAAAACATTTACTCCATGGTTCAAATATTATTATCTTACAAGATGATAATACTGCAATTCATGTAGATGGTGTAGATATAGATAAATATTGATGTGAGTAACTTGAAGATGATGTCCCATTATATTACAACATTAATACATCTCCATGGCTATTCTTGGTTTAATGGAATTTGAGGCTCGACTCTATGAGCAATAATTAAATAACCTTCTAATCATTGCTCAAATAACATTACAATTTCACTCCACATTGAACACAAGCTCTACCCAAAGCAAATAGTTTATTTTGACTATTGGCATGTTTATTCAAGAGGTTGGAATTTTTTATTGCTTTAGGATCCAATTTCAAATACATCAATCTATACAAATATTTCCTCATAGGAAATTTATATAAGAATTGTAATAATGGAAATATTACTATGTTATTATCCAAAAAGATTCTATCAAGCCTTGATTCATGACTTAGGAAAGTCTTATAAAAGAATTTTAATTGTTTATTGATATACAACTTTTCAACTATACTAGGTTGACTATTTTATGTTAGGATCTAGGTTAATCCAGGAGATGAGTTGATAATATTTGTATCCACCATGTTTCTTACCTTAATAAAGAACAATGATGTGTAAATAAGAATATTCCTTCATTCATTTTATTAAGTATAATTTCTAGCAAGATGTTCTTATATTTATTGTTTGCACCCAGTATTATAAAGCATTTAATTTTGATGAAGAAATTAAACATCATCAGCTCAACAAAATTTAAATCACTCTATTGGTATCATAATTATTAAAATAAAAATGGATTAGAATATCAATCTATATTAGCAAGTTTTTACACTTGTTTAACATTATTAGAAATAATTGCAGTCATTGGAGGATGACATCTATGTTTCTTCTTTTATATATTGAAATAGAAATATCTAATTCATGTTTAAACCATGTAGTTAACAAAGGAGGAGGCTACATAAAAGTTAATAACTCCAGCTAAATGTTACTAAAATAAGATTTTAGAGTTAAATTTTTTGAGTATATAACTACAGGCACATATGCAATTTTAAATATAAAGAATTTTATTTAATTTTAAAGAGAATATAGTTTCCTTTAAAAAAGAAAGTTTTTTTGTCTTAGAATCAAAAAAGTTGGTAAAAAATAATTATTCCTTATAAGAGTTTTAATTAATTTGAACTAAAACTAGACAGGATGTATTCAATTTAATAATGGCTTAATGTAAAGTAATTAAAAGGTAAAACAGAAACAAATTTGTATTGTATATGGTATATTATCAAAAACTAATTCATCTCAATATTAAAATTATAATCTCTTAGGTGTAATTTAACTATATTCTGCTGTGACAATGAGATTGTATGTTTGTGCAACTACATTTCCATATTTTAATAACACATAATATTTTTGACTCTAATTTTTTATATCTTTGGAATGGAAAGATATAACAGAGAATAAATAGCATACATTGAAGCCTAATTAGACATAGTGTTGAAGTATTTCAAAAAGTTTTCTTATATAAGTTAAAAGACGGTGTTGCAAAATATCAAATTATCAGAAAGCATGTTCTATATATGAACATATTTGAGGTTCATAAATTGCTTTGTATAGTCATAATAAATCTCATCTGGAGTAGTTTTTTTTCTTCTTTTTCTTGAAATGGCCGTAATCCTTTAATGATGATGGCGACGATTTTATAAAAATATGAATTGATACATTTTTATCAATAAATTTTTTTATATTTTCATTAATTTTTAATATAAAGGCAACCCTAGAATGGGACGGTTAAATTATAGCTTATTTAGCTTATGCATAAATCCAACTCTGCTGCATACACATATATAAGCCTAGTCAAATATTAAACATACATATTTGAATAATGATGAATAACATTAAAACTAACTTTTAAAGATAATGAATTACTAGACTGAGATATCTAAAGTGTGCGATTTTTTAAGTCATAGCATATTTAATCTATGCTTATATCTGGTATTGGTACATACACGTTCAAAATATAAATCTAGTCAAATATTAAAACATACAACTATGAAAAACATGAACAATAATACAACTATTATTGCAAAAATATTAAATACACAGTTTATATATATACAGTTTTTGTAGTCTAAATTTGCTTAAGATAAACTGTCAAGCAGTAGAATTATATTTTAAATTCAATTAACAAAATACAAATTGTAAAGCTAAGAATAAAATAATTTATGTGAAGAAAATCTCTGCATCCACCCCCATTAGCAATAATACAATTTTAAACAAACATATCATAAATGTATAAATCTTAATTAATAATAACACAAGAGGTTTTAAAGAAAGACGAGGGAGAAGAAAAGCTAATTATTTCAAATATATTTTTTTTTAAAAGTCTTTTAAAAAAAGTGTATTTTCTTCCTTATGGGTATAATGTATTATCTTTTAAATATGAGTCTTCACTAAAAAGGATTAGATTATTTCAGAGTGATAAAAAAAAATAGTAATAAGCAAGAAAAGAAGAGAACGGGGGATCAATATTAAATCTAACTCTCCTACTCCATTTAGAAAAGCGGCAAGTTGGAAAATCTGTAACACCTTCCTAAGAAGTCTCAAAACAAATCCTCTAAGCCTATTAATGAATCACAGAGACATCACCTTCCATAACACCAAGAACTTTGTTAGTTTCTATAGTAAAGAGCTCCATACATTAAGTGTCTTAAAATCTAAATGGTTTTATTGTTTTACACCACATAAAATAAATTATACAAAGCATTTTTTTTTTAAAAAAACAACTAAATAATTAAAAATTACTCAAGTAAGAAAGAGAGAAAAAAATTTTTTTTTTTGCATTTTAATGGAATGATAATAGTATTAAAAAAAATAAACAAACATCACAAGTCGTACATTATTATTTCACCATTTAAATATATATATATGTGTAGTTTTTTTTATGTATCAAATTGCATTTATCGGGAAGCGAACCCGGTCCATATATAAAAATGACGCAAATGATAACTTTATGTAATATATATATATATATTATCACTGATATACAACAATCGATAAGGGGAAAGTTCATTTAAAATAAAAATGTATTTTCCTGAGTTTACAGCTCAGCAGTGCGCCTCTGAACTCATAACCGAGAATATCCGACTTTTATTCAAAGCTGTGGGAAAAGTTGTAACAGGCTGGAAAATGACTTTTAGATGATCGATAATCGTTTCAACTTCAGATCTTTTAGTCCGCTGTGCAAGAATTACAGAATAATATTTGCAGTTAATTAACATAGAAAAAAAAAAGAAAAAATGATATTAAACAAATCAAATAAAACAATAAATAAATCCAGAAATTTGTTGAAGTAATAATAATAATAAAAAATTAATTGAAAAGTATTTAATCTAAGTGATGGAATAAATTAAAAAAAAAAAATCTTATACAAATATGTACAAAGCTTCAATAAATGTCAGCATATTAAATTCTAGAATAAGAACAGTAGAAAATATGTATTAAGAGCTAAACTATATATGGTGGTCGAGAGGTCAGCACAGCTGCCTTACAAGCAGTTGTCCCGGGTTAGCGGGTTCGCTTCCCTGTCGATGCTATGACACATGAAAAAAAAAAACTATATGCAATACTGGCTCACGACAGTTTGTAATTTTTAGTTGTTATGGTGGCCACAATTTTTTCAGACAATTTGTATTTACGATTCAATATAAAATAAGGCTAATTAATAGCAACAAAATGTAATATTAAACATCAAAAGAGAGAGCTAGGCAAAAGTTTTGAGTGTTCAACACTCAAAAATATCTAAAACTAAATTTTCTTTAAAAAAAAAAAAAAAGGAATTAACGGGGACTAAATCTTTCTAATTATTAAACTAGGCTAACTTACGCGATTTAGTTTAATTAAATTAACATATCTAGAAATTGTAATGAATAGTTATAATAATACTTTTGTTGGAAATTCTCAATTAGTGACGCATAAAGCATCAACAAAAGAGTTAAACTGGTTAGCTTTATTATATTAAAATTAAAAACAAAATGAAAAGTATGAAAGTTCAAATAAACCCAATAATTGATATAGAAATTGAATATAAATCAATAATATTTATTTATTTAGTATATAGATTTAACTATATTTTGCTCTCTACTTACAAAATATAATAAAATTATTTCCAAACAACATTGAGAGTATATCAAAGTTGAAAATAGAGATCCTCTACAAATAACTTCCATGGTAGTGGTTGAATTATATTCATGTAAATAATCATTCTTCTAATAATGAATATCATCTTAAAATTCCTGTATCCATACTGTTTCTTAATAGAATGCATTCTAAATATAGCCTGGCTATCTTTGTTTCAAACTATCTTGCAAAACAAACAACTTCTATTGAAGATAGTATCAAATAATATGGCAATCACCTTCGAACTGATTATTTTTATGTATATGTAATGTTTGCGAACCTCCAAATAAAAATGTGTCCTATTATATCTGCTTTCAAAACTCCTAATACCTTCTGTACTTATCAATTTCAATTTAAATAGTAGTTTTTGAGGCTATACAAATGAGAATCAAGCAAGCTATCAACTTGTAGAATGGATGGGTTTAAATAACATGCGCTTAATTTACAATACCAATAGTTGGACATCAGAGACAACCCCCCAATTTGTGTTCTTTCAACAAAAAAAGGTTCATCATTATCTGATTTTCAATTAACATTGCATTATTTCTACATAGTCAAAATACAACAAATTCAATGACTCTTTAAATTTCACATTCCCATAGCTGACAATTATCCTATTCCAAGACAGAATTTGAAGAAAGCTACATGGAATCAATAGGGTATATAACTTGAGCAGAACATTAATAGAATCCTATCAATTCCTTCTTGCTGTGACAGATTTAACAAACTCATAATCCAAAAATTGTTAATAAACTTATAAAATCACTAGATAATGTTAGAAAATAGAGAGAAACTTGAAAAACATAAGATTAGTCAAAAAACTTGGTCACTTTTATAAGCTCATGGTGTTATAGCAGCACTTCTAAAAAAACTGCCATTGCCAGACTCATGAGTATGTCAATTTTAAGTAAGACTTCTAAAACCAAGATTAATAAAATAAAAAAAGTATCATTAGGATAGAAGGGTAAACTTCTATTTCATAACGTGTCTCTAACATCAATCTAATAAAGCCAATAAATATTGGTGAACTTGAACTCACCATTGATTATTTTAAACTAGCAACAACTTCAAGAACAGATAGCATGCAACCCAACTTTCCAAAGAATTAGGATTGGTAGTCAATAAAATTATTAGTATATAAATTATTCCAAAAAATGTAATAGCAAAATTATGGTAATCTTAAACCAAATAAACCTCATAATGATCCAAAAAATATTGTCCAATATAAGTATATGATCCATACAAACTATTTGAAAGCAGCATAATAACAAAAATTTTGCGAAATTTTGAGTCATTTACATATGCAGCAGGCTGGATTTCAACCAAGAAGCTGCTGAACGCAAGTATTATCTTTGACAACTCAGAATGAAAATGGCTTTCAAAATGAATTAAAAACTAGTGTTATTTTTATTGATCTAATCTCAGCTTATGATCCTGTTTAAAAAAATGATCTTCATTTAAAAGTTTCTAATGCCTTTAAATACAGGAAAAACATTAATTTACTCCACAAAATAAATGCTTTCCAATAAAAAAAATTGAAATGACCCCAAATGAGAATCATAATAGATGCAAAATTTTACCGAATGATCTACTATATGCTTCACTACTTTATTTAACATATTCATCAGGATCTTGCAGATACAGAAGGCAGAAAATTCACCTACACTGATGACAGTGCTTTGACTTCACAAAAGGGATCCTTTCCAGAAATAGAAAAATCTTTTAATAAGAATATGAAAAGTTTGGAAATCTTTATCAAAGACTGGGTCTTAAACTAACAAAAATAAAATACTCAACTTTTCATCTGGCTAACAAGTGAACATTTTGTAACTTTACTTAGGAGTAACTTTGGATCATAGCCTAATTTATTTTCATCATCTACTTAGGTTAGATTCAAAATAATTTCTAATAATAACCTATTCAGAAAACTGGCACTATTTAGGGTTGTAATGGAAGTATTTTACAGACAGCATTATTAGTACTAGCATACTCTACTGATGAATACCGTGACTCTATTTAGTGAAAATCTCCCCATACTAAACTTCTAGATACTTAAATATTATAATGTGAAATATTGCTAGCATTCTCAAGTTTACTTCTTATCAGTGACTTACTATTCTTTCACCTATTCCATCAAATATCAGAAAATAAGTTGAATCACAGAAAATTTATAAAGTAACTATTAAGTAGACTAATCTTGTCAACAAATCAATAGAGCTTCACAGTATATGACTCATTTCAAATCAAAATGACCTTTCTGGAGATTCAATCAACAATATTTTCAAATAATCAAAGAATTAATGTATAAAAATGGACATCATGATATTTCAAATAAGTTTTGTTTTTTCAAATCCAACTGTAAAGACAGTTGGGTATTACTGAAGTACATCAACAGATTTGAATCAACCCATGGTAGTTGCACTTACCTGCTTCATAAATGCAATTTGGTAAATATGGTCAAATACAAACTTGAAGTACAAAGATAATGACTGTCAATTCTATGAATAGAACGACAGAATTAACAGGACTGAATAAATCCAATGAATTTATCTCCAGCTTGGAATCTTTATGGGTTTCTTTATGATACTTTGTTAATAGTTAAGCTATTTAAAATAAAGTAATAGTTTAGTTTTACTACAAATATTATTTCATATATAATTTTTATTAATGATATTCTTCAAAACCAAGCTAAATTAAAATAAAATCTCTGTTTAAAATGCTACAGTGAATGTTTCCACAGCAAAAAAAATTGTATGAGAACCTTTTTCTTGCTAATTTGGTTTATACAATGAATGCAAATATAACTATAAATGTAAACAGACAGTATTTGTCCAATTTTGTAAGACTTGAAGTTAGAATTTAATTCATTTATTTGTTTATTGGTAACTTTAGAAATAAAAATCCTGCATTTTTTTATTATTTTAAATATTGTGTTGCATATATATAACAATGTTAACTATGAACCTGAAAGGCAATTACAAAGCTGATTAATGTCATTATTAAAATAATAATAATTTTCAAGTGAGAAAGGAAAATTTCTAATATTGACTGGTTTCAAAATTGGTCCAAGACTTTTATTACATTAAGTTTGTTTATACTTTTTATTTTATGATTTTAAAAATTGCATTTTAGTTTGCAGTATGAACCAGAAAAAAGACAAAAACAGTTAATTAAACCATGATCAAAAATGAGATAAATTTGAAGCAAGAAATCAGAAGAGAAGTTCTAAATATAAAATGGCTAAATAAACAAACTTCACTTTTCATCATTTTTATTATAGTAAATTTATTTATGCTTTTAAAAATTTGACTTTAGTATTTTATTGCAAGAAAGAAAAAAAAAAACAGAATTAGGCAATTTATATATAAAGTGTCAAATTTTCCAGCATGAAAGCAAAAGTTTGGAACTTCATCATCATCATCATCATCAACTATTGTCAACCCACTGCAGGATGAAGGTCTCTCCAAGTTCAATCCATCTCCGATCTTTAGCTTCTCTTCTCCACATCACCCCGCACACTTCCTTATTTCATCCATCCACCTCACATGTGGACTCTTTCTGGGTATTGTACAATCTCTTGGAATCCAGTTTAAGATTTCAATTGTCCATCTATTATCATCTATTCTAGCAATATGTCCAGCCCAACTCCACTTCAGTCTTTATATAAAACAGTAAATCAACAATACATGATCTATTATGATTTCTATTAGAATCATTTTGTTTATGCTTTTGAAATTTTGATTTCAATTTTCACTGAAATCACAATTTCAGATTTACATGTAAAGGACATATGTAAATAAATTAACTTCATATGCACTTTTACATTTAATGTATTACTGTTTTCCTGATTAAATGAATGGTGCTCATGTGATGTTTAGTGTTTAAATAATTGTATGGATGTTTAACTTTTCTCTAGGCTGAAGGAGAGGAACAAATTATCTGTAAATACATGTATCTCAATCATATATATAGAGCTCACAAATAAGCTCTTAACAAGCTTTGCAAAATATCCCCAACTCCACCCGCAAAGCTTGTTAAAAGCTTATTTGCAAGCTCTATATGCATTTGTAATACAAGCTTGTTAAATTAGGTCATATGACATATGACTTGATTTCTTTTATAATGTATCTCAATGTACACTAAAATGAACAGATCATATAATGAATAAGTCTCTAAATTCATTTGTGTTCATTGTGAGAGACTGCAACAAAATAACCTCCCTTTTTTCTATCTTAAACTAATTTAAGCATTAAATCCTGTTTGCATGCAAGCAGAAAAATTTCATCAAACTTTTATTCAAAGTTTCCTATGACTTAATGGATAAAATACATATCAAAGGACACCACTAATGTATATAATAAAATTATCGTGAAAATATTTTTACAACAACATCTCTTTTACTATAAAGATTGATAAAATGTAATATGTAATAGTAATGAGAACATTATATAATATTTTTATTAGCTCATACAGAATTATACAATTATAAGATGTGTATTATGTATATAGATATATATCACACAACAGACAAAGCTTACGTATACTATAAAATCTACAATCAGTTGTCAGAACAAAAAAATTATGAAAACATTTTTTTTTTAAAATTAGAAGTTCATACATTTTACATGTCATTGTGGAAAAATTATTTACAATATTCATAGTTTGTTTTCTTTTTTTCTTTTTTTTTTTGGATTAACTTATTAACAGAAAATATATATATATACAAATACAATATTTACATTTTATTCATGCTGGCACATGTAATCATATAGTGACCATTAAAACACACATTTTGGGAGGGTAGGAACCTGTACCTTTGTAAATAGTCCATTGCATCCATATTCTGTATGAGGAAGCGCCCAAATTTTTATCATTATAACAATTTACCCCCCCCCTCAAACTGCTGACAAAAAAGAAAAACATGTAAAAAAAAATTGAAATAAAACTTTTTAATAAAATCTATTGGAATTTATTCCTTTTTTTTAAATTTAACAATCTATTTATTAACTTTGTTTTAATTTAATAATTAAGACATTTTCAGTAGATTATATATAGGCCCTCAAAACTGTACATTTATCAAAAATACAGGTTACTATTTTGGTTTATTTGAAAACTCACAGGTACCAAAAAAACTGTCAGAACTATTCAAATTAGGAAAATAGTAATTTTACCATTAAACTGTCTTTGTTTATTACTAATGTTGACACGATTCTTCTTAAAATGTTAATGAATTGATAGCTAGTTATAACCATATTACTACAGATGCTTCACCTATGGATTTAAACTTCAGTACTTTATAGAAGGTAAAAGAAATAAGATTGAAGGCATTTAAATTAATAAAACTTATGGGAGCAATGCCAATGCATCTTAATGTGACTATAGTTCCCAAATATTGAACTTAAGTTCTAACACCAAGTTACATTTAAATGTAGCAATATCCCTTACGATTATTCTCCTTCCTTCTCCAAACATCTATAACCAAGTTTTTGGGTCAACGATTATTAAAGCAATAAAAAAAAGTGCCATTTTTATGAATAGCGAACTGAAACTTGTAAATATTCTATCTACTTTAATTTAAACATGGCAGCATCTCCGTTTCATTCATATATTATTTCAAAGATATATTTAAATAAATTTTCTTTTTAAAAACAAAATAATATAATTGGATTGGGAACAGGAATATGCATATACAATACAATTTGCACATATACATGTGTGCATATGAGTACATGTTTAATCTTTTTGCTAACAATATTATTTTGTGCCATTTGTACTTGGTACCTTAATAAATCACTTAACACTTTTTTTTATCTTTTTTGATTGTCAATAATAAATAAGTTTGCTCTTGAATATAAATATATAAATTCATTCATATTTCGCCTGGTAAGTTTCAGTACTGGGATAGATTCGCAGATTCTGAAGTTCAAGATTCATGGAACATGGTTCTATTTTGGTCATTTCTTATATCAAACTACTCTGGAGCGATAAATCAATTATTTTTATCATTATTTATTCTTATATTGCAAACATATGGTGGCAGACTGCAGGAAAAATGTGAAAATTTCTAACCTAATAATCATTTACATATTTACTGAGGGATAATTATTGTGAATAGATGCTTGCTAAAAAAATATGCAGCTACAGAATAAATTTATGAAATATATATATGCACCCGAATTTGTAGCTAAATTTATGAGAATCAAAGTAATTCAATAATTTTATAAAATTAATTAGCAAAATTAATACAAAATTGTGTACTAGCACATAATTTTAGCATAGCAGTGCTCCTATATTAAAAACATTTGAAATAAACATTTATACAAACTTAAACCAAAAACTAAACATAAATATAACGTTGATGAAACAAAACTAAACATGAATATAACGTTGATGAATATGTCAAATTGTTGATGAACTAAATCTTTTTGAAAACATTTGCCTTCCATCATATCTTTGTGAATATAGATTACAATGTATTCATACGACAACAGAAATGCAACAAAATGTGAGAAAAATCCGTTTTTATACATATTAATGAAATTCTGATATTCAGCGATAGTTTTCTAAATATTAAATACAATAAAATCAGCTGCCATTATAAACATCTCTTTTTCCTTCTGCATACATATATTTGGATAACATGCTATTAACCTGTCTTTCTACAGTTCAACATGATCTTCCAGTTCTACAATGGGGGTCTCTTTAAATTTTCATATTATTTTATTCAATAAGTATTGCATCTATTACCTACTGACTCTCAATTAGCTCTTGGTATTATTGGTTATAAATTAATGTGGTATATTTATTGATCTTAGAAATTTAAATATACAACTTCAATTTAAAATCCATTTATATTAACCACAAGTACTTGTGAAATGACTCTTATTATTCTCTGCTCAATAGATAATTATTTGGCAGAATTTTTTTAATTGTAACCTACAATGCATTATGTTTTTGCCAAAATTTATTAGAAATGTGGAATGCATAATACATTTAAATTTAGCAGAATCTAATGTCAAAAGTGTAAACCTTATATTGTAATTTTTGAGTCTTTAAAAATTATTGTTTCAAAGATTATTTTCAGGCCAAAAAAAATCATAGGTAGTACATTAAAATAACTTCTTCAAAATTGATTACAAAAAAAAAAAAAAATAAGTAATGTTATTTAAGTTACATATATATATACCTCCCAGAAAATTAAAAAAACGAATTTCATTTTAAAAATAACTAGTCATAGTCAAAATAAATTGGAACGTACATGAGACAGAATTAATATTGAGATTAATTAAATAAAGTGACTAAAAAAAATAAAAAATTAATGATAACTATATCCATTGTACATGACCACACACTGATAAGACAAATGTAACAGTATATGAAAGGAATGGTTGCAGTAAGAATATGGATATTTTATTTAGGATTGCTCCATTGTTTGGATATCCAAATACAATGGAACCTAAATAAGGAACAGATATGAGAGAGAAATAAATAAATAATTTAATTATATCCCAAATATGATGGAATCAAAATTATGACATGTGGTATGGTTCATTTCTTTTCAAACAACTCAACAAGCAGCAGTTAAGTAAAACGGACTGCACAAATGATGATCATTACACTCAAAAGAATTTATACTTGGTATGTGATCTTACATATATCTTCATAAGCTTGAACAAAAAATTTAAATTATTGTTCAAATATACATTTCTGAAAAGCTAATCCATTAGCCAATCTCCCATAAAACTACTCAGGGCAATGTGATGGTGAGAATTTATTATTGATGATGATATCATAACAGTACTATCTACAACCTTAATAATAAGACCGTAACCATCCTATAAATTAATCTAACCTAACCTAATACTTATCATTATTTCCAATAACCAAAAGCTAAATTTCCAACTGTCACACATATTAAATAATATGAAGTAAATCACATAATGCATAGAATCAAAAATAAATAAATATAAAAGCTATACATTTTAGCAAAACAATTTAATGAAATAAGGTTTGAATGCAGTCCAAAAGGAACATTATTCCATAATCAGTATTCTGATTTAAAATATTAATTTTGAAACATAAATATTTCTAGAATAACATTTGTCATTTCAAAATCATTTATAAAAAAAATTCACTCTACCACAAAGACATTCTTTCCATACCTGGGAACTTTCATATAGAAAATTATATACAGTAGTTCAACGATTTAAAAAAAAATGTTAAAAGTATATTATAATATGACTCATTATTATCCACAATTTTCCAAAATCCATAACATAGTTTGGATTCAAATCATCAGTATAGAGAAATGCTATTCAATTCTGTTAAGAAAATGTTAAAAATTTAAATAATATATGTAGTATATATTTTTTTACAATATAAAAAATTCTGATATCTTTTGTTTAGTTAATAATCACTTTTTCTAGACCATAAGATTTTTTTATACAATTTTTCATTTTTCTACAGACATTCCATATAAGATTGAAATACAGGCATTCTCCATACACCTGGAACTCAACTGTAAATATAGGGGATTTGAACACATTTTCAAGCACCCTTCAACTAGTCACAGGATCTCATACTACTGATACACATGACCACACACATGTAGAAAAGATAAATAATCACCAATATACCCAGCCCTCATCAGTTGGTCTAGATTATCATCTCCCACATATATATAACCAGTGGTCAGTTTATATTAAAATAGCAAATCTTTATACTTTAATGGAAAGTCTTCAATCTACTCCAACCCCCAACTCTTCAGCCATCCATTCTATTGAAAATCTGATGGAAAGCCCAAATCCCATGCTGATGCCAATATTATTGCCATGACCATTTGACCTCAAGCCACTCTGACCCCTCATGTATAGAACCTTATCCATTTAAATACATAGAAGAGGGATGAGCATGATGCAGGCTTAAAGTGTAAGATTTGAAATACAGGCATTCTTCATATACCTGGAACTTAATTGTAAATATAGGGGATTTGAACCCAGACTTTGAAGCAGCCTTCAACTATCTACCCTACACATGAGCACACACGTGTAGAAAAGATAAATAATCACCAATATACGTTGAAGAGTTGGAGTAGATTGAAGCATTTCCATGAAAGTATGAAGATTTGCTATCTTAATACAAACTGAGCACTGATTATATATGTGTGTGGGAGACGATAATCTAGTCTAACTGATGAGTGCTGGTATAGCACGAAATTCGAATATTGGTGATTATTTATCTTGTCTACATGTGTGTGGTCATGTGTATCAATAGTATGAGATAGTGTGGATAGTTGAAGGCTGCTTGAAAGTCGGTGTTCATAATCCCCTATATAGATATTCCATATATAATTTTTTTTTTCTGTTTTTTATGACAAATACAAATTGAAATCCAAATAGTCATGAGACAATCACGATTCCAGGAGATTTGTAAAGTCATGAGACAATCACGATTCCAGGAGATTTTACAAATCAACACCTGTTTCGCGTGTATACATATATATCCGTGTACACATGCATGCACATTCAAACGTTGCATAATGTAATTACTTCCAAATCTATAAATAAAAGTAATAATTGTTTTAGCGACATTTCAAACGCCACCATTTCATTACAGATTTTAAATTTATTCAACGAGTTAAGATAATTGTCAGGAAAGATTTTTTTTTTTTTTCAAAAGAGATAAAATGGAATTAAATAATCATCAAATTCCGAAACAGCTCCATTAAATATATTACTAGAAATGTGATGGAAGCTCTATTATCTATCAAAAAAAAGTTTATTAATTACTTATATAGGCAGTGCTTTTTAAGCGCTATGTATTGAAGATGATTGGTAGAATTCATCCTTGATTTAATGCTTAATCACGCTTAATGGAAATATTCATTAATGGTATGGAGATTTTAATAGCTCTAATTGTTCCTCAATGATGATAGATCAATTTGATTTTAATGAAAAAAAAGTCTTATAAAATACAAGAAGATGAATATTTTAAAGAAATTGAATCTTTTTAAATATATTTCTACATGTATAATGTATAATCGTCTACACCAGAAAAAATATTTTAACTACATATGTATATATTTGATTCCATTACTATTAATCAATATATAGTACCCATGCGTGTGTAGATATATATATATATTTAAATACCCTGCTGGGAAGACAAATGCGACCGATCAAATTAATTCACATTACTAGTATGAGCTCCACATTCATATGAGCAATCAACATAATGAAAAAAATATAACTGACCTTTCTCTATATACATATATTGCTCAGAACAATCCTCTTATATGTTCATCTACCAGATTGTTATGATTGTGTTTTAGTGGTAATATATATATTGGACTATTTCCATCATCTAATATTAATTGTTAAATATCGTTAGAAAAAATCATATTATATTTAAACTTTTTAAATTCATTTAGATTAACATATGGTACAATGCTTTTTGATTCGTATTCTCTCTTCATCTTCATATATTGCTGATTTTCAGTGATAGTACTATCACGAGATTCAACCCAGGGACCTTTAGGCTCGCGATTATTAAATCAAAGATTATGCTCTAACTACTCAAAATGTTGTATTATATACTAACCTATGTGCTGTTATTTAATAATTGGATGTATTTGAAGAGTTTAAATAAAAGTATGAAATTTTCCAAAGATATTTAACAATTAATACTGGTGAATGGAAAAATAGTCTAACATATAATTATTTATTTATGGATTGCATCACACCAACATTAATTGATGCTAACTGTTGTTTTAAAGCAGATAGCTAACATTTCTACATTCAAACACAGAATATAGGCAACTCAAAAATCCCTATTAGTTATCATGGCATATTCACAATATTAATTCAAGATAATGGGGAACACTTGAGTCCCGTCATTGAGCAGGTCGCAACGAAGAAAAGAATTTATCAAATCAGGATTTTTATTTACTTAAAAAGAAAAACAGTAATGCAAGTAATTTCAACAATAATCATAATTTCCCTAATACAACAAAAGAACTTAATAATCAGAACAATACTAATTATCACAGAACAAAGATTGATTCCCACCAAAATCATCCACTGATTCACACTTATTATTAAACACAAAACAAAAAATAGAAAAAAATCTATAAAGGAATGCATACGATCATAAAATTTTTAAATCTATTTAGCTAATGGTCATTAATATTGATTTATGATGTTTTGCTCAAAATCAAACACTCTTATTTGCCAGATCTGCAATAAATTAAACTACTAATTAAATCTTAACTTTGTACATAGAATTAGATTTGTAAGCGAGTGTGAATGTATATATGCTACAACATATTGTTGTTAAACACCATAACACACATTATGTATATATATATAATTCAATCATACATTATTTTATCCATATGATAAATACTAGAATGATATGACTCAATTATCATCTAGCATTATAAATATCAAAAGAAAATTATGTTTTCAGCATTAAGTATGCTAAATGATACCATATGGATATGTAAGTAAGTCAAACTAATGTAAGCCTTTACAAATAAAAAAGTACCTCACATGATTTAATGACTACTTTGTTCTGATCAATAATCAAATCTATAACATTTTCATTTCATGACAAATAATAGCTACGGTTCATGTACTTACACTTTTATTCTTCAAAATATAAGGACTTACATTCCTTTTTATTATTGCATGGTTGTCTAATATAAATATACAATTAAACTTAAACTATGGTGGTACTTCATTATCCATCATCCTTTAAAATTTTGTCTTCCATTCATTTCTTCAAACTATCTCAGTATATTTTACCTAAACAGATATATTTTCTTCTAACTATCATCTTTGATATACTTTTATTAAGAAAATAGTTCATCTTTCTACACTTTTGAATTTATATTAAATCAAATTTTGTCAATATATCAAACACCACAATAAATATTTAAATTTTTATGAGTGTTTGATATTAGTTCTCTCACAAACATGTACAGAGTTTACATTTGCGTTATTTATATTCAAATGCAAGTTTGTTTAGTCTGATGTTTAATTGTAATACACATTCACTGACTACTGTGATTCTTCAAGTGAATTAGTCTACCAATGTTAAGACAATTTCAAATATTCTTTCTGTCATATCAAGTATAAATACATTCTTGTGTTTATCTACACAAATAATTAATCATATATATATAATTTTATTGAAGTAATCAATAGGTCTTTTTTAATATATATATTACATAAGCTAACATGTTATTCTGATCTGTTTTTAAAAAAAAAAAATCTATACTATTAAATTTTATTCTTACTTGGGACATAAATAAACAGAAATATTGTTTCAAGCAATAAATTAAATATAAACAATACAAATAAAAAAATAACATAAATAAAATTTCAAATAATAAAGAAATTAAATACAAACAATACAAAAAAAAAGATACCATAGCTAGATTGGTCAGTTATGTGGGTAAAAAGTTTAAATAGGTTAGGTTTTGCATAATCCCTCCTCTTTAAAAATTACATAAATATATATCACTAAGATATTAGAAATTATTTATTGAAATCACTGCTACTTTATTACAAACTTTTGTCAGTTTTTATGATTGTTATGTAAGAAAATTACTTTGTTAGCATTGGATAAACTTAAAAAAAACAAATATATGTAATATTTAGCTGCCATAAGTGCAGATTTATTTTAAAAGATAGTAGTTTCATTAATTGGCAAATAAATAAATAGCAGCATCTAGTTTAGAAGATATCCTAATAATCCTACATATTCTTCAAATAAAATTTTACCTTCAACATTTTAAATACAAAAATTTAAATTACTATAATTGACATGAGAGGACTTAATGTTCTGATTTATTTCTCATAACATTTATTTTAGTTGAACTGCTCTTGACTTCAATTACTTTAAAACTAAGACATTTAGACTATTTCTCCATTTCCAACAACTTCCATGTTTTACTATCATGTGACAGATCAGCCACGAGGAAGGATGGATATGAAAGTTTCTAGCATTGCATTATTTCAAATAATCTCAGTATTATTATTTATCAAAATAAAATCAACACACACACACAAAGTACACAATTTAAACTAGACATTTCTATTACTTTCAATATCATAAACTCTCAAATAACAAAAAAAAAAAAATTCTATTGCTTAGAAAATTAGCAATCAATCCCAAAACTTGCATTGCATAATAATAATATTAAAAAATTAAATGAAAAAAAAAAGTAATATACATATTTTGGTACTTAGGTGTTACTCTATCTACCATGCTTGGTTGGTAGATGATTTTTGTTAAATATAAACTTATACAAATTTGATTCAAAAGATTTATATCAATTTTTATTTATATTATAATATTATATTTCTATTTTTTTATAATAATAAAAAAATAAATAAAGTGAAAATATTATAATTTACAATAATAAATAAAAGGTAATTATTGTAACATGTAAATGCAGATGTCTATATATATATATTAAACAGTAATCAAATATCATCACTTACTTTTTTTTGTATTAATATAATAAAAAAATAGAAGCATAACATTATAATAATAAAAAATATATAAATATTAAATATGACCACTATATGTCAGCTATTTTGTTTTTTTTAACATTTATTGTATGCCCCTGAAAGTGTATATTTAAACAAAAGTCATCTGCAACGCTTGGTAGACAGGATAATACACAAGTACCCATAATTTATGCAATAATTTTAAATTCAAATATTTTTTTTTTAATATTACATTAACATCACTTAGTACTACATAAATAAATTACCAAAGTTTTAATCTCTGAGATTTCTTATTAATAGATTTTATGTAAAAATCTAAATGTACATATTTTTTATCTTTGCCATATGTGCATATTTGTATTTTTACGTGTTAAATAATTTAATGTTCAGTACTATATATGTGGCTGCAGAAAGGAGTTTGCTGTTAACTGAAAGGAGACCCTTTGATTCCTCTTGGAGGCCTTAAAGGAACCGAGCAGGGCAAATTCCTAATGTCCACTCCATACGTTCTTGTCATTGCAGCTGTTATTACTATGTGATTATTCATATAGTATACGAACATGGATGGGCTGCTCACCAACACGCATTAGCCAGCGTGGTGAGTTTATTGGCTTTTTACCTCTGAGTTTAAGATCAAGAAACACCATGGTCTTTCTTCTCAGTGCCTGATAAGGCAGAATGAATGTTTGTGTAAATGATAAATATTTTTCCAATACATATATACAATTATGACAGACAAAAATAAAGCATGGCCCTTATTCCCAGGAAGCCGTAAAGTCACCAACCAAGGCAGCGGTTGGTGGCCGAAGTCGGAGGGTGCTAAGAATCCCCTGATTGCGGACCCAGGCTGCCATTTGAAGACGACTTTGTATTTAGGTACTTACAACTGCAGATCACTTTCAAGTGAAGGAAGATTGCAAGAATTAGAAGAAGAACTGTCTTATATTAAATGGGACATTATTGGATTTTGTGAAGTTAGAAGAAAAGGTGAAGAAACAATTGATTTAAAAAGTGGACATATACTCTATTATAAAGGTACACATATTGGAAATACAAGTGGCATAGGATTCATTATAAATAAAAAGTGGAAGAACAATATTGTGGAGATTGATGGTGTATCGGACAGAGTGGCAAGATTAGTTATACAACTTAATAGCAGATACCAAATGCAGATAATTCAGGTTTATGCCCCAACAAGTTCTCATAGTGATGAAGTAGTAGAAGATTTTTATATGGATGTACAAAAGGCTTTTGATCAGAGTAAACAACATTTTAAAATTGTTATGGGAGACTTTAATGCTAGAATTGGTAGACAAATGAAAGATGAAATTGCTGTAGGTAATTTTGGTTATGGTAATAGAAATGAGAGAGGACATAGACTTGTGGAGTTTGCAGAAAAAGAAAAACTTTATATTATGAATTCATTTTTTGAGAAAAATGTTAAAAGGAAATGGACATGGAAGCATCCAAATGAAGGTACAGCAGAATTGGATTATATTTTGACTAACAGGAAATACATATTTCAAGATTGTAATGTTCTTAATAAATTTAACACAGGAAGTGATCATCGATTAGTAAGGTGTAAGATACATGTTAATGTAAAACTAGAGAGACAAAAATTATTAAGAAAAACAATATTTACAGTTGATATTCCTAATCTTCAGAAACATTTTAATGAATTTAAATTAGAACTTACAAATAGGTTTCAAGTGTTAGGAGATTTTGAACATGATTCAGTTTTGAATGAAATTAATATGAAAATAACTGATACACTTTTAAAAACTGCAACAAAGATAGCTGGTAGAAAAAAGCAGCAATTGACTAATAAAATTTCTACTGAGACTAGAGAATTTATGAAGAAAAGAAAGAATATGAAGATATACAAAAATGATGTATTAAAAAGAATTGAATATCTTGAATTTTGTAAAATGGTACGGAAAAGAGTTGAGAATGATATAAGAAAGTATAACTGTGAAATAGCAAGGAAAGCTGTAGAAGAAAATAAAAGTCTCAAGAATGTTAAACAACATTTTGGTTTTGGTAGGAAATTTATATCTGCAATAAGAAAAAAAGATGGAATTATTACTAAAAAGAGAGATGACACCATGAAATTGGTAGAAGATTTTTATCAAGAATTATATAGTAATAAAAAACAAGTACCTCCTATATCTATTACATCTTCCGAATTGCCCAGAATTTTAAATGAAGAAGTGAGACATGCAATTAAATGTATGAAGAAAGGAAAGGCTCCAGGAAATGATGGAATTATAATCAATATATTAAAAGAAGCAGGTGAAGAAATAGAAACAATTTTAGCAAAGTTATATACCAAATGTCTAAATGATAAAGATGTACCGGAAGATTGGAAGAATGCAGTAATAATATTAATATTTAAAAAAAGGTGATAAGGAAGATATTAGAAATTACAGACCTATCAGCCTTTTATCAGTTTTATATAAAATTTTTACCAAGATAATTACAACTTGTCTACAGAGAACTTTGGATTTCCATCAACCAAGAGAACAAGCTGGATTTAAAAGTGGTTTTAGTACAATAGATCATATCCAGGTATTGAGAGAAGTCAAAGAAAGGACAAATGAAGATGAGTTGTCATTATGTTTTGGTTTTGTAGATTATGAAAAGGCATTCGATTCTATACACATTTCTTCAGTGATTAAAGCATTGGATCATCAAGGTATAGATCCACGGTATTGTCATATTTTAAAGAATATTTATAAAAATGCAACAGCAACAATTAGATTACATAATGATACTGGAAAAATCAACATTGAGAAAGGTGTAAGACAAGGTGACTCCGTATTTTGTGGATTAAAATGGGAAACTAAAGGAGTGAAAGTAAATGGAGAGTATTTAAGTCATTTAGATTTCGCAGATGATGTAGTTGTTTTTGCAAATAATGCTTCAGAGAAAGTAGAAAAGTAGGACTAAAGATAAATGTTAAAAAGACTAAAGTAATGTTTAATCGATTTGCTCAAAATATGAAAATAAAAATTGATTATGAAGAATTAGAAGAAGTTAACAGTTACAAATACCTTGGTCAGATTATTAATACAAATGGAAACATAATGGAGGAAATTAATCATAGAATTAAACTTGGTTGGAGTGCTTTTGGTAGAAATAACTTGATACTAAAAGGAAATATGCCTATGTGTTTGAAAAGAATGGTTTTTAACAAGTGTTTTACCAGTTCGTACTTATGGATCTGAGACTTGGACGCTTAATAGAAGAGCAATACAGAGACTTCAGATCACTCAAAGGAGTATGGAGAGATGTATGTTGGGAGTAACAAGAAGGAATCGAAAACGCAATGTATGGGTGAGACAACAAACAGGTGTTACTGACCTTATTGAAAAAATTAAAAGATTGAAATGGAGTTGGGCTGGACATATTGCTAGAAGAGATGATAATAGATGGACAATTGAAATTTCAAACTGGATTCCAAGAGATTGTAAAAGACCCAGAAAGAGACCACATGTGAGATGGATGGATGAAATAAGAAAATGTGCAGGGGTGTTGTGGAGAAGAGAAGCTAAAGATCGGATAAGATGGATTAAACTTGGAGAGTCCTTCATCCTGCAGTGGATTGATAATGGTTGATGATGATGATGACTACATATGTGTTGTGGATTTGATTTAAACTCTAGCAAGGTTTACATGCAATACTTAATTTTAAATTAATAGTGTTTCTATCTATGCATGTTTCATTTCTATAGCTTTTTCTTACCACTAAATTGTCATAACTGATATGAAAGTCTTAAATTACTTTGAATTATGAAATTTTTTTTTCTATAATATCGAATATAATCACAAAGGTAAAAGGATACTCATGAAATAGCAAAGATGTTTTATCATTTCACCATGTAAATGGTTAAAGCTTACACTTGTAAGATTAGTAAGTGGCACATATTCCACATTGTTCATTCTTTGTAAAAACATAATAAAAACATTAAGGATCATATGCTAAATATCAATTCATTTCCCAAACTGTTTATGATAAGGAAGACATTAATTGGTAAAATCCTGCAATATGGATTGAATAATAAGTTTTATAATATATAGCATGTAAAATGCAAATGTGCATTCAGATCATATTATCCAATATTACATTATTTTTTAACAGATATTTGAAAGTACATAATTAAAAACTTAACATACATTGGGCAACGCTTAAATTATTTAACCAATAGTATGTCAAAGGCAAATTGTTTTATTAAAAATGGGGAAAAAAAAAACCAATTATTATTACTTAATGAATAATATTTCTGCAGTGTAATTTTCATTACACAACTTTGAACAATGATAAAAGTATGTGTAAGAGACTGTGATCTGGGACAACTGATGAGTTTACTGGTTCAGCATGAGATGTACATCTTGGGGATCATACACCTTTTTCATGTCTTTGGTCATACGTTTACAATTACAACACTCCATAAGGAGTTAAAAGTGAAATATCATTCATTAAGTGGATAATCTCTAGTCTAATGAATGACTAATAAAAATTATTAACCAACTATTTATTATTTTTACAATATTTTTTTAAAGTATTGTTATTAATATTAATGCCCTACACTGAGCGCCAAAATCTGAAGTTCAACGTTTATGGATCATGGCATTTGTTTTGCCATTTCCAGTGCTAAAATTTCTTATAAATTCCTAAGTGATAACTCATTTGATTATTTATTTATTAATGGTAATATCTTTCTAAAACTATAATTATAAAACATGAAAATTTTTATCAAATATTAATAATAAGATATTTAAAATACATAAAATGTTTGATATATTATGCACAATATATAAAAGCAGTCACAAAAAAAATATATAACAAAAAAAAAAAGAACTAAAATATATCAAATGGAAGTAGTAAGTAATTAGTTTAATAAATAGAAGACAATATGATTTTTGATCAACAGAAATGACAAAACTGAGTTAAGATCCAAAAATATTTGCCTCAAACCCACCACACTATCACTTCACAAAACCACATGAAGTAAAGGGATTTAAACTTAGGATTTTTCAGTCTATATTCATCCTCCACTCGATCTCAAACAACTGATACACATGACCACATACATGGGAAAAAGATAGATGATCTCCAATATAGATATTTCATGTAGAACCAACATACATCAGTTGGCCAGATCATAATCTCCCATACATATATACAATCAGTGCTTGGCTTATATTAAGATAGCAATTCCTTAAACTTTAATGGACAGACTTCAATCTTCTTCCTTTCAATTATTCAACCATCCATTTCACTGAAAAACCAAAGATGGAATGCTTATATGATTTGATATTGTAATCATACTCATGGAGATATTACATATACAAGAAACATTTAGTATACAAAATGAATATAAAATCTCATGAAGCTACATAGAATTGCTATAAATATTCAAATACAGTAAATTCGAACAAATTTTACATCTCTCCATAACTACTTTAATTCACATAACATTCGACATTTTCATAAATTTGCAATGAGATTGCGATTCTTAAACAATTGAAAAAAATTAAAATAAAAAAGTATGGCATAATAAAAATATGTTTGGAATAGCTTTAACTTTTATAATCTTCACACAAAAGCTTATTCTGCAAAAGCTAACAGCATTTATGGAAGTTTGCAGTTTGAATGAACATAGATTATATCATAAAATGAACATGCTTACACAATCAGTAGTTTAATATACTTACATTTAAAGTGCTCTATTATGTTGATTGTAGAAAATTTCATAAAATATGCTAAGAATTGTTTCAGATATTAATGGATTATTAGTGAAGAAGGGGGGGAGGGGTTATAATACTATAATAAAATTTTCATTGTTGAAAGATTATAGGAGGAAAAATATGTTATATTATTATTATATTAAATTTATTTTTTTCAGTAATCCGTCATTATCTGATGAATGATTCTTTGCAATATTTCTTGAAATTAATTACCCTAGTACATCATTTTATTTTTATTTTTATATGAACTCATTTTCTTGAAACCACAAATTCCTGGCATATATTAATAATGCATTGTCTTTTTTAAAAAAATCACTTGCAAAAAAAAAAAAAAACCTAATCTCAATTCTAAATTTCCTGAATTAAGTAAAATAGCAGATCCACATATTCTAGTATCTTTAATATTCTACTAATTAAAAAATATATATATATGATTTTTTTTATACGTTTTTCAAAAAAATAACACATTCTTCCACTACTTTTCTCAATAAAAATGTAGTTTAATGAAAATTTCTAGTATCAATGAAAATTTTGAATTAATACCCTATTTATTTCTAAAACAATTATTTATTGGTAATATTTGTTCATTGATATCTTTTTTTTTTTTTTTTTTACAAGCAGTAAATAAATTTGTTTTCTTTGGTTAGAAGATTGAACACTTTAACATTTACAATCTAATATTATCAACAGAAAAAAAATAATTTCATATTTCATTGATCAATTTCATATTTAAAAATATTAAAGCATAATGATTATTATCATTCATTAACTATTAACCAAATCTTAATAACTAAACATTTTTATTAATAAATTATTTATAAATGAATAATATTTATTTATAAATAAATATTATTTATTAATCAATACGATAATGTCATTTGGGTAAAATATTACCTATATAAAAAAATGCTGGCTCACTTAAAAGCATAAAAAAATAATCATTTTCATTATCTATTATACTAATTAATCCTCTTCCATTCCAAAAAATTGCATTTGTGTGGGAGAAATGATAAAATTACATGGAAAGATAAATAATTTCAATGAAAGTCATATATATATAAAAGTAACTAAAATGATAATTTTTGTTTATTATTTAAAATTGTAGTATACGATTAAATTATAAGCACACTAGAAATGTTTAGATAAGAAAAGCTTAAGTTTCAATGTTTGTTTTAATATTATGCTAAGGTGCTTTCAATATCATATTCGTAGCAATGATATCAAAAGCAGGTTAGCATAATTTTATAACAAACATTGAAACTTGAGCTTTTCTTGTCTAAGCATTCCTAACACATAATTTAATTGAATTATAATTTGTCTAAGAAAAGTTAACCGCACATATATATATAATTGTAATATGCATTTAATAATATAAACATTAAAAGCCTAAAGCTAAACTAGTCAATAAAATAATTAAAATTATACCAAATTCAAAAGTAAACCAGACTAATCATAGAAAACAATCTATACCACAAATATTGGTTTTATTGCTAAAAGCAAACCTCAAGTGTGAAGGACTAAAAACTTACCAACAATTATATACTATTTCCCACATCCACATGCCTATAATATTAAAAAAACTCTTAAACAAGTTAATTGTTTCAGAATCAAATTTTTAATACCGATTCTTTAATTCTTCTCTTTATTTCATTTCTTTCAAAGAAGACAACCTTAGCTTCATCAAAATTAATAGTATGTCCTGTTATCTCTTTCAAGTTTATATAAAGCAAAACAAAAATATTTACTTCTAACCCTACTTTTATGTACTATTATTCTTTCATTTAAGCTCAAAGTACTCTGGTCTATATAGAATTCTTACAAAAACAAGTGATGATATACACAACTCCAGGAATAGTCTTCCTATCAAAAATTTCCTTTGTATTATTTAATACATTATTCAAAATAATACCCCTTTTCCAAGCAATTTTCTTATTTCCAAATAAATTAATATTGTTATTTTAATTAATTATTATTTTTATTTACAATTAGATGAGAAGCATGCATTCATAGAATTATTTTTATTTAGAAAACAGGGATTTTATAGCAGTAAGATGTCATTTTTTAATCAATAAAATTGTAATAATATTTATTATTTTTTTAACTATCTATAATATTTTAAAAATATTTATTACTTTTTAAAAAATTTCAACACTTAATTCATTTAGAAATTCTGTCACTTTGTTTGGGTCAAATCTTGTATAACTGATTTTTAACATAGTTTTATCAAAACATGTTAGGTATTAATGACAAAGCAATATTTCAGGATTATCCAGCCTAACAATATTAATGAACTGAATTTAAAACCACACTGATATCAGTTCAGTAAGTTTTCGGTGATGTGCAGTATATTTTTTAAAAATAGACATTCATTGAATTTCATAACTAATTTATTAATGCACACAAATTTTATTTTAAACACTGGAATTATAGCGACATTATATTCTCAATTTTTTTTAATTTGAATATGAATAGTCATGAAAAATCTGTTGCAAAATATCCAAATATTAAAATGTAATATGTTTATATACTATTAGAAGACAAGTATAATTTATACTTGGAGTTTAGATGTAATATAGGAGATCATTTTTTTGTCACATGTGTGTGGTCATGTGTATCGGTTGTATGAGATAGAGTGGATAGTCTAAAGGAGCTTGAAATTTTGTGCTCAAATCCCCTATATTATATTTATATAAATATTTTATAAAAAGTACTTTTAATTTAATAAATAATGCTCTAAAAAAAATTCTCCAATCATAATTCTGATTGTGCCATTTAATTTGAATCAAAAGCATGAATATTCATAAATTAATTAATTGGGGGGTATTTAATTTTTAGCGCATTACTCATCAAATTAAATCAAAAACATTTTTTTAAAAAAAATATTTTTAATGTTTATTATGTATTATTATATACACACAATCAAATTACTTTCTTAAAAAGTCATATATGCCAAAGAAAAAGAAAAATTTTTTCCAATTTACAAATCGAAAGAATTATGTTTTAATGGCTAAAATATGATTTAATCAGTATTCATGAATAATTAATCAGTATTCATGCATAAATACTAAATTTATACATTCATTTATTAATTGTAAATAAATACTATTGCTATTTTTTAGTAGGATACTTTAATCAATCTGATAATGTAAATTGACTGATTATAAATTTGTAAAAAAGTTTTTTTTTTTTAATTTCATATTTGCAAAATCCAATACATTGTATTATTCACACAACTTATATCTCCCCTACGTCAAATAAATGAGTGATATCGTTTTACAATTTATTTATTTTAAAAACTTCTTAAAACTCAATGTATTATTATAAAAATCACTCAATAAATTAACTTTGTACTTGTCTGAAGGTTTGTAATGATGGTATATTATAAGATGTGATATGTTGGACTATTTCCATTATATATGAGTGAATGTATAGAAAATTTTAAACTTGATTTAAACTTTCCAAATACAAACAACTTGTTAATAATAACACAGAAATAGGCAATACAGGTTAGTAATTACACAACATTTCGAGTAATATTATTCTCCACTCTTCTTCAGGTGTTGCTGGCCTATATGCACAGTAACAATATTTGCTTAGAAGTTGAACTTGCACCTTTAGATTCTTGAATATTGAATTTAAGGCAAATGCTCTACCAACTGTAAATGTAATCATCGGTGAAATCTTTAGTTTAAAAAACAAAGTGGCCTTTAGATTTATATATTTATTTTTCAAAGTTATAAATACTTTTTTTATAGCCAAAATTAATTTCAGAGGAAACAAAAAAAATACATGTAATGAAACATATTCAATTTTCTCTCAGCAAAAGTATTTGTCTGGAAATCACAATTTTCAATAAACAAAATACAATTTTTAATAATGCAGTAAAAAGTTATGAATTGTAAATATAACTGAATAATTGTGGATTTATTAATATGAACTTATAATTATAAAAAAAAGGCAATGACATTATATTTCACAATGATATGTTTCATCTTTATCTCTGTTCAATAAATGACAAAAATTATTTGAATCTCGGATAACATCTCACTATTATAAATGAAAATATATGTTGAGTGAAAACATTTTTTTTTTTTACAACAGTCTAAAACTGAAATAATTGAATGTCAAAAACTATGATTTTTTTAATCATTACTTTAAAAAATAAATCAAATAGAGAATCTAATCTATATACTCATTTTATTTAGACACCAGATATCTCATTAATACAAAAAACAACTATTCTTACTGAGCATAATTTGGTACAATGAGAGTACCATAGTTGGTAGCTCAATATCCAAGAATCAGCTAGATCCATCCATGCTCAAACATCTTATGAACTCTGGAGCAATAAATCATTCTTTTTTTTCATAATTGTTCTTTCTCTCCCTCTTTAATTACAATTAATGTTTTTCTTCAGATAATTTCTTCCGACAATTCAATCCTTTTTTTTTTTTTTTGATACGTTTCATAATAATATCAAATAATAAGATGTAAAATCCTTAATTAAACAATTGCCAGTAGTTATCAAATATTTTCATGCAGACATGAAATACCTTATAAGTAACATCATTCTGTGCCAATATTGGACTCTATGATTTTATTAATCCTTTCTCTAAATATATATATATTCATGCCGGTATTCTTTGGCTTTTTCTATTATTTGATAAGCGTCAGCAGTGATATCCAGTGTCCTTTTAAATATCTGCTATTCCTTTTGATATTTCTATTTCCAATTTTAGCAGTTTCCTCTGTTAATCTGCTTTTTCATCAAGTTTAAAAGTATTTTCAAACTGTTTATTTAACAATGTATTTACATTACTTAAGTGACTTGCTGAAAAGCTGATTTTATGACTGCAAATAATCTGAGTAAGAAAATAAAATTTGATTATCAGTCATAATATGCTATCACTTTCAACTAATTCTTAAAGTAATTATTATAGCATTTCATATTTAAGATTCATTACAAATCAAAGTATGGATATTAATTTTTCTACTCAAGAGAAAGCAAAGTAATTAGACAATACACAACCAAGAAGTAATATTTGACTGCCACTAATGATAATTTGCTATCGCTTGCTTTATTCTTCTAACTCAATTTCAAACATGAAATTAACATAGCTTAATATATTCGTAATTAAGAGGAAAAAACTAGACTTCATCATGTTATGGATAAATAACACTCCAAATGTTGAATAGAAATCAAAAATAGAATGAATTCATCTATTTTAGGAGCTTCTGATGTGATATAAGCTTACTCGGGCCAACATTGGTGAAAATTCAGAGTAAAAATAATATATCACCCACTGAACTATATTTAATGATTTTCAGATTTTAAAAAAAAGTATACAAGGATGGCACTAGAATCTCTCTTTTAATAATTTCAATGAGCTCTGATATTATTAAGATGCAAACCTTTAAATAAATAAATATCTTGCACACAGCTTTCTCTTGCAAGCAAAATTTTGTCAGGCAACTCAGTTAATTCAACTCTAAAAGTAATTTTTTGAAAATAATATAAAAATGTATTCTCCTAATTCGGTGCTTGTATTATAGATAAAGATCCCGTTGGATGGCACCATTTTCACGCTAAAACTATAAAATATGAACATTCACGGGCCGTTGATTTTAATAATTTTTCTGTGCTTTTTTGTAATGCGAAAATAAAAACAAAACAAAATCGTCTTTTATAAATATTATTTTTTATTAACGTATACAATTTAAATGATAATAATAAATGTAAAATAAAATCAACAAATTAAAATTTGATTCGTGTTTTTCTATCGTATATTTTTTTAATTGTGTTACGGCTTTTTTTTATACATTTTCTATCGGATATTTTTTTACTTGTGTTACGGCTTTTTTTTTTATCAATTCTCTATCGGATATTTTTTTACTTGTGTTACAACTTTTTTTGTTGTTGTTTAACTAAAAAATAATAATTGTAATAAAAGTAAAAGTTGTTATGGTTAGATTTAGGGTTAGTATTAGGGTTAGGTTTAGGGTTAGTTTTAGGGTTAGGGTTAGTTTTAGGGTTAGTGTTCTGTTTGTTTGTAATGCTAAAATAAAAAAATTCAAAATTGTAAGCGTACTCGGACAGAAGAAAGAAACTCAAACTTTTTTAAACAACAACAAACATATACAAATGTCTTCTTTACTTATTAAACATGTTTATAATATTTGCTTTTTATTAAATTTACAAAAAAACCTGTATATTTGGACTTTTCTTACTGGATATTTTTTTCGTACCGCTCTTTTTTACTTCAAAAATATACAGATGGTAGAATCTTCTTTGTCTCGTGGAATGTTACTAACAGTACGTTACTTGGCACGTTACCTAATTGCAACTCAATAAAAACAGAGATATTTAACATTTACCCAAATAAAAGTTCAATACAGTATGTTGTAAAAAGTCTTATAATTATTGTTTTAAAAAATCTGACTGAACATTTCAATAGTTTAAAATAATAAAAAAATCCAATGAAAACAACATTTCAATACAATTCAAATACAAACTCTCTCATCAAGCCGTAATTATTTTATAAACTGTGCGAATTCGGAAAATGTAATTGCTGTTTAGCGACATACATGTTGTACTGCGACGCGACAAAGCGGCCTGCATTCTGTACCACAACAAAAAAGTTGTATTATAGAAAACGCGGGTTCGAACGTGTCGGCCACGGAAACAGCATTTTTATGTGTTTTAGCACGAAAACCGCGCCATAGAATGGCGTCTTTAACTATAAGATGAGTACCCCTAATTCTACTGTGAGAGGTAAAGTGCATAAAAATGTGAGTTTTGTTTTGTAATTATGAGTTGTAACTTTCCTTATGCACTTGTAATTTAGATATAAGTGCTTGGAGGTGTGAGTTAAGAAAAGCTTGAAACCTGTTTACTGGGAAGTGACATATGAATTCCCTTACAGTGGAATATTTATGCACTTAATATAATCTACTAAGCATACTTTTAATATCTTGTAAGTAATAGCATAATCATTGTGATGTGTCTGCGAAGCTTAAAGAAGGGGTATGATTTTAATGCAAAAGAAACAAAAAAAAATTAAAGTGGTAATGAAGGATTCTTTTAAATTTTAAGGTTAAATTCATAACTTGTTTAATTTGGCTAACTTTATCACATTTTAGCTTTTGAATCGTAACTAAATCTCACATAAATAACAAAATATTTATTTCAATTGCCAATTTGATAAATGTGATTTTATTTGAAAAAAAAAATAATGATGATGATGACAATATTAATAATAACAGCAAGAAAAAAACCTAAACTATATAATTTAGAAAAACTCAAGGTATGTAGAAATATTGAAATGTGATTCTGATTTGTTTGTTTACTATTTTCTATGTCCTTCAAAATTTTAACATAAAAGTGAAACAAATATATTCTACTTCATATGTAATATGTTAATTTTTGGAAGACGTTAGAAGTTGAAATAACACATTGTTTTTAAAAAATTAAAGGTTAATTTCCTTTGTTTTAATAAATTCTATTTAAACTTTTTAATTTCTCTCATAAAAATAGAAATTAATAATATGATATACCTGTCTCCTCAAAAAGTCATTATAGGTTTTCTTGGTTTAATTATATTACCTCATTGTAAGTTTATATATATATATTTTAATCAGATAATTTTTCTCATTATAATAAATAAATATTTAAATTAAAAAATACTCCAGTAATTTTTTATCCACTTTGTACAAAAATATCTGATCAAAATAGTAGTTCTCAATTTTTGCTTTACCAATTGCTTGTAAATGAATGAAAAAACCTTATTTTGAAGTAAATGTTCAAATTAATTTCATATTGATCTTTGTGAACAACGCTTTTCTTTTATTAGCTGTGGGAATTACAAGCAAAATGAAAAAAAATCATTGATATGTTAAATGAGGATGACATTCTATTTAAAAAGAAAAAAAAATCATTTTTATTGAGATAAAAGGGAAATGTTGAAGTTATCCATCTAATTGAAATAATTATTTAGGATGGTTAAAAAATAATAATTTGGTCAAGCATAATCATGTTGACAGATGGTATTGACTATGAAGAAATTTGTTTGCTCTTTAACAATATGCAATTCTTATAAAATTAGTGATTAAATAATTCATAACTACAGAAAAGAAAAATTGAAAAATCCTGCATTTGAATTTTAACTGGAAAATTTTAAAACTTTTAAAAAATAAATAATAGACTATAAATAAACATCACAAAAGTTTTCCTTCAACTCAACATCACACAAACACATACACAATTTATTAAAATTTATAATGCAAGTAGCAGTATAATCCTTAATAATAACTAACTTATTATATAAATTCAAATAAAAGTAGTATATAGTATAATTTACTAATGTAAAACTCTAATTCTTGACTTCAAGGTTTTCTTCAGATTTGAGAATTTTTCAGATTTTAAGGATACATCTTTCATTTATCATTATATACTCAAACACTGCATTTAGATTTATTAATTTATAGGTACAGGTCACCCTGTATAACAAGGTCGATAGTTTCCTAAAAAATGTTGTGTTATTCCAATCCATGTTATACAAAACAATGAACTAGTACAGAAAGCAGGGTTAGGTTCCAAAAATTAGAAGAAAAAACTATATCATTTGCATTTTATAACTAAGAGATATGTTTATTAAAACAATAATTGATCAAAAGCATTATATATTAATATTACATGTTTTCTTCATCATCAATAAATGAGCATTTTCATGTATGCTTGGATGACAAATATCAACAAGATGGTGTTTGCTCTTAAAAATCTCATTATGTCCCTTGTAATATGGGAATTTCACCAACTCTCGAACCATGTTAGAGTAAAACAGCGTGATAAAGGTTTTCTCTATTCTCGAACTGTGTTAGAGTGAAACCATATTGTATGAATGCCTTGTTATATGGGGGTTACCTGTATTTACTGAATGTTTTTCTTTTTTAAATTATATTTGTAAATGTGCATAGAAACTGATTATTTATTGTGAAAGTTATAGATTGTTTTTGAAATTTTGTTTGAATAATACAAGTTTTTGAATATTAAATGGCTTAATGATATTCTGTATATGATAATCTTCATTTTACCATACAATCATAGATTATATACAGAAACTACTTACTACAGTTCAAAATCTAAATGGCCTTCAAAATTACTATCAATAATTAATTATATTTTTTTAAAAAACCTAAGTTATATATGCTTAAAGAATTCATTTTGCTTATAATTCAAATACAAAACAAATTATATGCAATATAAAGAATAAAATATTTAAAACAACTAAGTTTAGATTAAGTTTTTCTCTTTTTTAATACTTTAAAAAGGAAAGTTGATTTGTTATTTAAAAATGGTGCTAAACTTATTGCATGTGATTTTATAATTTTTTAACAATTACAATCTATATCAGGAAGTAACAACTGGTTTAAACTATTTTATTTCATTAAATTACAGAAACAGTGTAAACTGTGACAATTCTCATTTTCAATATACCTATTAAAAAAATAGAAATATTAAAAACAATTCAATCTATTTTGAGTTCAAGTGGACAAAAAAATTTGTTTGCATTAGAAATAGTGTCTACTCTTTAGCTGCTCTAGAAACCACAGCAAAAATTCAAGATCACATTTAAACAAGTTTCAAATTTAAATATATTACTTTTTTTCTTTTTTTAAAAAAAAAAAACGATCAGGTTAAGTAAATTAAAAACTGATAATTTGAAAATAAGACATCACATGCTTACCTCATGCTGTTCACAAGCAATTATTTCTTCTCTCACCGAATTTTTACCATTAAATGTAAGATTTAGTAATCAACAAATGCCAGATGATAATGCTTATTAAATCCTGATCCAGTGCATTAAATACAAAAAAAAACAGGTTCATTGTTTCTAGATTCCAAAGAATCTCGCTAACAAAAGTCATAAATTAGAAATTGATATAAGAATATTAAATAAGACAGCACTGAATAGATTTAGTAAGAAGAACCATCTAGTGTCTACTGACTACTAAAGCTAACACTAGATGATAAAATGAGATGAGAGAAAAGAAATTTGCTGTGAAATAGCTTTAATTGAAACAAAGTTAATGGAAGATTTTTGATATGTAGAAAAAGAAAACCTTACATTAAAACACTGTGCACCTTGATGTTTATCATTATACTGTACAGTATAGTTCTAATAATGAAATGTTAAAATAAATTACAAGAATATGGCAAAAAAGGGCAATCTTACACATATGATGATTAAATAATATCACTTAAGTACACAAATAGAAAAACTAATGATTCTTTTACATTTCATGTTTTAAAACTTAAATTATACAATATATAATAAATATTAAAACAACTTTTGAGCTATTTCATGTATGTAGGTGTTAAACAAGGATGTGATGTGATGTATTATGGCTTCTCCTTAAACGAAGTCAAGAATATCTCAGCAATTAAGCCCAGATAAACCTGTTAGCCACTTTCTTTTACATTCCCCACTCTAAATTTACCCATAATCTGCTCTATCCCATTTCCACAACATAATTTTTGTCAACTCTATAACCTTTATATCTAAATCCCCCTTATCTTTTCCCAAACCTAGCATAAAAACCAATAATTCACTTTCTGTATAATCACTCTTTTCATATTTATTTTTCCACAACTTCATTATATGTACCCTTTCTGTTTTCAAACATTTACATTCAATTAACAAATGCCTAATATTTTCAATTCCTTCCTTACATAATTTACAAAATAAATCACCCATATTTTTCCATTTACATGTATATTCTTTTGTAGCTAAAGATCCCGTTCGAGCTTTAAACAATAAACTACTTTCCTTACTATTATCATATATTAACTCACACCTAATATTCTGTTTATTTCTATATATATTTAAACTCTTTTTACTCTCCATACTATTTCTCCATCTCTCTAACTCCCTAGTCTTTATTAATAAATCTATTCTTTTATCCCATTCCTTACTACTATAACACTCAATAATCCTCTTAACACAATCATCCCATCTTTTGTACAAATATACTGATATAAATTCTTTATCCAAATCTTTTGCATAGCGCATTACCTTTCTCACCCATCTTGTTACCTGCCCTTTACTCATAACCCAATTAAATACTATTTTAGCTATTCTTTTATTATCCATAAACTGCAATCTACCAAACATTTTCATTTTACTTTTTGCATCTCTCATATGAAAACTTGACCATCCCATTTCTCCTTGAATTGCCTCCCTTGCTGTCCATACTTCTGCATCCAATGCATGTCTTCCTACTTCCCTTTGAGTTTTTTCTAAATAATCTAATATCTTTTTACTAACATATAATGCATCATTACCATATGTTAACCCTGCTACTGCAACTCCTTTCCATATAATTCTAGCTACATCATATTTATTATATGAAAATACTGTTAATTTCTTTATCAATCCCTTTCTTTTCTTTGCTTCATTTATCAATTTTTTCTCCCATTCATCCAAATAATTTTTCTGATTACTTAAAATAATTCCCAAATAACTATATCTATTCACCACACTTAACTTAATATCTCCCAATAAAAATTCTACATCTTCTCTTTCCTCAGTATTAACCATCATTATATTTGATTTTTCTTCACTAAATTTAATCCCCATCTCTTTACCCACCCTTGCACATGTCCTCAACATAACTTCCATATCTTCTCTTTTTTCTGCACACAAAAATATATCATCTGCAAAAAAAAGACCTGACAAAATAAATACTCCCTTACTACCTATTAACGGTATCTCTATCCCTCTTCCTAATCTTTCTATTGCTCTTTCCATTTCACTCAAATACAACACAAACAAAATAGGTGACATAGGGCATCCTTGCCTTAGTCCCACACCATTTTTAACTTTAATTGATTCTATATTCTCTAATTGATATATATAATAATTATTTTCATATAATTTCTTAATAATATCTATTAAAGCTTCATCCATTCCCAAATTTGCTAAACTTATCCATAATCTATTTCTATTTACTCTATCATATGCCTTCTCTATATCTATAAAACTCATATATAACTGTTTATCTGCTTTCCTACTCATATCCATAAGTTGTGTGACTACAAATAAACTATCTCCTATACGCCTATCTAATCTAAAACCTCCTTGCATTTCACCCACTACATTATTCCCTTCCATCCATTTTACAACTTTACTAGCCACCATATACGAGAAAACTTTATATAAAACTGATGTTACCGCTATCGGTCTATAATTATTCAACTTTCTATGATCCTTACCCTTTCCTTTAAATAATAACCTTACTCTTGTATTACTCCAACTACTTGGGAAAACTCTATTCTGTGCCATTTTATTAAAACAGGATAATAACTTTACTTTTGCCCTATATCCTAAATTCATTACCATCTCTGCTGCCCATCCATCTAAACCTCTTGCCTTCCCACTTTTCAATTTCTTCTCTACCTCATTTAGTTCATTTTCTGAAAAACTAATATTCCCATTACTATATTCTTTCATATTTTCTAATATTCTATCATTCACATTTAACATCTTTTCTATATTCATTACATAACTATTTAAGATTCTCTCTAAATCTTCTCTAGAACTACACTCAGTTCCCTCATCATCTAGTAATACTAACTCTCTCTCCCCTACATTTCTCCTTTTAATATAATTCCAAAATTTTTTACTTCCATCTCTTCCACTTTTATTAATATCCTCCAACAATTTACTATTCAATTTCATTCTCTCTCTATAAATATCTATTTTAGCCAACTTCTTCTTTTCTAAGTACTTTTCCCATTTAGCATTAATATCTTTTTCACTTTCCTTATTCTTAATAGCACACTTATATTCTCTACATGCTTCTTTCCTTTCTTTTACACTTTTACTAATTTTAATTTTTTTATTACTTTTATTCTTTTCAATATTCTCACCTAAAACCCTATTTGCAACTTTTTCTACTTCCTTACACCAATCCTTATATTCATCCCCAACCCACTCTTCCATTATTTCTTCAACTTGTATTTTATACTCTTCCAACTTATTCTTATCATTTACTCTCCATCCACATCTTTCACTATTATTTCTACTTTTATTTCTATTCTCCATCACATTACTAACCATTTCAATTACAATGAAATTATGATCACTAGTGCATACTTTTTCTTCATTATCAAATACCTTAATTTTCCGTATTTTATTTATTCCCTCTTTCTCTACCAATACATAATCTATTGTGTGAAATATATTATTTCTGGACCATGTGTATTGTCCCTCATAAATATTTAATAAATTTCCAATACTCAAATTCACTTTCTGACAAAAATTCTTCAAAAGCTGTCCATTTTTATTATCTACATCATCAATTTCTTCAATATGTCCATTCATATCCCCTATAACCATTATTCTCTTCCCCTTTTCTTTAAAACTTTGTATATCCTTAACTAAACATTCGTATATGTTACTATTCCACTCCAATATAATTTGACTATCTCCAGTAGCTATATAAACTATAGCCACCATCCATTCTTGTCTACCCAACCTTATTTCAAACCACAAGTGTTCTTGACATTTAACAATATTTAAATATTTTTTTGATATAACACCTATACCACCACCCCTTTTTTCTTTTTCTTTTCTATTTATACCCTGCCATACCAACTGTTCCAAAATAGGTTCTTCTTCTTCTCTTAAATGTGTTTCCACTACTGCTAATACCTCAAGCTCTTCATTTTCAATTGTTTTATTTAATTCCATCCACTTTTCTGGTTTCCTACCACCTTGCATATTCAAAAACCCAATTTTAACAATTTCTTCTTTCCTAACTACTCTTTTATAAATTCTTTTAATTCTTTCTTCTCCATTACATTTATAAATTACTTTCTTACCATTAATTTTACAAACCCATTCCTTCTCCATATCTATATTTATATCAAAATCAAATTCCTTTTGCTTACTTCTTATATTCCATCCATTCTTTTTAATAATATTACAATTTAAAAACCCACCCCCTTTATAAGTTTCCCGAAAAAAATTCTTTATAAATCAAACTCCCTAAAACTTCACTTCCTTGTTTTCCTAAATGCAACCCATCTTTACTATATAACTCTCTCTTTCCAATAAAACAATCCCACACATCCACAAACATAACATTATTTCTCTCACACAATTTTTTCAATCTCTCATTTATAGAACATGCCCTATCTAACAAATAACTCTTGTCAAACCTTGGTAATAATCCAACTATTCCTACTCTTCCTTTAATCATAATCAAATTCCTAATCAAATCTACATAATCATCCATTATTCTCTCTGATGATTCTAATAAATTATTAGTCCCCACCATAACATATACATCTCTACTACCTTGTTTTTTAACTTTATCTGCTACATCCCTAATTCTAGCTCCAGGCAAACATACTCTTACATACCTACTTCTATTTTCCCTTGCAATTATATCCCCACATTCTCTAATTAGTGAATCTCCTTCTCCTATCAATACTGTTTCATAATCTACTTTTTCTGCTCTATCTATAACATTTTCTAATACCTTCTGGTCCTCCTTATCTATTTCTTCCTTATCATTCCTACTCAATAATTCCTTTATCTCCTCACATTTTATCTCTAATGATTTTAATTTTACTTCTACATCCTTCAATTCTTCCTCTATCTTATTTATTCTTTGACTAATCATCTCCATTACACTATTACTTTCTCCACCCACTATTCTTCGACTATCTACACTTTGAAAACACTTTCTCACCTCTTTTATCATATTAATACACTGACTGCATAACCATAAACCATTTACATCCTTCCTAGTCTTATTTAAACATTTCAAGTGATATACCCCATCACATATAGTACATTCTACAACAGCACGCTTAATTTCCTTTTCCCGATTATATAAACATTTTGAAATACAAATATAATCCATTTTTTTTATTTTACGTTTTTCGAACGTTATATTTTTCTTAAAAGTAAATCTTTTAATAACAAATTTACAAAAAAACTAATCAACAAAATAACTTTTAAAAATAAAAAAATAATAATAATTCTATATATAAAATAACAATATATAAATAAAACAAAACAAAAAATAAATAATAACTTTTTTAAAAAATTTCTATATATAAATAACGTTTTTCGAACGTTATATTTTTCTTAAAAGTAAATCTTTTAATAACAAATTTACAAAAAACTAATCAACAAAATAACTTTTTAAAAATAAAAAAATAATAATAATTCTATATATAAAATAACAATATATAAATAATAAAACAAAACAAAAAATAAATAATAACTTTTTAAAAAAATTTCTATATATATAAATAACAAACTGAAAAAACTTTAAAACAAATAAAAAACACAATTTTCAATCTTTCAAATACTCTTAACCACTAATTATACTTTCACACACAATAATAATTAATAAATATTAATGCTCTCAGACTAAACAAATTAAAAGAAAATTTTTTGTTTGCTTATCTGATAGCTAGAAACGTGTTGCAAAACTCTCCATACAGTAGTGCCACCCTGTGCCAACCAGAGTAATCAATGGATGTCAGAAGGCTTGTGCATAAAATCCTTATCTTGTGCCTACTCATCCAATATCCCCAGACTAGTTTCTGGCTTGTGGCATCCATTGATTACTCTGGTCGGCTCAGGGTGGCACTACTGTATGGAGAGTTTTGCCTTGTTTAATAACAATTATGTGCTAGTATAAGAGATAGTGATCATATTCCAACCTGATTTTTTATGCCATCATCTAAATAGTTTTCTACAGACAGTAGTAATTATTGGAAAATGGATTGAAGATGAACGGTCATATAGTTTAAGTGTTAAATAGGTCAAGCTAAAATTTAGAAGGTTCAGAATAAAAGAGAAAGATTGGCTGGTGATAAATTTGACATATTTTGTTTCTCATAATATACAATATTTTTTTATTCCAAATTGATTGAAGTTTTGTCATTTCATCATGCTTATTATTAATACAGTCAAGACTTTTTCAGAATCTCGACAGTTTTACTAGTTCTTTGGCAGTCTGCTTTATACTAAAACAAGATATTGATATTTAAAAAAATTGCATTATGGATAAAATATAGAGATTAGTGTTAATGATTATTATTTATTACATTAATGTATGCAACATTATTATACAAATCCTATAGATAATTTCATAGGTATAATAAATCTCAAGAGGAATGGAATTCTTAGTTTCAAGACAATGGTGAAGCCACAATATATGCTATATTGATATCCACTACTTCAATTAGGATGCTATCCAAAAATATATATAAACAAAAAATAAAACATAATTCATTTATTTAATAAATTTTACTACACTGAAACAATCATTTTTCCTACTTGCAGCACCATATATTCCATTCATTAAAAACATTTTTTTAAATTATGTTGAAAGCAAATACATTTTTCATACAATAAGGATTCTTAAGCAATAAAATGAAAATTGTCGATTTTATAATGGCAAAAAATATGAACTGCAAAACATTCTTGTACTGCAGGAAAAAGCTTAAAGGAGGAGTTCTCAGCGAAAAGGGTTAAATGAATATGAATTGGTGAAAAAAAAAACAACAGTAAATATTCATGTAAATGTAATCCCACAATTTATTATTGATAAATATACTTTTTTTGATTTTGTTTATACTACAATTTTAATTTAAAAATGCATATTATATACATAAAAATGCTTGTGTTATATATGTGTGTGTGTGTTGAAAAATAATAAACAATTGCAAATTAATAACCAATATGTATTTTATTGTAATCAAAACTTATCAACAAAACTTGAGCTATTATAAACAATGCATAATAACTTGGAACAAAATATAGTGAATATTAATATTGTAGAGATTTCAAACAAGTCTGATTATGTCGATAATTCCTTTTTATATAAAAAGGAAAAATCTGAATTGGGAATAACTTAATTGTTTGTCGACCTACTGTGAACATAGTGGAAAGGTGTGATTATAGTTTTAATATGATAGCTATTTCATATCAAAACATTAAAATTACAATACATTTTATCATACAATAGAATAATTCTTGTAAAAAATGAGTTGCTACAGAAAGTATTTGAAAGTGGTGATAAGCAGCATCCAATTATCTACCTATTTGTGCATACTCAGATTTTGTAAAAATAATGAGCATTAGAGAACTATTATACTTTTTAAAAACAAAAACATTAAAAAAGATGTACTTGGCTTAAGGAAATGAAAACCATTTACTAATAGAGCATATGTATATTATTTAATTTTGAAGCATCACACTTCCTACTTGAGAGCCCATTTTTCAATAATACTCTTTTAGGAGGCACATTATACTTTCTGTATAACATTCTTATTGTCAGAATAATTTAATGTATTTTCTCTAAGTGATAAATTTGAATTAAATTATTCCTATTGAATTACTCATAAAAAGTACAATTAATATTTGTAAGTGTGCATATTTATGAATACTTGGTAAATAAATGTGATTTTCAATTTACATTTAATTTATTATAATAATACTGTTCATATTGAGATCACAGTTTAGTACAATAACAACTAAAACAAAATTACAGACATTATGGCATGTGAAAAGAAAGATATGGATACTTCAAAATTTCAAGGTCAATATATAATGAACAACATCTCCCATGACCATTATTTAAAAAAGGTTGTCAGTGCCAGGCTTATAAATATAAATTAACAAAACTATTTTTGAACAGATTTACTTTTATCAAACATTATTAGAATAGTATTTATAATAAATATTAGACAATTATGTTTTATTATTTAACGCATCAATAAAAAATTTTTTTTCTTTTGATTTCATCTGATATTTTAAATTTGAATATTCCCACAAACATAAAACCGCAATAAAGTGACATTTTGACAAACAAATACATCTTCATAAATTTAATTTCTTGTTAGAAATTCTGTAGATTTGAAATAAGGATACTGAAATGAAAGAAATTGCAATAGGATTATCAATACAATATTCATTAACATAACTATATCAAATCAGTTTGCAAAATTAATTGCAATCAAAATGGAGTACTTATGATATTTAGATATGGGAAAAAAATTTACAGTTTCAGGATTGTCACATTTCCCTAATGTGAAAGAAATCAAGACTCTATAGGAACTCAGCCAAGGCAATAAATAATAATTAAAATAAAATTTATATCTTTTCTACTTTGTCTTCATTCAGTATGCATTGCATATTTCATCGATGTGCCATTTACCGACCATCAGTGAGAATAAAATTATGTATTAAATATGAAACTATATAATTACGGGCACTAAAATCATTAATATATAAAATTATTACTGCACTTATATTTACTAACCGAGTTTTTTTTTAAAAAAAAAAAATAGCCTCATGTACAACTATAAGAAATGGAATCACAAATATAAATAGCTTTTCCCAGCATTATTCTAACATGCATTGTTTTTAGAAAATCCTAACATTCAGAAATGAATAAAGTTTTTTCTCAAATGCCCTCAAATATTTTCTGTAAAAAAGAAAATTATTTTTTATAAAAGCCATTTTCAAGTTTGACTTAAATATATCTATAAAAAAAAAAACTTTACTTACGATTAAAATATAAACAAAGCTATCCCCCTCTTTCGTGATAGTATTAAAATAAAAAAACATCCATATAGTAAATGAACAGGGATGGGGTGCTCATGAGATGAATTTATTGACTTTTATTCTGAGCATCAAGATCAAGAAAAATATGGAAATCTGTCTGAGATATATGATGGTTTTCAAATGAAACATCAATGGACTTTACATGAAAGGAAGATAAAAGGATAAACTTATATGTGAATATAGATTCTCTTTTATGTTTGAGATCATGGCAGACATAAATAAAAATAATCCTTACTCCTTTGTCTTTGATAAAACATCAAGCAAGGCATTAGATGTAGTCATGGAAGTAAGCTTCCATTCAATAATAATCTTTTACCAACTGTATGAAGATTTAATGTTGAAACTAATCATTGACAAGGAAAATATAAAGAATGTTAAAGGTTTGAAAGATGAAAGCTATTAAGGAAGACATTGTTAACATTTCATATCATTAACATTCAGAAACACTTTAATGGATTAAAACTAGATTGAGATCAATAAGAAGTTAAGTGATAGTCCATTAAAAACTACTACTTAGATAACTAGTACAAAAGGCAACAATTCGCCAATAAATATTCATTTGGGACAAACCAATGTACAAAAAAAAAAGTATTTAATAATGACACATTTAGAGGAATTGTATATTTTGAATTTTGCAAAACAGTTTAGAAAAATATGAATGACATAAAAAAATATGGATGAACCGTTAAAAACTATAGAAAAAAAACAAAAAACAAAGTGGATAAAGCAATACCTTGATATTGGGAATAAAGTAATTTCTTCAATGACAAAAAAAAGTGCATTATTATTAATCCTTAATGCATAAAACTGGTAAGTGATATAGCAATAAATTTTCATATGCTTTAATTTCATAGAATTTTATAAACAGAACAGGTGCCCATCTCAGTATCTTTCTAGATATGTCTATATTTTGCAAAAATTAAATTAGTTCGAGATTTTCTCACATGAGTGCTAAGTTTTAAGCTACTTTTTTGGGGTTTAGTGATATCTCAATATCTCATTTCATATTGCTTTTAGTTTAAATGTAATTTTATTCTTTTGCTATCTATAGTCATTTTCTTTTCCATTTTTTTAAACAAATAGTATAATATTTTTTGTGAATAATCAATTTTATTTCAGTAGGTGGTAATTTTAATAAAAGAAAATAATCAATATATCCTAGTTGGGAGTGTGTAAATGAAAGCAATTTTATTTCTCCAGTATTTGTGATCTATCTTTTTTTTTTTTACTTCTTTATACAAATATTATAATACTTGTTATAAATAATTGTTACAATAATAAAAAATATATTTATTATAGAAATAGATTGTTCTTTTCCTTAAAAAAGAAGACAAATGATTCCAGTTAGAAGCTATTCCAAAGAAAAGTTGTTGTTTTTTTCTTAATTTTTTGCAGTTTTATGATTATATATTTTTTATTTTTTATATACAAAAATTATAATATCTATTAATAACTGAAATACAGGCTTATTATATACCTATATCAATATATGTAATATATAGGGTATACGAGCACAGACTTTTACACGACTCTCCACTCCACCTCATAACACTGATACACTTGAACACATATGACGAAAAGATAAATAATCACCAATATACGTATTTCATACTAAACCGGTAATCATCAGTTGGTCCAGATTATCATCTCTTGTAAACAATCTTTACAAGAAAAAAAATTAAATTTGCAGCTATAATTATATCATAAAATAATATTTTTCTTAGGAACATGTAGCATTTATGTTATATAAGCGTAGTATAACTGTTGCTGGCTAAAAGCAGGAGCAACATCACAAAGGAAATAGAAACATTCTACAATAAAATATACAATAATAATAATAAAAAAGTAAGTCTTACAAATATGTCAACATTTTTGAGATTCCAAAAACTGTATTTTAAATGGAGTCAATATGCAATTCTTTCTATGAAAAATAGAATTATGGAATATTATAGATATTTTAAAACTACGCAAAGAAATAGAGAAATTGCTGGCAAAGTTAAACTAAATGTCTAGATAAGAATGATATAGCAAATGATTAAACAAATTGCCAGTGCTACTGATACTTAATAAAGCCAGAAGGGAAAACATTAGATATTACAAAGGCATTATTCTGTTCATTCTGTACAGGAACTTTGTTAAGCTCATTATAATTTGTCAACAAACAACGATGAACTCAAATCAATTAAAAATATGAACAGAATTCAAAAGTGGATATAATAAGATAACTCAACTTCATGTATTAAAAGAAATTATAAGAGAAAAACAAAAAAAAAAAATACATAAATAAATGAGAGTTGCTTTGGATTTATAGATTATGATAAAAAAATTATTCTATAAACATAGCAATGAATAAAGTTTTGAAATATCAGGATGAAGATCAAGAATAGTATTGAAATCTGAAAAATATCATAATGCAATAACATTCAATAAATTATGTGATTACAATACGATTGATATTAATAAGGATGTGCAGCAGAGTAAATCCATATCTCTTAAACTTATGCAGCAACTTTACAGTATTTTGTGAATTACAATATAAAACTAAAGAAATAAAAATACATGAAGATTACATACATCATAAAAATTTTGCAGATGATGTTGTTTTCACAAATAATTCTTTAGAATTTCAAATATTATATCATTTACAACTTTCTTAAACACTTAATCAATGCTCTTTATTTATATCAAAACTAACTGTTTCGACTGTCCTGCAGTCATTGTCAGAGCTACAATATTCATATATATAATTATATAATTAATACACTTATGCACATATTCATATACATAATTAAATACACAAAATAAATAAAAACAAATTTTAAGCTGACCATTATAAAGAATCATTTCCCATTTTGTTACTTTACTCTTATATAATTCTATCAATATTTATTTTATATCACTTTATTTTATTTGTATAAAAAAATATTTATTATAATTATAAACTTTAACATTTATTCTACTATTTAATACATATTATATACATATTATTGTCATTTTACTTATATTATAAATAAATCAACTTTATCTTTTATTATTTTTATTAAATATTTTATAATTATCAATTAAGTTATCCCCCATTACAAATTACTTTACATTACAAAAATTACCTACCTCTTTACAATCCTGTTTCTAAAAATCCAACTGACAAAATTTTCAAAATTTGTACACTTGTTTAACACCAACCTCTATTGTCATTTTCTTCAACTTTATTCTTTTAACTTTTTTTCAAATACAAACTATTATTAATCAACATTGCTTATAAAATTATTGTCTTTACCCCCAAAATCCCTATTAAGATTTGGTTTTATATTCTTAATCAATATTGCCTCTTTAATTTTCCTATTTCTTTTATTATTTATAATATTTCAAATATTACAACAGTCATCAGAAAAGAGCAAAAAGTTAGAACTAAAAATAAATGCTAATAAAGACTTAAATTCATAGTTGAAGGCTTTTCAAAAAAAAAAAAAAGAAACAAATAAACATTGAAAATAACTAATTAGAAAATGTTAATTATTTGATGCCTTGGTCATAATATTGTTACAGATGAAAATATATCAAATTAATTATAGAATTAATCTTGGATGGAGCACTTTTTTTTTTTTTTAAAAAAAGAATATTAAAAGGGGAATGTGCCTTATATACCTGGAAAAAAAAAAAGTTTAATAAATAAATTTCATCTTAATCGATTTGACACTTGATCACCTAATAAAAGAGCGACACAGCTTTCAAACAACACAATAAAGTATGAAAAAATGTATAGTAAAAGTAATAAGGAGGAAATGAAAGCAAAATACATTGGTGAGGAATAAGAATCACTGCATCATCAAAAGAATTATTAATATTGAAATGGTGATAAGCAGAACATGTTTGCAAAATGACACTAAATGGACAGCAATCTTAGACTGGATTGCAATAGACATATGAAGTGGATGATTGAAATGAAAATGTTTTCCAGAGCAATGCAGAGAAAAGAAGCAAAGGCTCAAAGAAATTAAACTTTCACTTCAGTTTGATACCTTATGTCTAAAAATTATACTGAAGAAGATGACTTGTAATTCTCTGAATTAGTTTAGTTGTCACAAAAACTATTTTTACATTTTTATTCTGTAATTTTTTTTTAAAAACAGTTTTATTAACTTAAAAATTCTGTCCATTGTTTAACTAGCTAAAATCTGGTAACTTATTTTTAGCATACTGCTATCGAACAAATTTTCTTCAAATTTTGTAAGTTAGATATCAATGACAATGCAATATTTCAGAATTCTCCATCTGTTAGTATTGGTGGCCTAAATTTCAAATTGCATGGTTATCAATCCAATAAATTCCCAATAATGCATAGCAGATAGCAATATATTTTTTAAAAATAACTTTCATTGACTTTCATGATTAAATTCACTTAAAATAGTTCTGGATAATTAAAATAGAGAGAAAAAGAAATGAAGGATAAAATCTGAATATCTCTTGATTGTTGAACTATTTCTAAAACTATGCTTACACAAATGCAATTCTCTTGTAAAAGATTATTAACGTTCCATTTCTTTCAAATACTAGAAACATTGCTTACATTCTCAGCTTTTAAATTTGAATACTTTCAAAAAGCCATTGCAAAAATATAAAAAATATCATATATAAGGAATATTTAATAAAAAAAAAAGCTTTTATTAAGTCAAAAAAATATGGTCGCCGAGAGGTCTGCGCAGTCGCCTTGCAAGCAAGCAGTTGCTTGCAGATAGTTGTCATGGGTTCACTTCCCGGCCAATGCTTTGACATATGGGAAAAACTTTTTTTTTTCACACAGCCACAATTTAGGTTATTATATTAAATTTGGATGCCCCCTCTTTTATTTCAAATTGAATATAACTCAAATTATGGCTAAAGCAAAAAGTTATTTTTTGAATTATCAGAGCATTACTGATCAAATTAAATAAAAGCATTTTTTATAAATTATTTTTTACATATATTATTTTTCAGAATTAAGATGTCACTTGTTGCTAACAATGTTTGTAAACCTACTGATCCTAAATTTCAGAACAAAAAAATAAATCTGTAAATGTTAAAAAGACTAAAGTAATATCTGAAGGATTTGCTCAAAAGATGAAAATAAAGATTGATAATGATGAGTTAGAAGAAGTTAACAGCTACATCGCATGATCACCATTTCTTATGCTTGCTCTTAACTGTTATTAAAACAGGTAAAACTCTCTATATGTATTGCCACTCAGTGCAAGCCAGAATAATCAATGGGGATATTGGATGAATAGGCACTAGATGAGGATTTTATGCACAAGCCTTCTGGCATCCATTGATTACTCTGGCTTGCACTGAGTGGCAATCTGTATAGAGAGTTTTGCCTGTTTTAAGTTAACAACTACAAATATTTTTGGTCAGATTATTACTACACAAAAACATAATGAATGAAATTAATTATAAAATTATATGTTGGTTGGAGTGTTTTTGGTAAAAATATCTTAATATTAAAAAGAAATATTTCTATGTGTTTGAAAAGGATGGTTTTTAATAAATGTATTTTACCAGTTTTTACTTATGATCTAAGACTTGGACAGTTAACAGAAGAGCAATACAAAGACTTCAGATCACTCAAAGAAGTATGTAGAGATGCATATTAGGAGTAACAAGAAGAGATCAAAAACACAATACATCGATAAGAGAACAAACAGGTGTTACTGACATCATTGAAAGAATTAAAAGACTGAAGTGGAGTTGGGCTGGACATATTGCCAGAAGAGATGATAACAGATGGACAGTTCAAATCTTAAAACTGGATCCTGATTGTAAAAAACCTAGAAAGAGATCACGTGAGATGGCTAGATGAAATAAGTACGTGTGCGGGAGTGATGTGGAGATGATAGATTAGAGATCGGAGAAGATGGATTGAACTTGGAGACAATTCATCCTGCAGTGGTTTGGTAATAGTTGACAATGATAATGATGATGAATGGTTTAAGAATGACCACTAATGATAAAAAGGCTTTTGCAATATATATATATTTAAGATAACAATGTTCTTTTTCATTTTTAATTACATCATTCTTCAATGACCTCTTATGGTATTCTTTTCCATTAAACATATTATTAATGGTCCTCATTTTTGAAGGAGATATGTTGACCAATAGTGGTTTTTGTTTAACTGTTAAAAATTAACTACAAGAGAAATGTTATCAGTTATGCTTATCAGTAAGTTTATTATATATAATATGTGAAGTAATTTTAATTAAAAAAACATGAAACTTCCATCTTTAAAAAACTATTATAAAACAAATATTTTCTTTAAAATTATTTAAATATTCAGAAAGTACAGTAGTCCTTACTTAGAGATCATATATCAAAATACCAATTATATATCTATGACAGATATAAGTTTTATTCTTAACATTTTTGGTGTAGATATTTCTAATTATACCATTAAAATGTTGATTTAATTTGGTTTCACTTTCATCCCAATAGAAATGCTTTATTTTTATAAATAGTATTTTTTATAAATAGTATCTATAATTAAAATAAATGATACTCTAATAGTTTATAACTCAGGGTTGGACTTTGATCCAGAAGTCTTTAGCTCTTAATGATGTTACTCTCCCACTGCTCTAAACCATAAAGAATGAAAATAATCAAATCATTGCTAGAAAGGTCATGTGATGATTAAGAACTCAAAGTGACATGATGAGGTCCAAACTAGAACTTTTATTAAATTTATATTGGAATAATACTATTCTGTTACAACTATATATTTATCAATCTAATGTAGATAAACATTTTTATCATACAAAGCACTTATTGTTAGACTTAAATTGCTTATATATTTAAAATAATGAAAACCAATAACAAATAGTCAAAAAGTTTTCTTTGCTTGGCTATCAGATTTTTTATTGTAAACCAATCTATATAAAAAAGCAAACACTATACTTATAATTTGGTAAAAAAAACAACTAAGACAACTCCATCACTAAAATGCAGTAAATTAAAGGTAGTTATTATTATATTAAAATTTCCGTTTTTGTTTTGAATATAACAATCGTCCTTTGACTAGGGAAATGTTCCATACTAAAAATGCATTAAAGTTATATTTAATATTTTCAATATGTTTTCTATGTATAAAGAATTGCATGAATTATAGTAGCCCAAGCTTACCACCAGCAGGAATCTTCAACCTGTTGACATGGCAACCTCTAAGAAAGATTTCTAGTGGTGATAAGCTTGAACTATTATCATATGATTTACATCTGAGAGTCATCTAGTTTTATGCATAATCAAGTTTATGTATAAAAAAATATTAAAATAAATACACCCAATTCACAATTAAATCACTAGCCAAAAGAAAGTTACAAATCCATTATCAATAGTTTCCCTCTCAAGGCAAACTTCTCAAGTACAAAGTTAACATAACACTTGAGAAGTGTGCTTTTGCAAGAAACATCTAGTAATAGATTTGTAATTTAATACTGGCTTGTGATTTAATTGTGAATTGGTATACATAGTTTCATATATGGGCTAGTTTCCCTTTTGGCATTTGAGATTTAAAATTTTTAAAGATACCATTGAAACATTATCAGTATTACATATAATTTATACAAGAAAACAATTTTAATTATTACAAATATGTTAATTACATTATATTATTTCTATATTTTGAAGTAATCAAAGTAGATCACATTTTGTAAAAAAAAAAAAAAAGAGAGAGAAAATGCAAAATAAATACCACATTCCTAATATATTTATTTCAGTCAATCTAAATTCCTTAACTAGTTGACTAAATCTATAAGTATTTCAAATATGATAAAATTAAAAAGACATATTTAACAAATTAGAAACTTAATATCAAGTTTTTAAATATATATATAACTTTTTAAACAATAATATCAACTGCATTTAGAAGGGGGAGGGGGAGAGAGAAAAAAGCAGAAACATGAAAAAAATAAAGGGGGCAAAAAAAAAAACGGTTAAGGAAGGATTGAACAAATTTTTCTGGATGGAAAAGATGCTAATAAAACATGAGAATTAATTATAAAGTTTTTTAAAAAAAAAAAAAGAACTGGATAATTGTGAATCTAAAATTGGATATGAATTAGTAATAAATGCCAAAAGTTTTTATATATAAATACTTTGCTGTTCCATATGAATTATTCTTCTTTAATAAGTAGCACTGGGAAAGTGGAAAACTAATTAAAATATCTTTTTTAAAAAAAAATAAAATAAAATGGCAGAAAAGTCGATTTAAATTAAAATCTTTGGAAAATACAGTTTTATTAATGCAGTTAAAAAAACATTTCCACTTGGATTATTTTGCTAACATACTTAAATAATTCAAACTGCCTAGTAATAGTTAAAAATGATGAGAGAAAGTATTTCAAAATATTTTGATTTAATTAAAGCGCTTTTTGTTGTTGTTGTTAATATCATTTTACAATAAATAACTTTAAAAATAACTTTACAGAAGTAATAATAATAAAAAAAATGGGACCGCTAAAAATTTAATTTTTTTTTCCCATGTGGCATAGCATCGGCCGGGAAACGAACCCGCTAACCCGGGACAACTACTTGTAAGGCAACTGTGCTGATCTCTCGACGACCACCAACGCTTGATAAAAAATTTAAATTTTAAATTAACAATTAATGGTAATCAAAAGAAGTATTAGATATGCATAAGTTTCTCTGCTATTTAGTAAAAAAAAATCTTATGATACCAGATTACATGTTCTTCGTGAGCAAACTATTCTATTCCAATTCTGTCCCACGTTATAAACTCAAGACGTTAGAGAGCAGTTTTTATTAAATCTCTATCCAGTAAGCTCCGATTTACATTCACCAGACTAGTTTCTGGCTTACAATCAACATCAATCAGAAATTTTGCACTCCAAATCTAGCACACATGGATATTTAGGATCTAATGCATCTTTAATCTAACAATTCAAGATCAGTCTGAAACTCTAAACCACCTTAATATTTGGGAACCAAGCTAACTTACTTGATATAGATCACTAGTTCAGTATCCATATATTTTGATGTCTTCAATTTTACAATAATTATAGCTTATAAGGGATTTCTAGAAAAATATTATTCCCATTACTGTTGTTTTTGTTCTTATTTTAATGAAAAGCAATTTTACCATTATTACTGTATAATATTTCCTCAACTTTTGAGCTTAAAAGTATCAAAATACAGTTACTAGCACATTTATTAAAAAAAATTTAGATTATCAACATGCCTACGGTTGGGTCACTTTGGTAAGGCTAAACGATTCTTCTCTAATGTGAGGTGAGGAAAGACAACTTCTCCTTAAATGAAGTTAGAAGTTCCAATGCATAGTCTATATGCTCAGAGACTTTGATCGTCAAAATAATGCACTGCAAATAATGCACTGTTTGGATATTATTGAACCATGCGGTCCAAATAAAAAGTAAATATAAATGGCTGCAGAACATCCCCCACATGACTCATACTATCAATGTATTAATGAAACTCTGAAAATATCAACTAAAATTAGAACTGATTCAAAGCAAAGTCAGAAATTTTGTAAATTAAAAAATTATATATATGACTTCCTTTTAAAAAAAACCACATGGAAAAAATCCAAAACAATTTATTATTGTTTTAGCCTATAATGATAGATCCATTACACATATGCAGAAGTTAATATATTCAACATCATCAATTCACCATCTCAAAACTGCACCTGAGTCTCCATCTCTTTCATATTACATTGAAATCTACTATGAAGGCTTGAATTGATATAGTATTTCACATGCACATCCTATTCTGAACTAAAATAAAGAAACTAAAGAATTACCAAAAAAAAATCAAGTCAGATGTTTCTGATGATGCCAGTAGCAGAAACCGGTCTGGGGTTGGGGATATTCTCAAAGCTTGTTAAGAGCTTATTTTGCGAGCTTGATATATAAAACTAAAGAATGAATTGATTCTAAATTTCCATTGGATATACAGTATAAAATTATAACTTCTAACCTTTTGGCTTAATGTTATATAATTAAATTTAAGCAAATTCTTGAGCTATTCATGTTAAGAACAAATTATAACATTGTCTTACTATTCAATCCACTGACTCTTACACTAACAAAATAAACCTTTACCCAAAAATTGGGGGGAGGGGGTATGGAAATATGTAAATCACCATCAACAAGTGATATCTGATACAGAAACAGAACCTTTCCTTTCTTAGGTGATATCAGTTCTCAAGACATACAAACAATTGTATTTATATGTTGGACTATTTCCATCATCTAATATGAGTACTGATTGACTTGAGAAAAATTTAACTTTATTTAAATAATCCAAATACATTCAATTGTTAGTAATAGCACACAGGTTAGTATATGCACAATGTTTCAAGAGGTATTATTCTCCCCTCTTCTTCGGATGTTGCTGGCCTGACCAGTGATAGTACTAGCATGGGAATCAAACCTGTGCCCTTAGATTATTGAGTATTGAATATTAACACACTGTGTTACTTTAAAATTCAATACTCAAGAATCTAAGGGTCTGGGTGTACTGTCACTAGTCAGGCCAGCAACACCTGAAGAAGAGGGGAGAATAATACTCTTGAAACATTGTGCATATACTAACCTGTGTGCAATTACTAACAGATGAACATATTTGGAATATTTAAATAAAGTTAAATTTTTCTAAAATCATTCAATACTCATATTTGATGATGGAAATAGTCTAACATATAAATACAACTAAAACACCATCATCACAAACCTTCAGGAAAATACAAACAATTGGTCTAATGATCTAATATCCATGTGAAACATGTCCTTCTGCCAATAATATTAGCAAATCTAATCGAAGAATGCCAAATATTATTATAACAATGATTACTTTTGCACCACACAAAATATAAGGATTAATTAACAGTTATGAAAAAAAAAAATTGCAAAACAATTTAGTTATTAGGTAAATCTTTATTTCAGCTGTAGTTTATGATATTCAAGAAAAGAATTCTTTCATGTTCTTTTTTTAAAAACAGTATTGCTAAATTTAATATTTTCCATGGTAATATAAAAAATACCAGTATTAAACATTATCTTCTCTCTTTCCCCAACTTCTAAATTCCAAAGGATTTCAAGTTGAAAGAGGAAATCCCTGATTAACCATCACAAATTATCAGTAGGTATAATGGTCAAAGAAATGGCATGAGAACAATTTCCTCGGATAAATAAAATTAAGATGTCCCTGTTCTTAATGCAATCTAATCTCTAAAACAAAACAAGAAATCTATTACTTCCAAAAATGATGGATATGAATAGTATGCTCGGATTATCTTTTTTTTAACTCTCTACTCCATTGAAGACAGAATATATTTGCAAACATTTGGAGAACCCTTACAAAGAGGAATACATTGATAATTATAGGAATTAGAGAAATCGCTTATAATTCCTGTCATTTTATGTAAACAGAAAAGATTAGAAGTAGAAATATTTACAACTGAAGATGGATCTTCAAAAATGTTTAGCCATAAATATTACTAAATAATTAATAAAAAATGAGCTAAAAACATCTTCACTCATAATTAAAGTCATAATAACATCAATGAAGTAGAAGCTAAATAAGACATTCAAACAAAATTGTAAGGAAACTGGTTGAGCATTTCCTTGAATAATAATTTCAGTAGTAATAAAACAAAATATAACTCTTCAAAATATGTTTTATTACAATTCAAATAACCTTCAAAAAAATTTTAATTGAATTGTTTTCACGTGAATACCGGGTTATTACGTAGTAACAAAACCGTCCCACTGTATTGCTAATAAATTACGTACTAAATCTGCATATTAACATCAGCTTATACATTTCTTTTTGCATGATTTCTATAACAGATAATTAATCGTATTGACTATTATCTTTTTTGTTGTTGTTCTAAGTAATATTGTATAAAATTACTTGTTATCATCATTATTTCTGTTAAAACATATTCCAATGTTCAATTTCTAACTTTTTCTGTCGTTCATTGACATTCTTGGAGGTTTATTAAGTTCATAAAACCTTTATTTCTTCCACTTATTCTTTCTTAATCTTCTCATTTTCCATTTCTCTAATAGTAATTCACCATATATTTTAATAATTTAAATTTATTCAGTTTTTGCTCACAGTAATATCAAATTGATTATTATTGCACCCCCCACCCCTCCAAAAAAAACTACAGAACTAAACTTAAAAAAACATATTTATCCTAAATGCTGCTATTAATAATCTTTTTATTTTATTTAAATGCACACACACATGCGCGCAAATTAAATTTATAACATTTGCACTCATAATATTGAAAATTAAATATTAAAGCTATCAATTTTTACCTAAATTAATTACTAAAATAAAACTAAATTCTTTACAAAAAAAAAAATTAATTTTCCAATTTTCATAAATATATATATATATATATAATTTCAATAACATTTAGTTACCATGATAAAATTTTAATCCAACTCTTTTAATAGCTTTATTTCATAATAAATCATGAATTCTATTGTGATCATCCTGTTGTATTTAAATTATCTCCACTCAGTCTACACCAATCCTCAAGCCTGTTTATGCAAAGAATTTATAAATTAGCTAACCTGGTGGTATTACACTTTTCGTTATTCTTTTGCATATAGGAATAATTTATAATACTTGTAGCTGTTTAAATATCATATACAGGTAAAATATTGCAATTTTCATTTTAAAATAGCACATTTCAAAATCTAAACAACTATCTAAAATTAACAACTTCAGAGAGAGCCCTTTCCCTCATATCAATTATAATAACTTAATCAATACGGTTGATTGTCTTATACTTCATTCCCAAATAAATGAATTATGTGACTTCAAAATTTCTTCACCAAGACTTATAATGTGCACACACTCAGTCAATCATTCACCAAATCCCCCCCCCCTCTTGTGATGTTTTAGTCAATTTCTATGCCCCTTCCTCACTTGGTAAATTGTATAATTTTATCTTTCTACAGCATATATAATACTAGTATTATAATATATAAATAAATGCCTGTGTTAACCATTACTTACTCCTCTGGCTTTACATATATAAATAATTATAAAGTAACTTTTAAATAATCAATCACAGAACAAAAGCCTCTCTAAGACCCTTTAACAAAATCAGTAATAAAGAATGCATTATTTACAAGTCTTGCCAACTGTTAATTAGTTAGAATTTAAAATTTCAACTAGTGAGAGTTAAAAATTTTTCTTCTTTGTTCTTGTTATGAGATAGCAAAAAAAAAAATTGTATTTTATTCCACTTAAAGTTTTTGTGAATAAAATTCTATGTAATGCTTTAAATAATAAATTGACACTAAGCAAATATAGTATAAAATTTTGAACTGTTTTTAATGTAAGTGATGATGTTGAGATCAATCTAAGAATCTTTATTAGAAAAATAGCCTCTAACCCAAGAGTAAATAAGTGTAACTATGATCACCCTTAATTCTAGCAGAGCCAATAAACATCACATGAGTACCATTTCTTATGCTTGCTTATAACTGTTATTAGGCCACAAGCCAGAAAGTAGTCTGGGGATATTGGATGAGCACTAGATGAGGATTTTATGCACAAGCCTTCTGGTATCCATTGATTACTCTGGCTTGCCCTGAGTGGCAATACGTATAGAGAGTTTAGCCTGTTTTAATTCTAGCAGAGGTTAATCATTTCTATAGACATGAATAGTTTTGCTAGCAAACAGGATTATGTTGCTTGATTAGATGTTATGATATGGTTGTATCCCAGATCCAAAACAAAAGCGAGCTCTGACATCTATAATGTTTAGTATTATTCAAGTTTAAGAGGTGTTCACACCATGACCATGCTCAACAATAGTGCCAATGTAGTCCAAACATAAATTTAATGACTTCATAAGTGAGAATTCATCTAATATTGTTGAACTGGTATCACAAATCTTACAATTTAATAAATCTCTCAAAGCAGTATTAATTTTTGTTTTTACTATTGGATAAAATATGAATTGGGTATATAAGTTTCTTTTATCCTGAAAATGGGAAATTTTATATCAAAATTGGTAATTTAAACTTTGTGTCTGCTCGAATTTTGAGAAATTTAGCAATAATCTAAGGAAAGTTTGTATCTTTATAGAATAGATGCAACAGATTAAATAAATAGCTGTTAACTGCCAACCAGATACTTTTTTAGACTATTTGATTAATCCAATAATCCTTTAAAAGATGTGTAGCATAACTGTGATTATTTAAAGTAGTTATGACTTGGAAAAATAACATGCAGCATCAGGATATGGCTTATCTATTTATGCGCAACACGAATATTCTACTCACTGATAAACGTCAATATAAAGAATGTATAGCAGCAGTGAAATACAACTCTTGTTCCTTAAAATACATGATGAGGTGTTCAGGCAAAAGTTGCTGCCCAGATATTAATAAGATAAGGAACTGATATAATAAAGGCAACTTTAAAATATTGGTCCATTTATTCACGTGGCCATAGAGTGTAGCTTTATGGAATTGCAGAAAAACAAATGGATCTGTGTTTCCATAACTTGAAAGCGTGAATTTGATCAATATCAGTTTATTGAATAAATATCATCTAGAATGAAGCATAATAAAGTTTAAAATTTATACCTTTGAAGACAAACCTTAAAGTTTCAGTTATAGAGATTTTCTACTTCTCAGATCTTCAGAGAATTAAAAAAACCAACTAATACAGAAATAATTAATGTTATAATAATTTTGATACTAAGAACTTGTAATCACAACAAAACTTGTAGACAGAAAACCTGTCCAACATGCTCAAGTCATATACAAAATTTCATGCCTTGTCCTATTCTGAAGTTCCATGTATACGGTGAATCTCATGTCAATAGATCAATGAGAATTACCCAGCATATGTATTTAAAAAATCACAAAAACAGGTCGATTTTTTTCGATCATGAGCTTACTATGAGTCATACCTTTTCACCTTCCAATGTAAGAACAATATGTGTCGAGAGGGATAAAAGGAAAAAAATATATAAAAAGGTTTGGGCCATTGCAAGAGATCCTCATTCTATCAATAAAAAAGATTCAAATGTGTCCTATTATCAAAAAAAAAAAAAAAAAATAGAACATCTAATCAATTCATTTACATACCATGACTAATATACATATTGGACCACGCTAATATAAAGGCATAAATTAACTGTGAATTCTCATTCAGCACTAGGATTCTGGCAGTGATTTGCCAAAAGCTGTCTCAGTGCATTTAAGACTTTCCTATAGTTTAATTAATTTATCTTTTCAGATTAACATGTGCATTACAAGTTTGTTAGTATTACATAAGTGTATGAAAAGAGTATATACTATTGAGAGTTATATAATAATTTTAGTATTCAGATAATAAAAAAATCTACTATTATCCACTTATAATTATTAGCGAAAAGAGAGATAGTCCAGTTTGGAAATCACTGGAAATGTATTAACTTATTTCAGATATTATTTTTTCTATATTTAACAATTACATAAATTTGTAACTTAAAAATAAATAAATATAAATTTATGTAAGAACTCTTTCTAACTTACATATAAATAATCACTCTGTTATACAAAGATAAGGTTGTAAATAGCCCTGTGGGGTTTAGTGTAGTGGACAGAAAAGGTAAACATTTCAGAATTAAAACACAATGTGACAATTCTGGAGCTCCAATGTCATATAATCTCCCAAGCAGCTAACCACTCGATTATTATTATAGAAAAAATATCATAAGGTCTGGTAGTTATGACTTTACCTAAATATTTTTACATATATATATTTGCACAAATAACAGTAATCCACACTTTATATCATTCTAATCTAAAGCTTATAAACATTAATAACAAATGGACCTGGCAGTTCCAAACAGATCCATGGACTGACTATTAGCTATTGTCGGTGAAAAATACTAAATAGCATTTATCTAAAGTGGCCATCCTTACTCATATGATCAGGGCTAATGGCTTGAAGATTTCAAATACATTAAGGTTTTGAATCCAAGACATTCATCCTTTATCTAGTAATTTCAATTCTACTGATGACACTTTAGCAAAAAAATGGTATACACTAAAAAAAACCATTACAATTTTTTATCATTATCAATGTATCTCTTATCTCACTTCTACTACATCACAATCATCCATAATGCATTAACTCAGAACATCCTTTCTCACTACGTGCATTTTGTGAACAATCTTCATTTGTCAACTGAACTAGATATTAAATACCTGAATCTTTATATTTGTGTTGAGAATATAATATTTTTCCATCACACCACAACTTTCTCAGCTTTTATTACCATATTTTAAATCTTTATTTGTACCGTAATCTCAAATCATTTTACTCTAGCACTATTCGTTGATTATTCATGCTTATATGGGTAACTGTAGAATAGAGCTAAACAGGATTTATTGCTGCTAACAAATAAAAAATGTACACTAGGAGATGTGTAATACTTAGTTTCAGTATAATAGTCATATCAAAAAAGTTAAAAATGACTACAGTTAACATATAACTAAAGTCACTAAAATATAAAGGAAATATTCTTAGATTTTGGGTTATGCAAATAGTTTTGTTTGCATTGTAAAACTTAGAGTGTTAAGTTGGAATAGTATAATAGAAGTAAAGGTGGTTTAATAAATAGTATTCTCCAATGAAAAAATCCAAAAGCCAGAAATTAAGTCTGGAGACCTGGTTGGCATTAGCACTTGATGTCTTAGTTAGGATTGCATAGATGGTTCTAGAGTAGAGATATAAAGAGTGGATTGATGGAGATAAAAGTTTAAATGCAATCTAGCAATTTTAAGTGATATTATCTATTTGTCCGAAAAGCAAGAGAACTAGCTACTAGTATATAACTGAGATCAATGAAATATATATTTGTGTCATACTCATACTGTTAAATAAGTAAGTTGCAAGTCATAATATTATTTCATTCATGGTTATTATCAAATATAAGATTATATATATATATTTAAATCATATCACCAAAACAAAGGCTTAAAATCAACCAAGAGAATATTTGTAATTGATTATTTAAGTCCAAATCCCCAGTGTTATCTTGACAACATATTGCTGATATTCTAATGGCTGATCTTAAGTTTTGGCTATGGCAAAGTGATTTATAAATAACAACCAATTAGCTATGAACATTTATCATTCAATATATATATATATAATATTTAAAAGCTGTTAATGTAACAGTTCCATACTCCCCATACAGCAGCGCTACCCAGTGCAAGCCCTAATGATCAGTGGATGCAAGAAGGTGATCATGTGATATATTTGATGTAACTAGTCCTGGTATTTAATTGGTACTACCATTTACTATTGCCACTTATTAAACATATGAGTCTACATTAGGACGAATTACTGTTGTCAGTAGAGAAAGCAAATGCAAAATAACTCATGTGATATTTTGTTTTTGTATATATATTGTTTATAATTGATATAGAATTGTAAAACAATTTTAAAGAATCTCAAACAATTGATATTGTTTAGTATTGAATATTCTTTGTGTGAAATCAGAAATTTATGCATCTAAATAATAAGATATTATGTCCAAGTAAACAAAACTTGCCATTAACGATAATAATTTTCGGTACTCTTCTGATAGCCGGGCAAGGCCACTTGATAGCATTGTTTCTACGTAAAAACATTGCTAAACCTCATTTTTAAATTGAAATTTTTATGAAAACGAGGCGACTGTGTGAAGGGTATTTATGGATAGTTAAAATAACAATGAAATTACTAAACTATTACTACTAATTAAAGAATTTTATAAATATTGATGGGTCGTTCTTTCCATGACAAATAATTCAATTAAAAATTTTAATTTTCTTTATTTTATTTTTTTGTAAATTTGATTCACAAAATGTGCTAACAGACATAATAAAAAATGTAGATTTTTAATTTTTCACTTGATTTAGTTTTAAAAATTCAGCTTACAATTTTACATTCATATGCAATTACAAGGTAATGATTATTCATGCTAGAATTATGACAGACAGTTACAGAAGTAAAATTGTAGTTTATTTGATATGTAACATGACTAGATTTTGGCAGTTTATTTCAGTCATGTCTTAAAGTTTTTAACATTGAATATTCCAAAAACTTAACATTTTATACATTTTTAAGGTAAAAAAAAAAAAAAAACATTCAAAAATATATACATTTTGGCATCTTTTATCAAGTTTCATTACAAGATTGTAATAGGATCATATTTTTTGAAAAATATAGAAATAAAAAAATCAGCATGTGAATAACAAACTGAAATTTTAAGTCAAATTTTCAAATATATTGGGAGACTAGTACTGGTTTAAAACAAAGAATGATTGCTGTAATTCTATTATGGCCAAATAAACTAAATAAGTTAACTGGAGAAAGAGGGGCACAACAGGGAAAGATAAAAAAACCATATAAAACTCATTGACAAACAATCAATTAATAGAAAGGACACCTGTTTTGCCATTTCCAAAAGATGGACAAACTAAGTCATACAATATTTTAAATAGTATACTGAAACATCTAATTAACATAAATTTGAATACTCCCCCTCATCACTATCAACCGTTTTATTTTTATTTGGCACAGCTATGATTATGAAGCCATAGAGCTTTGAAAGCGCTTAGCTTTAAATAAATTTAATAACATATAACTTCTTTATTTTAGCGTTATAAGCGCATAAGTATTGATATTATATAGAATTCTAGCTTAAAATATGTTTAACACAGAAAATCTGAAATAATTGTATGCTGTAATTATCATTACAAGTCATTCTATCTGAACAACTTCAACTTTCCTTCGCAATGTAATTCTGAAGAACTGTGATTACTAAATCCATTCATTCTTTGCAGAGAAACTAAAGGTGACCAGTGGAGTACTTGGGATTTGTCAAGTTAAGATGTTGGAGCAAAAGCACTTCACGTTTGGCTTCAAATTTCCTTGATTATAGAAGAGAAAAAGTATGAAGTGAGGAATTTTATTTCAACAGTCTTAATTGCCTCATTCATTAATTCTATTACATTAGTAATAAATTCTTTATCATAAGAAGAAAAACATTTTCGAATGACACACCGACAATTGTTAGCATATCAAAAAAGTCATCTGATGAGATTACACCCAACTACTCCTGAAATAACTAAATAAACATTAAAAAAAATAGTTAGCCCAGAATTCATTTGAAAATAAAAACAGCTCACAATTTTTGTATGCAATAAAGTTTAAAAAAAAGAAAAGCAAAGTAAAGACAATAATAAATTCCTTACATAGAATTATAAATTTAACAGCAAAGAGACCTAAAGTACTTCTTAGAGAAAACCATGAAATCTTTATCACAACAGGGCATATTATTTATCAAGACAAAGAATTGTGTTACAAAATCAAATCTATTTAAAATTTTCAATGAGTTAATAAGGTCAAATACGCTAGACAGTTAAGAATTAGTGACTAACAAACACAAAAGATGTAAAGATTTTGAAAAATCAATTATGCGTACAAATAATTTCAGATACCAATTCAAATAAAAAACAACAAATATACAAAAAGCCAGATAATAAAACAAAAAAACATAAAAACACTTGCAACAATTTAATAAAGGTGTGCTTGGGAAAATGATACAAGGTTTTGAATAATACATAAACTGATTTTATGCAATATGATATTAGCATACTATGACTTTGACAACATATGGTAGATTAACTGATTTTAAATTTTGAAGCAATATTTTGAGAAATTCAAGTCTTATTATATATTACTTCTGTGATAATTTAAAATTGGACTTAGAAAATAATTTTTAAAAGTGAAGATTGCAAATTATTTAACATTAAGGCATACTTTTTAAATTTAGAAATTGTTAGTATGTCTGTGTAGTCAATTTACCTATCAAATTATTTATTTCATTCATGACTAATCACAATTGTATTGCCATAATACAATCATCATCATCAACCATTATCATTCCACTGCAGGATGAAGATCTCTCCAACTTCAATCCATCTTCTCCAATCTCTAGTCTTTTTTTTCCATATCACCTCCGCACATTTTCTTATTTCATCCATCCAGCTCACATTTGGTATCTTTCTGGGTCTTTTACAATCTTTTGGAATCCAGTTTAAGATTTTTTGTCATCTATTATCATCTCTTCTAGAAATATGTCCAGCCCAACTCCACTTCAGTCTTTTAATTCTTTCAATGATGTCAGTAACTCCTGTTTGTTCTCTTACCTATATATTGCGTTTTCAATCTCTTCTTGTTACTCCTAACATGCATTTCTCCATACCCTCATTAATATATTTCTTGTATTATTTTAATGTAATAACAAAACAATCTTATTTTTTTTATTTACAAAAGTCACCCATAGAAAAACAATAAAGAAAATGATGGTACCAGGTTTTTCAAGTACGGAAGGATTGATCAACTTTTCTATCCTTGTTTTTAACTGTACGGAGATTGCAATCAAAAAAATTACAGTGTAGGTCACATATATCTGAGAGATATATTCATTATTAATAATTGCTGAAATGTGAAAAAAATAAAAATACTTCACATTTGCATTTTTATATTTATATAATAAAATCCATGATTTTTTACATATTTTTAGCTACAATCTAGAAATTATTAAACAAAGAAGTATAAAAAATTAAAAAAAATTTCTTTTCAAATTACATAAACATAGATATTGCTAACAAATACAATCAAAAAAAAAAAAAAAAGTTTTAACGTTAATTAATCAGAAACTTCAATAGTTGGCTTTTGCTATACTCAAGGCAAAAATACTTTTCACAATTAGAACACTGACTTTTTTTTCCTCATACGTCATAGCATCGGCCGGGACGCAAACCCACACCCGTCTGCAACCAACTACTTGCTTGCAAGGCAGGTGCGATGACCTCTCGGCTAACAACGCTTTGGAGTTCACAATATCTCTTAGACAGAATTTACTATGAGATGTATATGTTACAACCAAACCGAATGCCTGCAAGAATGCAGGTAGTCTTCCTGAATCTCACCTGATATACATAATAATATTTAAAAAGAAGGGTATACCTCTCATATCAACTGTAATTTATGCAGTGTGAAATCTTTATTTTTTAAACATAAATATATGATCACAGACATAATATTATTGCTATATGAGAGAGCAAGCATAATAACTGATAACACCTCTATCATTCATCAATATTCAATCAAAAGAAAACACATCTATTATTTTTAATTACATCATTATATTAAAAACTTCTAATGATTATCTAGTTAGTTAAAATAAAGTTTTATTATAACGTATCTTATGTAGAAATGGGCTTTTAAACTTAACTGGAAAAATGTTTTTTGTTTTTTTTTTTGAACAAAAAATAATGATAGGATACGTGAATAAAAAAAATACATAACAACAACAATAATTATTTGAATGCATTGAACAAATAAAATTCAAAAAATTAAAACAGACCTTCCACTTCTATGTAGCCCCCCCCCAAAAAAAAAATCAGATATCTACGATAAATCTATCTAAATATAAATATAAACTAAATATATTTAATACAGAAGTCAACAAAGAGAGCCTGGATAAACTTCCATGTAGGGATGGCAAACCAAATTCTACGCACAATGAAATGCTATAGAACAATTTACTCATAGTCTGAATATCATTAAAAAAAAAAAAAAGTAATCTAATAGTGTATCATTGGGGGCATAATATGATATTCAAGCATTGCAAATGGATGAGATAAGATGCTATCGCCACATGAGTTTGAAAACATATATAACAATATTCACTATAATTTTGTGTGTTGATATTCAACAAACAACGAAAAGCAGATATTTGTCACAGAATCTTTCTAGCTTATTTAATATAATATATGAGTGATTGAATTGTTATTAATCCCAAAAATTATTTGAAATAAATATAATATCTCTGAAAGAAGTAAAAAGTCCTACGATGAAAATGTTGTTTTTTTTTATCCAGAAATTTTATTTCAAATGAACAAACCTACTTTTATAGAATATTTAAATAATTATTAAATTTAATGTGCTAAAAGTAAATATTTTTACCTAGAATTAAATATAATTTACAATTATTTGTGAAAAATATTTGATTCAATCTGTTCAAGCTTTATTTCTGTATATATAATAATAAAAATTAAAATATATATATATTTTTAATCATTTACAATTATAAAAATCTAGAATTAAATCTAATCATTTCTGAATAAAATTTTCAACTTAATTTCAAAGTGAATAGTATATGTTTAAAAAGGCAATTTAATTTTAACAATCTTCTTCTTTATCAATTCAGGATTAAAAATTTGCACATAAATCTGAACAACTTCCAGTGAATGAAACCAGTATCAAATACTGTTTGTCAAAATCTGACAGCAAGCCAAGAATGATGGATTGCTTCATCAAGATCTATTTTAGTTCATTCTGATAAATTTTTTCCAAGTCACATAACATATTATGTGGTTATGTGTATTTAAATATATATATATATATAAAAGCCAGCTGCATTCCAAAACACTGTCTGAAATAAGCTGTTTTCACCCTCTGCAATTCTGGATGGAACAATACCTCATTAATGCCATTTTCTCGAACTGCTTAACAAGCTTAGAGGCAAACAAATGAAACGTCAGTTTTCAATATTTACTAAGTTATAAGTCAATACCTTATCATAAGAAGTACACTTTTTTCAAAGAATATTGAAAGAATAAAGTTACCTCCTTATTTCTTTCTTTATAGAATTTTAACTTACCGTGAGAAAACGTAGCAGATCCATCAGGATTGCTGAGTTGTGACTGTTCAGTAGCCAAACATCGAATGCTGGGTTTATTCGTTGTGTCTTCAGTCATGATTCCAATCACTGCTTTTTGAAAAAGAAACACAATGAAGTTAAAATAGAAATAATATTAAGAAAAACAAAATAACATATAAATAAAATGTTTACAATGAAATTTACATTTTAAACTAGATAATTATTTTGCTAGTCAATTAATACTGAGTACTAAGTCAATATTGTTCTATATAGATCTTTTTTCGTTATTATTTATTTACCAATCATTACTTATTAAATAATAAGTACATCCAGCTTTCAATAAAAAATAAAGTTTATCGCACGCATTTATTTACACATCGTAAAAATGTGTATATAAAATAGTAAGTAAAAAATATGGGCATCTTATATAAAAAGATTAAATAATAATACGTATTTTAACGTATTCAGTAGTTAATTTTCTTTTTAATTAAAATGGAATTTGTGGATGAAATTACATTTTAAAAAGCACGTGGAAATTCATTACAAACGTTATTATAAAGCCTTCTTTAACTTCCTAATTTATTAGCGAACTAAGAATAATAATTTTAAATATGACAGTTTTAAAGTTAACATTTTGCAGCTAAAATTTAAATTAATAACAATTTAAAATGTAACTATAATACTCACAGAATTTGTAGCGATACAAATAACTAAGATAACTACTTGTTTACTATAGCACATTTGTTTTGGAAAAAAGCGCCGTCTATTCTCGTGACTAACGAGCTTTAAACGTGAAGTACAATTCAAAAAATTAAACTTCATGAATTACTGTATTGTTTACATTTTGCCTTAGTTTGCCATGGAAATTACAAGTATATCACAAAAAAGAAGTTTAAATGAATGTTTTGAAATTATTAATTGTAACAAATATTGTATCAATATTAGATGTTTGTGAAATACTGCACCTATAATACTTAAAATATTGTCTGATTACTTTGCAATTTCGAGAAAAATAGGTTATGTACATGGATAAAATCAAAATAAATATGGTGAAGCATAATATGTAGAAAGAATTATTAAAGGTAATAATTACGCATATCCACAATCATTCATAAACGATTACAGTCATGCTATTTTTAAAAAAAAAAATATGAAGTAGAAAATAAAGAAACATGATTGGAATCGTAAGTGTTGTGCGTGTAATTAAAATATGAAATCAAACGCACATTCCCATTGTCAAATTAGTATGCCCAGTAAATAAAAATGAAGAAAGAATAAGAGAAAATGTAACGGTGATTAATTTAATTACAAGTATTAATAATAATTAGTGAATTAAGAAGAATTTTAATTCAATCATTTGCTAATAAAAAGTACATTCTGTGCAACTACTTCAAAATAACAATCTAGTAACACCATTAGACGAAAATGAAGATAGATATGTGATTATGTATATATGCTGGAAATATAGACCAACTTTTCCACCGGTGTTTTTAAAAAAATGATACTGATTGAACAAAAAAATATGCCCATTTTAATGTCAATTAAACTAGTCATTGTACAGGAAGGATGCACATTTTTTGGCAAATCATAAATGGACAAACCTAGCTATAATATATTACAAAATAAATGGACAAACCAAGATGAATCTGTCTAGTTGGGACAAAGAAATTGAACATTAACGAGCGCCAATATCTAGAACTCTGATCTTTTCGTCCAAAAATTAAATGATTTTATTCCTGTTCCACAACTCTCATTGTTATTTTTATTTAAGATACTGAGACAAGGGGAACACAATCATTTGAATATGACACAACATTTCTGGACATAGTTAAAATGTGTGTACGGCAAATTCTTAACCTTAATAGATGGAAGATTTCATAAACAAGAATACCATCAGCAAGACCTTGAATTATAACACCATTAAAACGAGATGAGAATTTGGGAAATCCAGATTATCTGCATCTGTCTTTAATAGAAAATATTGGCTCATATTTTCATTAAGCATTGCTTGAAATTTTGTAAAAATTCATATAGATGATATAAGTTAAATTGACACTATATGATATTTTACATATGTGGGTGTGTGACTGGTTTAAAATTATACTTACATGGTATTAATTGTGAATTGAATCAGTTATTAGCACTTTCAATGGTCAAGTCAAAATTAAAGTTTATACTAATTAATCATAATAATTTTCCAACATTTATATCTGCTTTTATAATTAATAATTCACTTTATTTAATCTACTCTAGAACTATATTATAAACATGAATAATTAAAGATACTTCATATTTTTATATCCCCAGATCATTAGAATCTTTAGTACTTCTTTGAAGATAATTGTTCATTTAATTAGTCAAGCAAGTGATAGACAATGTGTGGTTAGATGGAAAGTATACCTTATTAAGTTTAATAGTTATTCAGGCATATAAGCTAAGCAATAACTGTAAGAATAATATTGCAAAAGCATGTACAAAGAGAATGAAAAAGTAATTGAAAAGAATTATAAAGATAAACCATCAAGACTTCGTATGATCACCATTTCATATGCTTCCACATGTTAATAAGAATAGCGCAAACTCTCCATACAGTTGTATCATCAAATGCAAGCCTTCATAATCAATAGATTCAGGATGCAGGAAGATTTGTGCATAAAATTCCTATCTAGTGCCTACTCATCCAACATCACCAAACTAGTTTCTAGTTTGTAGCTTTCAACAGTGAGGAGTCTTGGATTTAGTTAACTATTTTTATAGTTAAACAAATAGGTAAAAGGTTTCATTAGATCCTAAGATCTAGGTGCAGTGCTCTCAAATCTAAGGTTTCCCGCTGGTGAAATCCACAAGCTAGAAACTAGTCTGGGTGTTTAATGACTAGACATTACGTAGGGATTTTATGCACATATCTTCCTGCATCCATTGATTACAAAGGCTTGCACGGTGGTATCACTTTAGAGAGAGTTTAGTACTCTTATTAACAGCATGTGTACACATATGAAATGGTGTCATGTGATGCTTTGATGGTTTATGCCTATTTTGCATATAAAAATAATGGTGACTATGGTTTTTGAAAAACCAAAGATACCAAAATGTATAGATGCTGAACTGAGTTCAGACCAATATAACTACAAGTGAAAGATCTTGGATTGCAAACGTGATTTGTTTTCAACTTTATATTTAACCAAATAGGTAAAAGGTAGTTGTGGAGAGTTGCATTAGATTCTAAGATCTAAGTGCAGTGCTCTTAAATCCAAGGCTCCTCACAGCCACCAGCTAGAAACTAGTCTGGGTATGTTTGATGAGTAACCAATAGATAGGGATTTTATGTACAAACCTTGCATCCATTGATTACAAAGGCTTGCATTTGATGGCATGTGTAGTGCTGATCATATGATGTTTGATATTTTTTACCTATCCTGTCCATGGGATAAAGATGATTATGGTTTTTGAAAAACCAATGACATCAAAATATGTAGATGCTGAGCGGAGTTCAGATCTATATGACTATACAAGCAAATGAATTGGGTTGGAAACATGGTATTTTCATCTTGGAATCCTAGTTTTTTAGTTAACCAAATAGCAAAAGGTGGCTGCTGCAATGTTGCATTAGAACCTAAGGTGAAATGCTCTCAAATCCAAGGTTCCTCACTGATAAAAGCCACAAGCTAGAAACTAGTCAGGAGATGTTGTATGAGTAGGCAATAGATAGGGATTTTATGCACAAACCTTCCTGTGTCCATTTATTACAAAGGCTTGCATTTTGGGGTACTACTGTATGGAGGATTTGATACTCTTAACTATAAAAATAATTGGATAATGATAATGGAGGATTGGAATAGTGTCATTGGACAAAAAAGAAATGACAGGATTGTAGAAGATTATACATGAGAATTAAAGAAGTGAGAAAAGGGTAACAAATTGATAGTTCTTGTAGAAAAAAATTGTATGACAAATGAGTTCAGTTAGATTAAGTTTTGATTCACGTATTTAGAAACTATTAAGAAGCTATGGACACATCTTTGTCTGTTGTAAGTTCAGATTATAATGTAAATAATAAAATGAGAATAATGTATTTAGAAACAATCATTAAGAAACTATGGTTACATTCTTGTCTGATATAAGTTAAGAGTATAATGTAAATAATAATAAAAATGAGAGTATTTTAAAATAATATTTAAAGATTTGTGATAATTGTATTTTATTTGCATTTATCTGTGGTCTATTTCCATCATACAGTTCTTGTTTTTCAGCCTTTAAGTTTAAGAAAAATAAAATTTAAAGAAACTTCTTACATAACACAGCAAATAACTTCATAAGTCATAGTAGTGTGGTATTTTATCCTTAAATGGAAAAAATTGAGAAATCAGGGGATCCCTTATAGATAAGTATATTGGCAAAATAATATAATTGGGCAAAGTGTTGCATTAAAAGTCAATATTCAAGACTCCAAAGAATATCAATTCAATCAATGGGCTATCACTACTTAGGTTAACAATACATATGGAAGACAGGAGAAAAATACTACGTGAAAACTTGTTTTATACTAACCTGTATATTGTTTTTAATAGTTCAATGTATTTTTGAAAATATAAATAAAGTTTGAATTTTTCTACAAACATTTAGCAATTTAACTGGATAATGGAAATAATCTATCATATAATTAGGCATAAAAGGTTGAAAAAGAAATGGATAATTAATAAGTTAAAAGAGAATATTGAAGAAATATTTTTAGACTTATCAAATAAGAAATTATAAATAGTGGCAGATTGTTAAAGCAAATTCCAATAAAAGGTAATAACTATTAGAGAAAAATGTAAAGTTACTGTAGTAAACACAGTGAATTATGAAGGAAATAAGAGTTTTGGATTATTAATAAAATTGTGAATAAAATGTAAGGGGAAAAAATAAAAATATATAGAAAGAATAAATATATGAAACCAATTTAATAATAAATTGATATATGAAACAGAAATAAATTTGAAGAAATTAGTTTGAAAGATAATTAATAGATAATAAGGTCTTATTGATTTGACTTATGTAATAAAAATAATTAATGATATAGGTGTAGTATAAATTAGGAATAATTTAGTGTTTGTATATATGTTTAAGGTATATATGTGTATATAGTTGGTATTGAAGGTGGATTTATTTATGTATTGTATATAGGGATAATATAAGTAAATGTAGTATAAAGGAAGAATATATATATATGATATGTATGCATATATATATATATATATAGGTATAAGTAGTAAGACATGTAAAAAATGAGTTTATTTACAAGTAGATATAATGTTGTATGTTTACATGATTAAGTATTTGTATATTTATGTATTTATATGTGTTTTGTAGCTCTGAGGAAGATTACTGGGAAATCGAAACAGTCAAATGGATTAATTTTAATTTAATAAAATAAGTATTGAAAAAATAAAAAGAAAGATGGATTTGTTTGATTTTTTTTTAATGTAGGAATATAGAGTAATTATAAAGAAAACATATAAACGATTTGATATTTAGAAAAATAAAACTATTTAGATGAAAAAAACCAATATCACAAGAATGAAGTAATGATTGAAGTTAAGAAGAAAGTATATACATTGAAAAGATGGAGATACCTTACTGTATAAATGGTTTGTCCATAAAATTTGTAATATTTTATTTTAACTAAAAATTAAGAGACAAAGGAAATTGTTGAAATATCTTTATTTAAAACAGCAGCTAATATAACACTTGATACTGATGAGATTCCAATTAGACTATAAATAATGGGGGGAAAGTTTTTAAGAGAATTAATCGGTGTTTTTCATGTGAGTTTTAACTTAAGGAGGCTTGCCAATAGAATTTCTTTCCACACTTACAATTCCATTAGAGAAGTGACCAATTAAATGAAATGTTAGGCTTTTAAAACAATTAGATTCATTTCCCACAGGACTGAATAAAGTACTATTGAAAATTCTTGAATAATAAAATTTCTAATAAATTAAACATGTTCCTATCCGAAAAGCTATTTGGATTTGTACAAAATAGGACGAGGAGCAGTTCGAGTAGTAATAAGTATAATTGATGAATATTTATCATAGAAAAAAATTGACGATTTTGAAATAACATTTATTGGTACAGTAAATATGATTACATTGTTAAACATTTAAAATAGATAGATATAGACTGGAAGAAGATAGGAAATATCACATGAGTTTATCAATCTGAAATTTTGATTCTAGAGCTTTTGTTGAGATAGGAAGAAAAAGCACATCACTCATTGCAAGATAGAATTGTTGAATGTTTTTGTGTCTTTAATTTTGTTTGTATGCAAACAAATTTGTTTATTGTAAAAACTTAAAAATCACTTGTGAAATTTTAAATACATAATAGAAGTTTTTGATCAATAGATATTTGGATTAATGGTAATCTATCTGTATTTGTAAGAATAATGGTCTTAACAGAAGTAAAAAACGTAGAAAAAAGTGGAAGTTAAGGATATTGTCAATCTCTTTTTTATTTAACATAAGCTTAGATAAGTTGCTAATTGATTATAATGAATGTTGTCAGGAGGTTAGGGGGATTTATTATATCAGTTTTGTTTTGATGATATGACAGTATTTATGAAGTTGCATTTAAAATGTGAAGTAGAAAGAAAACAATAAAAATGTGTGTAAGGAGGGGGGGGTAAAACAAAAGATTTACATTACGCATTTTAATGGTGTAATAGAGCAAATTAAATTGTTGGCATTTTATTACTTATTATTATATACATATTTAACATCGACATTTGATAATAGTCTCAAGACAGCGGCCTTTTTATTTAGATTTAGCTCTGTTCATCATATAATTCTTCTAAATCAAGTTATTTGCTTCTTGATTAAAAAGCTATTTAAAAAACAGGCTGCTAAAATACATGGTATTGTGATTGACTTTAAATTAGTTAACCATGAAGTTCCACAGGGATCGGTACTTGACCCTATATTATTTGCAATATATAGTGATTTATGATTTTTAGATGATATTGATATATCTTGTGATGTTGTTTTATATAATATTCTTCAACGGTGAATATTAAGAATCTGGCATTAATTAGTAACTGGCTTATGCTATAAAAAGGGGAATATTCTATTTTCTTATAAATACTTTTTAGTTTCACTTAAAATTAGTATTTGTAATCAATCTATAAAGTTCATTCCAATAGTATTTGCCCTTGTGGTGTGATTTGGAGATTTTTATTTATTCCAAGTCATGTTGCTTATTTAGATTCTTCATTATGCAAGATTAATTTACTAGTTTTATTATTAGTAAAACTTTTGTCTAGGTCTTCATTGATGAATATTTATGTTGTGCCTTATCAAAGTATATTTCTTATAATATCTCTATTTGGAGTAGTTATACTGTTTAATCACTATCTCATTATGTACTTTATAAGATTATATCATACATGTCATTTTTGATAAGCTTACATTGACTTCTGCATGTGACGTTTATAATAATTGTGTATTGTCTGTTTTTAAGCTTTATAAGTATAAGGTGATTATTGGTATATCATCAGTTTTCCTTTTTGTATTGTAAGGTATCCATTGTAAATAATTCTTTAGCTAAAACTTTCAATTGTCATTGCCAGATTGTAACGTGAAAAGTAGGTGTGGGCAATTTAGTTACAGTGGTATCAGACTAGTTATTTTGTTGCTGACTATTCTATAGATATTGACCATATATTTTATTTATTTAAGAAATGTTTGAAACTTTGATTATTGTATTATTTGTAACAATATTTTTATTATTATTGTTTTAATATTTGTATGTTTTATACATGATTAGTATATATATACAGTATATATATTCTTTGTTTTTTCCCCTGTATAATTATATATATTTTCTATATTTATAATTTGGTGTTTGTATTAATCATTGTAAAGTTATTCTCTATATGTTTGTATATGATTAATCTATATATATACTTAATTTTTTTTTCTGCAAATATTTTGAAATATAATGACTTTTATGAATGACTCCTTGCACAAGTTCTAATTATTTAGAGTTATTCTACTTTGTTTTATAATTCTATATACATTGGTTAACTTTTCTTATACAATTATAATTGATATAAGCACTAGGAATGCTAAGTAAGAAAAGCTTAAGAATAAAAGTTTTATTATCTTATGCTGAGCAGCTTTGGATATCTTAATCTGATATCACACTCATAACAATGACTAGTGGGTTGTGGGTATAAGTTATAATGTAAATTTTATGTAAATTTATACAATGAGTTATATGGCCACTTTTTAAAGAGGGGGAACAGGATTCCTTTTCATTTATCAAGTTAGCATTGCTGGGGCTATGCCAAGCCTGTTTTATCTTGCGTTTAGAATCATTCCTTTACAAACAACGCTAGCTTATAAAGGTTCAAGTGTGTAGCCAAATTTGTTTTCATGAGATATGGATTTGTGGTCTGGGTTGTTTTTAGCCCCTCTATAGAGGTATTGATGTCGGGACAATCTTCTTGTGAGTCTGGCATGTGATTCTCTGAAGTAAACAGCACTGCAGCTAGTTTGATTGCCAGAAATATTGTAGACGATATAGGGGTATGGTTAGTGGGAAGTTTATTTTTAGAATGATTAATCAACCAGTTTACATGGGTAGGGTTCAAATGCTGACTTTCTATGAATCAGAATTTTATTTATACTTCGGGAGTCTTTAAGAATATAGGAGAGCAATATTCAAGGCTTCATATCAAATAGTATAGATTTATCTCTGATTTTCTTTAGAATTTATTGAGAATATCAGCAAGGCATAACTCATTAATGTATTTTTCAACTTTAGACTTATGGTCTGATTCTTACTTACATAAGTTTAGATTTCTATGTAGAAATCTTTTCATACCAGCATATTTGTGTGAATTGGAAGTTATAGATTCAGGATTTGTTTTATCACTAATCATTTATTAAACTAGAGATTATCTCTAGCCCAGATATAAATTTTAAACCTCGATGAACATATCTGTTTTTAATTACATACACATGGAATAATTCAATTTTCATTTCTCCTTTTTTCCATGACAAAGTCAATTGACTAGCATTAGTGGTCTATATGTTTTAGTGCCTTATCGAATTTCTGATGAGTAAAATTCATAGATTGATTCTAGTTCTGTCATTTCTAGTACTTTTTTTTTTTTTATCTATGTAAAGGTTTTCTAATTAAGAAATTATGACAACATCGAATATTATATAAACAGTAAAATAGATCTGCATATTCTATATGTGAACATTTTGTAGTTTACAGATTGATTTGTATAGTCGTCACAAAATTCATTTTTAAAGCCGGTTTTGCCCCCACACACTTTTTTTTTCTTTTTTTGATATTAGAATTGGCCCTACATGTTCATGAGTGGCTGCTTATAATTATTATTATTATACTTCTACTATTATTGGACTTGAACGTTTTGCATGTTCAAATATCACATTTATTTGACAAATAACTAATTAAGCAAAGATATTACTTTTTAATAATTTATATACATATTTTTCTGATTTGTATTTTGTTAAATATACATTGAATTATAATTTGTAAATTTTTTAAATAAACTTTTTATTTGCTTGTTGTTTTTAAAATAAATATTTTACAATAATTTTATTTCAAATTTAATGTGTTTGAAAGGTAAAAATATAATATTATTCTTTTTTTAAACAATCTTATCATAATCTACTTTGAAACTAACTTCAAAACTAATTAAAACATAAATTTTCTTTCTAAGTTTTTTTTCTTGTATAAAATTCATATGCTATCAAATTTTTCTTATATTTATAACAAAATAAACATATGAAAGTAAACTGAAATTTTTACGTTTTTTTTTTTACTTAAAAAGAAAGATTCAAAATTGAATGGAACGTTTTTGTATATACAATAACATAAATAAACACAGAAAATTTTGTAAATACATATATATGCTGCAAAAGAACATGTTCATAATTTAATATGTGATTTAATTACCATTTGATAATAACTCAATTTCTATCACTGTAATCCAAATATATTTATTTAAATATGAATAGTCGATGGATGATACCAGAAGATAATGGCTGCTATATCTTAAAATTATGTATCCTGATAGTAATCAGTTATTTTATTCTGGTTTTATAATGTAATAAAAGCAAAAGATGATAGGTGCATACTAGCAAATTATACATGCATGCTAGTGAAAAAATAAGTAGTCAGAAACTAAAGTGAAAATCTATTTGGTGTGGCCATGTAGTATCTACTGATTATTCAAGTATACATAATTACTCTGGAATAATACGACTTGGATTTCTGTCATTAAATGTGATTGTATAAATTTTTCATAATTTATCATACACATGCAGTCTCCTGCACATACATATTCGCACACACATGCATATATATATATTGTAACGGGCACACGACGATCGAAGGCTAAACTTCCCTTTTATGAGTACATAATGGGGAATTCTATAATTCAAAATTGTCCACTTTCCGTTACCGCAAGCAGAGAGAAATACGGAAATAGACGAGTCTATCTCCGTATTTGACCGAACCTGTATGCTATACGGATATAGCCCCAGGTTATATTTCCCGATCAACTTTCTCCCGACTGCTGTAAGATCTGACAGAGGTACAGCGCTTGGATGATTTATAAATTTAACGGAATCAAACACTGCACCACCAATTTCCACATGTTAATTCAATAATAAAAAAAAAATGAATAATAGTTTTTCCACCCTAAGACTAGACTATCCCTTTTTGGACGTGGCGAAGAACGAGACAAGACAGATTTAAATAGAAAAAATATATTTAATAGAATAAATCAATCATAAAACAGATCTATAAAACACATTAACATTAAATAAAACAGATTATGATCTATAGTGCTACAAGAAAAAGAACACATTAAAAAAACTCTTATAAATGATGGTACATTTATAAATCGTCATTCTGGGTATTTATCAAAAAAAAATTCAAGAATGTCTTTATCATTCACAAAAAACGCATGTGGCCATTGTCTAAGTAAACGATGTGCACATTGAAATATATAAAAAATAGTATGTATCTTTACCTAGGTTTTAGTCTCTGAATTTATCCCACGTCCTGCCGACTGCCATGTGGATTTCTCCACTTCTTTAGGAGGGACGGTCGCTCGTAGGTTAGATTTGGTTGTGTATAGCTTCTCAGTGTTAAGGCATCAAGGACGAGGCATCGAGGACAAGGCAACTAAATGAATCCACTGGCAGGCGCTACGACGGCGGTTATTACATCTTGACAAGAACCATTAGTACAGTAAGTCCGGATCGACTAGTGATCACGAAGGCCTTAGCCAGCCATTCTAGATGAAGCACCGATGTTAAAAGACATATTTGTTAACTATATCGGTTGATTATCGGAGCTGTGTTTTTCCACCCTCTCAACACGAAGTCTCTAGCTCTAATCTCTCCTGAAAACTTTTTTTTTTTAATTAAAAAATTCCACCAGCCTTTGTCCTTCCGATCCTTTGTTTCACTTTTATTCACACCTTCTTTCTTACTATGCCTTCGGCCATATGTAAATTGGTTTTACCCACTCTCGTAGCACTATGTACCTTTATTTATTTCAATATTCTTGATTTTAATTAAACAGATTTTAATACATGTTTTTTTGTTGTTTTTTTTTTATTTGGACAAGCATTTATTATTTCTCTCTATATCCTGCTTCAAATACACTCCATACACGCATTTCGTTTATCGTCAAATGTGTACTTTAAAACCCAGATCCTTATCTTTTGATCATGTCTAACTTTCTCTGTTTTGCGCGCTATTTAAGGGTTTTTATTTTTTTTTAACTTTACTTTCTTTCAAAATCGGATTTTAACTTGCATTTTATTTATATTTCTTTATCGCTTTATTTTTTAACATACATTTCCAATATCTCTAATTTTATATTTTAATTTCACCAAAACCCGAACTTTGGAGGGTAAAAGATAAGAATCTTTTGATTCTAATTCCCTCTCTTTTTTTAATTAGTTGAAACATTTCTTTGTTCTGTAAATTTTTCCAAGCTCGCTTTTTCTTTTTTTCTTTTTTTCTTCCAAACATAATATTTAATATTCTTTGAATGTTTAATATTTATATGTGTGACCGCAGTATGTGCAATCATCACAATATATATATATATCAAATCAAAACTACCCCAAATCTAAAATTAAACCAGACCAGCATAAAAATAATATTAAAACACAACCTAAGGTTTCACTGCTACAAGCAGACTTCTCAAGTGTAAAGAATTACAAAAAAAAACTACACAATATATATATACTATTAAAAACTACCCACAAATCCATTCACTTCCCATCCACCCTTAATATTAAAAGAACTCTTAAATAAGTTAATTGCTTCAGAATAATAAATTTTCAATAATAAAGCCTCTTTAATTCTTCTTTTGATTTCATTTCTCTCAAAGAAGACAACCTTAGCTTCATCAAAATCAATAGTATGGCCTGTATCTTTTTCATGGACATACAAAGCAGAACTAAGATATCTATTTTTAACTATACTTTTATGAACCTTTATTCTTTCATTTAAACTCAAACTACTCTGACCTATGTAAACCTTCTTACAAAATAAACAAGGAATAAAATATACTACACCAGGAATAGTCTTTCTATCAAAAACTTCTTTTGTATTATTTAATAAATTATTCAATGTAACACCCCTTTTCCAAGCAATTTTCTTATTTCCAAACAATTTACTATTTCTACACACAATTTTATAAGAAGACAATTTAAATGGCAAAGAAATAAAATCATATTTTTCTTTAACCTTTACATCCTTACAAATATTACTATTAAATAAAATACTTTTAACAAATTTATCAGAGTATCCAACACTCAAATAATCTTTATAAAATTAATATTTCTGAAACAAAACTACCCACTAGAATTATTTAATTTAATATTCCTATGACAATAATTCCTTAAAGCAGCTACTTTATGAGATACAGACTGATAGCTATCAGGTTTAATTATAGATCTTAATTCTTTACTTTTAACTAAATGACTACACAATAAACAATTAGTTTCTATATTTCTAATCACCAAAAGATCTAAAAATTTTAACTTACCAAAATCTAACCCCTCTCCTTCTAACACAAATTTTATAGAAAGATCAAAACAAACTCATTTACAAATTCCTTCAATTTATCATTCTCAACTACAAATAAACAATCATCAACATATCTGACAAATAATTTTACATATAAACAATTCTTTTTAATAATAATTTTCTCTTCCACAAAACTAATATAAACTGAACATACTAAAGAAGAAATAATATAACCTATTATCCACCCTTCCTTAATCTTATAAAAATTACCTTTATAAGTAAAATACATAGAATCTTCCAATAACAAAAGCAAATCTTTAATTACCTTAATTTTATTTTTTGATAAAGAACTTTTCTTAATCAATACAGACAAAAGAACAACAATACTGCTTAGCCTATTAACAGACTGATACATATTTTCAATATCTAAACTTCCAAATACCCAATTACTTTCCATTTTAAAATTATTAATCTTATCAAAAGCCTCAAAAGAAGAAGAAACTGTGTACTGACCAAAATCAACAAATTGTTTTAAAAAATTATTCAAGAATCTAGAAATACCCTCTACAACACTACCTGTAAAATCAAAAATAAATCTTAAAGGAACACCATCTTTATGAGTTTTAATATTCACAAACATCTTAGCTGATGTAAAATCATTAGGATAGCATTTTAAATAATCTACTCTATTAAAAAATTTTAAATTAACCATTTTCTTCATAATATCTATCAATTTTCTTTTAATCAAATTACCTGGATTTTTATCTAACAACATATATTTACCATTATTTAATTCTCTATCCATTTTCTCTTTGAATTTGTCTCCTTTCATAATAACAAATCTACCAGCTTTGTCTTCATGAGAAATGATTACATCATTAACAATAAACCTATTTTTAAGATGTTTAATCTCAGCAGGATTAATAACAAATTTTTCTTTCCTTTTTAAACTTTTATTCAAAATCGATTGAATACCAACTTTCTGCTCATCACTCAAATTACTAGATTCAATAGACGAAATTGTATCAAAAACTATATTTTTTGAATGAAATGGAACAAAATTAGGGCCTTTACCAAGAATATCTAATTCTCTATCATTTAACTTCAAATCCAAAAGATTAACAACTCTATCCTCAGAAACCTTATTCTCATACCCTTTATCACTACAATAAACTTTATTAACTTTCCCAAACAACCACTTTAATTTTCTTTCATATTTTTTACAATAGAAATTTGACCTATTCTGTCTAAATTATCTCATAAAAAATTCAAAATTGAATAATTAAAATCTTGCCTCCTTTCTAAATAATATCTATTCCTTTTATATAGATAAATAAATTTATAAAACCTTACAAAAGTATCTTTTAAAAAACTATTCAATATATATGTTTGTAACTTAAACACTAAATTTTTATTTTGAAGCAACTTTTTGATAGAAAGAATATTCCTGGTGTAGTATATTTTATTCCTTGTTTATTTTGTAAGAAGGTTTACATAGGTCAGAGTAGTTTGAGTTTAAATGAAAGAATAAAGGTTCATAAAAGTAGAGTTAAAAATAGATATCTTAGTTCTGCTTTGTATGTCCATGAAAAAGATACAGGCCACACTATTGATTTTGATGAAGCTAAGGTTGTCTTCTTTGAGAGAAATGAAATCAAAAGAAGAATTAAAGAGTCTTTATTATTGAAAACTTATTATTCTGAAGCAATTAACTTATTTAAGAGTTATTTTAATATTAAGGTTGGATGGGAAGTGAATGGATTTGTGGGTAGTTTTTAATAGTATATATATTGTGTAGTTTTTTTGTAGTTCTTTACACTTGAGAAGTCTGCTTGTAGCAGTGAAACCTTAGGTTGTGTTTTAATATTATTTTTATGCTGGTCTGGTTTAATTTTAGATTTGGGGTAGTTTTGATTTTATATTGACTAGTTTAGCTTTATGCTTGTAATGTTATATATATATATAATATATATATATATTTATATATATATATATATATATATATATATATATATATATATATACACATTACAAGCATAAAGCTAAACTAGTCTATAAATTATCAAAATTACCCCAAATTTACAACACAGCCAGACTAGCCAAGAAAATAAATCCTAAAACACTACCAATAGTTTCCCTGCTACAAGAAGACTTCTCGAGTGCAAAGAACTACAAAATAACAACATATTTAAACTAAATATCCACAATTCTACTTATTTCCCATACACCCATTTTAAATAAGTTAATTGCTTCAGAATCATACATTTTTAATAAAGTTTCTTTATTTTTTTCTTTTTATTTCATTTCTCTCACAGAAGACAATCTTAGCTTCATCAAAATTAAGAGTGTGGCCTGTATCTTTTTAATGGGTATATAAATCAGAACTAAGATTTATTTCTAACCCTACTTTTATGTACTTTATTCTTTTAGTTAAGCTCAAACTACTCTTACCTATGTATACCTTCTTACAAAAACAAGGGATAATGTACACTACTCCAGGAATAGTTTTTTATCAACAATTTCATTTGTGTTTTTTAATAAATTATCCAAAGTAATACCCCTTTTCTAAGCAATTTTCTTATTTTCAAACAAATTACTAATTTTACATACAATTTTATAAGAAGACAATTTAAATGGCAAAGAAATAAAATCATATTTTTCTTTATCCTTTACATTACAAATATTATTATTAAATAAAATACTTTTAACAAATTTATCAAAATAGCCAACACTCAAATAATCTTTTATATAAATAAGCATTTACTTTTATAGCGTCTGTATACAATTGTATTTACATTCGAATATCAGCCTTTCAAGCTAATTGTGCAAACACTTTGTGGGTGTTAATAATAAATGAATACTCTCTGATCAATACAAGATATAGTATTTATGCATCGACGTTATTCATCCAAACATTGTATGTTGTCATTTAAAGTGGCTTTTATATCATCACACTTTCTGTGCCAGTACTTCAGATTTGCTCATATATAAATATTTGAGTTGTAGGAATAAGAGGATTCCTTTTTATTCCTGCATAAATACTATATCTTGTATTGGTCAGAGAGTATTAATTTATTATTAACACTCCCAAAGCGTTTGCACAATTAGCTTGAAAGGCTGATAATCAAATAATCTTTACAAAATTGAACTTTCAGAAACAAAGCTACACCATTAGAATTATTTAGTCTCCTATGTCTATATTAATTTATTAAAGCAGCTACTTTATAAAATACAGATTAATAGCTATCAGATTTAATTATAGACCTTGACTTTTTATTGTTAATATAATGACTACATACCAAAAAATATACACTTTTCCAGGAATAGTATGGTATGAAATTATTATGTTAAGAGTTACATTCTATAATTAAACCTGATAGCTATCAATTTGCATCTAATAAAGTAGCTGTTTTAAGAAATTATTGTTATAGAAATAAAAGATTAAATAATTATAGTGGAGTAGCTTTGTTTCAAAAGGTCAAGTTTATTGAGTTAATATATCTATAGCATTTAAAAATTTGGTATATAGGTACTCCAAAAAATTATTTTATTTCTTTATAACAATGTAGCTTAAACCATGGCAAATGTGCTTTACAGGTGGAATGATATTTATAATGAATAGTCTTTTTTCCAAACACAAGATAAAGTCTTTTTAAAAGATAAAATGAATCCACTCTATCCTTTATCACCAAAGCTATATGTATGGGCAAATCTGAAGCATTTGGAAGTGAGAGTATGAATATTTTAATTATCACTTTAAATTACTTATTATATGACTTTATCTACTTTTTTTAAAAAAATATTATTAATAATCCCATCATTGCCAAAGTTTTTTACTTCTTCTTAGGTTTAATTGTTACATCTCGGGTTTTGATTTAAAATATTTAGTATTTTAGAAAATCCTGTCATTTAAGAAATGCTGTTTTTTTATTACTATATAATTCTTTATAGAACTCTTCTATACATTGCATTCTTAGTAATAGTGCCATTTTTGCTCATTGCTACAACAACATTATCGTGATTTTGCAATATCTCATTTTTTCCTACAGTTTTTCTTTACATCTCATGATATCATCATTAACTCATTTTTACACATTATTACAAACTTTTAGATATTCAACTCTTAAATTAACTAATTTAAAGTATTTTCATATTGTCCTTTTTTTTCATACATTATCTTTTCTCATCTAAAAACTTAACAGTGAATAGCTGCTTTATTCTACCAACTATTGATGTATTTGGATTCCTTAGAATACCAACTATTTCCTTATACATTCATTCAAATCTGAATCATCCTTGAAGACTTTATATTTTTAAATGATTTGCAGTTCTATCTTAAATTCACTGGAATATTTCTTAACATTATAAATATTAGCAGTCAATTCTGTAATTCATAATTGTTTTTGTCATATTTTGTATTAACACTTATCATAAACTTATTGATCAATGACCACTTAATATGTTGAGTTTATTAAGTCCATTATAGTTTTAAAACACTTTTTATTAATCAAAAAATAATCCAACTCCACTGTATGACTGATTATATGCTTCCATTTCCATTTCTGCTTTGGTTTTTTCTAAAAAAAAAAAAAGGGGGGAAATTTCTAATATATATATAAGACATATTTTGCGGGTTTATCCATGTTTAAAAAGTTAAATATTGATATACCGACATTTTGACTTGATCACACAAGTTATCTACTGGGTGATAAAAGGTAGAAAGATGGTTGTAGAGGTGCTACAATCACTGATTTGGAAAAAAATGTTAAAGTTCCATCAATAGCAAAAATGTTAAATGAAGAATGTTTTTTAAAAAATCTTTCCAAATAGGAGAAAGTTTGCACGTATCATCTTGCTTATTGATACAATCTGGCCTTTTAAGTATCTCAATGACTTCTCTAATTTTACACTGGTAGAGATTATCACATCTGGATATGATCCTGGTACTAGAAAAATCAATTTTATGATTTGAATCTATAGTATGGAGTGAGAGTGCTGCTGATGATGAGTGTTGTTTAACTGCATTAGTGTGCTTATATGTGTGATGCTAAGTGGCACTATTATCACAGGATTCACCATAATAAATTGGGTTGCTAGTAGGTTTGTTACAGATAATTTTGTAAATGATCTGGAAAGCTTGGTCCTGATACAACTTATTTTTGTTATTATTTAAGAATTGATTTAGATTAGGACACATTCTGAAGCTAACATTGAATTCTTCAGAGCAAATTATTTTTAATTTTTGTTATGCACCTGGTATAATTGAAAGTCACATCCAAGTATTAGTATTGTTATGGTTCATAGGCCTGATGCTTATTGTAGAATAAAAAATTTTGAGGGATTAGTAGTTAGGCAAAATAAAAAGAAGATAGTAGTCGATAAAAGCCCATCAGTTTCCTACAAGACCTTTTCTAAGATCATTGTAACTTATCTCTAGAAAACACTGAACTCATGTCAATTATAAGAATATATAAGTATTATGAATTATTGTAGAAAGAACCAGAGAACATGAGTTGTCATTATATTTTGGACTTTTGGATTATGAAAAAATATTTGACTGTATAAACATTTGCTTTGGAACATCAAAATATGGATCCATAAAATTCTCAAACTCTAATAAATTTTATCAAAATACAATAAGAATGACTAGAATAATTACATAGCAACACTAAAAATGTCAATATTGATATGGGTGACATCATTGTCCAAAAACCTTTGAGGTTAATTTTACAGGATTGAAAGAGGAACTAAAAGAATAAAAATAAATGTAGATTATTTAAATCATTTATTTTTTTCATATGATGTAATTGCTTTTGCAAATAATGCTTTAGATATTTTAGTAAGCTAACCGATGAAAACAATGAAGTAGAGCTTATATGAACAGTCTTCTAGAGGTGGAACTGGTAAAATATATAGTAGAAGGTTTTATTTTATATGTTGCTTTTATTATTCTGAAGTTTTTTCCGAATGAGTATTTAAAATTATAAATGATTGTACCCAGAGATATAACAGCCTATCATATATTTACGAAAAGTATTTTATAAATGAAAGTGTTATAAATATCAGTATGTGTGAGAGAATTTTAAATAGTTTATACATAGAGTGTTGTCACTGTTATGCAATAATAGAATTTGTCAGTATGCATATAATCTTTAATAGAGTGAATGAATTATGTGCCTTTTTATATGTGCATGCAAGATGAACAATTATTATTATTATTATCATCATCATCATCATCTCCATGCCTTTCATTAGTAGTAGTATTTTTGAGGTAATTTTAAGTGGATGTTACACTACATTTATGCATGTTTAGCCACTCCATGATAGAGTGTGGCTTGCTCATTCATCAACACCACCTACACATAGTACCAGGTGTTCATCATATTTTTGCTAGCTTATTTCCTTTGTCCACTGTTCATAGAATTTTAATATTAGAATATATTTTGGTGTAAATCCACAGGCATGTTCTGCTTTACAATTTATTATTAGCTCCACTATAATTTTTATTGTAAGTATATTATCAGTAACGAGCATAATTATTACCTTTCCCAACATAGGTATTGTTAATATTATAAGTGTTTTTATATTGCATAATATTGTTTGCCATTGCATTAATATTTGTTGAGCATTTCCATACTGATATTTTAATACTATTTTGATTAAGTAAAGTGTGCAAAATTGAACAGACTGATATTCTTTTGTCACTAAAATTAATACAATTTATATATAAATGAAAATGTTTAAATTTCCCGATCATTTTTATTTAAATATCTTAATTTATATAAAAAGTATTATATTATTATTATTTAAAAATAAAACTTATCTTAAAAATATTGCCTCATAATTACAGTAATTCTGTGATAAAATTGTCTTTATCAATGGTATTTTACAGAACTCACGTGTATTATTTAGTTTAGAGTAGTTGTAGAGTGGCCAACTCTGGGATGTGAGATTCTAGGATCGATTCCAATGATATCTTATGCAAAACATTTTCCCAGTAGCCTGGACAAATACATAGAGATATATTGTTTTAAGTTATGGGTACTAAGTTAGAAATAAAAATTATATTTTGTAAATAAAAGAACTATTGGATAATAAATATCACTTACATGATAAATTGTAGAAATGTTTTTAAGAAATATACCCTAACATATTAATTAATAATATTTGTAAATTGTAGATAGTAAATTGAAAGAAATAATAATAATTATTCTAACTAAATATTTTTATTATATGGATTATTATATATTATAAATAAATATTTTATTATTGATTAAATATATTTTTGTTTCATTATCATCATATCTTAGTGTAAGCACACCTATTTATCAGAAAATCTATTTTAATAAAGTTTGCATTAATAATTATTTTTTCTAGAGTACATTTCAATGATCACATAATGTTTATATGTTCCTTTTGCTTAATATTTATTTAATTATTTTACCTTCATTCTTAGAAGACAAATGTACTTGCTTCATGTCAAATGCACTTATTACATAGATGGCAGTACAAAAACTGTTCTTACTGCCTTTTACATTATTTTAGATTATAAATTTATTTTACCGCACATTGATTACATAAGTAATATTTACTAAGACAATAAACCCTTAAGCATGTGCACTCCAAAATGTGAAGATAGGGACCTCTACAGATCTTAACAACAAGTTTACTCTTTGGAAGAAAAGAGGGGAACCCTTCTTTACTTCAACCTACTTTCTATATAAATAGGTGAAGCTGAAGCGGTTAGAACTGAGAGCGTGAAGCTATTCAATACTTCACTGATTAAGTCCACAATAAATTTATAATTACAACTTTAAATTATCATAATAGATTTTTAACTATAAGATCTTTTCATTAACTCATTGTAAATCAAAAGGGTAATAGGAATTGTGGACTTAATTAGTGAAGTATTGAATAACTTCACACTCTCAGTTCTAACCACTTCAGCTTCACCTATTTATATAGAAAATAGGTTGAAGTAAAGAAGGGTTTCCCTCTTTTCTTCCAAAAAGTAAACTTGTGGTTAAGATCTGTAGAGGTCCCTACCTTCACATTTTCAAGTGCACATGCTTAAAGGTTTATTGCCTTAGTAAATATTATTTTAGATTGTTTAATCAAATTTGCATAAGAAAAGATATGATTTCTGTGTTTTATAATCAGTAGAAGTGAAATAATTGTACAGTATTTAAATGTTTTTTGAATTATCAATTATATATTACTTCAGTATTGGAGTATTCTGTTATTATATAATTTCATTTCTACTCTTGTAAAATACTAGGATTCCAATATAAATTAAAAGAAATGCCAAATGTTCCATGTTTAGCTTAAATAATAATCATCATATTTTCATTAAGAAGTTAAAGTATTATCATTAAACATTTTGTTCTAATTGCATTTTATTTTTAATTTGAACCCTGGGATCAAGATATTCTAAATTTGGAAAAGAACTTTCATTTGAAATAAATATGTTTTTAAAACATGAAATTAAAATATTTTAAACTTCTAAAACAACTCATATTTAAGATTAAGATTTTTTTAAAACATAAGATGTGATATTTTAAATGTGCAAAAGAACTTATGTTTAAAATAAATACAATATTTCTAGAACATTTGAGATTAAGATATCATAAGAATTAAGCTAAAAATATTTTGTATTATAAATGAACATTGTATTTTAATGATTACATTGTTTACAAAAGGACTCGTACTCTGGGAGGGGTGTGAAAATCCAATGTCTTATGGGGTCTGTTCATGTAACCTTTGATTGTTCAGCATTTATATGGTTACATGTTTGTTTTTTGGCATCCAACATGGTGACTTGATTGTAAGCTTCTTTTGTGTTTGCACCATCCTTTGGTCAATAAGTTTCATCAGTTGCAATATATATATATATACATTTCATATAGTGGTATATGTATCTATGCTGCATTATTTCACAATTGTTTAAGACATCACCAAAATAACACTGAAAAAGAATATTTTATAATATATGCTTTTAACACATATATTTCTTGTCCATTTATATATTTCTGATATAAATATTTAAAAATTATACATATAGTATACACTAAAACAGTTACCACTTTTTTTATTCTCCTTGTGGTGAGAATTTATGATGATCGCATGCAAAATGTAGAATTCCGAAGTGATTTTAAAGGCAGTAAATTTTAAGGACATACTTGTCTGTAATATATAAGTACCAACATGGCTATTTTTTGGGTTGTTTTGAGAATGCATAACCAATGGTTAAAATATAAATAATTACAATTTTCTTTTTTCCCATTAATTTTTATTTTTTTCCTTTAAGATCTAGGTGCAGTGCTGTCAGATTCAAGGCTCCTCACTGATGAAAGCCACAAGCTGGAAACTAGTCTGGGTGGGAATATTGAATGAGTAGGCACTAGATAAGGATTTTATGCACAAACCTTCTGTATCCATTGATTACTCTGGCTTGCACTGAGTGACACTACTGTTATGCAGAGTTTTACCTGTTTTAATTTTTTTTTTTCAAACCATGGATACGTAAATCAGTAGGTTTTGAAACAGCGGATACTAATGTTTTAATGTGTGTATATATATATCATTCATGGTTTATTTTAATTCTCACATTATATGTTATTGTATTTACGATCTTGCATAATGCATTATTTATTTTAATTCTCACGTAAACAACATTATTTCTATATTAATTTTACACTTAATATTTTATTAACAGTTACTACAATTCATTATTTTTATTGCACTTTAATTAAAAAAATATTATAGGGAAAACATAAATAAAAGTAACCAGTATAAATCGGTTAAATGTTAAAAATCTGTATTTTTTCCAAGACTTCTAATATTACTTATTTAAATTGTTTCATGGGATTCCTTTTTTTAAAAAAAAACACGTTTTTTTTTAGAATTGATTTGAATGTAATTGAACTGATATCAAATTTTAACAGCCTTGTAACACCTGGCACTTCATAATGTTTTTTCCTTATCAAATATTTATACGTTTAAGAGTTATGTATTTAAAGCCTTGACTTTGAAATTTAGCTTTTCAGATTTCATTTAATTACGTCTTTTGTTATAAACATTTTCAAAGTTATAAAATTAACGTAATCAACATCTCATACATTTCAACACAATTTTTTTTTCATTGTTTTGTTTAAATTTTAGTTTATTTATTTATTTTTTAAAAAATATTTTTTTTGCAAATAGTATATCCCAGCACTTTCCTTCTTCTATTTTTAAGATTTACTAAATAAGAGTATTTATTGATATAATTATGCGCTAATTTAATATTGATTTTAAGCCAATAAACATCACATGATCACCACTTTTTATGCTTGCTTATAACTGTTATTAAAACAGACAAAACTCACTATACGTATTGCTGTGTGTGGCAATACGTATAGTGATTTTTGCCTGTTTTAATATTGATTTTCTATCATGAATTTTATCAAGAGTATAATCTTTTTTCAGTTTAAATATATATATATTAAATTCTCTGCATAAATACAAATAAACTAAGCATTCAGTGAAATTTTATAATAAAATATTATTTAATTATCATCACTAATTGTTTATAAATAGAGGGATTTGAACTTAGGATTTTCAGTCTATATTTATCCTCCCCTCCATCTGAAACAATCGATACACATGATCACATACATGCGAAAATGACAAATGATCACCAATATACATATTTTGTACAGAACCAACATTCATCAGTTCGGTCATATCATAAGCTTCCATACTTATATACAACCAGTTCTTGGCTTACATTAAGATAACAATTCCTTAAACTTTAATGGACATGCTTCAATCTTCTCACTCTTCCAATAATTCAACCATTCATTTTGTTGAAAAACCAATGGTGGAATGTTCAAAACCCTATTTGAGGTCTGTCAAAATTCTAAATGGGTCCTCATATCTTCAAAAACATTGAGAAAATGCATGCTAAAAAAATATGCACTGGCATATTGTCTCTCTCTCTCTATATATATATATATATAAACAATTTGATTTATAAGTGTCAAACCTTCTGCATTCAGAACAATGACACTATCTACTTTAGATAAATGCATTAGTGATAATTTCTAATTATTTGTTAGGTTATAAATTATCATATCATTCCCAATCCATATATAATCTTTAAACCTCAGTTAACGATTAATGTCTCTACTTTTAATTAAACATAAATGTAAGAAATAATTTATTTTATATTAGAGAATCCCTTTCTAATATGAAGATTCAATTATCACATGATCACCATCTCTTATACTAGCACATAATTGTTTATAAACAAGGCAAAACTCTCCATACAGTAGTGCCACCCTGTGCCAACCAGAGTAATCAATGGATGCCAGAAGGCTTGTGCATAAAATCCCTATCTAATGCCTACTCATCCAATATCCCCAGACTAGTTTTTGGCTTGTGGACTTCGTCAGCGAGGAGCTTTGGATCTGAGAGCACTGCATCTAGATCTTAGGATCTAATGCAACCCTCCAACAACCAACTTTTATCTCTACTTAACTATAAAACTATGAGAATGAAATTGAAAACACAAAAATATTTTCAATCTAAGCTCAATAGCTTAGTCTAACTAGTCTGGGGTTATTGGATGAGTAGGCATTAGATAGGGATTTTATGCACAAACCTTCTGGCATCCATTGATTACTCTGGTTGGCACAGGGTGGCACTACTGTATGGAGAGTTTTGTCTTGTTTTATAAGATTCAATTATTTCAGACTACTGGTTCATCTGACAATAGGTTATTCTATTTGAAATACCTACAAGTTGAGAAAGAATGTTCTAAAGGTATTTTACACATGGATATATTTTATGATATTGCAGGAGAAGTGCATTGAAAAATCTGATCATATTGATTACACATAATTTTTCACTGCGGTACTCATTTATATATGTAACTGTTTAATAATTGACTATTGTACTGAAGTAATAAACATAACCAATTATATCTATCAGCTCACTCATCATGTGTAAAAAATCTACCAATGAAAATATTTTATCTCACTCTCTCTCACTATACATTCATTTCAAAAAAGGTTTTTATTATCAAATGATGTAGAGGCCTGATCTCTTCATGATGTCTTGTGGATTGCTTGTGGAGTTGGTGGAGTGTTTTTTAAGTTGCTTCAGTTATGCACTCACAATCGTTAGAATTAATTCAAGCCTCCAAGTATATTTATATAAACTTACTATTTAGTTACAGTTTCGCTCAATAAACAATATATTTAGTTAGTGAAAAACTGCATTTATGCAAATCCGAATTTAGGTAGAAAAAGAGTAACTTAGAATAGCTACAATATGCACATTAGTGGATAGGCTAGTTTATTGCAAAAGAAGCCATAAAACTAAGTATTTTTTTATTATTATTAAACAAAATAATTGATATATTTATAAGTATATAATATGTTAGTTGTTTTTTTTTTATATACAAATTTGAGATGGGTGGCATAATATTTTATAAGATTATTTTTATTACATTTATTTTATAAATTGTTTTTTTTTTTTTTTGATAATGCTCTAAATACATTTAAAGCTTTTTTTTTATATTATTTCTAAGATTTAAAAATATTATTTTGAAGTTGTGTTCATTTATAAAACTATGCAATAAAGTAATATTATTTGTACACATACGCACTAGTAGATTTTTTTTTCTTCTTAATATGTATATTCTAAAAAATTGTTTAAGGAATTATCTTTTTTTGTCAATAATAAACAAAGAAACATATATTATTAGAAGCACCTGAATCTCTACAATAGAAATGATAATCTCAATTTTTTAAAAATACTACGAGAGTGTCATCTTTGATTTTATGGTGTGACTTTATTTGTTATCACACATATACGTATACAAAAATAGTCGGTTCAAGTGAGTTTTCAAGTAAACCAAAATATCACATGATCACATTTCCTATACTAGCACATTAATTGTTGATAAACAGAGCAAAACTCTCCATACAGTATTGCCACCAGTGCTAAACAGAGTAATCAATGGAAGCCTTCTGGCGTCCATTGATTACTCTGTTTAGCACAGGTGGCAATACTGTATGGAGAGTTTTGCTCTGTTTAAACCAAAATAGCTGCGCGTATTTTTGATAAATCTATATCCCCCAAAATGCTTATTATAAAAAATGCTTGTTAGGAAACGTTATATTTAATAATTACATTTTATTTTTATTACTGTTATTTTAAAAAACGAAATCACTGAAGAAAAATTAATTACAGTTTATTTTCCTTTTCGGTGGGAGATTAACCTATTAACAGAAAAATGAAAAAAAAAAAAAATAAATACTGTACATTATTTTCACTTATTAGTAGGGTGCAATCATATCGTGACCATTAACACACACTTTTTGGGAGTATGGGATCCCGTGTCTTCGAAAATAGTTCACTGCATCAAGTTCGGTGACAGGACGATATACCGGAAACACTGCCTGATAAAAAGAAGCACGCTTAATTGAACCAAAGTACGACAAATGTTAACTACTTAGGTCCAAAAAGCCATATTGAATTTTTTTAAAATACTGACCTGAGACACAATTTTCACAATAACTTCAGTTTTAATTATGTTAGAGGGAAAAAAATTACATTAATAGAAACTAGAAAAACTAAGGAAAACAATAAGTCTAAGACAAATAGTGATAACCATTTAAAAATAAGGAAAAAAAAAGAAATTTCAACATCCAACATAATTATTATTTAATTGTTTGTTCATAATTTCTAATTCATCATGAACTAAGTATTAATTACATCTTCAGTTATAATTTCTTTGTATTCCTCACAAAATTATCTTTCAAACCATGTATAATATGTTTTACCTGAGATAATCCATAGCTTCAGAATCTCCAAAATAAATCACATATGAATTCATCATTTTTATCTTGTACCCCAAAAGTTCCAAATGTCAAAGGCATCTATAAAGATTCATCCTAATAAAAGATACAAAATAAATCATCATAGCAATTGACTTCTTGTCTATCTAAAACTAGAAATCTTAGACTACTGTCTGTATCACTGATAAAATGAGTTTCACCTCTTCATTTTATATTTTTTTGTGTACATCAGTGATGTTTATATTCTTTATGGACACTAGTGATGTTTATATTCTTTATACACCCAAGTGATGCTATCTTATTATATTTATTGTATCACATAGATATAATTTATTTACATATAGTTCATTTGTTAGCTATAGACTTGAAAATAATGTGATGAAACATATAGCAAAACCAGAGTGACTCCAAAGCATGAGTATAAAGGCATAAACAAGAATCTTAATTTGATTATTTGCTTGCAAATGCAATCTTTCTATTCATTTGATTATTAGTTTTGTAACTCATTACTTGTAAACACAAAGATATATAAAGATAATAATAAATAATAAATTATTAAACTTTTTGAAAATCATTATTTTTATAAAATAAGTTTATTTTTTATAAAATAAGTGGATTAGAACTTTAGATAATTACAGTAGATATGAATTCTATATAAGCATAAATATATATATAATTTATCAACACACACCAACTACAAACTAAAATTAATAAAAAGTATCATTTTTGCAAAAAATTAAAAAAAAAAAAAAAATATTAAAAAAAATTAAAATTTTATACATAATGAGCATGTTATGTTGAGGCTCCATCATAGGCCTTGTTTGTGAATATCATCCAATAAATGTCCATTCGAAGATGGGTAAATATTTTTTGTCTTTATCACTTCGTGAAAATTACAAAATTGATAAAAAAACAAAAAAATTAAATACTCTGCTTGATTAAAACTTCTGTAAAAAATCCAAATTTCATCATATTTTTTTGTGGAAGACATCTTTAGAAAGCCACATGACTGAGCTATCAAATGTCAGTATTTTGGTTGATGTCATGCTTATAGTTTTTATGTCATTAAAGAAAGAAAATAATATGTCAACTGATCAATAAAGACGCGCGGCTTACCTGATTAAAGAGACGAAGCTTAAAAGTGTCTGAATTGTCATCACATCTTTTCCCACATTATAAGTAAATAAATAATAATAATAAAATAAAGCTTCTTAATGAAATTTATGGAAATTTTTTTTTTTAAATTTAACAATCAATTTATTAATTTTATTTTAATTTAACAATTAATACATCTTCGGCAGATTATAAGCCTTTGAAACTATATTTATCAAAAATACAGGATGCCATCTTGATTTACTTGAAAACTCACAAGTATCAAATATACAATCCATGAAAAAGAATATATATATATATGCAAGAATTGACTATTGAACTGGACGAATAAATAAAAACAATCAAATTTCAATTGTATTGGTAGATTCCTCATATTAAAAATATCTATTATAACATAACTAAGAAGATATGCATACATTTCAACTGATGCTTTTTGCCTACATATATATTTTAAAAAATAATAAAACTTTGTCAAGTGTGATATAGGCTTGAAATGTCTGAATCTTTGTATCAGAAATGGTAGTTGAATTTTGCATTTATAAATCATGTTTGCAACTTATCTGATTTAAATGCTTGGAAATATGTGTGTTTGCATGTACATTGCTTAGTGGATTAATACAACACTCACATAAGGCAAAGACAATTATATCAACATTACAACATCATATGGACAGAAAATATGTATGTAATAATTGAGCCTTACACGAAAAAAAATGTATGTAAACATTCAGTCTGTCAAATCTATCAGCATTATTTCCCCATAGTTTAGAAAACTATTATATTGTAACTATTCATTAGATTAAAAAGCTTAAACTATTCTCTTTCATTCACGTAACATAAGTTCAAGAAGTCTTCTATCATCAAAACGTCAGAGGTTTGAAACACCTGAATCAAACTAGTAACAATCATAGTTTGGTACAGTGATAAAATGACAGATTTTGAATCACAAAGTCTGTAAATCATGGCTAGTCATGTTACTTTCTGTGCTCAATCTTCTTATGAAATCCAATCAATAAATTATTTGATATATATATGTGTGTGTTACTTTAGATAATCAACAATAAATTGTGAATAGTTACATGGCTTCTAAATGTAAATCACGGCCCCTAGCTGAAGCTTAGTAAGAATAAAATGTACAATCTGTTATGAAGACAATCTCTACAGACAAAAAATGAAATCTATAGAGGCTGCCTTAATAACAGCATATGGATTCTATGGTTTACTAGGATATGACTGTTTCATGTGATTTTTATATATATCAGATGATAGTTTCTGGAGATTCAAATATTTTAAGCCTCTAGTTCACCTATTTATTGCTTTTTTGTTAGAAATATACATATACTGAGAGAGGATGGTCTATTTTTTTTTACATTAGTGGGTAGTTTTGATACAATACATTTTAAAAATAAAATGAATTTATGTGGATAGATAAATCATCAGTTTAAAATAACTTGCAATATATTTCTCAATTGAGTTAATAGTCATTCCTCTAGCTAAAGTTGTATAACAAGGGAGGGAGCAATAAAAGAAAGTCATTATTTTCTTATTATTGAATAGTATGGCTAGAGGGCGTATCAGTTGTTTGTAGCAACAATGAATTAGGAGATTTATTTTCAAGCCATATATATATAAAGGGATTCCACCTTTATTGTTAGAAGGAGGTTGCCTTGACAACCATTTGAAATTATTGTTTCAAAAATATATTTATTAATTACTTTGTGTACAAATTGGAAAGCATATATACAAAGTTAAATGAGGTTATGCTAAGTTCTGAGAGTTTTTGTGAATGGTTTAGTAGGCCAGCATGTTTGTTGTTCTGTTGTTATTAGTTGGGAGGGTGAATAGGTTCCAAGTGTCCTCAAAGGATTTTTTGGGGGAGATGAGCTCATCACTTTTCCTGATTTTCTTTATTGTTTTGCAGAACAACAGACCTGGGTCTAGACGGGGATAGTTCCATTATCAACTTGCAGCATACTACTCAGTTGAATTTTGTCTGAGTGTTGATTGGTTTCTAATGATTATATATTGTGCCATTACAATTTAATCACTAGATAAATTTATAGTAATGTGCATGTAGAAAAGGTAAACCAAAAATCATCATCACAATTTTATATAACCATAAAAGAAGCTGTAGGGCATCCAAGTTCAAACCCTTCCAGATCAAAATTTCAAAAGCTTTAAACAGAAAGAGAGTGGGACAACAATTATATGCATTATTTGTTTGTGTGTTGATAGAAAGGTAATACACACATTTAAACTATTTAATATTTAGTTTTTCTGTTAAAAAGCAAAGTTATAATGCATACATATAGGCAATGTATGTGTAAACTATTTAATTGTTTTATATTTCAAATATTCAACATTTTCACTTTCTTTAAAACTAACCTATGCTTGATCAATTTTAATGTCTTATTCTATACTTTTATTTTGCTTTTCTTTAATTATAAATGGGATTTAAAAGTTACAGATTTAATTAAATAATTGGGTTATAATTACTAAGCTAGCAATTATATTATTTAATGTTAGTTTATGAATGATTTGAAAGAATGAAGGATGTGTGTACATTACATACAAAAATTTACATTTCCTAAATATTGAAAGAAAAGGAAGGATTAAATCTGTCAAATTATTATTTTTTGTACAATTTTTTGTTAAAAGAGGAAATCTGTTTAATCAGATATCGATCTTTGTAGCAATTTTTTTTTTTGTAAATAATTGTTTTTCACTTTGGGAGCTTATAATGGGTCAGAGCTCTAATTTTGAAATTGTCTTATCTCAAGATCTAAAGAAGGAAGCTCAAAGATTTGAAGTGTTACCTGGATGTTAAAAAAGAGAAAAAAAAGAAAAGAAAGGAAATAAGGATTGAGTCTTTTTTTTTTTAAACAAAAGTGTCTGGAAAAAGGATTAAACTTTTCAGTTGAAAAATAATTTAGTTGAAAATAAATTAGAGATCTAATTAAAACAAATTTGTCCAAAAATAGCAAGTGATGCTATCTCTGATTGTTAAGTTAGCTAAAAATTGGATATAAAAAGCTGTCTTGAATTATTATTAGGATTATTGTTTATGATTCAGATTATTAAACTATCCAATTGAATGCTGAAAATATAAGAAATGTCTGGCTAGAAAAATTATATGTATGTCCCATCAGTTCCGGACCATCTGGGGAAGCTGCACATCACATAGGAAAGAAAAGATGTGTCTAAAATAATATTCTACACCTTTCAACTGACCAGATAAATAAGATGTTTTTAATAGAAGGAAGAAAGCATTCACCTGCATTCAAAGAAGATGAATTAATCTACTGATAAATATTAATCATCAAGTCCAATTAATTGTTACAACAACTGATTTTAAACTCAAGAAAATTTACAAATGGAAAACAACTGCTGTATTTCATCCACATGCTTGACAGGAAGAGAAGAAAATTTAATATAATGATTTCCAAATTGTCCACTAAAGCAAATAACCTCAATAGAGTCATCATCATCAAATAGTTATACACCTCAAGAAAGAGATTGTTCCCACATAAAACGGAAATAGTAGCTGCAGAAATATAGACATTATACAAGACAAGTTTGAACCCTTGGAAATTCGCCACAAACAAAAGATCGGTAATATGACTTTTTATATCTATTTTCTTTATGATATCGTCTTAATAAACATTTTAGCAATAAAGTGGTATATTTTATTTAAAGAACTTTTAAAGACTATTCAGATCAATTAAAAACAAGAATGTCTTACTAATAATAACTTTGAGCTTCATAAATTATCTTGATGTATGAAAATTATTTGTTTATTAATTTTACAGTTATGAAAAATATTAATGTGTAAAACAATTTTTTTATTATTATGATTTTAGTTTTAACTAATATATTATTAGTTTTTTTAAATAATATTTTGTTATCATGGGATAAAACACGCACATACATAATGATATTTTATATGTGTATGATTGCGATTGAATGTGGAGTAACAAGTAGTGTTAGAATATTAGATTAGTTTGTTTCATTAAGTATAGCATTTCAGAGGTAGAAGAGAGGGGGGAGAAAATAATTTAAAACTATTTTCTAAAACTTGTCTTTCAATTTTACTAACATTTTTTTTACATTCTATTTACATGTTGGATTTTAAAGTATGTGTGTAATGAGCAGATAATATTTTTTTCTGAAATACTTTTCTCATGGAGTGAAAATCGTGGTCAATGTGAGTCCAACTAATACAAAATACATTTGAAGGGAAAGGGGAAGAAGTGAAATTAATCTGAGGATTGTAATATAATCAATTATTATTATTATTATTCATGTCAATTTTCATATTTATCTAGAAATTTTTATGTATATGTTAGAAATGTAGTAATAAATATTAGTTTGTTTTATTAAACGAGGTGTATATATTTCATTAAGTGTAGTCTTGGTTAAGTGTGATTATTCATCATCATCAATGGTTGAATATTGGTTATTTAAGATATAAGTAAATATGCTAAAATTAACAATAATTATGAATTTCTTTATAAAATTTAGTTTTATGTTTAGGCTTAGTCCTAGAGCTGTAGTTGAAACCCTTGTCATTATTGTTATTATTATCATCATCACAGTCATCAACGTTTTAATTAATGAGCTGTTTAACTGTTTAAAGGCCATAAATAAATATTGATTTTATAAGATTTAGTGATTTCTTAGTATTATTATAACCACATCCCATCATCTATTTCATGCAAGGATGAGTGAATTGCCATCCTAAATTAGTTATATATAATCTGAGCTAGTAAACTTATAAAAACATTGAAACACATTTGTTATGCTAAGATCTGAGAAATGATTTATGTCTAATATACTCCACTTTGGTTTATAGTTGTTTTACTTTTACCTAAATATTAGTGCGTATAGTGATATGGCTCAAAAAGCAAAATCTTCCATTTTTATTAGAAATAAAGTACCAAAAAGGGGATTCAAACCCGGTACATGTAAAAGGTTATTAGATATAACCATGTCTAGATTCAGATAATCTAGTGGCGCCCTGCTAGACCATATTCACTTAGTATTTGTTTAAACATGCACTTAACATCAAAATAAGAAATGAAAGTGGATAAGATTACTGTCTGAGCTATATTTTATTGAATTCCTAGTGTACTCACCTCACGTGATTTCCATATACCCGAGTTATAATACTTGTTATTAATAATTTGTTAATAATTTACTTATTTCTTTTAAATATTATGATCATTCTATGGACTACTCAGATATGGTAATATCTTTTGAACTCTTTAATTATGTTACAATATATATATATATATATATATATATATATATATATATATATATATAAAAATATATATATATATATATTATATATATATATTAAATGTACACACATGCTTTTGAAACATACAAATAAAACATTCATATATTTCAAGAATGTGGTTGGAAGGAAAATTTGAAAGTATTTTTTAAAATATTACACATGGAACATAAGAAATAAAGATGAATTATTCTGTGTGTTTATGTAGAATTAAAAGATAGATGTATTCATCTTTAACTAAGGTTTTGTTCTAGAAATAATCTGTAATTTAATAAATAATTACTGATAATCATTAATGTATTTATCTGAAGTAGCTGGAATCAAAAGTGTGGGTGCAGAAAATTTGACAATTGTAAATTAAATTGTAAAAAGGTTTGACTTGTTTTTTGGCTTGAGTATTTCATTTACTTAATAAATCAGTAATCAATAATATTAATCTCAATGTATTACATAATATTAATAACTGTGAATGTTTATATTTATATATTTCATCATTTGAGTCCGTATTGACAAAATGTAAATTGAAAAATTTAACAAGTGTCAATTCCAATAATAAAAAAACAATTTAAAATAGAGCTTTAGCAGGAATAGGATTGATTTAAAAATATTCATGCTTTTTTCCCAATATGCTTCAGATAAAGCCTCTATAAAAGAAATTGAAGTAAAGAGTGAAGACAGATGTTCTTTTTTCTAAAAAAAGTTTACCTTGTGCTTTGGATTAAGAGTATTTCACTTACATCATAAACAAATAGATTATTAGTTGTGAAGCATTGCATAATATTAATTTTTGGAAATGTTTACATGGATATCTTAATTAATATAGCATTTCTATATTTGTCAATAATATAATGAGAAACCTTGTAAGTACTGTTTATTGCATGTGCATTTTTAATATTAACACAAATATTATGTTATTACAAATAATAAACTGTTTATGGAAAATTTATTATTCTGATGACTATATATGTATATATAATATTATAATTTGATGTCTGTATTTCTTCAAAGAAATATACATAATTATATAATTAAATATTTGTAAATACAGTAATCAGATATATATAAAGTATAACTTTAAAAATTTTATCCACCTAGGAGCGCTTTGGACGGACTATCAGCGTAGTCTTTGCCAACTAATACTTTGATAGGCGAACCTTCCCACAATTCTGTGATCTTAGCATTTGCTGCCTGCCTGTTAATTAAGTCATGTTTGTATTTGCATATTAGCATAGCTTTCTTTATTTTCCTTTTGTTGTTATTTTTTTTTCAATTTGCAATATTTTTACATTATTATAATTGAAGTTAAAATCATAAATACAAGACTTATTATGGTTTCAGCTTCCATTTTTTATGACAATAATAAATCTTGAATTTATGGTTTTAACTTCAATTATAATAATGTGAAAATATTGCAAATTGAAAAAAATAACAAATGAAAAATAAAGAAAGCTATGCAAATATACAAATACAAACATGACTTAATTAACAGACAGGCAGCAAATGTTAAGATCACAGAATTGTGGGAAGGTTCACCTATCAAAGTATTAGTTGGCAAAGACTACGAGGATAGTCAAAAGCACTCCTAAGTAGATAAAATTTTAAATGTTATACTTTACATATATCTGATTACTGTATTAGCAAATATTTAATTATATATATATCAAATGACATAATAGAAGGAATTTAGAATTAATTGATTATTATGGATTCACAATTTTATAAAAATTTTAACAAAATATGACATTCAAAATTTAACAAATTATTCAAAATTTATAATCATTAACATTACATATTAATTGAAGTTATCATTGTTTATTGTATATTTACACAACCTGAAAAAAAAATAATATTTTGTAGGTATTTGTTTTACCAATATAAAGACCATACAAAAAAGTTAAATCCATAAATTGCTATGTTAAATTTTAGATCAGTTTATAAACTAAATAATAAATTATGTAATTGGCATATTTACTTTTTATAAACTTGTCCAATTTGGTTTATTTGTATAATATCAATAGTAAAAAAAACACTAAAAAGTAAAAAAATAAAATGTCTTTAACTACACAGTAATTTAGGTAACCTGTGACCAAAAAGCACATTTCGCTCAAATTCATACCACTAAGTAGCAGTAACTTAAAGAGTACTGAACCCAATATAAAAGTTAAAATTTTTACTATTTTTTTGCTAAAATTATTTACAAACCCTCAAAAAAATATTGTCATCAGGATTACATATGTTTGAAAAGTAATAGTTCTATCAATAATTGTAAAATTTGAATTATAAGATTTTATCAGGCAGAAAGACAAAAAGAAAACAAAATAAGTTAGTTAAGTATATAAAAATATGATTTGAAGATTACTTTTTGTAGGTTGATAATAGCTTAAAATTATAAATATTTTTTTTTTAAATGTTTACATATTTTTTTAAAATTTTGTACTTTTTACAAGATTACTTTCACAATAAACAAAACTTTTTCTCTATTAGCATTAGAGGCAATTGACCCATTTGTTTTGCCATAATTATGTCAACACTGGATATCCCTTAACATTTATAATATTATTTGTTAATATTTAACAATTATTAGATATTATTATGTTTTTGAGTGAGAAAATACAGATTCTTTATATTTAATATTCAATCTATTATTTTTCCCTGAATGATTTACTGCAGAACTAAAATGTTGGGTTTTAAAGCTCAACACCTGTATTGAATTAAGGTTTATCTGCAGATGAGTAACTAATGATTTAGAAATCACTTTGTTGGATCACAACGTTAAATGTGAATGCTTTTTGCAATCAGATAAGATGACTAACCAATGTAAACTAAATCATGCTGTATAAAAAATAAAAAATTACAGGAAAATATATTATGATGGAAGAATATTTAATGAAAGAATCAGTATTTGAAGCAATAAATTAAAATATAATGCACACACTGGATCATATATATCATGAACATCTGATGATGTATTTTTGTCATGCAAAAAATGTGGATTTGCTCTCATCTCAAATACTGACAAAATATGTGCTATGGTTAATTTAATGTAATAAATTAAATCTCAGAACTCAATTCTGTCATTTCTACTGTCCAAAATTTTATATGAATGTCTGAGTCACAAACCAGTGAATAATTTTTATACCATAATTTATGTGGAACACTTTAATTACTAGTTTTTTAAGTATATGAATAAATGAAATTACTACTTTTCATTATTACCGTACCCTATATGGTTTAGTGTTGGGGTAGAACATCAGATTCTTGGGTTGATTCCAATTCTGATACTTCCAGCATTCAATCTTCTTATGAACACTCAAGCAATAAAGGCATTTGAGTATTTGTTTATTTTATTAAAATTTCACTTCTTCACAAATGTTTCTGCAATATTATTTATTTATAGCAATTCAGTGAGCATTTTAATATAATTTAATTTCAAATTCAGTATAATTATTAAAATTTTTACCATTAATAAAAAAACCTCTACAAAAATCCTATTATAGGTTAATGGAGAAAACTTGTTTAGCCTCAAAATAATTATCAATTAGTAGGAAGTAATAGTTTTCTGGCAACCTCAAAAGGCAGAATTTCTTTCTGTTTACATGGATATAATCTCCTTATTTTATCCATGAAAATATTTCTTTCAGTAAATATATAAATAAAATAAGCTAAGCATATAAAATATTGATATTTTAGAATACTTTTGATAAAAAATAATAAAATATCAATATAATATGGAAGTAAATTGTAATTTGCATATTTTATGCTTTGTATACTTAAGTTAAGAATAGTTGCATTCTCAACATAGGTGCATATCTGTATACTATTTTTTCCCTGATCTCAATTTTAATAAAATTCATCTTGTTTAAGGTAGTTCAAGACACCATTTTAATAGTTGTATTCATATATCTGATGGATTTCCATATTATATTGGTTTGTTTTGTCTTAGGCAACATCATATTTGTAGTGAATTAATGCATAAAATTTACTTCTACTATTTACCATCATATTAGATTTCTTTTAATAGCACTCACTTATGAATCTGCTACTGTGGACAGAAAAAATAGCCAATGTTATTAATTAAGATATAAAAATTACATTTTTTATCTTTGATAAAATAATTTTTATGCAGAATTATAAGCAGCAGCAATGAAGAATTCATCTTGCCTATTATAATTCTTTGAAACAGGATGTGATGAGATGATGTGATGTTATAAGGCTTATGCATAAAATTCCTATAAAGTTCCTACTCATCGAATATCCCCAGACTAGTTTCTACTGTATGGAGAATTTTAGCTGTTTTAATAACAGTTATGAGCAAGCATAAGAAATGGTGATCATGTGATGTTTAGTGGTTATACCTCATTGACTGTAACTAATAACAATAATGTTGCTACAACAATCTTAAATGAATTTGTAAGACTGTTTGCTAATATTAAAAAATAGAAAAATATAAAACTATGAGGACATAAATTATTCTTTCTATGACAAATGTATCTCAAGGCATTCAAATAAAAAAATTTAGGATATTATTTATATATTTTTTCCTTGCTATATTTTTAGTAAACTAATATTATCATTTCTGAATTGGATTCGTTTTTTTTTTTTTTTTTTAAAAAAAAAAAAAAAAAATTGTGTTATTTACAATTTTTAACTTTCATGTTTTTACATTACTTTTAAAATTCTTTTCTATTGACTGCAAGCCTTTTTTTATTTATGTATATAAGATATTCGTTTTATTTTTTTCATTATACATTAAGTGTTATGATGTATTGAAACCAGCTGGTTATATTTTCTATTACAATGTAAGTATTTTATTTTTTATCAATTGATCTAAATACACTGGACTCTCAGTAGTGTGTTAATGCATGTATCACTTTACAATGTTCATTTTTTGCTTTATTTAGTCCTGTTGTCATATCCATTGTAATCCTTTTATGAATCCATTATTTTTTTAATGTTATTATTTGTCTTTTCTCTGGATTATAAAGTTCATCTTGGATTCTGGAAGATTTGTGATGATGGTATTTTAGTTATATTTATACATTGGACTATTTCCATCATTACAAAGAAATCAAGTCATATGTTATATGACCTAATTTAACAAGCTTGTATCACAAATGTTATATAGAGAGCTCACAAATAAGCTCTTAAGAAGCTTTGCAGAATATCCCCAACCCAGACCAGTTTCTGCTACTGGCTTTCTCAGTGAGGTGTTAGAATATTCAAGCATTAGATTAAAAATACTAAGACAAGCCCAGCACATAATATTTCCATCATGTAATATTAAGTGTTGAATGTCTGTAGAAAAATTTAACACTATTTAAATTTTTCAATTACATTCAACTGTCAGGTTAGTAAATACACAATGTTTCAAACAGTATTATTCTCCTATCTTCTTCAGGTATTTCTGGACTGACCAGTAAATAGTACTAGCATGGGAATCAAACTGAGATTTTAGATTTTTGGATATTGAATTTTAAGGTAACACTCTAAGCAATTGAACCTTTGGAAGGATCACTCAGAGCATTACCTTAAAATTCAGTATTTCAAGCCAAGAGTCCAGGTTCGATTCCAGGGCTGGTACTATTGCTGGTCAGGCCAGCACCATCTTAAGAAGTCTCTTATCTTGTGCCTTGAATTTAGAGGTTCTTCATATTTAACAAACATGTTTATATAATATAACAAACAACCCAGTGCATATGTAAAGACGTGATTATCTTCTATTTAAAAATAAATTAATACTGCTACTA